>JANRMT010028174.1:50283118-50315596 GCA_026402145.1 Polypterus bichir lapradei | reverse complement strand
ACATAAATCATTTGCCACGAGTGCAGAATGCAGCTGCTAGAATCCTAACTCGGAAAAGAAAATCCGAACACATTTCTCCAGTTTTAATGTCACTACACTGGTTACCTGTGTCTTTCAGAATTGACTTTAAAATTCTGCTTATAGTTTACAAAGCCTTAAATAATCTCGCTCCATCTTATATATCGGAATGTCTGACACCCTATATTCCAAATCGTAATCTTAGATCATCAAATGAGTGTCTCCTTACAATTTCAAAAGCTAAACTTAAAAGAAGTGGTGAGGCGGCTTTCTGCTGCTATGCACCCAAAATCTGGAATAGCCTGCCGATAGGAATTCGCCAGGCTAATACAGTGGAGCACTTTAAAACACTGCTGAAAACACATTACTTTAACATGGCCTTTTCATAACTTCAAATTATCTTAATCCTGATACTCTGTATGTTCAATTCATCATAATAACTATTCATGGTGGCTCTAAATTCTGTACTAACCTCTACTCTCTCTTCTGTTTCTTTTTCCAGTTTCTCTGTGGTGGTGGCCTGCGCCACCACCAACCTACTCAAAGCACCATGATGCCCCAGCATTGATGGACTAAAAGCCAGAAGTCCACGTGATCATCATCATCATCATCAAGTCCTTCCGTGAAAACCATAAATACAAAGAGGACTGTTTCATTCATGTTAGGTAGATTGCCCAGAGGGGACTGGGCGGTCTCATGGCCTGGAATCCCTGCAGATTTTTTTTTTTTTTTCTCCAGCCGTCTAGAGTTTTTTTTTTTGTTTTTTCTGTCCCCCCTGGCCATTGGACCTTACTCTTATTCTATGTTAATTAATGTTGACTTATTTTATTTTCTTACTGTGTCTTTTATTTTTCTATTCTTCATTATGTAAAGCACTTTGAGCTACATTTTTTTTGTATGAAAATGTGCTATATAAATAAATGTTGTTGTTGTTGTTGTTGAGAAACTACTGAGACCCCTTCACTTGTTTTGCACTTTGTTATGTTGCAGCCTTGTGGTAAAATCATTTAAATTCATTTTACCCCATATTAAGTAAAACTCAATACACAGAATGACAAAGTGAACACAGGATTTTAAACATTTTTGCAAATGTATTATAAATGAAAAACTGAAATATCCAATTGACACAAGTAATCAGAACATTTGCTCATTACTTAGTGGAAGCACCTTTGGCAGTGATTCCAGCCTGGAGTTTCCTTGTGTATGGTGCAACAAGCTTTGCACACTTGGACTTAACCTCATGTTCAGAATCTTGGAGTTATTTTTGACAGTAAAATTTTCTTTCGTTTGGGTGCTGGATGGTATTCTCATCAAAGTCTTCATTGTTAGTAAAGTGCAAATATTTCGTAATTAGTGAAAACCTGCACTCAGACATAATTTCACTAAAGAACGGCAGCAGAGACAGCACTTTCATAGCCCAAGTGATTCTCGGTTCTTATGCTTACGCAAGACACATCTGAACAGTTGCCCAAGTGACGCTTGGGACTAATGCTTTTAGCACAGTTTTCGTAGCCCGAGTAACACTCAGGTCTAACGCTAAGGAAGCTACAAAGTCACCTTAAATTAAACTGTTTAAAACTAGAATGAAGACGTATTTCTGCTTTCTAGCTTTTAGTGACCTTAACTGATACTGATGGTACCTCTCCTCTTAGTCATTTGTTTGTTTCAGTTTACTGCTGGTTGTATTGTGTTTTATTGCATTTTAGGTTTGATGGAGGCCATTAGAGTACAGTTATTTTCAGGTCTCTCCAGAGATGATCAATTAGGCTCAAGTCTGGGTGCTGTCTGGGATATGCAAGACATTCACAGAATGGTCCCTAAGCCATTCTTATGTTGTGTTTGCTTTATGTTTACAGCCATTGTCCTGTTGGAAGGTGCAGTAAGAGCACTCTGGAGCAGGTTTTTACATCTTTGTACGTTGCTTCATTTAGCTTTCCCTCAACCCTGATTAGTCTTACTGTCACTGCTGCTAATAAACAACCATACAGCATGATGCTGCCACCACCATACTTCACCACTAGAATAAGACTGTCCAGGTGATGAGTGGTGCCTGGTGTCTACAAGACGTGACGCTTAAAAATGAGGGCAAACAGTTCTTGTTCCTTACAGCCTGAGAGTTCTTTATATGCCTTTTTGCAAACTACAAGCAACTTTTATGTGTTACTCTGCCATAACATCCAGATTAGAGGTGTGTTGCAGTGGTTGTTTGTCTTTCTAGAAGCTTCTTCCATCTCTATACAGGTTCTCTGGACCTCAGCCAGAGTTACCACTTGGTTGCTTGGTCACCTCTCTTGTCAAGTCCCTTCCCTTTTTGGCCAGGTGGCCAACTCTAGAAAGAGTCATGGTTGTCCCATTTAAGAATTATGGAGAGCACTGTGCTCTTGGGAATCTTCAATATAACAGAATTCTTTTGTAGTCTTCCCTAGATCTATGGCTGTCTCCAAGCTGTCTGAGCATTTACTATGACCTCACAGCTTGGTTTTTGCTCTGATACACACTGTCAGCTGTGGGATCTTCTATGGACAGGTATGTGCCTTTGCTTATCATGTTCAATCAATTGAATTTACCACAGGTACACTCCAAACAAGCTGTAGAAACATCTCAACGATGATCAATAGAATGGGATACACCTAAGCCAAATTTCAAGTTTCATAGTAAAGGGTCTGGTGCCCTGCCTGGGGTTTGTTTTCTGCCTTGCGTCCTGTGTTGGCTGGGATTGGCTCCAGCAGACCCCCGTGACTCTGTAGTTAGGATATAGCAGGTTGGATAATGGATAGATGGATAGTAAAGGGTCTGAATACTTGTGTCAATGGGGTATTTCAGATTTTTATTTTTAATAAATTTGTGAAAAATCTTAAAATCCTGTTTTGCCTTTGTTTTTCTGGCACATTAAATGATGTTTGATGAGGGAGAAAATAATTTTAAATACGTTTAATATGAGACTGCAAAATAGCAAAATGTGAAAAACTGAAGGGGTCTGAATAATTTCTGAAGGCATTGCAGTTTTATAAATTCTGGTTAAAACTTGCTTTCCTAAAGATTTGTCACGCATAATAATATGTATGAATGTGAGTTTAAGTGTGTGTGTGTGAATGGGCCTGCAATGGACTAACATGTCTGTTCTTAGGCTTGCATCCAGTGTTGAGGTAAGCTCTGAAACACCTGAAGATGAGTTGAATTAACTGGGTTTCAGAATCATATGTTATGTTATGTTATTTACATTTCAGCTGACTGGAAGAAAAATGTTTATTGAATGCGCCTAACTGCGGTTAATTATTCCACACATACTGTATTTTGTATAATGCAAAGCAGCCATATGGTGAAGCTTTTCTATATGACCTCTTGCTTATTTCTTGATCGGAGAAATATTGGAACATCACTCCACAACTGTTAGCAATTTTTCTCTAAAAAACTGCCTGGAAACATTTGCTTCAGACATATCAGGGAATGGAAAGCTAATGTTTTTTGTCATTTCTTTGGGAAGTTATGCTTTTCATTGCAGACCTGGAAGGTCTCATTAGACTTTTTACAAAACGTAATGAATATATTACGATAGGGTTGCCCAGTGGACAAAGATTGCCAGACAAGATAGGATGAAAAGAGCTTCTACTGGCAGTGGCAGCACAAATTGTGATGCTGTTCTGTAAAAAAAGGGATTCCTGCCAGTATGCAGCAAGCCTAGTGAATGAACGGGATGTTCTGAAGGGATATTCAGATTTTATATGCAACTTATCCATTTTTATAAATGGATTTTATACTTATCGACTTACTTGAAATTTAATATCTTGGCCCTAAAGGAATACTCCACTCCCCTTGGGATTAATAAAGTATCTATCTATCTATCTATCTATCTATCTATCTATCTATCTATCTATCTATCTATCTATCTATCTATCTATCTAAAAATAGTTCTATGTTACCCCATGTGTTATGTAGTGATGACCAAGAAAATATTTTAATTTCATATTTTATGGGAATGGAGATAAAAACGTTTATGATATAACACAAGCCAATGGTAACTTATGTCGTGCAACAGTAAACGATATTGTAAACATTCATAAAATAAATATCTCATGTTACTCACGTCACATAATCCATATGTTAGTTATAAAGTCGTTTTCTCTCAAAATGGAAAACACCTGCATTTTTTGATAAAATATTGTTAAACAGATACTTCCAGATAAATCAGCATGCATCATAACTAGGAAAGGCAATTCACATAGGATTGAGCTTTTGAAATGACAATGGGACTCTTGACCAATGAATAAAGGATGTTTTATCATAACATATAAAAAATATAATTTTGGGTGATATATTCCATTAAGAGCCTTCAATGTTAATTTAATGAAAAAATCTGTTTTTGTGTCAGATTGGTCATCATTAAACAGTTAAGATAAATTATTATAGTTGATCTAATGATCTAATTTTGTGTGGGTATTTTGTTTGCATGAGTTTCCACAAGCCTAATTTAATGCAACTGACATCATTATAGAAATAATTTATGACCCCTGCTGCTCCTATCAGCTGTGTAAGGGCAGGGCCCTGAGTTCTTTAGCATGGTGTTTCCACCTCTATTATTCAAAATGACATTTGTCATTTTCATACACTTTCTCATCCTCACATATTTTATGATATTTGACCTTTTGTTACCCAACACAATAACAAGCATAAGAACATAACATGTCTATATTTACTAAGAAATCACTGCATTAGATATCCAAATTTTGTAAGACTACAATTACATACAGAAATATGTATAAAAGCCATTAGTAAGAAAATATACACAACATACAACATTCCACTCAAATACCACCGTTGAGCTCAGTCTCAATTATTAAAAAGTTAAGTCCTGCTTGCACTCTTTCTATTGGGACTCCAAATTATAGTTTGAGTGTGGAGGCTCAGAAAAGAAAACACAACTGGCCTCTTCACTTCAGTTGAGATTTATTATGTGATATCATACCCGCTTTTTTTGACACCCGCTGCACACCCAAAGTCCTGTGCCCAAGGTTTTCAGGACTCTGAAAAAATCCAAATTGTATGTGATATCATCTACTGTTGAATTCTGCTCTGTACTTGTAATATTTCTATTGCACTATTATATTGTATTAAGGAGTACTTGTGTTCTGTTCTGTGATTTGTATTGTATTTATCCCCTTTTTGACACCCACTGCACGCCCAACCTACCTGGAAAGGGGTCTCTCTTTGAACTGCCTTTTCCAAGGTTTCTTCCATTTTTTCCCTACTAGGGTTTTTTCTTGTCTTCTTAGAGAGTCAAGGCTGGGGGGATGTCAAAAGGCAGGGCCTGTTAAAGCCCATTGCGGCACTTCTTGTGTGATTTTGGGCTATACAAAAATGTATTGTATGTCGTATTATTTTATTGTATTTTACCTTAAGCCAAGTAACAAAACAAATAAAGGAAAATAATAGGCAGACCTTATTTAGACTGAACTTTTCACTTATATTTCTTGCTCCAATTCTGTTTACTCATCACTAATTTCACCGCGTGTAGCTCCTCCAAATTCTTCGTCTCACCCCATCAGAAAACACCAACTCGCCAGCAGCTTACCAAAGTTGAACAGGCGTCATCAAGTCGGCCGTGTCTTCAACACTCCAAAATCCACCCCTTTCATCCACCTTTGTATTCCCTTATTCCTCTCTTTGTTCTGTTTGTATCCTCAGTGGAACTTCTTCTTTATGCTTGTTTTGGTCTCCTAGACAGTCGGTTGTCTTTCCATTTCTTTCATTTTAGATATTTCCTTTCTGAAAATGTATTTCTGTGCAATCATTGCTTACTTTTCATCATCCTGAATTGTTTCTTTTTTCCTCTTTGTGCTTCAGGGATTTCCCTGGAGTTTCCTCTTCCTCCTTCTCTTACTTTGTACTTCAGCATTTTTGTTAGTTCAGTCGGCCTCCTCTCACGATTCCTCCTCTCTTCTTTTCTTCTTTTTTTCTAGCCTCCAGTGCTGTCTCTGTTACTATCCTACCTGAGCTGGAATAGACCAATCAGAGGGCACTAGCAGCTAGTCTAGGCTAAGTTGTTTAATTTCCCTTCAACCATTTTTTTCTTGAACTTTATTAAAATTGCTCATAATTGCCTTTGTTTTTTTTCTTTTTTTTCAAAGTCATACCCAGGTTACAAAAGTATTTACCATAGAGTTTTGCTAGTTGAATACAAGGTCAAAAAAACCTGAAATGATTAGTCATTCTTCTGTTATGTACCTTAATTGTTTTAAGCAAGGAATGCTGAAGAAAATTACTTTTATTTTTATTCTAAAGACATTATTCTTTATGAGTTCAGATGAGCTGCATTCATCTATCTCATTTATAAATAAATACAGGAATGACTTCACAGAGTTGTATGTGTGCATACAAGACGGTAATGGCCACTTTCACAGCCCTAGTGCTACTCTAGGAAGGTCATCACATGTTTGTACATGACATTTAATGATTCAAAACATACAGAGTGACAGTAAAAGTTAATAACTAAAGGAATGCATAACTTGAATTAGTAGCAATGGTGTGAAAATATCACTGCATATCTACAGATCATTAAAAAATGCAATTCTGAAAACCTGTTTTCTATTTGTTGTCCTTATACCATCAAATTAAGATTTGACTGTTGCAAAGGTACAGATTTCATGTACATTAGTTTATTGTACCTAGAAGAAAGAATGCACTATATACACGTAATCAGCTTTCATCTCATCTGGAAAGTTGCTGGTTCAAATCCCATTACTGCCAGAAGGGATCCTGCTCTGTTGGACCCTTCAGCAAGGCTCTTAACCTGAAAATTGCTCCAGGAGCACTGTACAATGGCTGGCTCTGCACTCAGACCCCCAAAGTTATGCAAAAAAGACTATTTCCCTTCAGGGATTAATAAAGCATATCAATTTTTAAAAAATCTCTCTGCTTAACTGTTATTGAATTGATATTGTGGTAACATGTGGTCCATGCCTGTGGTCCATGTATTTGACTACTGATAGAAGAATGAATGGATTTTAAGATTATTTTATATGAATTATGAACCTAATCAACAGCGTTGGTACAAACTCAGCTAAGTTAAACTCCTCCAGAGGCACAGTTTGCCATTGTACTGTGACTGCCATCATGGAGATGAAGTGACTTTAAAAACAATTGAGTTTTTGTTAAAAATAGCAAAAACTTTGCAAAGGTGTGCCATCCCTTATAAATTAAGAACTGATGAGCCACTATGTGCCAGTCTTGCACCACAGTTGTGCACCATTAATAACAGAAAGGAAAAAAGGTCTAACAATTAATTTATAAGATAGAGAGAAACAGAGCGATTCACTGGACTTTTGCTGCACCCACCAAATTCCCCCATTTACATGAGCTGCATTGTGACTTTACTTTCGACACCAATTTTTATACACTGTGGTTTATATATTACAAGCTACATTGTATTCTGAGTGAATTTCTTCTGATCCTGTTTCTGAAAAAAAAAATATCACAATACATTCCTCCATTTAAAAAAATCATATTATGTAAAGGCTTTTACAGAGGACTGGCACAAGGCCACTAAATATAAAAATGTCAACCAAGAATGAAAATTCACCAAACAGAAAATTAGCAAATTAAAAACATGCAACACATGTTAAAAAACAAAGTCCATATGGCAATGGAAAAGAAGGGAAAAATGCCACCATCACCTAAAAATCTTTTTGTTAATACTTTCGCCTTTCTCATTTTGTTACACAATATTGTGCAACTTTTCCTCAAAAACTATTTCCATGTCTTCCATAAATTATACTTTAAAAACTTGTTTTTCAGCCTGGCTTTAATTCATGTTACAGCATCAACCTGATGTGCATTGGCCTGAAAAGTTCGATAACCTTTGATTTTGCAAGAAGGAGGCATACAGTATTTGTGGAATTATTCAGGAATGGATTGCAGTTTATCTCTGCTGTGATCTTGTTTGGGTTTGGCCTGCTTTATTCATTGCAAGCCCACCAGCACTGTATTTTAAATTAGATAATAAGTGCTGATCATTTGGGTAAATGGGTGGTTTCTGTTTCAAATGAATAATCTAAAATTAGACTTCTCTTAGAATATGCACATAGAATGCCATTACAGTAATCACCCACTCTTTAATTCAAGCAGTAAAGAAAATGAATTGGTTGGTGAAGATGCTAAGAAAATATCCAAATACCTAATTTATGTATTCAGTCATAGGGAGTTGATTCCGTTTTGGACAGCACTGGGTAACAAGGCAGAAAGCAGCCCTGGACATGGTGCTGCTCTGTGTCTCACACGCCTACAGATCTTCATCCTACATACCAAAGTCCTATGGCATTTTAGAGTCACTAATTAATCTAACACACATATCTTTAGGTTTTGAGAGAATAATTAGAATACAAAATAAAAGTCCACACAGATTTGCAAAAAACATTTAAACCTACAACAGAAGAGCAAAAACTGAAAATCATGGCTTAATATAGCCGTGGTAGCTTACTGTATGCATAATGGCAACCTTTTTGCCAGTAAAGCATAACTGATTATTGAGGAATTTCATGGAGCAGCTCAACAGGATTTATCTCTTCCCCTTGCTTCATGGATCCTAACAACTAATTCAATTCTGCCCATCCTGTGACAGACTTGTAGTCACATTTATCACTGGCATTAGCTTGAATTCTTACATAACTCATCACCTTTTTAAAATTCATTCTAAATATATAACATCTCAACAGCCTGATGCCAGTAATCCATCTTAGATGTAGATATGTTGTGCAAGTTTTCATTACATTTATGTGGTGTATCATTCATCAGCTAAGTATTGGAAACTACCATAATTTTGATACAAGGGGGAAACTAAAAACTGCTACAAAAATCTTTATTATATACAATTCCCTTTTTACCACATTCAAAATATTCTCCTTGAGATGCAGTATACATCTCCCAGCGCTTCTCCCATTTCTGGGAAGATTTTCTGTACTCATCATTTGTTACCGTGTCTAGACTGTTCTGTGTTTTTTCCTGGATTTCTTCCACCGTAGCAACTCTTCTTCTCTTCACTTTCAATTTTATTTTCAGGAACAAAAAGAAGTCACAGGGCCTGAGATATGGTGGATATATTGTGTGAAACAACAACCACATTCTCTTTGATTGAGAACATGTGTGTGCAGGTGCATTGCAGTTTTGGCTGTGCCACTACTCCAGGCATTTTTTTTCAGTGATGATTAAATGCCACTGCAGTTCAGTGTAATGTCGCTGATTAACAGCCTGTCCAGGGGGAACAAACTCTTTATGAAAAAATTAATCCATTTTTGAAAAAACAGATTATTATGGTGATCTTCAAAATCTGCCATGGTGGCTTGGAAAAAAAAATGCTCAAGTCACCGAAGCAATTACAGAAAAAAACACCAGAAACACACACTTCATCAGCTTAGCATGTTGCCACTCGGCGGACTGATTAAGCAAACTGTAGGCATATGATACCTAGAGGCATTTTCGATAACTACACCCTATTCCTTTCGTATTGACTGATTCCAGGAATTGTTTGGTCCTCTCTTCATTAGAAGACCCATGGAACTTATCAAACTGTCCTTCTGCACTGGCTTTGTATTCTTGTCTGTTTAAAAATAATCTTCAAAATTCTGGAAACCCAGCACTTGGAGATAGTCTTGGGTTGCAGACTTCACACAATCATTGACTGTTAAGGATTTTCAACCAGAATTGAAAATTAACATTATATTTATAATTATGTTGGTATGTCCAAACACCTTTGAGGCCCTGGAAATGGGGGTTGGCGCTATGCAGAAAAACAGCTGTCATTCCTAAATGGCTTTTACAATATTTTTGGTAAACCCCTGTGATAAATGTTCTTCTTTAAAATAAAGAGAAGCTCCACAATAACAAAGTTTTGGGGACCGTCACTGTATAATGTCTGTATGACAAGAAAAAAACACAAAAAGATTATTGCAGTGATCAAAAGCATATACTGTATATCGCAGATGATGAATGGTACATGAGAAACATGGCGTTTTTATACAGAAAACTAAATGGAGACAGGAAATGAGTTGGCAGGATATGACGTCGATGCTGTGGGACAGAAAAAACACCATTAACATAGGACCGGAAGTGATGTCATCAGAAAGAGTCGGCTGTGTCGTCATCAGGAAGCGCCGGAGGTATCGTCAAGGTACGCGCCGGTAGTGACGTCTTGGCGGCTATTTTCGAACCTGGAAGTGAATGTTCTATTTTCTTCGGATTTCCTGAAGAAAAGAACGAGAGAGTCAGATTAGTACCGTATGTTAACCCTTTGTCTCTCAATGTTTCACTCACCTTTAGGCTTTTTGACTGCCTCCTAAGTGCACGTGTGTGACACCCCTTAAATTAAAGCTGAAAGTCTTCACTTCAATCACATAATGATTGCTTAATTTCAAATCCACTGTGGTGGTGTACGGAGCCAAAATTATGAAAATTGTGTCACTGTCCAAATACTTATGAAACTAACTATATGACCAAAACAAACAAGTCTTTAACAAACAAAAATTGAAAGTTATCGCAACACAGGACATAGTGAGAAGTCAAGCAAAATGACACCTTTTATTGGCTAACTAAAAAGATTACAATATGCAAGCTTTTGAGTCAACTCAGGCCCCTTCTTCAGACAACACCCTAGTACCACAACACAGGACATAATTTAATTAGTTAACTTGATGTACAAAATGAATAGAATTTAAAGCTTGGTCACCATGTGCTGTGCTGTATATTGTAGGTTAACATTATTTGTATTTTCCTATTGCTTTAATTCTGCAGTGCCTAAGGGGGTTTATGAGAAACTGTGTAACATTGGATCTAACCCAAAAATAAAAAGAACTCAATGTTAAGAGGATTTCTCTCAAATAGGACATTAGAAGAATCTATTACCTTAACTGATTTGGCAATTGGTACTAGTTAAATTTCTCCTGGGTCTGGCTGAAGCAACAAAGAGCTTTCTGGCAAAAGAAATAAACAACATTTTGTAACTCAGAACAGAGAAAATGAATGCAGAATGTTGGAAGAATTCTCTGTAGTGTTTGTTTACTTGGCATTGCAGTTAGGTCAGCTAAAAGATCAAGCAATAGAGGGTATTTAGTGTCACATATTGCTGGAGCCTATCCTGGCAGCAACATGAGCAAGGCAGGGACCACCACTGCCCATCACTTGCCTAATATCATCCTTGCAGTGAAGCATGGTGGTGAACACATCATGCTATGAGTATGATTCTCAGAAGCAGGGACAGGAAGACTGGTCAGAACTGAGAGCAGGAAAAATGCAGCCAAATACAAAGAGGTCCTTTAAGAAGATCTGCTCCAGAGTCCACATGACCTCAGACTGGGCCGACGGTTCACCTTGCAGCATTACAGCATTCAGCCAACACAATACTGGAGTGACTTTGGGACAAGTCTAACTGTCCTTGAGTGGCCCAGCCAAACAAAGAACATTTGTGAAGAGACCTGAAGATGGCAGTGTACAGACACTTACCATCCAGTTTAACGGAGCTTGAGGTGATCTGCTATGAAGAATGGGATAAACTGCTCAAATTGAGATGTCCAAAGCTTGTAGGGACTTATCTAAGACTTGAAGATGTAACAAATGCTTCTACAAAGTATTGAATTAAGGTTCTAAATGCTTAGATGAATAAGAGATTTCAGGTTTTGATTGCTAATAAATTTGGAAACACATTTGAAAACATGTTTTCACTTTGTCATTATGAATTATTGAGTATAGGCTGATGATAAATAATGTCAAATGTATCCATTTAAAATTTAATCAACAACACAATAAATTGTGAAGAAAGTGTTGGGGCCTGAATGTTTTCTAAATCCAGTGTATATCATGGATGCCATAATATCACAATTCACAAGGTACATACATCAGGTGACCAGGAAACATCATGGCAATCCAATATACAATGGCCATCACCATGAAATTCAGAAACACAAAACAGCACAAAATGGTGATGACATCATTGAAATAATGATAATATTTTAATCAAAATAATAATTTATAATATTACAAAATAATGAATGCTACAGTGACCCCTAAACTTATATAAAAGCATGGAAGCCAAAGAAAATTAAAGAAAAAGGGTTATATTAAAATAAATTGGCTTTCAATTGGCCTAATTAAATTGGTTCATTACTTTCAGAAATTTGGGGTGCCAAATTCATTTTCTCTCTAAGTTGTAACTTCCTCCACTTGACTTCTCTCTATTCTCCAGTCTCTCTTTCTCCTGCCATTCTCTCCCTTGTCCACACCAAGTATCCCAACCTCAGGTTCATTAGCCATATGACCAGGAGTGCCTTTTAAGCCCCAGCCAGGAATTACTTATTTGCAAAGTTCAACTGTCACTTTTTAAGTGGCTTAGGAAACTCCTAGTGGTGTTCTGCTAAATCCCCCAGCAGCCTCGGGTGTTTCTGCAGTTCTGGAGAACTGCCTTCTCTTAAAGGGCCTTTCATAAAAAAGAGTAGGGAGTCACATGTTAGTTAACCTTAACCGTAACCCTACTGTCACCTAAGGAGGGGAAATCAAGAGCTAAATTCTGTTGACGCCACTGTCCACCATCTAAGTTTATATCCCGGGGCAACATTATATTGAGAGATAGTGCCCCCTTTTGACGGTGGCCTCATGTCACTATAAATTTATAGTGTATTTGTGACCAGAGTCAAAAATTAAAGTTATTATTAGTAAATTAAAGCTATTATTATTAGTATTAAAGCTCCTGCTCAGCATTCACTTGGAAATGCTATCCCTCTAACTCTTACTTTATTCCTTTTTTCTTCTTTTGGTTGCTCCCGTTAGGGGTTGCCACAGCAGATCATCTTCTTCCATATCTTTCTGTCTTCTGCATCTTGCTCTGTTACACCCACCACCTGCATGTCCTCTCTCACCACATCTATTAACCTTCTCTTAGGCCTTCCTCTTTTTCTCTTTCCTGGCAGCTCTATCCTTGACATCATTTTCCCAATACACTCAGCATCTCTCCTCAGCACATGTATAAACCAACGCAATCTTGCCTCTCTGACCTCTAATGTACTCATTTCTAATCCTGTCCATCCTCGTCTCACCCAGTGCATCTTGGCTTCTTTAACTCTGCCACCTCCAGCTTTGTCTCCTGCTTTCTGGTCAGTGCCACTGTCTCTAACCCATATAACACAGCTGGTCTAATTCACAAAAATCTGGTGAAATGTTTATTCCAATATACTGATAAACTTCTGTTTTGGTTACACCATGGGTACATTTTGTGCTTTGTCACACATCATAATAGGGCATCAGTTATGCAGTTTCAGATGTTTGAATTGGACTGGTTTATGACTGGATTTATTCCAATGAAGTGACATTTAACTAAACCCTGCTTTGACACATTTTCATTTTATGTAACAGGTAGAGTGCTCTGCTTGACATTTTTATTCACAATAATTATTACAAATCAGTTATTTAATGTAACATTACCTTTAAATCATTTGAGCAAGAAATAGTTGCAGAACTATATTGTTAACTAAGAATTCCAAGCCTAAACTGAGTCAAACAATCAGGAAATGCTTAGTTGTTTGTCAAACTTTTATAGCAATATTGGTAAAGGCGCCTATATTTTTACAAGGCAAATGCAAGCAGAGAAAAGAATTGAAGGAAGGTTTTATATTTCTCTGTGAGTTCATTAAAGTATTCAAGGAAGTGTTGGGGAAATGAACTCATGTGGTTTACAATTCTCCAAAGAAAATGCCTTCATTTCTATAGTAAACTGTGTCTGACATACATCCCCAATGTCTCTAGTGAACCAGTGAGTGAGCAGACTAGAACAGAACTTACAGGGTTAGCTAAAATGAGTGAACTCTACAACCAATAATTTCAGGACTAAAATGTCTTAATCTGATAAATCGAAGGACATTCATTATAAAGTATTGAAATCTCATCTCTTATGTAGAAAAGACAGACATACAGTAATCTGTTACCAAACAGGGTACATATTCCTTTTCACTAAGAGCAGGACTAGGTCATAAAAGGAAAAAAGATTGCATGATATCAGCGTCTCTATACTTTTGCTGGCATCAGCCACAGTGGCAACATGTTACACAGCATTCTCAGCAGCTTCACTCAGTACCTGCTAGGGAATTCCCAGACACTTCCAGGCCAGTGGACAGTCATAACCTTTTTAAAAGTGTGCTTGGTCTTTTCCCAGTGGCCTGTGTCTGGTGTGCCTCCCATGGGAGGCACTTGGGGACATTTTACATGTCCAACCCACCTTAACTGGCTCCACTTGAACCAGATAAACAGTAGTTCTGCTCCAAGGTTCTCCTATATTAACACATTCCTGAATTCCTGGATGAATTGGTGAGGACACCTGTTTTTTGAAAGACTTTTGTCATTTTCATTGAACATTACTTATCGTGTACTAAATAATTTTACATTTAGTGATTTTTTAGCAAAATGAAATAGGATAAACAAAACCCCAGGACCAAGAAATATTCATTTTATAATCATCAAAGAAAGTATTTTATTTAGCAAGTTTCAATGTGAAATATTTTATAGGTTAGCACAAAACAGCAGTATAATTTGGAAGATAACCAGTATTGTACCTTCATATATAAAATTGTGATATCCTATCTTATGTTTCAGTAAACGCAACTTAGAAGCCAAGGGTTTCTTATAGGAGGCAAGCCTATTAAGGAAGGTGAAGATTGTCCTGCCATGGCACGGAGACAATCAGAAGATGCCAGAGCAAAAAGGCTTACATTGGCATCTCGGTAGGTTTGGACCAAGGAGCAATAGCCAGTCATGAGGCCAGTGTGATGGAAGGACAGGGAGAGACAACCTGCAAGGGCTGCATGCTCCCCCAACACACTGGGTGGCAGCCTCCCTGGGTGACACTACTTGTTTGTACACCCACAAGGCATGCTGGGAATTGTAGTCCCATGGGACAGTCTTGTCGGGTTCTATAGGTGCTGCCAGAGGGTGCTGCAGGGATCCACGATTCCTACTTTGTGGGATTTCCATTTGACCCAGAACAGCGTATGTCCTAGCACCATAAATACAGTACTTCTGGGTCTAAGATAAAAGAAGCTGCACAACCTCATCCAGGTAAGTTGGAGCCGGGTGGAAGATGCACAAAGCTTGCCTGGGAGACAGGAGGAAGAAAGAAAGGGAAAAATATAGAACGGAACGAGTTTTTGTATTTGCTGGAGAAGCGTGTATTATAAAGGTGTTCATACAATAAATCAGATGTGTGTTGTTGTGGTTGTTTCTGGGGTTTGGGGCGCTGCAATAATATGCATACAGCATGCCTCAATTAACATGTATAAAGTATACCCCAATTAAACTATATTTTAGTTTACATACTGTAGATCCAGCCTGTGGGCAATGTAATTTGAGAATGGCTTACAATTAAAATATTATCGGCAAAAATATTTGTATATCTCTCAGACAGCCCTGGATTTAAAACTGCAACATAAGGAGTGATACCTGATGGAATATGTTTTATTGTGAACGTGTCCACAAAAGGCAATTTCGGTTCCTAAGGTTCTTTTATATTAGAAGACAAGTTAATCATAGAAATGCTCAAATAATCTTCCTAAGCTTTACACGTACATCCCGCAATCCTTACCTTTGGAATCCTTAACAAGGACAGTCTGCATGTTGCTGAGACTAATCTTGTTTTCAGTTTTCCACCCTTGAAAGCATTTAACACTGAAACTCTGAATACCTTAACAGTGGCAGGTTACACACTGCTGGGACCAATCCGGTTGAGCCTCTACATGCTTTAACAGTGTCAAGCTGCATGCTACTGGGACCTACCTTGCTCCCTATTTTACAACCCTGCAAGGGCAGAACCTGAATACCCTAACAATGGATCAGACTACTCTTGCTTTAGTTTCCCCCACTGCAAGGAATGAACCATTCCAACCAGAGCCTTGCATTAAATACCCTAACAAAGGCCAGGACACTGCTCCTACCAGGGTCACAGACCACCTTCTGCTCTCAGTTCACTGCCTTTGAAAGGATTTAACCTGAATGAGTAGAGCTTGTTATACTACTGAACCTTTCAAGACATATGACATGTGCTAGGATCCTACAGAACCTGGATAAGTATCTCAATTCCTCATCCTATAGAACTTCCGACCCTGCGGTGATTGCTAGTGTGCGTAAACAACACGGCAGTCTCAGTGAGATCTCAAAAAACTGTACTACAATCTTAATTTACGTTTATTTGTAGAGAAGAAAGGAATATCATACACTAGAAGCTAAAAGAGAAGAAAACATGACCTGAACAATTCAATTCAAATTCCATACGACCAGCTTCAGTTCTGGTTGTTTGCTTTTTAGCTTTTAATTCAGTGAAGGTGTTCCTTTTAGACCAGTTGGGACACTTTGGCTGGTGGCTAACTTGACAAAGATGTTGAAGATGTACTTCCAAATCATTTCCTTTATACAGTGCCTTGCTGTTTTGTGTGTGATACTGGATCTTGTTGAGTTTTGCTTTGGCTGGGACTTTTAGCTGCACTTGACACTGTTAATCACCAGATTTTGTTGCGTCACTTAGCATCATATCTTAGAATATTGGGTATCATCTTAAAACAGTGTACCTTTGATTTGTCATTTTGGTGTCTATATTGCTCTGAACAATTCTCAATTTGCAGCTATAACATTTTTTTCTGCAGTGTGCCACATGGCTCTATTTCAGGCCCTATTTCATTTTGTATGGTCACGCACGAGCGAATAGGAGGCAACCAACAAACATTAAGGTGAGTGAATACTCGTAAGATAAGGGGTTACGAAAGAATACTAACGTCTCTCTCTCTTCAAAAGTAAAGAAGGAAAATAAAAGCACCTTACCCCGTTCGAGAAATCATCATGGCTGATACACACTGTCACTTCCATCTCCCTCTCGATGATGTCACTGCCGGTGCCGTGATGATGATGTCACTACCTGTTGTGTCACTTCCTGTAGCCATCTTGCTTGATTTGTTTTCCCTATAAATATCCCACTGTTTCAGATGTCTGTGTCGAATGTCATGTTTTAAACCTGCTGTTCTTTTTCATTTTGACCTGTCCATTGGACATTATACAGGGCAATTTCCCCAACACTGCAGATGACTGGAGGTTAATTTATTTCTAATTTAAGTTTATACTGTATTTAGTTTAGGGATTACTGTTTGTAATGCAGGTATACAATTCCAAATTTACAGCAATGATGTTCAACAATATTTAATATTAATAAGGACAATCTCCCTGATTTTGTAATACTTTTAGATTGCTTGAATGTGCTCAAAGTTCCTGCATTTATAAAGAGCAGCAGCAGTTATTGCAAACATGCTAAGTGCTGCCTAGACTGGTGTGTAGTACGTTTTAGATAACAGATATTCAGACAGATAGATCTTTTTTTATTATACAGAAAATACATCTGTTACTGTGCAATGCACAGACACAATAAAAGCACATGTTTTGGATCCCCTCTTTTTTATTTCACTTTTGAGAATGTTCAGGTACCTTTGACCTGAAGCTTAACTGCTGTGTATTTCACATGTTCAAAATCCACAGAACATTAACAGTAGAGATTCTAGGACTCTCTGATGTATTTACTAAGTGTTAGACACCTGCTCAATGAGGTTGCAATTTTGAGGTGACAGACCTTGACCTTCTTCTGGATGTAGGCTTTTAATGAATATTACAATCTGCTTTCACTTTGGTCTAATAAGTTAGCAGTTACATCTGGTCAAGGGTTGCAAAGATTCCTAAAAATATCTGTGAATAACAAATTTGGCTTTGCCACAGTAACTAAAGGCAATTTAGGACTTCTGAGGGCAAGGTTCTAGAAGTGTTCCTATTTGTACACACAGCTTAGACATAAAAAATCAGAGGGCCTGTCAGATTCACAAAAAACAGCTCTTTGATATGCATCATTTTAAAATGCTGTAAGGTAATTATCCATTTCTACTTGGCAGGGTAGGGTATAATATACAACTGAAACCCCAAGCAGGAATGTATTTGTATGTATTTTGTTTTTTAATATTCCAGAGGAAATTACACGCACCATCAAAGAAAAATGGCCCAAGAAATGTTCACTATAATGGCTTGCCCAGCTAGCAAGGCGCAATGCCTAGAGCAGGGGTGGCACTAGGAGTTACAGAACAGTGGAAAAACCTGCCAAAGGCATGAGAAAGACTCAAGGGGGATGCATTCATATTTGCAAATGGTGATTTCTTCTGCATGTTCTGCCTGCAAACAGGAACAACTATGACGGGAATTGGGCCCTGTTCTTGCATTTTTCTGTTACATCTGCTGAGAAAAAGGTCTATCCCTTGAATAATGGAGGTGATCGGGATAAGAAATGTCGAAATACAAACAAAAAGGGTCATATTGAGAGTCTACTCTGTCTTTTGGCAATCCTAAATGCTAAACAAAATAATTCTAGATTGAAGCCGCAAAAGGTGTTCTTTAAAATTAATAATAAAAATAGTTATTATTGTTCGCCTACAGCTGGTGCAAAATGCAGCTGCTCGATTTTTAACTGGCACAAGAAAGCATGAGCATGTTACCCAGATTTTGGCTTCCCTTTACTGGCTTGCAATAGTTTTTGAATCCATTTTAAGATCCTTGTATTTGTTTATAAATCCTTTAATGGTTGTGCCCCACTTTATTTGTTGGAACTGCTGCACCCTTACGTACCGTCTCGCTCTCTCAGGTCAGCTGACCAGATGCTTTTCCGTTTTCCTAAGACACGATGCAAACTCCGAGGTGATCGAGCTTTTTCAGTTGCAGCCCCAAAACTCTGGAATAATTTGCTGTTGCACGTTAGGCAGGCTCCTTCACTAGCTGTCTTTAAATACTATTTAAAAACACACGTTTACTCTCTGGCCTTTAACCCAGTATGATATGTTGGCTATCTGTATACTTTTTATTATGAATCTCTTTAGTTCTTATGTGTTATGTGTTTCTGTTTCATTTACCCTTTGGTTATTGTGTGTCTGATATGTTGGGTTTTTATTGTACAGCACTCTGGTCAGCCTTGATGTTGTTTTTAAAGTGCTTTATACATTAATTAATTAATTAATTTTTAAAAATGAACAACAATCACAGAGCAAATTCTTCAGGCTAACGTGGGCTATTTATTTGCCTGGTCAGATGGCCAGAAACTGTACTGTGCTGACTGGCACCTCCAAGGGTCATTCAATACCATAGTTTTATGAACCAATGCTCAAAATGGCAGAGCACAGGAAGACAAAGATGTAGCCTTGAAAAGAAGAAAAAAATACCCAACTATTAGAAAACTAATTCAAAGCTAAGAAGATTCTACAATCCCAAAAATACTGTATAAAATCAGGAATAAATATTAAATAATGGAGCTTGAGAAAAAGAAAAAATAATTTAAAATGAAACATAAAAATAAGTTTCCCAGTATTCTATTGACATGCTGAAAATCGATCAATTCGGCCTTTGCTTTGGCTGTTTTTACTATTGAACAAATATTAACTATCCCCTAAAGAGCTCAGTAATTGTGGTGATCATCTCTCATTCCCCATATTTTGCACTGTGATTACAAACCCTTTTTTTCATTCTTCTCCAGTTCTTTTTGGTGTTCTTCTGGGTCACTTGGTGCCACTTTACCAGTGTATCATACATCCCACTTAAATAAATCATTCTCCCCCTTACTAAAAGTTGTTTTGAGGAATTTAAAGTATGGAGAATTTAGTTTCATTATTATTTTCTTTCTTTGTGCAATGTTTAAGAAATACTTTCCGTCTAATTAGATGTTTATCACTGCACCCTTTATGTGACCGTCATCGTGACATAATCATCAGTTGCTAGGAGTATGCCTTCAGAAATCAAAATTTTTGTGCCATTGTGGATAAACACTAAAAACACATACTTCCAGAAGGCTAATACAATCCGCTGTGTACTGATCTTTTGCTGCAGATTTTTGACACCTGACTCTAGCTTAGTGTTTTTTGGTTTTGACCCTCGCTTGCCATCTTGACCATGTTTACCTCTTGGTCATTTTCATTTCTCTTGAGCCCTAGTGGCCTGCTGCTCAGTGCAATCATGACAGAACAATCAGACGCCTCCTCCTGGCCATAGACTAACATTACCGCTGACAGATTCAATATACTGTAAGGTCGTCTCATAACAGTAGCACAATAGCAATTATTGCAGGAAGGCTGGAATTGTGTGGGTAAACCTGGTCAGCTGTCTTTGCTTAATGCAGAGGATTGCAGATCCATTCAGTCACGGTATACTGTAATTGCTTTCTGCACTTTCCTGTTACATTGCCACCTAAATATAATTTTGGTGTTTTAATTTCTCTAAAATTGGCTACATTTTACTTCATTATAATACATTTATGTTTTTTAATTATCATGTTATGGAAGAGTAAAGCTTAAAGTATATAAATCTTCACATTCTTATTTTTAATGAATGTATATTTAAATGCATATTTGTACCCTTCACATTGCAGGATATAAGCTAACACTTCAGCTGCACATAGTTTCTCTAACCTGATCCTGACAAAGTTACATGGTCACCCAGTCTTCAGGCACTCACTGGTGAACACCACCACCAGATCATGAATCCAGCAGTAAGCCTTTCTTGGTCTGTTTTAGGTGAGGTTCAAATTAATTTCATTGTCCAACTATTATTTGCTCTTTGCCTGGCTACTCTGTTTATTCCAGTTTGCCAAGGGTGACCTCTAATTTCACTAAAATATTCTACAGTGACGTAGATAAGGTTGAGCCTCATGTGAGTGCCTGTGGACGTGTGTGTGTGTGAGGGTACCTGCAATTGACCGGAGTTTGTGCTCACTGCTCCATGTACCAATGATGTTGGTTACTGATAATAAATGGATGGAGAGACAGATTTCTCTATGTCAGAATATATGTGCACTTAAACACGAAACCATCCTGTTATCATTATTCATTTGCATAATTAATTGTGTGATTTATACAGTTAGTTCATTTTTGTCAAACAGATGTAATTCAGTTATTTCTGTAAACATACTGAAACAAACAAGCTATTTTTAGATTTATGGGGAAAAAAGCACTTACTAAAACCTTTCAATGAAAATTAGCACCTCAGAAGACAATTTGTTTAATGATCATTATGACAGCAGGTATCTAATCACTGTTTATTAAATGAAACCAGATGAGACTGACTCCCCCTGCTTGCAGCTTTGGCTCTATTAGGCAGCACAGTTTCACAAAACAGCTGCCATTAATTTTCACATTTTTTAATCAAATGCACATTAACAAAATTTTGAAGGTGTTCAAAAATGTCAGAGCAGAGCAGATGGTGTCATATTTTTAAAAATCTTCTAAAAACAGAAGTGTGATACAGTTTTTTTTTTTTATTTTTAGCAATAAACAGAGAGCTCTTTCTGAGGCAGAGGTATATATTTTATTTTCTTTCAAGGTGAGAACTGAAGTATATGGTGGTAGACTACCATTTATATGTGTAAGGAGGAAATGAAGTAGCCAGAATCTCCATTGTCCTCTAAATTCCTGCTTTCTTTTATGTGGTGAAGTACCTTTGCGTTTCAGCTGACCTCCTTGGGATTTTGTGCTTGATGTCAGTCTAAGGAGAGAACAGAAAAAAGCAAGATTCCATATGGCCAAAACTTGTTAACCATAATTCCTTTGACATTCCTTGTGTTTCCAAGATTCTGAAAATAAGGTGAGTAAATTATAAAAAAATGAACACCTTAAATGACAGGTCAATAATTTAATCATAGTTCCACCAAAGAAAAAAAAAAAGGAAAATAAAATGAATAATTTCAAAGGAAATTTAAAGTACCGAGAGGTATTATGTATTGTAATTTCAAGTTTAAAGTAAATAACACTGCAAAGACATCTTAAAAATGATCATTTTTATTGATTAAATTCTGAGGTAAAGTGAAAAGTTGATATCAGTACAAATATGATTAAAATCTGAGGCAATATATTTTTTATTATTTCAATTACATTTGAAAAACTAAAAAAAAACATTTTTTGAACACTTAAGACAATTCTGAAAGCGTTGCTATTTTATTTCTCTTAATCTCACCATTTTAATAGTGGGGGAAGAGAGTGTAATTATTTGGAGACATACATAATTTAAAAGATAAAGGAATTCACATAAAACTTTATTGCAGGTCTAACATTTTAACACCTTGATTGCCAACTATGAGTATTTTCTGTTTCATGTTCTAACTATGAATTAACTCAAATAGATTTTTAGAGAAAGTACATTTTTATTTTTGGTTTTGTTCAATAATTAAAACAACATTTAATTAGTATATGAAAATAACCTCCTGATTTTACACTAACAAATGTACCTATTGTCACTGTGGCAGTCAAAATGTTAAAATTATTCACTTTCCTGAAGCGTGAAAGAACCCAGAAGTGTGACTTTAAATTATACTCTCTGTAAAATGGGAATATTAGAATTTAAGGTTAGAAACAATTTATATAATATGGAACTAAAATATGTTGAGAAACCCCAGGGAAAACCTAACCTGGTTCTAAAATGACTCATTCACAAAGAGAAGAAAAAAACAGAGAATAGGGTCCTAATTTCTAGAAAACACCTCAAATCATCTGAGATTATATAAACTTAGTTTAAAAGTCAAGACTAGCTCTCTGTGCACAGCAAGACAAAACTGATGTAATCACATTGACAAAAAGTTGAGTGGTATGATTTTAAAACTATATACATTAGTTCTGATGGTTTGTGTTGCTGGTCAATGCTATTTTTACAATTAACTTTTTATTCTTATTCATAAGATTATTTTGTTTAAAATAAATCCTGTAACGTATTTATAACAACATCACTGTGTCATTTAGTATTTAGCATTTTATTGCAGTTGCCACCATTTTATGTATTTCTGCATAAATGTGGAAATGTTATTTATAATCGCTATGCCCGTTGCCTGGCACATAATGTGGGACATCATGAGATGTGTTATGTCATTGCTCCCCACCTATATAATATGACAGCTCCTTGTTATCAGTGTCCAAGCTTTGGGTTAAAATACAATGTTCATTAGTGAAGAATTTTGATTTTTCAAGTTAAGGAAAAGCATCTAGTTATGGTTAGGACCTCTTGCTCTTGTTATTTGACTACACTTACTGTATCACATTTTGATTTTGCACTCAATGTTATTTTGATCTTTTTGGTGCAGCTAACACCTGTTATTATTGGGTTTCAGAGTAAGTTTTCGTCATTCTACTATGTTTTAGGTTGCATTTTGTAACATGGAAATTTTAAATTTTTCTAAATAGTTTCTTTAAGAAAAATGTATTTATTATAATTTAATTATTTTTGCATCATTCCATTACCATGTGGGTTTTCACGAGTGCAGACTTGTTTTTGTTAAACGGTATGCAGTTAGTGACACCAGTGTCCACATGGTAAAAAGATCACAACATGTGATTCCTCACCATTCAAGTTAGTGGAGACAAAACTAATTTCCATGCAAGTGTATCTTTAGTATAGTATAGTGGGTAAGGCCTTGAAGTTTAATTCAAAAACATTTTATTTCAAAGCCCACTTGTAACACCTCACCTTATTATACACCAATTAGAAAAATAAAAGACATAAACCAATTATTTCTTAAATGGTGTAAGTCACCTTGGATAAAGGCATCAGCAAAATAAATAAATGTATATATTGATAATGTTACTAGCAAAAGACTTAAGTATTGTTTTCTCTGACTTAGATTTTTGCACTTTGCCGAAAAAATAGTTTGATCTCTCATTAATGAACTTGGTAAGAAATCTTTACTTACAGTATGTCTGACATGGGCATAAAAGCAAGTTAACAGTCCCCATATTATTGCAGTCTAATTTGTGATATGGTTTCCTTTTTGACATGTGGGTATGCAGTAGAGATATGAGATTTCACTCACAATAAGTGTAATACCAGCAGCTTCAGCAGCAGCATACTGATAAAAAACAATATTAAATTAAAAATGCAGGTAAAAACAGACAATATCATTGTATAATGTTAATGTTAACCCCCCCCGGGTGGAATTGAAGAGTCGCATAGTGTGGGGGAGGAACGATCTCCTCAGTCTGTCAGTGGATTAGGATAATGACAGCAGTCTGTCGCTGAAGCTGCTCCTCTGTCTGGAAATGATACTGTTCAGTGGATGCAGTGGATTCTCCATGATTGACAGGAGCCTGCTCAGCATCCGTCGCTCTGCCACGGACGTCAAACTGTCCAGCTCCATGCCTACAATAAAGCCTGCCTTCCTCACCAGTTTGTCCAGGCGTGAGGCGTCCCTCTTCTTAATGCTGCCTCCCCAGCACACCATCACGTAGAAGAGGGCACTCGCCACAACCGTCTGATAGAACATCTGCAGCATCTTATTGCAGATGTTGAAGGATGACAGTCTTCTAAGGAAGTATAGTCGGCTCTGTCCTCTGTTGCACAGAGCATCAGTATTGCCAGGTATTTATAGGTATAGTGTCCTGGATAGTGGACTGTCTGTCAGGCAGACCATAGTTTGTGAAACTCTAGGACTGTTTTTTAATATGGACATGAGCAACCCTGGAGCACCACAAGGCACAGTTCTGTCTCCTTTCCTCTTCACTCTGTACATTTCAGACTATAAAAATAACACCAGGCCATATCACTTTCAGAAATTCTCAGATGATTCTGCACTTGGTGTTGATAAAGGGGAATGAGACAAAGTATAGGAGTCAGGTGTGTCCGGTCACTGTTCAAGAAGTGGATGTAAAGATGGTGCACTCCTACAATTGGTGGTTCTACATAAATGTCAGGTTGGACTGGTCTCAGAACACAGAGGAACAATTTAAGAATATGGGTAATGACTTCCTTCACTTCTTCTACAACACTGTGACGGCCAGTGCAAACATTCTATGCTGTGGTGTGCTGGACTAATAACATCCTATCAAGAGAGGCCCACTAAATCAACAAGCTAATTAAAAGGGCAGGCTCAGTTATGAGACACACTCTGGACCCCCTTGGAGGTTGTAAAGAAGGAGAGAATGAAAACAAAACTAAGTGCCAATATGAACAATGAAGCACATCCTCTCTCTGACACACTAAGGCCTTGTTCACACGGGCGTTAAGTTTTTGGATAAACGAACTTGCTCTGAACGTCCTAGACGTTTATGTTGCATTTTGTGGTGGCGATCGATTGACTTCTACACCGGCGTTCGTTTGTCTCTGTCTAACGCCAGCCTGCAGCCCAAATTGTAGTTTGTGTGTTAACCTGTGGAGGCAGTGTCGGGAACTGGATATGAAAGCCCTTGTCGTTTTATTAGAGGTGCTTCCTTTCAATATGGACCATTTTGCTATGTTAGATATTAATCTTCTTGTTTTAAAAATACTCGTAATACGGCGACGTAGGGAGAGAAAAAATCGCTGCCGCTACTGGGTTCATCCTCTGACTGCACAACGTCGGGTTAAAGGAAGTTTTTTTGTGCTTTATGAAGAAATGCGAAAATTTCCGCGCAAGTTTTTTTAACTACTGTCGGATGTCGGTTTCCACTTTTGATTGTCTGCTGCATCTGGTGCAATGCCTCATTGCACGCCGATCAACCAATATGCGACTTGGTGTTAGCCCCGAAGAGAGACTATATATATATCCGGTCCTCCGAAGCGTAAAATAAATGCGCAGAAAACGAACTAGAAGCGGTTTCCTTGCGTTCGTTGGGTTTTGAACGCCAAGAAAAAGCTGCATGCAACGTTTTTTTGATGCCGTATAAACGCGCAGCCGGACAAACGCACGTCACCAAAGCCCGTGTGAACACTCTCATTGACTCCTACGTGTAGAAAACACTCGGCGCTTGATCCGCGCTCACCGGACGCTACGAACGCAAAAAAAACGCTCGATTTTAACGCCCGTGTGAACAAGGCCTAACACTGAGGACTTTCTGTCAAAGAATCATTCAGCAGAATTGTGCCAGGAAACACAACTGAGACTTCTTTATACCAACAGCAAGACACCTGCATAATGTCTCACTGTGACAGCTAAGTCAGAAATTTTCTTTCTTTTTAATTTTCTTGCTTCATTCTGGTGTGTGTTCAGACCAAAGTTTGTGTGTGTATGTATACATTTATTTATGTACTTAGTCATCTACCTATTTATGTATTTATTTATTTAAAGAGCTATTGTAAACCGCCAAATTTCTTTCTTCCTTGTCTATCTGTCTAGCAGCTATCTATAGGTGGAATGATACATTCATATATATGTGGAAAGTATTTTTACATTACTCCGGAAAACCAAACGCATTGGAAAAGCTTTCTACATTTCTCCTGTGCCACATCTCTTCATAAACCAAAACCCAACAGAACAGCAATTGTCAGTCAACATTTTAACATTTTAAAGAATTTCATTCATTGCCATTATTGAACATTAAAGAAAGGACTGACTACCTTACACAGAAAAAAAGCTTTCCCGTTTTATTAACACACTATGGTTGACTTACATTTGCACATGAGCTAATTCTTACATACAAATCTCTTTTGCTGTTGCATATTATGCATACACTTTTTGGACATAAACTATTACTTTTGAAAGCATTTATAAACTTTCAAGCAGTCCCCAGTCAGCAGTGTGGATTTCACTTTTAAAGTATGTACGCTGACTTTATGGTTTTATTTAAAGTAATGTACAAATGATTGGGTTATAATTGCTCACATATTTCTTCACTTGGAGCACAGGCAGATGAAGTGACTTGCTCAGGTTCAAACATCAGGTCAGTGGAATAGACCGAGTCTGAGATTTTGAGGTTTACAATCAAATATATTTACTACTACCCCACACTATGTACATAATAATGGGTTCATAAGAACACTGCCTATAAAAATCATCTGTCTGTTTTAGACTGTTTCACAATTTACAGTTACAATACCAAATCAGTGTTGTTTAAAAGTAGATTTTCACTTTGATGAACTTTACAATGTCAAGATGACGTTACTGTAACTGTGAATTAAGAGCATATTTCTACATAATTAATTGTGCTATTAGTTTAATTTAAATTGATTTAATTTTCCTTTTTTTTAACCATTAAATTGCACTCAGATATCCATAATGACACAATGAAACCATCTTTTCAGAAAGGCTTTTAAAACTCATTAACACTCAAAGAAAGAAATCACTCATTTGTGTAAATATTCAGACCCTCTGGCACTCCAAAGTATGGTCACGTACATGCTGTTTGCTTTATTTCTCCTTGAGATGTGTTTAGATCTTGAAGTTCACACAATTTTACACTACTTGTCAGGTCAAAGACCAAGCTACGAAGCCCAAGGAACGCTTTGTAGTCCTCCACAATCAAATTGTGCTGAGGTACAGATGAAGGTAAGGCAAGGGGATCAAACCACTTCTAAAGCTTTGACTGCTCCCAGGAACACAGTGGCCATAATAATTGTGTGAAATCATCAGGAATCTACTCTGAGCTGACCATCTGTCCAAACTGAATAGCCTGGCAAGGGAGATAACAAAGAACCCAATGATTACTTTAAAATAGCTTCAGAAGTCCTCTGCTTAGATGAGAGACCCTGTCAGAAGGACAACCATCTCAGCAGTACTCCATCAGGCAGACATTTACAGTACAGCGACTAGATGAAAGCCACTGTTGAGTGAAAGGCATTTGACGATATTTAAAGAACATATTAAAATAAAAGGTGACCATTTAGTCCATCAAACATAAGCTCAATATATAAATTATAAATGTGTCACAAAAGATCGAAATTATTCTAACAGTATTATATTGGAGGGAGTGTGAACGTGTTTCGTGAATGTTGCAGCCGTCTATTAGACAGCGACAGTGATATGAAGAAGTTGTCTATTGTTATGCTTCTGTCCTTGTGCAGAAACAGCTCCAAAAGCCTCATGACTACATTCTAGGAAAGTCCTTCCCCTATGGAACGACTGGTAGCACATGAGGGATTTATATACAAAGTGTTCTGTGGTGTTTCAATAAAATGCAGACCCTTTTCAGAAATAAAGACACTGAGACACTCAAAACGTTCACGTTCAGTGCAACTCCTTATTTAGGAAAGACAACAACCAAATGCTTCACATAACTGTCACTGGCTAATAGATTGCGGCAAAGTTCATGAAAAACGTTCAAGCTCTGGCACTTAGTATTATTTCATTCATTACTTTGTAACACAATTATAATGGATAGTTCAAGCTTATGTCATGTTCTAATCCTAATTCACAATAAAATGTCATTTGAATGATTTCTTTTTATTCAGTTTTACTCTTGTATAAAAGCACACTTGTCTTGTTACTGTGAATGTGAAGTCCAAAAATAGCATTTCAGAATAAGGACGTTTGCATGAATGTGTGTGTTTGTGTGTGTTTAGCATTCAAGCAGTCATACTGGATATAATAAAAACATGTCCCTTGAGTAACAGTCTGTGTAGTTTGCTTGCAGTTTGTTTGTTGCAAGTTAATACTAAACAACAATTTACATCTGTGTGCCAGTTGTTATCACAGAAGTGTCAAATAGTAAAAACTCACAGAGACCTGAACATCGCAATTTACAGATGCGTTCCATCTAATCTAAAGGAGCTTGAGAGGATCTGCCAGGAAGAATGGAATAAACTGTCCAAATCCATATCTGCAAAGCTTGTAAAGATTTACCGAAGAAGACTTGAAATTGGAACTGCTGCCAAGCGGGCTTCTACAAAGTACTGAATTAAGGGACTAATTACTTACTGTATATGAATGACAAATTTCAGTTTTTCACTTATAATAAATTTGTAAACCTTTATGAAAACATGTTTTCACTTTGGCTGTATGGGTTACTGAATGTAGATTGATGGGCAAAACTGGAAAATTTGTTGGTTTAAAATTAAATGACTAAGGCCCCGATTTGTTTTCTGAACTTATACTTACAAACCATTAAGATCCAAAGTTGCAAGCCTACTTAAGAATTCCAAGGATTAATAAAATAAGAGTGAGAGGTGGAGCTTTTAGTTACAGGGCACCAGAGCTGTGCAATAACATGCCTGCTAATATAAGATATGCCCCTTTTGTCTTCTCTTTTAAATCTAGGATGAAGACTCAATACTTTAGTCTAGGATACCCCGATTAGAGCTGCTGATTAGTTGTGAATACTGTATTTCTATTTGTTAGCCAGTTGTACAAAAATATATGTGATACAATTAATTAGTAATGTAATTATATGTGTAATAACCTTCACCTATTCTGTTTTTTCTTCTCGTTATCCTGCTTGGGCACTTGGTACCTCTGCTCTACGTCCAAGCTGTTTTCTTGGCTATGGAAAGACATCTGAGATACTGGAAGCCATGGAATCAAAAAATATAAAGACTCTGTCATCGGATCAAATGGCCCAGTACAGGCTTAACTGTAGAAAGTCCAAGAGGGGCTGGGTGGCCTGTTGGCTGAAGTCTTCAGGACTCTGATTGTCTTTGACTTTCTCTGTAATAACTGATTGTGGATTTTCTTCGGAGATGCTGCTAACTAGAGTTTTCATTTTTCTCTCTTCCTTTGTCAACTGTTCATAGTTCAATAATGGTAATAACTTTTTTTAATTGTAATTTTAATAATAACAATTGAAATTGTAATAAAATAGTATTAATAGAAATTAATAATGAGTACTCACTAATTGTAATAATAATTGTAATTATACTAAACATTGTTTTAATAGTAATTAATAATCATAATCATGCAATAATATTAATTGTAATTTTAATAATAATAATAATAATTAATGGAAATATATTGCTGGGCTCTATTTATATTTCCTGTCGGTTTAAACAAATCTGTGTCTTTATATGCACTCACAATGTAAGTAGTAATTTGTAAGGTTTTATTTTCATCTATCCATAAACTTGTAACAGTATTTTTTGCCTGCACTCAGTGAAGAGGGCTACACAAAATAAACTGAATAACACGTTGTGTCAGTACATTACACCTTCGATCGATTCTGCCGTTCAGCAACATGCTTCCGAGCACTGGATCTCTCAGAGTTGAAGTGCTAGTTAGAAGAAAACAAGCAAGACAGCATGAGGACCTTTTTGCAGCAAACGTAGGACTAGAAACATTGCTTTGCATATTGATTTTAATGATAGGTTCAATTATTCTTGGCTCCAAACATTTCTATGACCTCAGCCTGTTTTTTGACACCAGTTTTTGCCTGGCCCTTTTGCTCTCATGATTTCCTTGTCCTTCTTGCAGACATTTCCGCTCTGATCACCTGCCACATTCATCTTGGAGATTATACTGTTGTGTAATATTTGGACTGGAATTCCACACTCTTGTAAAATGGTTCATTTACTCAGATTTCAAGCATATGTTTAGCTTTTGCTGATTAGTATAATTTATTTGGAACTAACTATAAACTCTGAAGTATTCTTCTCTTTTGGTTCCTTACTATAGAAATCTTTTTTCTTTTTTTTTTTTTTTTGATGCTGACAGCATGCACTATGTGTTTACAAGTGGTGTTAAAGCTGCTAGCGTTTGTTTTAAGCTACAGTACACTCATATTTCATGAGACTCAGCAATGCCTATCAATTTGTCCAGATTCAGCAAAATCCAACTCTCTGTGGTTTCTCTTTCACTCTCAGTAGATACTATATATTTGAAGAAAACACCAGTCTCTATACATCTCCTCATACTGCAGTTTTACATAAAGTAAGAGCCTTTAATAAGCAGTCATTGGTGTGTCACAATATGTACAGATATTCCCAAGATTCTTGTACTTTCTCAAGGAACTTAAATGGACCAAATAATGTCACTGTTTGTTGAGGCACACATGCATTATGGGAGTGTGCTGGAGGCTCTACACTAGAAGTAAAGCAGGGGATGGGTTCATTTGAGACATCCACTAACCTCTCCTTTCCTTAACTTCAGAGAGGTTGACAGTTCTACTCTGGATGAGTGACCACACTTCTGCCAAGTTTTTCAGATCACCCCACCTCTTCTGCATCAGCATCAATATCATATAAAGGAAAAGACCCAACTGGATGTTGCTGTTCATTTTGTACCAGCATCTGTAGGAGCCACGCTTGCCCACAGAAGCCAACTGTTGTGAAGCTTTTGCCTTGCTAAGGAGCTTAGCACTGTTTGCTTTTGTTTTATTTTTCATTACTTATTGTTTATTAACATGTGTACTACACTCTTAAAATAAGGGTTGTTTAATGGTATTCTATTGTTCTTTACTGGGTTGTGTTGTTCTTTGTAAAACTATTGCTTGACCAAATCCCAGTTCATAATGGGAAGGGTTTTTTGCATATGAAGTTGGATTCCTTTTAAAATCATAAGCTATTATTATTTCACAAATCTGTTACCATCTATTCATGGTTATTTATTGTATAGAGCCTGCTACAGATCTAAATAAATTGTGTCTCTTTCTGGAACCTTAATGTACAGTAAATGGGTCTTTTGGGAACTTAAAATTGTTCCTTTGTAGCATCACTCTGAAGAACCACTCCGAAATTTTTTTTTTTAGTGTATTAATTGAAGTGTTCCAAGAAAACCCTAACCCTTTTATTTTGCTCTTTGTTTGTCCAGGGTTGTTTGCAAAGAAAAAAATACAACAAAACAAAAGGAAGATTCTTGAATTAATCTCAGAATGGCGTATGTTTGGTAGAAGCAATGTAGAGAGGTCCTCTCTTCATGAGCCTATGGTCTGGTCTGACGAAGGTCTGGTGGTCAGGTGACTTTATATAAAAAGGTAGAAGCAGAAGGTTTGCTGCATTTGTCGCCTCGGGCAGAAGTGACATCACAGTTCCTCCAAATTGTGCTCCTTCATTCTATGGCAAAGGGAGATCAGGTTGGTGTCAATGTGTTGCATCCAATCCTTCCCCATAACTTAGAATGACACAAACCCCAACTTCCATTCCCCAAGCTTGTGTATTTGACGAAAGTTGTAAGTATCATAACCGCAGTACCTCTAATAGTCGAAGTGTTATAAATGTATTAAAGAAGCCAACTATATTTGTTATCTCTCTTTTATGTCAATGGATCATTTATAATTAACCTAAGACACACATATTTGGGATGTATAATACCAGAGCATGCAGAGAAAAGCCCATACCAAGAAAATGAACATGGAAGACAAAAGAAAAACTCCACACAGACAATGCCAAGGCTGAATTTTGAAACCAGAACTCTGGAGATGTGAGGAAGAATTGGTAGCACTTCACCATTAATCCCTTTTCATACTATTATTTCCTGTTTATGGTCTGAGTTGCACCTTCGCTTTCCAATAGGTACAGTCCAATAGGTGCAAATACATACACACATACTTCACCTTGAAAAAAAAGTATATATATATTTTTATACTAGCTATCCCCCGCGGCTCTGCCTGCGCAGCAGTGAAACAGGACAAACTTTAAAAATCAATAAACAAATAGGTATCGCTAGCTAAGCAGAGGGAAGGTACGCTGCAAAACGTGGCAGGAGTTAGACCAATTTTAACGGAGGGTGGTGTGTGAGCAAGGAAGGCCCCACCCGGCTCCCCACTCCTGACGTCATAC
>JANRMT010028174.1:50239933-50282718 GCA_026402145.1 Polypterus bichir lapradei | reverse complement strand
TCTGACAATATATAATATGTGTGTGTGTGTAATACACTAAATATTATGGTTGTATTTGACCTCCTGGCAAGATATATGCAGAACATGCACATGCAATTTGTTAAAAATGTGATAAACAAAGGAATGACTTCCTGACATCTGTGCAGCTATTGAGAACATGACTGTAAAAAAGCTTTGTTCTTATTTTCAAAATGACAATTTTAATTAGCAACAAGAACTTGTTATGTTGTCAGCTAAGAGAGCAAGAGTAGTGGTGTTATGTGAAACACCTGCCTTAAACAGACACAGAGACTTTAAATACTTACATATGGTAGAAAGATGTGGGGCAAAGGGGAATCATTACTGATCATTTTTGTAGCCTGATTATTAATTTGCATTGTAACTGGGTTTTTAAACATCCACATAGTGAGTTTACTGTACATAAAATGGCAAGTCCTGTGTGCCTGTCAAATCCAGTATGGATTAAAACAAGTATAAGAATGCAGAGTGTGAAGTAAAAATTTAATTTATTAGGTGCAAAATCCTATGGTGCCTATTAGAAAACTTTTTGCTTTTATTTTTATGGCATTGAATATAACTTTATTTGTATTATTTATATATACAGGTAGATCATAACATTTCCAAAAGATTTCACAGAATCAAAAATATATGTGCTTTTAAATGAAAGAACACACATGGACCCATGTTAATATTTTCATTTTAAATGCTTTCATCTCTGTAATATTGTACGCCATGCAAATTTGACATCTGCTAATTGTAATGTGGAAATTGTCATTGGGTTTCTAAAATGAATGGATCCTTGCAGTATTTTTCTCTAAATGATTATTTTAAATTAAAAATACCATGGACCCCAGCTCTCACCACTCTTTTTTAAACAGTACTTTTGATACCATCTAATTCATAATTCATTTCTGCTGAAGTCCAAACATTTATCTCTTCTGTGGTGCTCTTTCACACTGTTTTGGAGCAGGGATTCTTAAGTTCCTAATCTCACAGAGGCTGGAGATTTTTGTTTCAATCCAATTTATACAGCAGAAACTAATTTCTGCTTGTAATAATAATCAATAAACTTCCATGTACATTCATATTTAGATATTATAAATCTTATCTTATATAAGATAAAGACAGAGGTAACAAAGAAGCTCAGTCTCTGACATTCTCCATCAATAAAGAAGAACATCTCTCCCTCTCTCTCTCTCTGTCTCTCAGAGGCCATATTCAGACATTTCATGATCATTGGCTTCATGCAGATGGCATACTGGATGAAGGATTTGGTCAGACCAGAACAAAAGGATGAGACACCTACTGTAGTACTGTAATCAAGATGTACTGATTATTGTGCAGGTTGCATTATAATTATTTTGCTGATACTCATTTGAACTCTGCTTATATTTTGATCATATTTTCTGTAATATATAACTAACTGTGTAACTTTTTCTACTGCCTGTTTTTGTTACCTGAGGTCATAGGTATAAAACGCAATATGAGGGCTATAGCAGGGATTTGGAGACATTTTGTTAAGATCTATATATTAAAGAAAACAAAGGGGAACATGGTGATCTTAGGACACCTATCATGGCAAAACAGGGATATTCTAGTTGCTGTTGTTATGTCCGGTTTGAAAACATTTTTTTCACTGTAATTTAAACCAATATATAAATGGTTGCCTTGTGAAAATAAACTGACTGCCAAACTTACAACAGTTTTAGTTTCAAACTTTTGAATCAACGAGTGAATCTCTCCTCACCTAAGATATCCTCTACATACCCATGTTGTACTCTCTCACATAGGTTGCTGATTTTTTGGATTTGCTGTAATGGGAGATGAGTGCATGTGAGTGTACACTAAGAACAGCCATACTCACAATTGCATAAATAGGTCTCCTTTAATTTAATAAAGTTCAACGTAGACAATTCAAATTCATTTTACAAGCTGCAATAAAGACTAATGAAAGAAAAGAAATAGCCAGAATCAGCAGCATGAGAAATAGAAAACTGTCCTGCAAAGAGGAGAATGCGTGCTGCACACCACATCTCCTAAAGCTTAAACATCAACCAGCTACATATATTCCATAAAAAATGTACATCTTTCAGTATCCTGTAGTCTGTCCATGCACCTCACCTGTTGTAGTGATAAAAGCTGCTTGCTTTCCAGCTATAATGAAAGTTGGACAAATCAGCCTCTTGAGTTGCTGGCTCATCCACCTCAGACAAATCTATGATCTTTGCCAATCTGTCAACATCTGCCAAATGAGAGTTCTTGAATCTTTTTGCAAAGTAAAGTATTCCTGATATGTCATGTAACATCTTTGGGGGTGCATTCTGAGACTATGAAATAACAATTACAATGTTGTCAGAAAATTGTCACTAAAATAAGAAAAACAAGATGCAAAATATAAACAAAACATGAGCAATGCTAAATAAAATCAATATATCCTTCTTTTCTTGACTCCATGGTTTTAGTAAACTAACATTGGATATATAGCAGAAATCAGCTTTTAATTATTGTGATTGGTATTTTTCAATTCATTTTTTTATGATTTTTGCTGAAGTGTTCTGGATAAAATATACATTGTCACACACGTGCGAGTAGGAGGCAGCTAAAGGGTCTGAGTAAGTGTAATAAAACATCTGACCAGGGTGCGGCAGAGTGCGCTGACTGTCTTTCTCAGTTCCCTACAGACCTTTCCCGGGAAATCCTGCAAGGTTCCGGCACCTCAGAAGACAGCACTTCCGAAGGCGGCCCCTTTGCTGATATCACTTCCGAAGCCGGCCCCTTTGCTGACGCCACTTCCGAAGCCGGCCCCTTTGCTGACGTCACTTCTGGTTCCAGCCATTCTGATGGCATCATTTCCTCTCCAGACCTTTAAAGCCTCCATCTTGGGCTACTACAGGTATAGTCAGTTCTGTTTTGGACTCTGTGATATGCACATCATGCATATTTACTACTAAATATGAAAAATGTTTCTGTTTTAACAATGTGTTTACACAGATTACTGTAGAAACGGAACACACATGAAATGCGTGTGTTCCAAATAACAATCTATTATTTCCACTCTAAAACTCCACTTCACTTCCAGATAATCAAACAAGGCATGACCTGGTAAAAGTTCGTGCTGCTTGCTGCTTGTCTTTATCGGCACATTTACAGGAGAAAAGACGCTGGCGTAGAGGTTGCGAACGGATTTAAGGTGGGCCGGAACTACGAGTTTTTTCGTAGACTCTGCTAATTCTAGTGTTAAACAACTAAAGAAACAGAATAACTAACTTTTAAATCAAGACATCATTTCTTTGAACATGGAGAGAAAGCTAATTAGATCTTAGCTCAACAAATTCACAAGCAGGAAGTTCGCAATGCAGTCCCAGCAATCACCAGCACAGACAGAGACAAAATCATTGACCATAAAAATATAATGCACACATTTAGGGACTACTATAAGTCCTTATATTCTACTGAGCTTAAAGAAGACAAAAAACAACCTAATGTATTTGTGGATGCATTACAGATACCACAACTGAAGCTCGCAATGCAGAGGAATTGTATAAACATCTGGAACTATCAGAATTACTAGATCCTATAAACTCACTTCAGAGTGGGAAAGCAGCAGGCCCGGATGGCTCCCTGACAAACTTTATAAAAAAAATCTCAATTAAGCCAGCTCCCCTTTTATTTGCGACATTTACAGAAGTAAGAGACAATAAAAGGCCAGGTTTTAAGTCCCAGCTTGAGCACTGCTTGTGTGAAGATTGCATTATCTGATTGTGTCCTTGTGAGTTTCTCCAGATACCCAAGCTCCAATTTTCTAACACAGAATAACAAATATTCAGATTGCTTTCATTGTCAAATGTTGAATAGATTTGTGTGGGTCTGAGGGGCCATTCTTTACGACGGACTGGTGATGTTTCCAAGATTAGTTGCTGCATTGTTTGAATGGGCTTTAGACCCTGAAAAGAATGCTTATATGCTTGTTTAAGATGCACATGTCAATCATGGGTCCATTTAACCACCCACTTTCTAAACTTGCCTATACTGTACCTAAAACAATAAAAGGGTGCCAAAGCAATAATGACCCAGGAAAGTGAATTAGTCAACTGTGGGCACATCAACATCTTTATTCACGCACAACAGGTCCACTTATACCTATCAAAAACTAAATATCTTTTGGTGGTTACAGGAACCTAGAGACCCCTGAAGATATCCAGAAACTGTAAAGTGAATGCACTGAAGTCCCTACAGTAGAGAATCAAACAAGTATCAAGCACTATAAGGAGGAAATGCTGCTAGCCACACCACATCATCCATTCAAACTGAAAGTCCCTGTCCTGTCAGAACCACAGCAGTAAAACATATTGCCTATTGTAATTGCTGATTAAAAATCAAGGTGCATTTCCTCATAACAGCAGGAGATATGCAAAATTGCTGGGCTAGATGTCTTTAATATGGAATTCAGAAATGTCCATTACTGGCCCACTGTGCTCTCTGGAAGAAAATCTCATCAGAGAGTTTGAAGACCATATGTGAGCACAACAGGTATGTATAATTTAAGCTCATCAGCCACATAAATTGTCGCATACTCTGAAAACAGATACAATTTTTATCTTCATGTTCTATAAGAAAGCCACAACTTTCAATTACTGAGGTATCAAGGGAGCTTGATGTTTGCATAGAAATAATCATAAGAATGGTACTGTGGCATATAACAGATGCTGGCAGTTAAATTGCTTGTTAAATGACGTTTATACTTATTTCAAATTAGTTTCTATATATAGGTGAATTTCTGTTAATGCCAGCAATTATGAATAAGTTACTGTATCTATTTCTTAAGCTGTAAAGTGTAGGAATACCTCAAATAAATCAATCTGATCAGTGAAAAACATATACTATATAAAGTATATAATATACTAACTGGCTAAAATACAGGAAACAAAGGGTTATGGTGGGCTTAACATTTCCAGAATGAGGTGTCCCTCAGGGGTCAGTACTGGGGCCAATGCCACTTTTAATATTTAAAAATGATCTGGATAAGATTATAAATAAACACAAGCTTAAAAATATACACATTTACAGATTATAGCAAGCTAGGTGCAACAGCAGATAATCTAGAATCAGCCAAATTGTTACAGAAGGATTTGGACAGTATAGGTTTTGCTGATCTGCGGCAGATGAAATTGACTGTAAGTAAATGTAAAATATTACATGTAGGAGGTCAAAATGTTAGATATGAAAACACAATGGGATGTCTGAAACTTGAAAGTACCCCTTATGAGAAGGACCTCATTTTTTTATCAACTTTTTATTTGATTTCAAAAATAAGAAGATGATAACAAAGTAAAAATCAGTTTCATGGATGAATTTGAAACCCCACCCAACCCTGGATCTATACAATAGAGAACATTGTAAAATTTATATTAATAAAACACACAGGTCACTGAAATTCCATAGGTACGCACATCTGGTTGAGTGGACAACTCTAAAATTTACAAGTCAAGTTTAATCATGGGCTCACTGTTATTCATGACTTAATCATGGAAATAGTGTCTTTCCCCTTGCTGATAGTACGCGTTGGTACACCACTGATCCGTGCAGCTGGCAGATCCAACAGAACATGATTGTAAAAAGTGGACCTCCAGAAAGAGAAAGTTACACGGTCAGGGTTATTCTATTGAGAAGCTATAAGAATCTTGGCTGCTATTGTAGCTATTGAAATAATGTGCTGTTGATGAACAGAAAGAGAAAGAGTAGAGAAATCTTAAAGAAGTGGAGTATTAGGATAGTAAGGAATAGATAAAATGGAGAAGTGCACAAAAGCAACTGACGCCCAAAGAACTGCAACAGTGGGACATTCCCAACACATGTGGAGAAACTTTCCCGGTGCATTAAGGGAACATTACATTTACTTATTTGGGTAATGCTTTTATCCAAGGTGACTTACATTTATGATACAATTGGTTATATTTCTGTTGGTTTTCCATTTGGAGCACAGACAGGTCAAGTGACTTGCGTATGGTCCTAGAGAGTCAGTAGCAGGGTCAACTTCAGGGTTTGAAGTCCAAAGCCTTAACCCCTACACCACACTGGTGACAGAGTGAATCAGAAGCTAAACCTGTCAGGAAACGCTTTCTAGGGTAATGATAAACTCTAAGGATAATTTTATATTGGATGTCCTGATGATTAGAATTTCTAGATGATTTTTTTTATGTTTTTAAAAATTGCGTTTCAACACAATGGAGTTGGCTGTGATAGATCTGGGATCCATTTCTTAGTGATAGATGTAATTATGGAATCATGAAGGTAGGCATACAACGAGGAAGACAGTAAGACAACATATGAGAAAACACTCAAAACGTGAGTTTTTTTTGAAGAGAACCACACCTTCTGGGATCACCTGTCTAATCTCGTCTGTCAACCTGTCCATCACCATTGCAAATAAGAAAGGGTTCAGAGCCGATCCCTGATGTAATCCAACCTGCACTTTGAATGCATCCGTCACTTCTACCGCATACCTTACCACTGTCACACTTCCCTCGTGCATATCCTGTACAATATAAGAATATATAATGGTCAGTCTAATATTAACATTAAATTTGCATCCTTGGATTTCAAGGTTCCCACCATCTCTGTGTTACTTCCAGTGGACAGAAGTAGCAGAAGTACTGGCCAGCAGTGCTTAAGTCAGTCATTATTAAGTAATTTAAAAAGCTGGTGATGTCCCAAAATAACAGATAAAACTACTTTCAATTTGAAAATGTCTATGAAAAATTCACACATAGTGTCACATATTTTGCTCTCAATATAACAGCAACAAATGGTTGCCTCACTGGGCTTTAACAGGCCCCATTTTTTGGCAGCCCCCAGCCTTGACTCTCTAAGAAGACAAGAAAGAGCTCTCAAAAAATCTTGTAGAAAAAAAAATAGAAGAAATCTTGGGAAGGGCCATTCAGAGAGAGACCCTCTTTCAGGCAGGATAGGTGTGCAATGGGGGGTTAAAAATCGGGTAAATACAATATACAAAACAGAACACAAGTAATCCTCTTCACAGAGCTGATGACCAATCTATCATTGTCACCTCAGAAATACCATTTGAATGTACCTAGTCAATAGTCAATATATTGCAGGGTTTTATACATTTTCTTCATAATTTAATTTTACATTTTCTGTTTAGCACACCAAAATCTCAGAAGACTGACAGCAATAACTCCTACACATTGATTACAGGCATATGAGCCTGGAAGAGTTTTGCACACATACCCATGATTATATCCAGTTTACTTATAAATATACCGGTTCACACAAATTTAATTTCACATTTTTTGTTTCATGATAAGAGGAAACAAACATATTATGACCAAATCTTTGCTCTCTTTGAGTGTTTTATTGCTTAATTATGCATTTGTTTACATTTTTATTTTTTCTCCCTGCAGTTCTCTCATTTTAAGGCTCCAAAATGACATTGTCATTATTATGCCAGTGTGGCATTTGTCATGCAAAGTGTATAAACATGTGTGTAACGCTGCAATAGACATTCTTTCTTTTGGAAAAACATAAAGGAAAGCTATCAGCTTTTCTCATCCATTTTAGAAAACGCAGATCTTTGTGGTATTATGCTGTTTTCTTTAATTCTTGGTTGCCTCCACTATGAGGTCTAAGTACATGTTGTACATGACTTTTTGGGTTTTGTACCTAAGGATTATGATTTTACTACTCAGGTTTTGTATTAAGAAATATTTGCAAAGTTTAATTTTGATAATATCTTACCATAAGACTGCATTGTTTATAGGAGAGTGTCAACCCAGGATCAGCTAGGAGCATATGACATTATTCGGAGCCCAAGCATAAGGACTGGTACTTTCCATTCTGGAGTATCCAATACTATGATTTTGCTTTGTCTATTCCTGGTTATGAACTAATATTTTTCTGGTTCAAAGATTTAGATTTTTTGCTTAGCCTTTTTAACTTGACAACTGATCAGCCGTCCTTTCTTGTTTCAATTCTTGACTGTTTTCTCGAACCATGACTCATCTCCCAATTATCTTTTCATTAAAATGTTTACTATCTCAGCTTGATTCAATACACTGACACTGTTTCCTACAGCCTGTTACCCTTTTTCTTCATTGTGTATTTGGCTTGTTGCTTTCTAAACACTGGGTGATTTTTGTAAGATCAAGTTACATTTCATCTAAATTAGGTTTCTTGTGCTCTTTAGGAATTAGTTTTAGGTAGAAACGTACTTCTATTCATGTAGGGTCTAATTAACAGTATGGCTTTGCAGGCTCTTTAATTATTTATTTTACTTCATATAAATCTTGGGACTGCTAGAAATTGACACCTTTCTTTTCATAAGTGCAGTATAAAGCAGGAAAACAATATGCACCTCCTGAAAATGTATTTTTCTTTTCTTTTGTACTAGCACTGATCATTGAGTGTTACACAGAAAAGTAAAGCCAGGTTAGACCATTATTGCAATGTAATTTGCATGAATGTAGAATTTCTTTATAATACACTGCCTAAGGAAGGCAGATACCATAGTCATGGATCCCTGTAATTACAGACACTTTTACCACACATTCCTTATGTCAAACAATGCAAGAATATAAAAACTAGCATGTCTAGACTTAAAAGCAATTAGTCTCCTCAAGGCGTAAATCTTTTTCACCGATTTTTGGTATCTCTTTCAGGGATGTATGCTGCTACATATATATATATACAGATTCTTGTATAGGTTGTTTGAACGGCATAGCTGTAATTACAATGTAATTTAATGGTTTTTTGATTCAGTATGCAAGTAAATTTTAAATTGCAGTGCTATAAAAATAACAATAAGTGTAAACCCAAAATTAAGATCACAAAATGACTTACATATTAGGCCTTTCTGGTGATTAATTTTACTTTCCATACAATATGTCTTTTGTGGCAAATCAGCCTCACAAAACATAGACTTGGAAATCCTATACAGAAGCTTGTTAGAAAGTCTATAATTATATGAACCAGAAGATATGCATCATTAAAGAGAATTGTCTAGATTGTCCAAAATATTCTTATGTTTCAGCAACTGGGATCAATGATCTGACATTCTAAATCCCTCAACAATGACTCTGTTGAGGTCATTAGGCTATTGAGTTGACCATCCCAAAGGCCACTTAATGCCAGCACAGATGTGGAGGAAATAGTAAAGAGGGCCAGCAAGCCTTTCAGATCTTTAAAGTTTTACTCAAACATGTTTTATTTTACCTTAGTTGACAGGCTGGACTCACTAGAGATTGAAAAATTTTTGAAGATTTTCATATGGTTTGTTTTAATTGGATTTACTGCAAAGCTACAAAAAGCCCAGGTCTCATAGCAGCTCAATGAAAAAAATGAATTCTAGAGTTCTTAAATCTCAAGATACAACTGTGTTTTTTGTTGCAGTGCCGAAATTTTTGATTTTAAATGTTATGTTTTCAATAGAAAAGACATTACCATGAAGGTAATTGTAAAATTCAATATTAAAATAATGTACTTGGTGAAGTCCCCTCTCATTTGAGATTTTCATCAGCACCATAATGGCACTTACTCATCTCGGGGGCTTAGCTTTTACTACACAGCAATGCAACTGTCCCTGTCGCTTGGTTTAAGGAGACACTCACTGTTTCTTCTCTGTGTTGTTAAAGGAAAATAAAGGAAAGTAGGAAAGGTCTCTTGTTTTAATACTTTGCTTCAATATCTCAAAATGAATCCCTAAACATGGCTGAGGTAGGGTCAAAGAAAATCAATTGCCTAATCCCCCAAAGCCCCTCCTATAACAAATGTGATGTTTTGGAACAAATGTGTTATGGATCCTTTCATTTGCTTATGTTTATTTTTCTTTTCTGCTTCATCTTTGTTGTTAACATTATATTTTTTGTTTTTATGGTAATTATGTATTTTTTATTAGTATTAATCTGTTTATCATTTAGTACTAGCTATGCCTACCTTTTGAAGAGATATTTTATGACCACAGAGGCTCACAACCTCAGTTTTACATCTCATCCAAAGGACGGTATCATTTTTTTACAGCACAGTGTCCGCATCACTGCAGTGGGGCATTGAGATTCACACACAGACCACAAGGTAAGTGGCCCCTGATGGCCTCACCAACACCTCTTCTAGCAACAACCCAAGCTTTTCCTAGATGTTCTCCCATCCAAGTACTGTCCAGGCCTGAACATGCTTAGCTTCAGGAGGATGACCTGAGTGGTTGTGGATGTGGTTAGGCTGCATAGGACTGTATCTGGAGTGGTTTTCCTACTGCATTCCCAAATGATTTTATATCAGAATTTCTTCTTCTACATGGATTTGCTTGAAGAAGCTGAACCCTGAATTAAACTTCAAGAGTTTTTCCTCTTTGTGGTACATCGAGATGTACAGTCCATTGTTCTGTTTTATTCAGTAAAACTAATCTGGAAACCCTCAATTTCTTTGTGCCTCTGTTGTCTTTTGACATTTATAAGGATACAGATACATGGTAGGAGAGCCAAGGGAAATATAATTTGGAGCCAGGCTTTCCTTTGTGCTCAAACGTTTTGTTTCTTGTGGTTTTCTTTATTTATTTCTACCTTTTGCCTGTCTTTTTAAATGTACATATTCTTTAGTGGTTTTCACATACTGTTGTGCTTATGTTTTTTTGGCCTAAGGGTTTTGTCTCATATGTGTCATCATGGCTACTCTCCACTTGTCTGCTCATCTGGAATGATAGGCCTGCTGCGGCTCATGCTACCTGCTGCGCAAGACGAAGTGCAACTCCATTTTTTGTTTCCATGGTTCAGCATCCATGTCATGATGTCAGAAGTTGGAACTGTGCTCTTCAATCTGAACTCTATGCATGTGCAGAAAAGTGTTCAAAAACCAGCCCTATGAAATGAGATAAGGTGTTCTCAGTACATGACAGACCTACCGAAGTGACACATATAAAACAGTACATATGTAGTATTCTTTGGAAGAGTCTTTACTACAACTTTGGGATTTTTTTTCTAATATCCTTCCATGCAGAACAAATACAATTATTCTTAAAAGAAAGCAGTAGCGAATCAGGCATATTTGTGCAAGGCATATGATCTCTACCTTCTCTTAAATGATGCATCATTAGTTCATTTGGGTTCCCCAAGAAATGGTTAAATGTATTTGGTTGTGTTATTGATTACTTTCTCAGTTTCACTCCACTTCATTTTAGCATAATATAGAAGTCATAATGAAGAATTATGAAAAATAAATAACAGCTTGGGCACAGTGATCTAATTCTGTTCTGTTCCCCAAACTATCACATAACACAATCCACCTACTGTGTTTGAGTTGCAGTTGAGTAATAGCTTTATTGGGCATCATCATGTGCAGGTCACAAACCATACCTTTAATGTAGGATTTCTTAAACTTTTTTTTGTCACAACCAAATCTTGTGCCTTCTGTCTTCAAGACCCATTGCTTGTTGAGTGTCTGGATGATTGTCAGTGTCTCCCTTTAGGATAATCATGCCCAATCTTTAGAGCAGGGGAGTAGGATCCACTGCGACCCACTTCGCAAACCATCCGTGACCAGTTGTCAAAAAATACAACAATAACTTACAACTCAACAGTTTCATCCCATAGTTTAATAAACCAAATAAGTCAGTTTTTGTAAACATGTATATTTCATGTACATTTAAGCATTCATCCCTGCTCAATCTTACGCTCCACTAAAAGTCACCAATTACCTTCCCTATTGTAATGTGGCACGAAACTGGAGTAAGCTCATGGGAGCATAGAGAGAATGTGGAAATGCCCCACAAATAGTGAACAGACCAGATATCAAACCCGAATACCTGGAGCTCTGAGGCAGTCCTACTTACAATAGTAATCCAGAAGTTTGAGATTTTTTTGTAATTTACTATTCTTTTATTCATTTTGATGGACCACGATCTGCATGCAGAAGAGTATGAGGATGACCACTTTCACCAGACAGTTAAGGTGAAAGTTGTTCTACTTTTAAAATGTATCATAGAGCTTGGCTTTCAAGTTATTGGCCTGTGTTCAATCATTCAAAACAGAGTTCTTTGATGTTTTATATTTCAGGCAGACCCTGACCACTCAGCCGGCTCTTATTTAAATTTAAATAAAAGTCATCATAGAGCACACACTTTTACACACATGTTCAATACAAATGGCCGAGAGACATCTGCCTAATAACCTGATGTATTTGGATTATGGTCTAAGAATACCTTAACTCCACACAAAAGAGGAATGCCGTTTGAGAAAATTTGAGCACAAGGGATTGAGCCATAAATGACAAACACTCCAGTAGTTAGTTGTGGACATAATTCTTTAATTCATGTCACATGTATATTTTTTTTACTTCTTAATAGCTTATTGAGGATTCTTGGTTGGAACTCACTCTGTGTGGATTCTGTGGTTCAACTTGCTCTGCCAATACGTTTTTTTCCAGCGCTGCTTGTATCTGAACAGTATCCTGTGCGAGGCTGTGCGAGGTTTATTCTGCACGCTCATCCTTGGACTGAAATGCACTTGGCAAAGAACGTATTATTGCATTAATTAAACATTAAGTCTTACATGTTACCTTACTCTATGTTGGACAGTTACAGTGTGTACAAAATGTCTTTTCTTATGTCAAGTCCAGTTTTCTGTCACGTGTACACACTACAATGAAATTTGTGTTTGCATGTCTCCTCAGAACAGATGACAAATATACTATTAAAATTAAACAGTGTAAGAGATTAGACAGACTACAATAAAAAGTTGGGGCCCTCCCAGTGACCCCATATAATTGGAAAGCACTAAAGTAAAACCATAAACAGTAATTGCAAAAAGAATGTATTTTCAGGCAGAAGTTCCACAGTGAACTAATTTCAAAATGGCTGATCATCCAGTTATATGTCCTTCCAGTAGGAAAATGTAGGCCCAGGCAGACTGACACCAGAAATGATGTCAGAAATGTTACAGCTGTCAATAATCCAGTCTGCAGACCTAGAAAAAGAAAAGGCAGTAGAACACAGCGCCAACCCCTGGAGTGGTGGGTAATTACAATCACCAGAGCCCTTAAGCTGTCCCCTGTGCACACATGCATGACAATAGGTAAAATTGTAACACTTTCATCTACTACTCATATGCTATAATATACAGTAACAAGTTCTTAAAGGCTTCTTTTGGTCTTAGTAACACTTACAAAGCTTCAGTAAAGTAGTAATTAATCTCTGCAATATGACCTACTAAAATAACTTCATTTTGGAATGGTTAGAGGGCAGTTAAGTCAAACATGATTTATCTTGAAATTGCATACTTCAGTAAAAGACTTATGAATCCTTCATATTTATTTTTGAGAATGCATGTGTAAATGATGAGGGAGTACATAAGCGCTTTTCTCGTTACTCAGAGCACTTTATATAGAGAGAGGGAAACCACTTCAAGCACCTCGAATGTGTAGCACCCAAATGGATGATGCAACAGCATCCATTATTGAGCCAGTAAGCTGACCACAAATTAGCTATGAGGTGGAGAAAGTGTGATAGAGGTAGTCAATTAGACAGAACTGATGATTAAGTGGCCAGAATGGCCACGGTCATAATGGACATTTTAACCCATACAAAATGGAATCCATTGACCTCTTCTTCACTCACAAGACCATGGGAATCTGAAACAAGTTCCATAGCCATTCAAGTTAAGCAGAAATGCCGCGATCTTTTTAAAAAATCTGAATGAGACTACTCAGCTACTTGCTAAGAAACAACCTTGATGGTCTCCTCTTTTTTGGCAAACTTCTTGCTTTCTTAACTTTCAGAAAATACAACAATTCTTAAAAAGCAGCCTGAGAAATGACAGCACTTTTTCATGACATTATACTGTATATGTGTTTCCAACTCTTATATTCTTTCTGCACTATCTGAATGGCTTTGCATGAACCTGTTCACTAATGTCTAATGGAAGGGGATACACAGATGCCTTTGTTTCACATTGAAAATGAAATAAATAAATAATTAAATAAATAAAAATTGGTAACACTTCAGGCATTGTGGTAGAGTGACAGTTTGTATATAAGTTGATCAATATTTTGTATGTCTTTATTCGTAAGCTAGACATACTAATTGTAATAGTAGTGTTTCATTAGTCTTGTACTGTCTAATGTTAGGACTGACTCAGGATGTGAATTTTATTGCAGGGTTGGGGAAAGTGCCTCAAACCAGTTTGGCATGGGGGATTCTGTACAGGACATTCTATGAGACATCGCCTGCAGGAAGGCCAAAAAACCACCTAGCTAGCAAGTTCATCTAAACAAATGGGGAATATTCTATAAGCCCGTCCGCTGCTGGAGAGCAGGTGTGAAAAGACAGTTTGTGCATCCATTGGTTTGAAGTATGGCTGTTTAGGACTGGTCTTGAATCAGAGGCCATTCTGTTCCACAGTGCCCTATTGGTATAAGGATTTGGAGAGGAATGTATAAAGCTGGTTGCTTTACCCATCTCTCTCTATCTCACACACCATGGCCATGAAGAGAACACAATGGAGAGTACCACTCGGCAGCCACATTGAGATAGGCATGTGGCCTGTCCTGAAGAAAGCTGGCTTGAAATGATGACTTGACCAGAGACGTTTGATTAACTGCAAGTTTGCGTGCCACCTGAAACTACACACCTAGCATTATCAGGTTGTATGGTTTGCCAATATCAACATGTACTCTGCTTCATTATTATCAATAATACATTATTAAAATGTGTAACGTAACTCCTGCTTGTTCTTTCTAATTGCCTGAGTTTACAGTTAGTTGTTGGAAGGGAGGTGGGGAGGAGTGTTAATGTGCAATACCTTATAAACAGTGGCAAGTCTAAGGGATTTGAGGCATTCAGATAAAGTCTACACAATGAAGAGTACACAAGGGGAAAGCAGAGCTACATTGGACTCTACCAAGACATTATTACTAATAGACTGGTAATAATAAAGACATTAACAAATATTTAATAACACGTACAAAGTATCAGTAAAGGGATTATTCATCTCTGTAATGCGACCTACTAAAATAACTTCACTTTGGAATGGTCAGAGGTGGCTTAAGTGAGACATATTTCTCTTCACATTGCATACTTCAGTATGAGACCTGTGAATCTTTCATATTTTCAAGTAGTTTTACCAGTGTATCAAAGGCCCTTTACTGATGCTTTTTAAGTGTTATTAAGACCTTTTTTAAGGTCTTGTTATATAATAATAATAAGAGTGAAGGTGGTGTTTTTGCAGCACCAAACTAAAGTGTTGCCAAATACATAAAATGTATATAATATTTAGCATGCAACATATATTTGCAATATATACAATTAAACCAACATATAGAGCACTGACAGATAAAGGGAATATCTCGATACAATGGCCCCTGCCAAGGGGTGGGATATATTAGCTGCAAATGGGCAGTCAGTTCTTGAAAGTGATGTGTTTGAAGCAGGAGAAACTGGAAAGTGTAAGGAACTGAGCATCTTTGACATGAGCCAAATTGTGATGGCTAGACAACTATGTCAGAGCATCTCAAAAATGGCAGGTCTTATGGGGTGTTCCTGGTGTGAGATGGTTAGTACCTATCAAAAGTGGTGAACTGACAACAGGGTCATGGGCCTTCAAGGCTCACTAATGCATGTGAGGAGCGAAGGCTAGCTTGCCTTGTCCGATCCAACAGAAGATCTACTGTAGCACAAATTCTTGATAAATTTAATGCTGGGCATGAGAGAAAGGTGTTAAAGGACACAGTGCATTACAACTTGCTGCGTATGGGGCCATGTATCTACAGATCAACCTGAGTGCCATGCTGACCCCTGTCCACCACCGAAAGTACCTACAATGGGCATGTATTAATCAAAACATGACCATGGAGAAATGAGAAAAGGTGGCCTGGTCTGATTTGTCATGCTTACTTTCAGATCATATTGGAGCTCTAGGGACCGATCGTACCCACTGATTGTACTGAGGAGTAGGTACGATCAAGGGGGCGTCCTCTCCAGGGATCCGATGTATGACTGCGTGGGCGTGAAGGAGGACAAGAGGACAACCGACCCTGAGCAGTCTAGCAGACACCAGCGGAGGCAGCCAAGACGGGAGTCAGGATTGAGAGGACTGCGGCTGCTAAAGTCTCTCCAGTTGAGCGAGCAATGGGTGAGCTGGAAGACGTGGAAGGAGTTGGACTTGGATCGTATGACCTAGCATCTGGAGTCTTTTTTTTTTCATTTTAACCTGGTTTTAAAAATTTGGATTTTTCACTGTTTTTATGGCTTATTTATGAACTTTGAGACCTGCACTTTTGGACACAAACTGTTTCGATTTTTTTTATTGTTAATAAAACCACTTTGCACCAACCTGTTGCTTAGCATGTGTTTTGTCCCCATCTGTCAGTTCATTTGGTTATTGTTATTGATTATTCAAGCGGCTCCCAAAATCTGGAAGAGGGAGCATAGAGTGGACCCCCACCATCACGTAGTCTCCACCCATCTTTCCATTGCATGGCTCTTCCGGGCATGTAATGGTCTATACATCCCATTTGAGAAGCCCATCAAATTCTGCCTGCCGTTCAAATATACACACACTGTTTGTTATGTTACAATATTTGTTCTTATGATTGACAGTTCATCAGCCTTTCACCCAAATGTGGACTCCATCACTCAGATACATAGGCGACTTAAAATTTCTGATAACACTGAATTTGTTTTTAAAAAATTTCTTACTGAAACTCTCACGCAAGTCAAGTGTACTGCAGGCTATGATTCACATTTTTTTAATTAAGTCATCGAATTATTTTGCAATTTTGTAATTTCAGTAATTATAGAAAATAGGTCATTAAGGTTTTCTTTTTTCGCATCTGTTTTGGTCTTGGAAAGGCTGGGATGAAATCACTGCTCACGGGGTGTTCTCTGTCTATTCTTCCTCACTCCCACATACTGGAGATATGTGACTAATTCTTAAGGTGACCGTGAGTGCCATGTGAAGGATTTTTGCCATGTGCTTGATGCCAAGTGCCTTGTATTGGAGTTACTATGTGGTTAGGAAAAACTGAATGAGCAAACAATTTGTGATTTTTCATGATGTTTTTAATTAAAGAAAAAAAAACCAACCAACATTTTTTGGTCTCATATTTGAAAAGAAGAGCAGAGCAAAATTCAATTTAAAGCAGATAAAATGATTAATAGTATTAATACTTTTTAGCATGGCAAAAATAATATAAATGGTAAAAAGTATATACAAGAAAAATCACATTTGTAAACTTTGATATTAAAATCAATCATTTCTTTTTCAAATGCTTTTTATAGGGCAGGTTTGATGATGAGCATAACCATATAACTAGAAAAAGCACCTCACAATGCTACAACACTAAAGAGAAATCATTCAGATGAGTCTCTGGAGGACCTGTAAAAAAAAAAAAAAAAACAGTCAACACACACATGTTATTTCACTGCAGAATGTCACTAAACAACTGGGAGCTACATTTTTCCTGACAGCCCTTCAAGAAGCTAAGGACCAGGTCACAGCCCAAAGGTATAGACCTTCCTTTATATGCCTATAACAACTTCCAGAACCTATATAACACCAGCATGGCTCTCTCAAATGGACTGGCAGTCCAGGCAAAACAGGTGGTTTTGGTTGTGTTAAGGTTATGCTCTTCATTAAGCAGTCTAAATTATAAACAGGCTGAGGTCCTGCTTTGTCATCTGAAACGAGTCACTAACTGAAGAAAACAACACATTATTTTTCTAAGTAGCCTTTGATCATCCTGCACTGGCAACCTTAATTATTGTAAACAGTAACCAATTCTTTCATCCAGCTGTTATATGAAACGGACAAAACTAAGTGTGGTAATGATGCTCACATGTAATTGCTCCTAAATAATTTTCCAGTAAACTCAGAATTATATGCACCAGTGACTGCAGCATAAGGGGCAGTGTTAGAGACCTTCAAAAGCTTCATAAAAACACAGAGCAGCAGTGATATTTCACTCTTTTGTTTGTACTGAAGAATTCAATCGACCAGACAAAATCACAGAGCCAGCTGTCAGGCTGTGTTTAAAGCTACTAATCAATGTTTCCATGCATGCACGCATTTACACCTTCAACACTGCCCTGTGGTGGGGTTGGTGGTTAGCACTGCTGCCTCTCTGGCACAGTGTCCAACATTCAAATCCTGTGCCTAGTAACTGTCTACTGTAGGAGTCTGCACAATTTTTAATATGACATGACTAAAGCTAAACAAGGTAGCATTTTGGTACAGTGATGGGAACTACAATGCAATAATACCCAGATAATTGGGTCATGACAATGTTGTGATTTTTGTATGTATTGTATAGTGCTGGGCAACGATTAAATTTTTTAATCTCGATTAATCGCAGACAATCACAACAATCACATTGTTATGTGCAAAATTCAATTATGAACTCAAAAGGAGTATATTGTGTGTTTTTGGTTTGCAAACACTTTAAACAAATAAGGTGCTTTTTAACAGCAGTATTCCCTTTATATAGTAGAAGTTCAAATATTTTTTGTAAATCTAAACAAACATTAATGTAATCAAATCAAATACAAAACCAAAACTATTTGCCACTGCCAGGGCATTAATGTTTTATCTAGCTTGTGATAGAAAAACAAGTTACCCTCAAAGTCAGATCCACGATCACATTATAACAGGCACCTTCCAAGCAACAGCAAGTTAACATTTCTAAATCTGTTTTTGTTTTTTATCTGAACAGATACCAGCAGAAACATTTTCTTTTATCAGGGAACAGAATAAACAGTCTATGTTCAGTAGCAACTTTTTGAGGGCTAATATTTTTTCTAAAAGTTATGGTTTCACACATAAATCAACATAAAATTTCTGTTGGTGCCTGTTGTGCCTGCTGTTGGCACCTGTTTGCAGTTTGCGGCAGCAGCGGCTGCACAGGGGGCAGCTCGATGGCCAAAAGAAATTCACAGTGGGCTCACTGCCTGGCTGTCTTTGTGAGACAGGTGTGCGGGGTTGGCAGTTGTAGTGAGACGTAATGTGGTTCATAGACCCTGCCATCGTGTCTGTCCTCCCAGGCGAATGCTGCCATAGGTGCATCAGCTACACGAACGGGTTCAGCAACACGATCAGCTGGGGACCAATCAGCTGATGCCGGTACCTCACTTTCGTTATCAATCTACATCTCCAGATCACTAGTATCAAAATCAGAGTCCAACAAATCAGAGTCTAATTCAGCGATAATACGAAAAAGTCATCCATGGATTACTTTGCTTTAAGCAGTCACTTTGGTATCTCTCCACATGCCATTTTAGAAGCTGTTTTCTCTTCGCTACTCATGCATGCATTAGGAATCGAGGTCAAATCAACAAAACTAACTTTCCTTCTAGCAAAAGTGTATCTAAAAGCACTGTAACAAAAAGATCACTGATCTCTATCGATAGCTAGCAAGACTTAGGCATTCAAAATAATAACAAAAACTGCATTAATGAGAGATAAAATAATTGTTGGCATTAATTAATTAATGTGTTAGTGTGATAATAACGTGTTAACTTGCCCAGCCCTAGTATTGTAAAACAGTATATTAAATATTCATTTTTGATTATAAAGTATACAAAAGAAGTGAAAAATCTAATTTATGTATAAATTTGTCTTAAAATATGATGTGATCTTCATTTATATGCATTATTTATTGGCTGTTCAGATCATTCTTTATGCAGCTCTCAGTTAATTAAAACTCCTGCTCAAGAATTGGTACATGAACCAGAAATACAAACAGATAACTCCAGTTCTCAAGTCCTTACACTGACTATAAGTTAAGTTTTTTGGGTGATTTCTAAATTCCACCTTAAATGGCCGGGGACTTGCTTGCCTATCTGAACTTATGATTACCTACAAACTGGAGTGCGCTTTGAGATTTCAAGATGTCAGCCTACTTAAGATTACAATAATTAATAAATTCACAGATGGAGCTTTGGAAACTTTTGACTCATTACATCTCACTTATTTTGTAATAGTAAAATTTATTTCATGCTTTCTCTGTAGTATGCTTGGTAATATTCAGTTCTTCAGGTTTCACTTTTTTCATTATTTTATGCAGTACTCTTCATTGAGGATTAGAAAATTGTTGTACTGCTTGGATGTAAAAAACATACTACAACAGAACAAGAGCGGCGTTTGGGGGTGGCAAGTGGGGCAACCGCCCCAGACCCCACGCCTAAGGGGGCCCCGCTTTTGAGGTCTGCGTGTCCCGTTCTAGCAGATTTGTCAAGTTATATTCTCCATTTATATTTTGATAAAGTCCACATATTTTCCACAAAAATTTAGCTGAATATTGTAATGAGAAAATCTGGTGTATGTTAACATTATTTTTATAAAATTCGCACGCAAGTTTATACAGTCCACACATACCGGTAACAGCGTTTGACGTAACTGGCCCTGCGGGGGTTGGTCAGTCCTAGACCCCGCACACAACTAAGGCCACCTCTGCAACAGACATTAAAAGAACCAAGAAATGGACTATCCAAAAAGCGTTTTTCAAATAACGGGCCAAGGTCAAAACCTAAAGTGAAAAGCTCAGCAAACAAAACCCAAAACGTTTATCCAAAAACGTAGTCAAAAAGATTGCTGATAGAGTGAAGAGACACTGAATTACTGCTACACACTGTGAAAACTCTTTGTTGATATCCAGGAAATTGAACAATCACAAATGTGCAAAAATGACCTTTATACTGTCACACAAGTGGCATCACAAGTTATGGTCTTTGTTGTGGAAAATTAAACCCAAGGTTGTCCTTTATTTCCCCCAACTAGTGGAGTAGAAAGGCTCTCCACAGCAAGTCCACTTAGTCTTAAGAGCTTAATAGCTTCTGTTATCATTTAGGGTTTTTTAGATATAGTAGCTGGTAAACAGTTCAATGCCACTAATGAGCACTTAGATAAAAGTTACATTCTAGTTTTACACCTTCGCCAGTAAATAACATTCAAAGTGCCCAAATAGTTGATCATTAAAAGTCTTGTTGAAACATTTGGTTTCCAAACTGAAAATAGTTTTAAATAACTGAAAATTTACCAATTACAGAAATGGATTTCATGTATTTTGAAACCCTTGAAAAAAAGAAAACAACAGTGAAATTCATGAAATGCTTTCAGGGAAAATTCTTAAAACATTCATATTGATGACTGGGCCCCCACCTAAGGTGTAAGCTCTGAAAATGAACACCTGGTTTAATCGTTTTACGGGAATTGAAAATTCACAAAGTTTATGAGCATTAAGGCGATGATCTTCACAGATTTAGGAACACTCCTTGGGGCACAAACCCTTTTCAATGAACCTTACAAAATGTTTTGGAATCATGGCGTTGAGAATCTAAAATGTGCTAAACCTAACATCCTTGTCCACGTGAACAGAAAAAGGTGGCAAGGTATAAATCAGACTTGATACTTGAAAAGTGCAATGGATCTTAAAATGACTTGGCAAGGATAATCTGTCAGCTACTGGACCTAGATGTTTTATAATTGCATACAAACAAACATGAGGAGGAGCCAGCTTCTGAGTGTTTCAACCCTCAGGGAGATGTCGTATGTCATGAGCAAACATATATTATGGGGACCTCCGAAGTCTGCAGTCTCCGAATCATTTGGCAGAGGTTTCTACGCTCTACAATTCTCTTGGACTGTCATCTATACTTACTGAGATACTGAACCAAACTAGGAAAAGGAGAGTCCACAGAGGCAAAGTGACATTTTAATAGCGGAATGACAAAGTACATTCTGCGCAAAATCTGCCAGGGTAAGACAAATTTACAGTCCAATTGAAATTAATTAATATTACACCTTAAAATCTTCTTCAGACACTGATTTATATATTTAGTGTGTGATACCTGGAGATCAAATTAGCCTCGCATCTGTAGGATTCATGTGCCATAACTAACTTGTTTATTTAAAGCTTTCTGCACAATATGGATGCAGTGAGAAGTCAAGTAAAATGACACCTTTTATTGGCTAACTAAAAAAATTACAATATGCAAGCTTTCGAGGCAACTCAGGCCCCTTCTTCAGGCAAGATGTTTATTTGACTTCTCACTACATTCATAATGGCTAACACGGTACAAAAACCCTAGTACTACTATGCACAATATGGAGAGAGTGTTGTAGCACATCGGACTATTTACAAATGGTTAGAGAAGTTCCGAAATGATCAGAAAAATGTTAAGCAAAAAGAAGTGGGACACCCCTCCATGTCCACTGCTGATGAAAACACTGAGAAAGTCCGCACCATGATTCTAACAAACCAATGTGGAGTTTCACCACTGGTTCACCGTATGGCAATAAAAAGCAGATCATTGCTTGCTGCTCTTCAATTTGTGCAAACAGAGAGCAGCACAGTCATGTTTATTCCTAGAAAACAACAAGAGAAACTGACTACTGAAGACTGAAACTTTTTCACATGTTTACACATGAGAGTTTCTGTATTACATCTTGCCTGAAGAAGGGACCTGGGTTGCCTCGAAAGCTTGCATATTGTAATCTTATTTTTAAAAAGGTGTCATTTTGCTTGACTTCTCACTACATATGTGCATGACAAAAGCTGTACAGCTAACGTGAGCATAATTATATTATACAAGTGCAGACAATTATTGACTTACCTTTGTATAAATGTACTGTGTCTATTTTAGGACATTCTCTGACCTTCCACAAATCTCCGTCCGCCATTCAACAAAATGCCGCCCTGTTTCCTACCTCCTATCTTAGACACAAAAATAAGAAAAACACAAGCTGGGCACCTCAGAAGGGGATGTGGCAGATGTCATTCATTTTTACAATGACTGCAATTAACTCACCTAATCATCCATCCATCCATTATCCAACCCATTATATCTTACTTACTTATTACAGGGTCACGGGGTCTGTCGGAGCCAATCCCAGCCAACACAGCGCAAGGCAGGAAACAAACCCTGGGCAGGGCGCCAGCCCACAGCAGTCACCTAATCATTAGAAAGTAAATTCACATCTCTCCATGTTGTGGTTTAAATTGTACATTCCTTTTCATATTTAGATGCGTGGGAATACATTTTAGAAAGCCAATTGCACTCATTCCCTTTAAACCACTTTTTTTCTTAAAACTCCTGCACATTGCAGCTTCATTATGCCTGTTGGTGTATTGCTTATTTAAAGTTACTTGAAAGCTGCAATTTTATAATCTGCTATTTGCAAATCACAGATGATTAAAAGTGTAAGATGATGACATTTACTTCTTTGACATTTAAAGCATCTTTCATTTTCCTTTTTCTTATCTTTTAAATGTGGAGTAGCAAGTTGCACATTTTAGAATCTCTAAAAGACTTTCCCTTAATAATTTTTTATTATATTTTTACCTATTCATTATGAAAATCTACTTGTTACCTTGCTCTGTCTTAATTACTTAATTTGCTTTGCTGCAAGTAAATTCTAAATATTTGCACCATACAAAAAAGTTAGTTGGATCAACTAAATATTTCTACAACCCCAAATCAAGAATTGTTGGGATGGTTTTGAAAATGCAAATAATAAAAAAAAAATACAGTGATTCTTAAATTTACTTTGAATTTTATTTAATTGCAGACAGTATGAAGACATTTCACGTTTTTTCTGGTCAGCTTAATTTAATTTGTTAATAAGCATCCATTACTATTTTCAGGCCTGCAAAAAAGTTGGGACGCTAAAGTATTCACTGTTTTGTAATATCGCCATTCCTTCTCACAACACTTAAAACATGTTTCAGTATGGAGGTTACCAAGTGATGAAGCATTTCAGGTGTTATTTTGTCCATTCTTCCTGCAAACACATCTTAAAGTGTGCAAGGGTATAGGTTTGTTGTCACATTTTTCATTTCAAAATTCTTCACACATTCTCTGTTTGAGAAAGGTCAGGACTGCAGGTAGGCCAGTCCAGTACCTGTACCCTCTTCTTCCACAGCCATTCCTTTGTAACGTGTGCAAATTGTGCTTGTTGAAAAATACATCAATGTCCCTGTAAAAGATGTCATCTTGAAGGCTATATATTTTACTCTATAATCTCAATGTACTTTCCTGTATTAATTTGCTGCCATTAAAAAAGTATAAATTATCTTTGCCAAGGGCACTGACACAACTCCATGCCATGACAGACCCTGGTTTTTGGACTTGTTGCCTATAACACTCTGGATGGTTCTTTATGGCATTGGTCCGGAGCACACTGCATCCATTTTTTCCAGAGAAAATTTGTGCTTTTTTATTTGCAATCCATATTGTCCCAACTTTTTCTGATTTGGGGTTGTACAATTTGCATGAAAGCTGACAACAACCACAGGTTACATGTGTGAAATGTTTCAGTAACAAAAAGTAAAATAACAATTTAATCTTTAAGAATCAGGCTGCATATAATGATTCTATCATAAAACTTCTGAGGTTGATGTCACAAGTGGCTGTTGTAAAGGGTTCAAAAAGAAAAAATGTTACAGTGATAAAGGGTTGGGGTTTCAAGAGGAAAACCCTTTTTAATGCTGGCAAAAAAAAAAAATGAATCAAAAAGAAATAAGCACACAAGAGTACAAAACAAATTGAAGACTCTTTTGGGTCATCGAGATGGTTCTGATTTCCTTCACAGCTGGTTCATGTCTGAGCAATGATTTCCAGCTGAGTCACTGTACCTGAAGGGGTGGAGCTACAGGGGGGAAATGAATCTAAATCATTGGTCCTCTCAGTACAAGCTTAACAAATAAGGGTAAAGAAGAGTAGGCAGTCAAACACAGCAACCCCCCGCCCCTCCCCCTCTGTTCAGGGTGGAATTGTCAGAACTTGATTAGCCATCACGATGACCCGTATACATTGCATTTAGTCATAAAGGTGCAAAGCAGCGATCTGTGGCTTATTCAACCAAATACTCTGCACTTGCACTATCAAGGGGGTAGTGATCCACAAAAGAGGTGGTTTGAACCTTTAAGAATTTTTAGGGTGTTTCAAACATAGTCTGATAATTGCAAAGTTGCAAGCATTTGCAGGATTGGGTAATTGTATATGGACTTGTGTTGTCAGGTGTGGAACATGGCACCACACTGGCCTGCCAGGAAAGGTTATACTATAGTTGACAGGGACATAATGATGTATGGGAGCACTGAAAACAAAGAAAGGCAACAAGTTATTATAGGTTATGGTGCTGCACGCCATGACATCAGCAGTGTTGTCAGTATTCAGGTTGATTATTTTGTCTGCATTGCACTATCCTCTACACTGTCTTCATTTTCAAATGCAATAGTGACTGGCCTCTAGAGTGAAGAGGGACCCAACACATTTTGTGGTAGCAAGCCATCAGTAGCATACATCATATTAGACTCTATGAATGAAGTCATACCTATGTAAGACTTGGTTTCATTATCTAAGGTAGTATCCATTGCTGTGTAGTCTTCTGGTCCTCCTGTAGGGTTTCTGTAGGGCTCCAAAATCCTTCCTAAAGTGATGTAAGAGTTTTTTTTTATAATTGTTACTGCTAACATCATCACATTGACACTTATATAGGCCTAACATGTTCTGAAGCACGTTGAGCAGACTCATGCATCAACCATCTGACTAGATTTAGATTTTTTAGATCAGATTTATTGCCCCACTGTGGATCATTAATTTGAATGGAACTCTTTTCTCTATATCAATGTTTCTTGCTATAAGTAGACATTTGACAGTGTGGATAGGGAAACCTTATTAAAACTCCTGAAACACTATGGGGTACCAGAAAAAACAATTTTACTCATACAGAGCCCCTATAAAGGCAAATTTTACATGGTGGTCCAATCTAGCCAGATATTAGACTCAAGTCAAGACTGGAGTGTGATATGGATGCCTTCTGTCTCCTTTTATGTTCCTCCTGGTGATCAATTGGGTGATTAAATCAACTATGACTGGGAAGAAGAATGAGATACATTCAGTGTTGTCAGGTCCGTGTTTTTTGTTTAATCGTTGTTCGGGGGAAAAATGGGCTTTTGCGGGTTGCATTTTTTGGGCTACTTTGTAGCATAGAGGTATACATAGAGGTATTTTGGGCTATTTTTCAATAACATGGTATTTTTACCATGTTTTTCATCCATCTGGCAACCCTTTCCCTGCTATTTGCACTTATATATAGCCTTTGCCATTGTAAAATCTATAGGGAGACCCAAACCCCATTGTGTGATGTATACCCATTTTATCACTGTGTAATATCTCTAAGGGGACACCCCTTAGAAATGTACCAAACCCTTTCTCTCTGACACCGCACCATGCTTTCCGGCTTGTCACTTTGTCCACCTCAGGTATTGGGCTAGTTTTATGGGCAAATTTGCTATTTTTAAGATGCCTTTGGGCTATGCATTTTTAAGGAGCTGGCAATCATGTATACAGTGGACCAAGTGGACACAGGTAGATGACCTGCAGCCTCATATATAACGCCTTATGTAGAATTCACACTAAAACATGGCATACAAACAAAACTAGAAATGTACTTACGCACAAAAAAGTCCAGATGCACAAAACTGTACAAAGTAACAATAGTAAATTAATGGATTAGTACAGTGTTGCGAAGGCACTCAAAAGTTCAAGTTCAGAAAGTTGCACAATGACCACAATAAAAGAGAAGTGGTCAGATATCAAAGTTGACATGAAAAGTCAAGTAGCAGCCCACCATCAGAGTGAAAACATTTTATTTTAGAGTCACAGAGAAGAACAAAAATAGGGATACAATGGAGAAAAAAGGTCTATGTCAAAATTAAAATTGAAATGTCGACTTTAATCTCAAAGTTTCCACTTTAATCGTATCAATTGTCATTGAAGTACAATGTTGTAAACTTCATCTTAAAATCGATGTTTAATTTATTAAAGTTTCTGAAGCCCCATTTTAACTAAAGTAGAGTGTTAAATGCTTCATATTCTAATTGTTCCCTGACCCAGTAGTTAATTACCACATGTTTCTCAAATGGGCTTTCTCTTACGCCGACAGAACAGTGATCGCAGTGATTCTTATGTTCTTATTGTGGCCTGACAACATAAAAAATTAAGGCCTGTGGCAGAAAGCAGGACAAGAGCCAGTCTCCAAGCAATTCCAGGTTAGAAATTGGGACTGGATTTGACATATGCACAGAAAACCTGTTTCCAGCACAAGCCAATGAGCACTGACCTGGACTATTCAGAGTAAAAGGAGGGAAGACCAAGAAATACATGGAAGTGAGACACAGAAGCAGAACTAAAAGAGCATGGCACCAGATGGAAAGAGGCAGAAAAGACAGCCCAGAGATGAACATGCTGAAGAGGTATCATTGGTAGCCTATGCTCCACAAGGAGTTATCGTCTTAAGTAAGTAAGTTTTGTTCATAAGAGTGAAAAATGTGTTATTGAGGTATTGATCATATGGTGAAGAAGAACAAAAGTCCTAAGGTTGTCATGATATGACTTTGTCCGGTAACAATTTTGAAGAATAGTTTGATGCATGGCCTTCTGGTAACAGTGAACATGTAGACCTATTACTGGCCATGGTCGGCATTCTTGCAGATTGCACCCTTTCTTAAACTTAAAACTTTAAATATTATCATTGAACATAGTTAAATGTATTGCATATGACCCAAATTCGGATTTGATGGTTTCTTTCTGTTATGTCACATCTCTTGGGCGCCGATAGGCTGGAGTGTTGGCTTCTGGCAAAATATCAATCTCAACATTGAATACAGGGGTCCTCAAAATATTTATAATTTATAGAAACCCACATTACTGGCTGGAAGCCATATCAAACTTGCAAACATGCACAATATGTCCTCTAGCCTGGCCATAAGAAATCTTAGCCAACCCAAATCACTCAACAATATTACATATTACTAGTCACAGACAGGATTGTCGTTGTTGTAACTAGATCAGTTCTCAAGATTTAATCATAGATTTGGGAATCATCCAAAATATTTATCCATTGAACAAAGATGGAAGCCCAAAGGGTTTGTAGAGTTACAAAAGTTCAGAACTTTTACAAAACTGTCTAGGAGAAAAACATATCTAGACAATAAATCTAGCAAATGACATTGTTCCCTACCATGTAACTCAAAGTTGTTCCACTATTTTTATGATTTATAGTGAACATCCATAGAAGGAATTGTCGAAGAAAATGAAACACAATTAAACACATCTGGGAAGTTCATCAGCAAAGTTTGAAGGTTTGTGTTTCTTTGATGTGATTGGTTTGCTTTTGATTAAGCCAAAATACAGGTTAAAAAAAAACAGTGTTTGTTTCCAGAATATATGTTTCAGACATTATATAAGACATTGTGTATATAAATATACAATACATTCGTCATTCTCCTCACAAATTACATCATTTGGCTTGCTCTTTTATTTTCACTCCTTTATGTCAGATGTTTTTGTGGGTGTGCCAAGATCATAGTCATGTTTGTATTGTAAAATATATTTAAAAGAAAGTTTGCTGCATTAAAACAAGTATTAGATCACTGTCCCATATGGTCATCATTAGGAAAACGCCATCATAGCATGACTATGTAGGGTTAAAAATGTCACATTTCAACACCCTGCACTCAGAGCACCACACATCAGGAAGCTGTTTTCCACTCTTAAAGACAATGATTAGTAAGCCTTCCCAACACAAAAAATGGAGAAAATAACATGAAACATCAAAAAACACATTTCAACTCAAGTCAAGGGGACTATAGCCTATCCCTGCAACACTAGGTGCAAGGCAGGAACAAACCCCTGACCATAGCATCAGCCCATCATTACAGATATAAAATAAAATAATTATTGACTTACCCTCATCTATTTTATTATCCTCACCTTTGAGATCATTTTGACTCTACATTTTCACCAAAGAAGAGCAGTGATGTGCCTTTTATGTGTTGAAGGTGTACCCAGGCCTTCTGTCCAATATGAAGACCACAGCAGAGTGATAATGAATGGATTGAGCAGTTCAAAAAGAGACAGACAAGTGTTAAGAATGAAGAAGCATAGGAACACATGAGATGCCTTCAAATATAATTCACACAATCCTTTTAAAAGCAGATTTTGAAGTGAAAAAGTACTGGTATATACAAGAATTAAACATAAATGATCTCTGAGGGGTATCACTTAACATCACCAATTTCAGATAAGGATCCTTACACCATCATCCTCTGCTTTCTGCGTCTGAGCCGATTCTGCATCCATCTACACACTACACACTCCCACTTCTTTTTGTTTGATGCCCAGCCTCTCAAGTTGCACCTTATCAAATTTTTTCTGAAAGCCAAGATAAATAATATCATATGCTCCACTTAATCATACCTTTTTGTCACTTCCTCTTAGAATTTTAGCATGTTAGTAAAATATGACCTCTGTCTTCTGAAACCATGCCAACTGTTCAGTAAGATATTGCTATGTGTTGCTCCATCTTTCCTTCATAATTCCTTCCATTAATTTACCTGTGATGCACAATAAGCTTACTGGCCTACAGATGAATCTTCCCAGTCATACTTTTTATTTAATCGGATTAATATCAGTCATTTTCCAGTCCTTTGGAATTTCCCAGGTGCGTTGTGACTTCCTAAAAATAGGTGTCAAGGGTTTATAATGCTGTATGTGCTTGCAAACCTCATTAACCAATCGAGGATAAATATTATGTGGTCCTGGTGATTTACTTGATTTCAGTCTATTTAATCTGAGCAGAACCTCTCCCTCTACAATTTCCAAATCACTCAGTACCTCCTTAGTAGTTCCTGTTACTGCTAGGATGTTATCCGCCTCCTTACATATAAAGACTTCAGAAAAATGCAAGTCTAGAACATCTGCTATTTCACTGTCTGAATTTAATTTTCCTTCACCTTCTCCTTCATTGTTCTTTTACGATGGTTAAAATACTGACTTTCTTTAGGTTATCTTTTGCCTCATCTGCTATGTCCCTCTCTTAAGTGCCTTTATGCCTCCCTGATAACCTTCTTAAAGTTTGCCCTCGTGCTCTCATACACCCTATGATTCACATTAGAGTTATTAGTCTTATATACAGCTGTTTTTTTCCTTTGCAGCTCACATTGGAGTTATTAGCCTTGCCTGCCTTACCGTTTTTCCTTTACAACGTCTTTTTCAACTCTTTATATACCCAACACCGAGTTTTTCAAATTTTCTACTAATTCCTAATTTTGTACCTCTTATATCTCAAATTTAAGACACAGGCCAATTTTGAGTTTCAAAATATATGAAAAAGTGTGGTATGTACAACACAAACCAACACAGAGAAAAAAAAAAACAAATCAAAGTAAGATTTTAAACAGCACAAAAATCAATCCCTCCACAACCATGGAAAATGTCAAGGTTTTGTGGGTACTGAGAATAAAAGAAAAATATGGACGTAGAGCATGGAAAGTAAACTAAAAAGATGCACAAATTATATATTGTAGCAATTCTAGATGCTGCTCAAAGAGTGCACCTAAGTACTACAGGGCATAGCTTAATGTGACTGGTTCATCGTTATTATATCTCTTTAGTTTTATATAGAGAAAGTCGTTTGAGGACGTAATTTAGGTCCTCAGCATTCTAAAATGCTTCAACAAAGTTAATGGAGTAAAAATTCTTTTCATGAAATAATCAATCATGCACTCAAGGATACAGGCTGAAATTTAGAGGATTCTTAAAGATTATTGGGTATCTAGAACAAACTACTGAGTCAGGTAAGTGAAACAACCATCTTAACAAATATCTGGATAAGCCATTGTGACAACATTGTTATTAGGTAATCAGACAAACTTGACTGACTTAACAGCCTCTTCTCATTCATTGAATTTCATATGCTCTTATGTTTTTCTAAGCATAAAACACACTGATGTGCTGACCTTTGCATGTCTGGTGTTCTTGTACTAAACGCTGATGTGTTAATACTGAAAAGATTTAGAAAGACGGTCTTAACAAATGTCCTTACAGCAATGAAGTTTCATCTAGTATATTGAAAGAAAGAACATGTTTAACAGCTTAGTTTTCTAAATAGAATAGTAATGAATTACGTTTTTTTATTCCTCTGTTATCCTATTGAAACTCAGGTACTTCTAAATTCTCTACAAATGAAAAAAAGAAATGATCTTGTGACCCATGTAAAATCATAAAAGGAAGGTAATTTTTCAGTAAAAATAGGGATTTGGATTTATTTCACCATATTACTTCTTTATATTTGTAGCTGTGTTTGTCCAAGGTTTTTAACATTCTGCAGCTTCAGCTTGCTTCATAGAATAATTCAGGCAATAAGTGTGGTGTGAATTCAAATAATTCCACAGTCCAAGTATCTTTCCTTTTAACGTTTTAGCAAAATTCAAAACAAAAACAGTTCACACTAAAATAAAGAGAAAAAATACAATACAATAATGGAAAGGTGTTGTATAAAGGTTAAATGTCTTTAAGTTCCTATTCTTTACTCACAATCCATAGGTGAGGGCAAACCTATATATGGCCAGAAAACTGTATGCCTGCACTGTATGTTTCTAGCAGAGAGACTGTTTTCTTAACTGGCTACAAGGGGTAAAATATTAAACACTCGTGAATTTTTAAATTAATTTCTAACATTGGCTCTTAACAATATTATTCTTTTCAATAAATGACTTATTGTGCAACTGTGAGACAGATGTTGACAAATAATTGAAATAGCATATGTACCAGTCACAGTACAGAAACAGCACAAAGTTGTGTTGTAAACTACATCCTAATATCCTCTGATGAAAGAAATTAAACAGTATTTATGTTATTAGATTTAAGTGAACCATTTGATTCCATTGGCTATTCATCTTTTTAACATAAGCTTGAAAATTACAAAGTCAGGCACGGTCCTTGTGTGCTTTAGTTCCAATTTACCAAATAGATTTGAGTATCTATGGAAATGGTCTTGGCAGTACTCAGAAATTAAATATGACGTCCCGCATGCTTCGATTAGGAATTATCATTAGAAAACATAACATTAATTTTCACTTGTAAGCAAACAATACCTAACTATACTAAACCAATGACATTTCTCCATTGGTATTCTTAATTGTGACAGTGAGTTAAAGGAGCAGATGAATGAGGACCGCTTTTCTCTGAATACAGAAAAACAGTCCAAAAAATGTTTCTCGATCTTTAAAATGTTAGAAAAATCAAGATATTTTCTAAATACATAGGATTCTGAGTAATTAAATTTTGTATTGACTATTGAAATGTGTTTTCCATCGGCTACTCAAATTGTTCTTTATTCAGCTTTCAGTTAATTCAAAATCCTGCTGTAAGCATTATTACAAGAAGCAGAAAGTATGAACACATAATTCCTGTTCTTAAGTCCTTACAATGGTTATTAGTTAAGTTTAGGGCTGATTTCAAAGTCTTGTTTTAATATACTGTATAAGGCCTTAAAGGGCCAAGGCCCTGCTTACTTATGTGAACTTATCATTACTTATAAACCAGAGCGCACATTAAGATCTCAAGCTTTACCTTAACTACAGATGATTCCAGTGTATAAGCAGGTTTGGCCTGATGTGAGATTGCATTTATAATCTCTACTGAAAGCATGGGGAAGCATTTGCAGCCTTATTTTGTACACGGGGAAAAGCTTTAAAAAATTGTTGTTGGATTAAGTGGGTTCAGATAGTGCAGAATAGATGGATAAAGGTTGAACATTGTTAGCTTGTTTAGATTTGTCTTTTTGTTTTCTATAAAGAGAGATCTTATTGTTTCTTCGCTGTGTGGATTTTTAATCCCAGAAAGATTTGGTATATTCAGGGATATTTTTAATAACACATAATTGATGACATAGAAATGGAGTGAATTTTTAACATACATATTTAAACAACATGCCTAATATGTGTAGACAAAGTTTGTCTCTTTACAAATCCCATTTAGTGAATTGCTGTTATAATCTATAATATAAATCAGCACCTCAAATCCCTGTGAATAAGTACAACTGCATATCTGTCACTGAGCCGCCTTCCTATACATTAAGTGAAGCCTGCTCCTTTCTTATTCATCCTTATAGCTTTGCACAGCTTACTACAACATAATATTTTCACAATAGTAATAAATCTTTAAAAATCATTACACAAAAAATTTAAATATTTTAAAAATGTACAAAAACACTCAAATATTCCTTTGCAGTCATTATGCCTGTGTTTCTTTTGTTAAGCAAACAAATCTTAAGATTATTACATGTTTAGACTAACTTCTTTCTATTGTACACACTGAAAGAAAAAAAAAAGTGTTGTTTACTTAAATATCTTGGAAAGAATTGCTTTTAACTTACTGATTTATTTATTTAATATGCAAACCTTTACCTGTATACCTCTACCTGTAAGTGCAACAGAATATAAAAAATACATTTTTACTAATTCATTGTTATACACTGTTTTGATCTTTATTTGATCTGCTACTTTGGAATTAGAGCATGCTTCTCCTTTATTAAATTTCTTTCATACATATACTGTATAGTAATGACCTGGCAAACCACCACGAGGCAGGGTGTCACAAAAGTCATAGAAAATGAGGAAGTTCAGAATGCTGTGGAGTGTGAGAAGGGCACAGCAGAGCTCTATCTGCTGCTATGAATTAAAGCAGCAACCGGGATGCTGTGGCTGGAATTGGAAAGGAAGATCAGGATACCAAAAGGGAGGGTGTGTGTGTGGTTGTATCAGAGAGCACAGTATTTTTATTCTGCTGTGCAGGACTGAGATGCTGCGAGACACGTGAAGGTCCAGTGGACTGTCGTGCCTTTAAAGCCAGAAGTTGGAGGAGGAGGAGGAATGCCCTGGCTGTAACAATGGGGGGATTGCAGATTTGCATATTCATATATATCTGAATACTATTAATATACTCACATCATTATATGATATGACCTCCTCAACTCTTGAGAAGGATTTGGATGCAATTTGCCATGGAATCCTCCAATTTTGAACAATCTTGGAGGATTTGGGGGTGTGTACCAATCTTGAATTAGAGCCTAAATCATCTTCTTCATGGTTGTGCAGTCCATTCCATGAAGTTGGTGCTTATAAATAGACCACAAATTTTCAGTCGGGTTTAGGTCAGGTGAGTTTCCAGGCCACTCCAGTATGTTCATTTGATTATCACTGAAAAATTCCTTTACTTGTTTCAGTATGTGACATGAGGCCAGATCTTGTTGAAACACACTGGGTCCATCAGGAAATAACTTTTTCAGCTCTGAAACAATTTTCCTATGGAGAAGTTCAATGCATTGTGATGAGCACATGTGTCACATATCGAAAAAAGTCAAGAAATCTTTCAATGAGAATCAAATTAACATACTTATGTATATATATCTATATATATAAAAACCAAATACCACTGACTCACTCATCATGAAATCTCCCGATCCATGAGGAATGTAGGTTACCCTTGGCCCATAGATACTCGCTAAGAAACGGTTTAAAAAATTTTGTGATCCAAGCGCAAAATTTCTTTTAGTTTTTTAGACCCACTTTTCACAAGAGAACTACTTAATGGATTTAAATCAGGTTTTTTCTATAATTTGCTTGACTTCATTTATTGGGATATTCTCCTAGTCTCCTCTCTTTCTCGACTTCTCTGTAAAAACTCTGAACACACAATATCCCTGCCAAATGAAATCTTTGCACAACCCATCTATAAGTTTTGATCATTTGGCAGAACCAGCCTTAGAGCCCCACTCGAGCCTACCTATAAGGTTATGAACACCCTTTGAAAGTGTTATGGCTGTCCCCAAGTTTTCTAGGGTTGCCTTGGGTATACTTGCACTCCTCTTCCACATGATCTTATAATGGAAAAAGCTGTTTTAGAAGTGAGCAGACTAATAAATTATGTATTTTCACTGAAAGATGTACAGTATATTACATTTAAGAATCATCGCAGAAAAAAATAACACTTAATAGCATAGTGTTGTCTTAAGATAGTTCAACAGCAAACTAATCTCCAAATACAAGGAATTTGTCATCAATTGTGACTCTTCTGCAATTAACTAGGATCGTCAAAGAGATCATCTGATTCAACATACGTTTAACATGGCATCCTTCATAGAGGGTCGCACATTAGTGTAGTGCTTAGCTCTCTCTGGTCATTTTCGGTACGAAGATTGTACATTCATAGATCGATTTTCCTTTGGGTGCTCTGATTCTCCACTCACATCACCTAAAATATACACATTAGTTTAACTAGTGATTCAGAATTGCCCCCTGTGTAAATGCAAGCTTCTGACATGCTTGAGAGGGTCCCTTGCTGGACTGGTGTCCTGTCCAGGGCTGTTTCCTGCCTTCCACCAAGTAAAATGCCATCCTAAAATTCACCTCTCAACTGTCTGCTTGAAGAAACCCTTTTACAGGTAAGAAAGCCAGCCTTTCTAAAACATTTCTTGAAAATGTTCATGTGTAGTGGATAATACTGGTATATACTGTGTGGGAAACAGCCCGGACACGGACAGTAAGACAACGTAGGTACAAAACCCAAAGTGCACCACAAAGTCCAGGCCTTTACAATGCCTCTCTCTCTCTTCTGGTCCGCCTCCACTCCTCTCCTCCGAGCTCTGTCCTTCTTCTCTCCCGACTTCAGCTATCAAATGGAGGGAGGTGGCCCCTTTAATACACACCTGGATGTGCTCCAGGTGTCTCCCGATGAGCTTCCGCCGCCCCTTTCTGATGTGGCGGAAGTACCGGCTGCGCACCCAGAAGCACTCCGGGTGTTCCTGGTCTTCTCCCCCCCAGCACTTTTGGGTGTGGTGGAAGTGCTGAGGGCCAGGGCTCCATAGGCATTGGGGCGTCCCCTGGCAGTGACCACGGGCCCCTATAGGGTTGAGCTTCTAAGCTCTGTTCTCTGTAAGCTGGAGGGGTGATCGCACCCCAAGAGGACACAGACGCCCCTGGGAAGATCCCTGAAACACAGTCTACCTTCACATTGCTCCTTACCCTTCTCACTTGTGCTATAACGCATGATAAACCACTCACGTGGTACCCCACTTACTTAAAAGCCTTGTGTAGCGCCTGTCAGTTTTGGAATTGATTTGTTTTGCTTTCTCTCTCTCTCTCAGACTGTCCCTGTTCCTAACGCTTACTCCTTTGAAGAAGAAGAAACGGACGCTTACCTTTAATTGATAGACGGAACTGTCATCTCTGTCAAGGAGCAAGTTTTAAAAATCTTTTGAAGAGAAAAATGTTTGTTTGCGGTGTTTGAATAAAATTCTTCTTGTCTCTACGACCTCCTGTGTCTCTGTGCAAATCTGTGACCCAAGCGTGACATCCCTTGGTCCCCAAAGCCTCCAGGGCAGTCGCCCCCTCATGGTCTGGAAGAGGCGTAAACCATCCTCCGGTCCTCCTGGGCGTCCCGGCTGGGTACCACCCACAGCCACTCGCCACAACTGTTATATTAATTGACAGTGTTGCATAATTTTGTAAAATGTTATATATTTTTTTTCATCTCCATTATTATATTTCAAGTCCTTTTGTTATTTTTTTGGAAATGTGAGTATGTAAGCTTTCAGCTGTCAAACAAATGTGCTTGAACTTGTCCTAGTCAATCAAAGCTCCTTGAAATATTTTGACTGATCTTCTAGAAATTTTACTTTTGACCTCTGCTTTGTTTTTTGACTTTGATTTTAAATTTGAAAGATTTCTTTTTTTAACTTCTCTGTTCATCTGACATTTAACAAGCATTTTTGTTAGGGCTTATCCTTCTTTCTTTAATGACAGATTAATGCTTACTCTACTCAATTTTTACAATTAGGTTAACTGAAAAGAGATCAAAGACAGGCATTAATTATTTAGCATAACTTTTCTCAACACATTAAAATGTTTCAGGCTTAATGTTGGTTTGACTGAAATTTTAACAAATACTTTTACTTCAATGGCACACTGTCTTCACAGATAGACTAAATAAATCCTACATTTAATTATATTTAGAGCAAATTTAGAGTCAGAGATAGGGACTAAACCACTACCCTTCTGGCTTCATGTCCAAGACCCTTGTCACTATAGCACAATTTTCTTGAGCCTGTCAGTATAGGCCATTTTCTTTAACCTACAGATGCATTTGAACAGCCCCCCAAAAGACAATATTTATTTTTATAGCACAATTTCATACAAACGATGTACCCTAAAGAACTTCCAAGATGTCATGCAAAGAAAAACAAAGTAAAATCACACATAAAATAATCTATACTAATAAAAGGCAAAGCCCTCACTGACTGACTGACTGACTGACTCACTGACTGACTGACTCATCACTAATTCTCCAAGTTCCCGTGTAGGTAGAAGGCTGAAATTTAGCAGGCTCATTCCTTACAGCTTACTTACAAAAGTTGGGCAGGTTTCATTTCGAAATTCTACGCGTAATGGCCATAACTGGAAGCTATTTTTCTGCATATACTGTAATCGAGTTGAGCTCGAAAGCCGTGGGGGCGGAGTTTCGTGTGACATCATCATGCCTCCCACGTAATCACGTGAACTGACTGTCAACGCAGTGTGTAGAAAACCAGGAAGACCTCCAAAAAGTGCTGAAGAAAACATGCATTATATAATTGAGAAGGCAGCGAAACAATAAGAAGCGAGCGACTGACATATACAACCATATTCATGAGTGCTGCTACTTCGGAAACAAAGCACGGTGGAAACCTAAAGTTAAAATTAAGTTCATAGACAGGCTGCCGCTGGTGTTTGTAATTTAGTGCCTGCCCATATAAGGCCGTCCGTCAGCGGCAATCCAATAGAAACACTGCCGCTAAATATTCACGGGTGAAGGACTGTGCTTATGCAGAGGAAGATGAGATGGTCAGGGTGGTATTTGGCACAAACTCAGCGAAACTGCGAGAGAAACTTTTAAGTGCCGGGTCTTAGCTGACATTACATACAGCCGTGGACATCACACGAGATGGCACCAGCACAGCTGGGAACCTTCGATGCAAGAACACCAAATGGCTCACGTGAACTGATGCAGTGCACAGACAAAAAGCAACAGTTCCAAAGAGTGCTGAACAAAAACCTAATTACACAATTGAGAAGGCAGCAAAAAAATATGAAGCGTCTGATACATACAAGCATATTCATAAGTGCAGCTACTGCGGAAACAAAGCACACGGTGCAAAAAGTGAATGTCCCGCTAAAGGAAGACAGTGTAAAAAAAAAACCCGTGCATGCAGTGTGTGATGTCTCAAATAAAGAGGAAGACGAGCTGTTTATTGATGCAGTAAGAAACGAATCAATGAATGAAACCTCTTATCTTTACAACGATTGACAAACACGGAATGTAACTTGAACACAACACATCGTACAAATACGACCCTGATTGAAACAAATAATGATAATCAAATCCTTGATGACAGCAACACTCAATAACACTCACAAAACAATTACTGTATATTGACAATCATGTTACATTATTTCTAAAATGTTCCCTTTTCTTTTTCATAACATCTTTAACACACTACTTCTCCGCTGCGAATATATATATATACCCCGATCTACATACTCTCAAATAGACAAGCCACACGCCGTGGCGCAATTGTAGAGGCTTCGCCTCTAGCGCCGACGTCCGAAGTTCGATTCCCGAGAAGGGATGTACTGAGTATGTACGCGCGCTTCTTGATTCATTTTAACCTCGCATCTCCTTGGTTTGGGACGTATGAAAAAATATGCGGTTAACGCAGAATCATGTTACGTTATTTTTAAAATCTTTCCTTTTCTTAGCACAAGCACAGCTGAGAAGCTTCGATGCATGTACTTCATAACAAAAAATAACGCATTTAATCACACTTTCAATTCCAAGCAAAGGGGAACTTTTGTCAATGCATGATTTCCTGGTACATCGATTACACTGCAAACACATGAGCTTAAACGTGCTCCATGACAAGTCAGGGATGACAGTTCCGCTAGGAGCAGAGAGAGAGAGATAAAAGCAAACAATCAATTCCCCAAAACCGACAGGCGCTGCGCAAGGCTTTTTTTAAGGCTCACACCCTCCCCCTCAGCTTTATTCACACCCTTGTGAATCAAGCGACTTTCCGTACCAGGTTCATGTTCATGTAGGCGTGACAATACGTCTGCGTTGACGTGTTCAGAACCTGGTCGGTGCCTTACTGTGAAAGTGTAAGGCTGTAAACCCAGAAACCATCTCATTAGACAAGAGTTTGTATCTTTCTGCCGGTATAACCATTGCAGTGGAGCATGATCAGTTACCAGAGTGAAGTTTCGTCCCCACAAGTAATAGCGAAGCGCTTCCACTGCCCACCTGATTGCCAAGCATTCTTTCTCGATTGTAGAATAATTATGTTTCCTAGGAAGTCATTTCCTACTTAAATATGTGATTGGATGTTCTTCTCCATCAAAAATCTGTGACAGGACTGCACCCACACCAAACTCGCTAGCGTCTGTTTGCAAGATAAAGTCTTTTGTGAAATCCGATTTCTTAGAACTGGGTAAGAAGACAATGCTTTTTTTAAATCGCTGAAAGAGCGTTCGCAATTTTCTGTCCATAAGATAGGTCGGTTTTTCCTGCCTCTGGTAAGTTCGGTGAGGGGGGCAGCTCTATGTGCAAAGTTTGGGATGAATCTTCTGTAGTAACCGGCAAGCCCCAGAAAAGCACGCACTTGTTTTTGTGTCTCAGGTCTAGGATAAACAAGCATTTCTTCTATTTTCCTTAACTGTGGTCTAAGTAAACCCTTGCCCATAGAATAGCCTAAGTAATGAGTCTCGGACATGCCAAGTTTACATTTCTTAGGGTTAGCAGTAAGGCCACAACAACACTCATATCAATGACAAAACAATTACATTAACAATCATGTTATGTTATTTTTAAAATATTTCCTTTTCTTTTTCATAACTTCTTTAACACACTACTTCTCCGCTGCGAAGCGCGGGTATTCTGCTATAATACATATTTATTCAACTACATTGAAATATATTAAAATTCTGCTGGGCAATTGGTTGGTTGCCCAAAAGGCCCATGATACTGGCAGTTACATCTGTGTTGTATTCACCGTAAATTACATTTTAAAATTTGAAACCTTTTTTTTAATTTGAGGTAGTAATGTTAAACAAGTAAAATGGGTTGAAGACTGTTGGATTCTCAATAGTGATAAAAGTTTCATGTGAATTAAACATAAAAAAATCTCATTTTAAGCAACCTACTGTTATAGGCACAACTTTTGATTATGGAAAAAACATAAATAACTGGATAAAAGCCACGGAGATAGTGGCCAGACTAACAGCAGACTCTGGAGGTGTGAAATTGTACTGTTCGCAGAAATAAAGAATGTTCAGCTTTTTTGCTTTATATTATGAGACGATGAGTTTATTATTATTTTTTCCTCTGTTCATTGACACTAGTATCAAATTAAATTCCTTTATGGGATTTTTTGGACGAAGGAATCAATTTCTCTTAACAAAATGTTTTAACTTTCTGTTTATATCTTGTATGTTCATTTTATAATCATTTCTGCCGCTGTTTTGTCTTTTGTCGGAGTTGCTATTCTGTGAACCCATTGTATGCGACTCTGCTGCGGTTACTAGGATTGTGGTTATGTAATTCTTTGGTAAAAGGTCACCCAAGTCTGTGGATAAGCCCAATTTTTTACTATTTAAAAATCCTTCTGATTCTCTCAGTAACAATTATGTTTTCTGATTCTTTTCACCTTGATTTTTGCCAATTGTCTCGGCTTTTGCTGTCTGTGCTTACTATTCCACGTTTTGCTTAATTTTTTTTTTCACATCTTATCTTCTGATCAGTATCACAAACCCAGCCTCTGCTATTTAAAGGCACTACCTCATAAGGCTCTATTTCATAATGTAAGATACTGTTGATTAAAACATAACTAAATGCAATTTGCACTCTTCTTAAATAGCTGTTCAGAGTTTGTATAAGCCAATAACCCCAATTCTATCACTCAATGCAAGAAATGAATCAAATACGGTCTACACTGTGTCACTCATGTGAGCCTTGTGAGTGTCTTAGGGATTACACCATATATAACTCTTCATTCCATTCCCGCTGCCAGGACATAGAAAGACCAACCAGGAGAAGGCTGACATCACTTCCACCCTCTTCTTCCACTCTATGCTGCTTAAAAGACATCTCCACCAGAAGAATGGGGTCATTCCAATACATAGTAGCGCTGAAGGAACAGTTCTGACAGAGCTAAGCTGTTTTTGTTATTTTTACAACAAATCCCTTCATTAAATGTGATTTTCCCAGCTGGGACCCCAAATCTTCATGCTTCTTTCTGTATCTTTATTACAACTGTCAAATAAGTAATGTGCTATCAACGCCAAAGCAAAACCCTACAGCTCAAAGTTCAATCATAAAATAAATATTCCATAGACATTAGTCAGCTGACCACTCAGCTGCACCAATATGGACAGAAAATCATCTGAAGTGGATTCAAGACTGCAGTAGTGATGTGTAAAAAATGATGATGGACAGAGTAATTACTACATCTACCACCACATGTTAACCTGTGTCCCACAGCTAAGAATTAATAATGTTATAAAACCTAATACACAGCATAGCATTCTCAAATCCGCTTAATACAATTGTGGAGGCACATCACAGGGCTTATTCATTCTCACAACGCTTATGATCTAAGTGTTAAAAAATGCTAAGACAGAAAGTGAAAGGCTGTGGAATATTACAAAGTAAATCCATTAGTTCTCAGCAACTACTCAATTAAACAGATAATCAATCAACAAAGAAGATAACCAAAGGACATAAACTAGGCCAGCAAACTACACATATAAAGATTACGATACTGCAATGCACACAAATACTATAATTAAGGGGATACACTCCAAATTATACCCACCAAAAAACATAATTTCAACCCAATCAAAGATACTTAAAATACTGTTCAAAAATTAATATAATGATAGGAAAACCTCAAAATATGATATATAAACTAAATTTTCAAAGAAAAAGTTTGCATAAAGAAAGAAAAAGCCCACAGCATAACTATTAAAACTCACAAAAGGGTAGAAAGACAAGCTCAGAAAATGTGTCTCAACAATTAGACTAAAGAGTGTGAGAATCTTGGGGCCGCATGGATCTGCTCAAAAGGCATCAGACCTGTAGGATTAGGTGGTCTCACCTGGACTCTACAATAAGAAATACAAATAGAACCAAGCGGCATTAAACTAACATGATATATGCGGAAAATAGTTACAATTTCACTAACTAAATTGTGCATAATTACCAGACAATTAAAATATAAAAAGCAATAAACTCAAACTGACAGAAAGTAAGAAAGAAAGAGAGAAATCAAGACAAAACAAATTTAAGAGACCAGAACCCAGCATAAACCTAACAAAAAAAAAGCTGTAATGACATGTTTTCATCGAAGGATTGTTGTGAACAGTGAAAATAACTGACACAAGAGATGGCAATGTGAAGCAAGAAAGATATTAAGATCAGACCCGAAAAAGACAAATAATCAGGCAACCAAAACATGAGGGGAATTTAAGAATCAGAAGTTGTAGGCAAAAAGAAGTTAAAAACCGAAAACAAAACCGGCCACTATGGCATCGCCACCTGCCCTGAAGAATAATATCTAGCATATACATAATGTTTTTTTTAAATTTGTGTCCAACTTTAAAAAATGCAAGGAAGGTTTATGGGCTAATTCACATAAACAACAAACTGGACTTGTCTGTTAACACAGCGGTGCTGTCCAAGAAGGGCCAGAGAAGACTCTATTTCCTGTTTAGACTCAGGTCTTTTGATGTGTGCAGCTGCATAGGCTCCATTAATAATGAAGACGAGTCAAGAGTACAGGAAGGTGGCGGAGGACTTTGTCTTGTGAGTAGTATAGGGGCGTCACTATTATACATCAAATTTTGACAGGTGT
>JANRMT010028174.1:50208280-50229933 GCA_026402145.1 Polypterus bichir lapradei | reverse complement strand
CAGCTGCTGTACAGGCTTTTAAATGTTCAAAGCACCGTGCAAGATGTAGATCACGTGGCATGGCAGCAGCTGATCGAGCAAAGAGGAGGTAAATGTTTTTTTTTTTTTTTTACGTTTTTAAATTCAAGTCCAATGTTAAGGTCAGTCGGCCAGGGTGGACAAAAAAAACAAGATCTTTAGGGTTTTCAGGACAAAACAGATCACCCAGCCCCCACTCAAACATCACAGGTGGCTGAACAAGACTTTGATCAGGTGGTATTGGTGGTGGTAGTGGTGCAAAATGCCACTACAGAACAACCAGAAAAGAAAACAAAGAAAACTAAAGATTAATAAAAATTGCACATTTATTGAAAAGTATACTAATTCTATGTATATCTAGTGTATTAAGGCTGGAACTAAATTGTAGTTACAAAAACGTCAAATTAAAAAATGACCCACGGTTAGTCTGATGTATTTCTATTGGTAAAGTAGTCCAGATTATTGGCAGAAGGCTGCCTTACTATTTCTTTTATGCTTGACTCTTGGAATAATAAGCAGACTGTTAGAAGATGTAAGGGTTATGGCTTGGAATGTAAGGGGACAGGCACTCCAACATATAGGAAGGAGCAAGATTATTTAAAGCTTTATAGAAAAATGTGTAGCATTTTAAAATCAATTCTAAAAGACACCAATGGAGCAATACTAAAACTGGAGAGATGTGCTTAGATTTTCTTTTTCTGGCTAGGATTCTTGCTGCTGCATTCTGGACCAATTACATCCGATTGATGTCTTTCCTAGATAGTCCATTTAGGAGTGCATTAAACTAATGTAACCAACTAAAAACATAACTGTGAATTAATGTCTCAGCACCTTACAATGTTATAAGAAATCTAACCTTTGCAGTGTTCATTAAATGGAAAAATGCAGTCATAGTGGCCTGGTTAATGTGTGATTTAACATTTTTACTATCCATTATTACTATTATTATTATTGTTATTAAATTATTTACTTCTGCCATTTAATTCTTAAGGATCAAGTTTATTTCTAATACGTTAATTATTTCAATTTTTACTAATGACTAAGATTTCAGTTTTTTTTCTTATTTAGCCTGAGGAAACTACTGCTCATCCATTCACAAATTCCAAACAGTTATTGGGTCAAAGAGCCTAGAGCGTCAGGGTCATCAGGTGCTCTAGAAAGGTAAACATGAATGTCATCTGCAATTTAGTCACTAATATGAACATTAGTGAACGGAGTGCCATGTTTTTGGTGAGGGTGGCAGGAGAAAGAGTGAGTAGCTTCATCCTTACATTTATATACACTGCACGTTGTGAACTTTTTTAGGTGTAGAAGAGACCATAGCCAACTGGCATTTGTTCTGCTCAGTTTCCTCAAATTAGTTAGTTCAATAACAGAGAGAGTGGGAATTCTCCAGAATAACAAAGCAAAAAAAAAAAAATATCACATAGACACAAGTATTTAGACCCTTTGCTATGACACTTGAAATTTAGCTCAGATGCATCCAATTCTATTTATCATCATTAAGATGTTTCTAAACCTTGTTTAAAGTCGACCTGTAGTCAATTCAATTGATTGGACATGATTAGGAATGGCAAACATCTCCCTATGGAAATTCATTGTGATGCTTGGGTTATCTAAAGCTGGCATTACCTCCTTGTACCTGGGAAATCGATAGTCATCACGAAAATTGACCAAGGCAAATGGGGACACACAACAAAAGAATAGGTGCCAATTGTATTGTGCCATTTATTCAGCAAACAAAACACTGCACAAGAAGGTCCATCAAGTAGAAAAGTGCAGTGTAATATCTTCAATTGAATAAATAAGTAATTCAATAAAACACAGTGCATCCACCAATGAGAGTTAACATCATTTAAAAATAATCCAATTAGGGAAGGTAAAAACAGGAATTAAATCAAACTAATAAAATATGGACTGTTCTCTCTTTTTTCCATGAACCTTGGTGTCTCTCTGTATCCTCAAAGCCCCAGTTTATTGTTCAGGTACAAGAGTTTAGACACCAGCAAGTGTGGTCAACCATTTAAAACTGGCTTGAACCCCAGAGAGTCACTGCTGAGGTATTCTAAACCCAGCTCCATTGTCCCACTGCCATCACTTAAAGGCATCTTCAGAGCCCTCCTGTCATTCCTGCTCTCAGATGGTTGGCAGGAGCGACCCTACCCTGTGACTGTCAATCCTCTTGGTCACTGCAAGGCCAATCCCCAACCGCCAGACCTGATACCCATCACACCAGTTAGCCTGCCTTTTCCTTCCTTTTGTTCTCTTATTCCAAGTCTTTTTTTGTTTTTCCTGTCATCTAACCTACTCAGGCTTCGTGGGTGCAGGCATGTTAATTAGAAATCACAGAGTGGCGAAAAGAAAACCAGCTGAACTGATTGCGTCTACGCATGAATATGCGATCAGCCGTTCCCACCAAACCTAAGTGCACTGTTCTTGTATTTTAAAAACTTGCACTGCTGTGGACCCCTTACTCACTGCACCACATTCCTCCTCCCATAAGCCACCTGTTGCTTCCAAGGCCGGTGGCATGGCCCTGCACTAAAAGCACTTAAAACCCCCATGCTAAAACACACGTAAGCTCTCCTTTAAAACACAGGACATAAAAGAATAAGACCTTTTAAAAACAATTAGAAAACCATCAATAAATTATGAGTCATTAAATGTTTATTCTTCCTCTGATCATTTAGGCTTGGTTATGTGGTTTCTTTTTTCTTGAGCCAGACTCAAAATACTCCTGCCTCTGACCATCCATTTTCAGTTCTTACTTTCACTAATCCATCCCACTGCTGCTGCTCCACTGCCCTACTGCATGCACCCTGATCCACCCCAGCCTAAGTACACTGTTCTTTAGTTTTAAAAACTCCCACCACCACAGACCCCTTATTCACTCTACTACAGTCCCACAGCTTATAATGTGTATCAAAGCAAAAACCAAATAGAATTTGAGGTTTACAACAGCACTATTTCCTTCATAATTCTTAAATGGAAGATGTTTGGAACAACCATGGCACTTCCCAGAGCTGGAAATCTGGAAAGATTGAGCAATAATGGGAAGAGGGCATTAGTAAGAGAGGTAAACAAGAACCTGATAGTCACTCTGTCTGGGCTCCTGAGAACCTGTGTGGAGATGGCAAAATCCTTCAGAATCATTACTTCAACACTCCATTGATCTGGGCTTCATGACTGAGTGGTCAGACAGAAGCCTCTCTTCAGTAAAAGACACATGGAACTAGAACCAACCCACTGGAGTTTGCAAAGAGACACAAAGTGCTTTAAGACTGTGATAAAACAAGAGTCTCTAGTCTGACACGCCCAAAAATAGCATCATGCCTGGTGATACTAAGGACCACTCGTTACCTCTGCAATAGCAATCCAGCAGTGAAGCATGGTGGTGTGAGCATCAGACTGTGGGGTTGTTTTTCAGCAGTGTGGACTGGGAGACTAAACAGAGTTGAGTGAGATCTCAGTGGTGCAAAGGACAGAAATGTCCTTAATAAAAACTTTCTCCAGACCACTCTTTTACCTCAAACTGGGCCGAAAATTAATTTTTGAGTTTCTGTAGGCATCGGGAGCCTGAATGAACGCCTGGAGAATTATAAAAAAACATCCCCTAGACTTTCTTATATACTCAAATATGGGCATGGATATTTGAGGAGTAAACCGCGAGACAAAGATTATATTTTTATATTATGTACATTAAAGAGCCATCATCAACAAATCAAATCAAATGAATAATATATTGAACAATTATTATAAAAGTAAAGTTGAATAAATCGGGCTCTGCAGCCGCATGAATAAACAAAGCACTACATCCGGTTAATGGAAATAGCTGAAACGTTGGTAGATATCTATATTTTGTAGTTGATACTTTTGTGCAAAATTTGGTTGACTTAAGTGAAAGCGTACTCAAGTCACTGTATTTACATTAACACCCACGCACACAGACAGGCACACAGACATAATTCCAAAAATGGTATTTTCAGACTCTGGGAGGTCTAAAATGTCGAGATTCATCAAAGTCTTGAGGGTGCATTTTTGAACAATTGGAATATTTTCCCTATACTTCATATACGAGAAAGAAAAAAAAATTCCTCATCAGGAAACCAGAAGGCACCCCATGGGATCAGATGGACCACTTTAGTGGGGGCGCGGTGCTAGACATTTTTGCCAATGCTTACCATTGGAAGGATGACTAAGGTATAATATCAGAATGCAGGGGCTGAAAGAAATAGATTTTAAATATCCACATGGTCTTAACTCCACGAATGGTAAAACCTGCTCCTTGTCATTTTTTCTTTATTCCTAGGCAAGATGGCCATGATGCCTTGAGGATCAAGATTGGCAGTGATGTCACTGGCTGAACCTAGTCACATGGGGTGTTGCAAAGCATTCTTGGAGAACTAATATGGCAACCAAAGTCAGGAGCTATATCCAGTAGAATACAGCATTGTGGGAAGTGCTTTAAAAACTCTCTTAAAAAATTCTCCCTCTAAAGAAAAAAAAGAGGCCAATTCTGGTATTCTATGACAAATGCCAATCGAGCTCCATGGTGCCGGGCAGTGAGCACAGGGCCCACTAGAGGATGTCGAGCCCTCAGACCCCCTTCATGAAGTCTGTTTATGATTGTTTGGTCAGAGACATTCACACCAGTGGCCTACTGGAGGTCATTTTGTACAGCTCTGGTAGTGCTCATCCTGTTCCTCTTGCCCAAAGGAGCAGATACTGGTCCTGCTGTTGAGTTAAGAACCTTTTACGGCCCTGTCCCGCTCTCCTAGAGTAACTGCCTGTCTCCTGGAATCTCTCCCATTCCCCTGAGACTGTGCTGGGAGACACAGCAAACCTTCTGGCAATGGCACGTATTAATGTGCCATCCTGAAGAAGTTGAACTACCTGTGCAACGTCTGTAGGGTTCAGGTATCGCCTCATGCAACCAGAATTGACACTGACCGTAGCCAAATGCAAAATGAGTGAAAAAACAGATGAGGAGGGAGAAATGTCAGTGTCCTCCACATGTTAGACCATTCCTGTTTTGGGGGTCATCTCATTGTTACCCTTCTAGTGTACCTGTTATTAATTTCACCACCACAAAGCAGCTGAAACTGATTAACAAGCCTCTCTGCTACTTAACTGACCAGATCAATAGCCCAGAAGTTTAATTGACTTGATGCTATATTCTGATTAAAAAGTGTACCTTTAATTTTTTTGAGCAGTGTATATATATATATTGTGTAAGGTCAGCCTCGACAGAGACAGACATGCAGACTCACAATTCCCATAAGCACACACAGTTTATTTTCTTTTTACAGTCCTTTGCACAACACAACCCACCAGCACTATTGCTCACAGTCCTTTTCTTTCTTTTCTTTTCCCTCACTCATTTCTCTTTCCTGCCACCTTCACTCCTCTCCCGCAAGCTCTATCCACTGCCTCCCAACTCCGGCTCCTCGAATGGAGTGAGGTGGCCTCTTTTATGTTGCACCTGGATTAGCTCCAGGTGTACCCTGAGGAACTTCCTGCAGCACTTCCTGGTGTGGTGGAAGTGCTGCAGTTCATGGCTCCGGGAGTGCCCAGGCGCCCTGTGGCGGTGGCCACAGTCCCCAAATGTGTTGAGCTTCCGTGCTCTAAGCCTGTGACCCTGATGTAATGTAGTGGGGCTGCATCCCGGGGTCGATATTGCCTCTTCCCCTGCCCTTCCAGGTGTCCCGGCTAAGCAAGGTTCCCAGCCGCCCGCCACACTATATATATATTGTAAGAAACTTGACTCAGAGTCCTAGAAAGGTTTGGGGCAGCCACCCGTGTAATTGATTTCCTGGCTGAAAAGTTGATAAATACAGCACTGATGTGCACAAAACCAAGTCCAAAACAGAACTGAGGGAATAGGGAAAAGGTGGAGGCTTTTAAAGGGGAAGACAGGAAGTGATTTCAAAGGGGTCGGGCTCATGAAGGTCTTCAGCCACAGATTCGAGCCCAGACGTGACATCACAGGGGCCGGAGCCGGCAAGGTCTCCTTCCGTAGGCTCGGTCACGGAAGTGACATCAAGAGGGCCAGGTGGGGTCTTCCATCAGTGGTCTACAGGAAAGGGAGAAAAAGAGTCAGTGCACTCTGCCACACCCCAGTATGACTCGGAACTGCCCTTACTCAAGCCCTTTCACTGCCTCCCATGCACACGTGTGTGACAATATATATATATATATATATATATATATAGTAAAAGTCATAACACTAATAACCTAATGCAATGTGAGTTTGGGGAATTTTTACAAGAACTACATAAGAACTGAAGCTGATATATGAGAAAGACTGAAGAAAGGAAATGTTGCACATGAAATAAAATGCTACTGACATTTGACGGATTGAACATCTGAACATTCAATGCACAAAAAGAAGTGTGACAAACAGAAATAACAGATGTTCAGTAAGTATATAAATTTGACGCAAGGAAAAAGTTAAGAAGGATTTTGAAAATGGAAAAAAATGAATCACAGAGGTACATAATGACTTTCAAAAGCGAGAAACAAACACAGTTAAGGAATTGAATGATAAGCCAAAGGTACATGCCAATCCTGACACATGAAGACAACAGTAATCTGAAAAGTAAATCAGCTCGGGAAAAGTAAAAATGACTACACTGTGATGATGACAATTGTGAATTTAGTTGCTAGAAAATGAAAAGATGGTGTAGAAATTGACTGCTATACTGTAGGAATAAGAAATGCCTGACTGATCTAAGTATTAATAAATTATTAGGAATGAACAAAGAAGATATAATTGGTAAGGTTCTAGTGCCAGGGAGAGGAAGTCTGTACATTCATTGGACAAAGGTACAGAAACTGTGTAAAAAGCTGTTGATCGGTGCAGTGCCATAAATCAGTTGAGATCATAAACTGCTAATGATGGAATCACTGCTGAAAGTGAAGAAAGGAAAAACTGAAGAAAAACAATAAATTTAAAGTGCAAATAAGGGAACCAGTGAGAATTCCAAGAGTACAAGAAAAAAGTCTGCAAAATAGAGCAGGCAATAGAAGCAACACAGAAAGGAAGGTGAAGGATTGTAAGAAAGATTGACTGCATGTCAGAATGGAAAACTGTCAACACTGGAGGAAAGTAAACAGAAAATGGAAGAAAAATGGAAATTAATAGTTTAACTCATCAGCTGACAGGCTTAAACAGCAGCAGTCACTGAGCAACACGTTGGCAAGTGTATCATAGATGGTGTTTAAGATCTAAAGAGAAAGTACTAATGGTGAATCTTTCAAGAAAGAACAAATAAAATTTAACAAATTATAAAAGCTATTAAAGTGGGTGTACCCAATAAAAAGACATTTTTTTCTATAGTTAACATGTTTCAAGGTACTTTACAACTGCAAAGCTATAGTACAATCATATTCCATTATATTTTTTTAAACTAGGAGCACAGGCAAATTAAGTGACTTGTGTGTAGTCATATAGGGATTCAGAAGTTGCACCTCCATGATGAGAAGACCAACATTTTAGTCATCATTTCCTGCAAAATATACGGTGGGCATACAGTAGAGTTCATTATAGCAAGCAGATTGACTTGCATAGGATCACTTTGCTGACACTCCATTGAAATAATATTACCAGAATAATGTGTAAGAACTGAACTGGTAACTTTTTAATTTTTTTTTTTTTCCAATAGGCTATACGCCATGTTTGTAGTTCATCGAGGTCTGTAATGGTTTTGTAATGTGCTAGCTAAGCAAGCACACAGAAGTTGAAACCCAGCGCTGGCATTTTATCTCAGTGGTTGTAGATGGCATCAATAGGGAAATAAATGGGGCAGTTTGGCACCAGGTGCATGCTCTTGAAGTAGGGTTGGAAGATTTGGAGATAGAGGCCAAACGGTGCAGAGAGAGAGGGATAGAGTGGTAGAAGAGTGCAGAAAATGCAAGAGCAAGAACAGATCATGGGGATTAAACAGGTTTCTTATTTGTCCTGTGTCTTCCATGGTCCAGACAGGGCTAGAGAATGGTACTTTAGGAGAAGGGTAGTCAGGGCCATTCAAATTCAAATTCAATCATATCTTTTAACAAAGCCCTAACAGTTAACCAGAATCATCATCAAGAAGTTGTAGCAAAAAGGAGTTTAATGATGACGGAAGTAAAGTACACTTTAGCACAAGGTTGTATTTATATCCGCAAGCCTCAGATAAGGAAGAAATGCACAACACAAATTATAAGTCATCTTGTTACAGGTGTCATGTATAGCATACTTCCAACAATCGTATTGACAGCAATAAACTAGAAAAGTCGCCAAGTAGTTGCATACATAGATAAACAAAAATGACAATGTGGAAAAATGTTAAAAATTTTTAACTTCACGAAAAGCATTCTGAATCCCTAAACAAATTCTAAATGCATGCTATCTAATATACAACATCACAAACAGAGCAATTAAGAGATGAATTTCATTCATAACAATTTGTGTAATGCACCCGAAATCATATTCTGAATTTCACCTGCAAAATTCAGAAGTTATATTTTTAGTAATTCAAATTGAGGCTGAAAAGGACAAAGTGCCATGGGATTATTGTGAACAAGGAATACCAGGAGAAGCAAACACAATGCTGACAAACAAAAACAGAAAACAATAGAAATAAACAAAAAGTACCAAAACGCTACCTAACTGCTCAATTTTCGACCGTTTTCACTGCTATTTCACACCATGGTGTCTTTTTTTAGAATTATCCATCAAGAAATGCTGAACATTGGAGGTCATATTTAATCTGGAGGTAATTGGCTTGATCCACAGGGTGACTCATGGTCGCGAGAATCTTGACCAACCAGGTTGTGCGGTGCCTGAAACCAATAAATGCTCACGTAACTTGTTCAGTGCAACGAAAAGGTAAATAAAATCAAAAAATACCCAAAAAAATACAACAAAAGTGAATAAATGTTCATTGCTTGGCCTCAGTTTCTTGTCTCAGTAGTGCGGAGAACATTCTGTCAATAGACTTCAAGATCATCCAGGTGGTCTGTGGCAAAGTAATTGTGACCACACCATTGTATTAATGACAGTTAAGTCAGGTATTGAACATCTTACTTTTGTAGGGATATTTATTAGACTACAACTTGTAGAAATAGCAGTTCTTCTAATCCTGTACACGTTGTAGGGATTTATTGAGGTCAAACTCTTTAGAAAAGGTTTCATGAGAGATTTGTGGCTTGTGGTCATTGATTGGAGTACAGTTCCTTTTCTCATATAATTGATATGCGGCAAAACTTGCACATGATTGCCATTTCATAGATTAAGACAAATGGTATAAATTAGTCCCTTTACACGGGCGATTATCCTAGGAGTTTTCATATAGTTTTCAATAAACAAAATGCTGGAGCAATAAACACATTGAAAACAGTCGTTATATCAAAATAGTTCAGAAATAGTGAGAATTTTTTAGCTTTTCCTCAGCAGTTTAATTCAAATGAAAACAAAGTAGCAGGTATGAATAGACAGTGGCAATAGAAAAATAAGATAAGAAAAGTGAAGGGTTAGGTGACAAAGAGAGCTCAACAGACATCACCAGGAACTGCTCCACTTTTCCTTGCTTACAGGCAGTAGCTGCATAAATGCAAGCGAAGTTCTTCCTTTAGCTCACACTGTAAGGAGCTGCTATGGGGCCTTTGTATTTCAGATATCGTGGGTTTGCAGTTAACCTTCAGCAGTTATCTCCATGTAAAATGTATGAACTGGGAAGGATTGTGGTGAGATTCTACAACAAAACACATGGTGTAGTTAACAGCATTTGCACTGTGGATGGGTGGAAGGTAGAGGCAGTGCTGCACAGTAAGGCAGGGGCTGAGTGTGGAAGAGAGCTCAGCTGACACCACAAGGAAGTGCTCCATTTTGCATTACTCACAGGTAGTCCCTGTGCTAACAGTGAGGGGAATTCTTTCTTGAGTTCACACTGTAAGGAGCTACTTTGGGGCCATTGTGATCCAGACATCATGGATTTGTGGCAAACCAACAGACGTTACCACCATGGTTCTTAAAGTTTTGGCTTTTTATATTAGTTTTTATTTCTATATTTTTTCTGACCTTACTTGAAAATTCAGTTTAGTTTTAGTTTTCCTTCATCATGTATTTTTAGTTTAGTTTTTATTTCACAAAGACATTTCTATTTTATTTTTATATCTATTAGTTTCAATTTTAGTTTTAGTAATTATGGCATGGATCTCCTACGGAGTTTAGTTTTGTGTCACAATCAGACAGAACTGTACTCTATGTTAGTGGAAGCTTATTACACTACATGGTTTACTATCTGGTTTTGTTTTTGTCTGATAAAAACTAGCATAATCAAAACCAGATACTGAATATGAACAATTTTACACAATTTTATAATTTTTTAAATATTTTCTCATGAAAATCACAGAGGCTTAGGAAGAACAGGGCTCTTAGACTTGAATCAGTGTGCAGACCCCACCTAGCTGTGTTCAGGGAAACAAAGAAAAACAAGCATGTAGTGTCAAGGTTAGGGGCAAGAGTCTTGAATAGCCCAACATAAAGGATAGTAAACCCATAATGAGCTGAGCAAGAGAAGGTAATAGGAGTACAGACAGGCATCAAACAACAGAGACAGCATCTGAGATTAAGAACAATGTATACATTATCTAAACCTGTTTATCCAGAGCAGGATCACAGGAAACCTGATGCCTACTGCAGCAGGTTTGGATGTAAAGCAGGAAAAATCCCTGGTATGCAATATGTATGATAAGGCTGCTGATGTTAAGAACAAAAACAATATGACGATTTCAACTCTATTTTGAGAGAGAGAGAGAGAAAAATAGAAAAAATGGAGACATATTTTAAAATATAATTCTGCTAATGATTTGCTTTCACAATATCAGGTATTTTAAGCTGTTAAAATGAACTGAAAAAGATAAATTAATAAATATAGAATAAATATAAAAACCTATTAGTATGTTTAGTTTTTCAGCACTTGGCAGACTCTCTTCGCCTTCCTACCTTTGTTTGTATTGCTTCATTGTTAAATGGTGTTTTTAAAGCAAAAGTGATTGGTCAGCAACAAGATGCTGATCTTGTATGATGACCTTGTCAGTCTCTCGATCAGTGGCGTTTTATTTTCAAAAACTGTGAGTGGTCTCCCCTAGACTTTCTTTTATACTCAGATATGGGGATGGATATTTGAGGAGTAAACCACAAGACAATGATAATATTTTTATATTATATACGTTAAGGAACCATCAACAACAAATCAAATCAAATTAATAATATACTGAACAATTACAGTATTATAAAAGTAAAGTTGAATAAATCGAACTCGGCTGCATGAATAAAAAAAAAAAAATCGAGTATGTGTTCAGGTAAAGTACTACTTCCTGGTGATGGATTTGGCCCAAAAGTTAATACAGATCTACAATTGTGGTGTAACAACCACATGCTGAATTTCATACACCTATCTAGTTGCGTTTTGAGTTATCGTGTTACACCAAGTTTATTATAGTTAACGAAAACTAAAATCAAAATTGAAACTATTATTAAAAAAAACATTTTTGTAAACTGAAATAAAATAATTAACAAAACTGAAATGAAAAACTAAAACTAAACAAAACTATTAAAGTAGCTGGAAAGACTAAATGAAATAAAATAATTTACTAAACATAATTTTATTTTCGTTTTTGAATTAATTTTCTTGCTGTTAGTTTTTAACCCTTATAACTTTTAACTCTAAAACTGAAAGTCATCCCTCACGAGCCGCATGCACATATTCATCCCATGAACGGCGGCTGGTGAAGGAGGGTGGTTGTTCACACAGCATTTGCAGTGACAAAGCGAGCTGAATACGCGTGTAAAGCCTGTAGAATAGAAAGCGATTTACGCATGGCCTTTCTTTACACTTGTTGTATATCAATACTGTATGTAATTCAAACACCTGAAATTGGAATGTGCTGCTCAACAAAAACTTTACTTTATGGACAGAAAAATCACGAGTGAGTAAAGTTTCAGTTTATTTCTCAGGTGCCTGCTTTTTGTTGACAGTAATTCACCTGCCATTTTGCACTCGAAGTATACAAAGTATAGAGAAAGTATACTAATCATAAAACAAATTCAACCTTGATATTTTGATGATTCTTTACGTTTTAGAACTCCCTGAGTCCGAAAATACCATTATTTGGAATTATGTCTGTGTGTGTGTGCGTTTGTGTGTATAAACACGATAACTCAAAAACACAACTAGATAGATGGATGAAATTTGGCATGTAGTTGTTACACCAGAATTGTTGATCTGTATTAACTTTTTGGCCAAATCCATTAACTGGAAGTGGTACTTTACCTGAACGCATACTCGATTTTCTTTATTCATGCAGCTGCAGAGTTCCGATTTATTCAAGTTTACTTTTATAATAATTGTTCAATATATTATTAATTTCATTTAATTTGTTGTTGATGGTTCTTTAATGTACATAATATAATCCTCGTTTTATGGTTTACTCCTCAAATATCCAGCCCCATATCTGAGTACACGGGAAAGTCTAGGGGAGACCACTCCCGATTTTTGAAAATCAAATGGCACTGATCGAGGGACTGACAATGTCAACATACAAGATCAGCATATTGTTGCTGACCAATCACTTTTGCTTTAAAAACATTGTTTAACAACAAAGCAATACAAACCTTGTTAAATTCCTGAGTTGGCATCATCTCCACTGAACTACAGGTAGGTAGGCGAAGAGAGTCTGCCAAGTGATGAAAAGCTAAACATACAAATGTGTTTTTGTATTTATTATATATTTATTAATGTATATTTTTTAGTTCATATTCACAGCTGAAAATATCTGATATTGTGAAAATAATCCAGTAGCAGAATTATGTTTTAAAATATCTGTCCCCATTTTTTCAATGTTTCTCTCTCACAAATCAGATAGTTGAAATATCCTATTCTTTTTGTTCTTAACATCAGCCATATCATACATATTGCATACCAGGGATTTTTCCTGCCTTACATCCAAACCTGCTTGGGTAGGCGCCCGGTTTCCTGCAATCCTGCTCTGGATAAACAGGTTTAGATAATGTATATATTGTTCTTAATCTCAGATGCTGTCTCTGTCATTTTGTGCCCCTCCATACACCTATTACCTACTTTTGCTCTGCTTAGTATTGGTTTACTGTTCTTATGGTGGGCTATTCAAGTTTCACTGCCCCAACCTTCACAATACATTTTTGTATTTCTTTGTTTCCCTCAATACAGCTAGGTGGGGTCTGCACACTCATTCAAGCCAAAGACCTTGTTCTTCCTTAACCCCTGTGATTTTCATGGTCACACCTGTCAGAACACAGTAGAATATCTTTTCTTATTTTTTTATATCTTTCCAGGCCTGCAGGTGCAAAATTCTGTCTATAAATTGTGTGTGCCTGAGATGGAATCAGAGACAAATATGGCTGGTAGAACATAACAAAGCCCAGTATTTGAGATTTTTGAATGAAATATTGAAGGCATTCATCATAAGCACATTATCATTGGAGCAGGATATGTAGTGTGCTGTAGACATTTAGAGTAAAAAACCCTCACACCTTAAAATTCACCTAAATTTCATTACAAATTGGCCCATTCTGGGCAATAAAAGGAAAAGAAAAAAAGTACAAACAGTCAGCGCAGATTTGTTCAGCACAAATGACATTGAAAATATTAAAAAAATTATAAAATTGTTTATATTCAGTACCTGGTTTTGATTATGCTTGTTTTTATCAGACAAAAACAAAACCAAATAGTAAACCATGACATGTAGCGTAGTAAGCTTCCACTAACATTAAACTCATAATATATCCAAACCTGTTTAGTGTACAGTTCTGTCTTATCGTGACACAAAAACTAAACTCCATAGTAGCTCTTTAACCATACTATAATGACTAAAACTAAAACTGATACTAATATATATATAAATAAAATATTTACGCACCCGTATTCAGCTCGTTCTGTCACCGCAAATGCTGTGTGAACAGCTGCCCTCCGTCACCAGCCGCCGTTAACTAGATGAATATGTGCAGGTTGCTCGTGGTGGATGACTTTCTGTTTTAGAGTTAAAACTTACAAGGGTTAAAGACTAACGGCAAGAATCTTCATTCCAAAACGAAAACTAAAAATATTTTAGTAAATTATTATTTTATTTCAGTTAGTCTTTCCAGCTACTTTAATAGTTTCGTTTAGTTTTAGTTTTCATTTCGGTATTGTTAATTATTTTATTTCAGTTTACAAAAATGTTTTTTAATAATAGTTTCAGTTTTGATTTTAGTTTTTATTAACTATAATAACCTTAGTTACCACTGTGCAAAAAGTGCAACCTGGGATGAATCGTGGTGTGATTCCATGACAAACCATCAGAATTTGTTTAAGTCAACATTATATTGTATGTTGACTTCTACCATTAAGATTTTTCATGTGACTAGGCACTTTTTTGAGTTGATTTGGCTCCTTTTTGGAAATGACTGTATTTACATATTTTGTGTACTCTTTGAAATGTGCAGTGAGTTGCAGCTGTAATATTTTTAGTTGTTAGTTACAAATACATTTGCTTGTATTAATGTGTTCAGTATATTTTTTAGAAACAGAAAAACATATCAGGTAAGCTGTTGTGTGTTTTCTATTTTAAAAAGCTATGTTTATCATGGCACTGGAGAGTGGGGATGTGTCATGTGTTGATTAGAAAAAAATGTAATGTACTCTGTATCACTACTACTACTGAAATTATTTTGGATGATGAAAAAACATAAAAATAATCAGAAACCTGATTGGATGTAATGTGTGCGTAAAACCAAACTAAACCAGAAGAATCTGAGGAAGAAAAAAATGGCTACAAATAAAATGAACAGAATCAGGCAATACTTATGACATAGATATATAAATAGGAACAAAAATAAGAATCATAATTATTTATAGTTTTTAGTAACCTTTATGGTGAAAATGTGACAAACATAATGTACATGAAGCAGTTTTGCAGTTTATTATCACCTCAGAAAGAGAAGGCAAGATTAAGCCTAACAATCACAAACAAAAATTACAATGAAAAGAAGATGTACAAGCTAGGTGTATGGTATGAATAAATCATAAACAGAGCAGAGCATTAAGCAGGTTAGATTCACAAACATTAAGGAAAGAAGTACTATATTATGTATGGACACAAATATGGAAAATAATAAAAATTTGGTGGCCTGTCCTAAGATGTGCAGACATCAATTGTAAGCTGTTGTAAAGCTTTTGAATGTATATTACAAAAAGAGATGGTCTGGCACATTCTGTGAGGAGAACGTTAGACAGACAGGAGAAGAAATGAGACCAAAATCACAACCAACAGCACGTTTATGAAATGATGTAAACTATAAAATGTTATGTATAAAAAAAAACTCATATGCAGCTGTAAAGTGGAGGCTTTGACAGAGACAGCCACAGAATGTAGACGTCTCAGTCCTTCCCATGGGTGAAACAATGTCCAGGATAATTATTTGCAAACCCTATTATTATTCTTTGTGGCACGTGGCTGGGGGTGGTACCCAGCCGGGACACCCGGGAGGACCGGAGGAGGGCTTGTGCCTCCTCCAGACCACGAGGGGGCAACCGCCCTGGTTGTGTTGGGGGCCACACGTAGAGGGCTTGGAAGCCCAACCCTGTAGGGGCCCATGGTCACCACCATGGGGTGCCCCAATGCCTTGGGAGCCCTGGACCTCAGCACTTCCACCACACCAGGAAGTGCTGGGGGGAATAGGATCAGGGACACCTGGAGGGCTTCCGGCTACACAGCTGGTGCTTCCGCCACACGGGGGTGTGTCGGCGGAGGCTCCTCAGGAAGCACCTGGAGCCCATCCTGGGGTGTATAAAAGGGGTCGACTCCCTCCATTTGATGGCTGGAGTCGGGTGGAAGTGGACGGAGCTCGGAGGAGAGGAGTGGAGGTGGTCTGAAGACTGAGCAAGGCATTGTGTTGGGCAGTACTTGAAGGAGTGATTGGTGCTGCGGCACTGGGAATGTGCACTGAACTATTGTATAAATAAATGTTTGTGTGGAGAAAGATCATGTCTACCTGTCTCTGTCCGGGCTGTACCCTACAGCTTATACTGTATGTAAGGAATAATAATATCTAGAATGTAGTTTGATAATACAGTATGTTTATATAAATAACGTTTTAAAATATGAATGTTTAAAAATATAGCGACATCAACATTTATTTATATAGCACATTTTCATACAAATAATGTAGCTCAAAGTGCTTTACATGATGAAGGAAGAGAAACAAGACAATCTGCAGGGGTAAAGTATAGGTAAGTTATTTCTAACAATGTCTAATGGAAGCTGCATAAACCATTTGTTGCTCTGGCATTTTAGGACCCTACTAGATCTGATCACTACTTCTTTCTCTAGCTATCTGTGATGAGGAGAGAGAGAAACAATTGACCAGAGGGTCACATGTCTGAGACATTATTTTAATTTGAATAAACTTGAAAGCTCTTCTCCACAGGAAGAAAGCCTGGATGGGAAGACAGGTTTCAGAAAGCAGTTTACAGCTTAATTACCTCTACATCTACATTTCTTTATTTAAATGCATCCTTTGAAACTTGAGAAATGCTTGCAAGGACAAACCTGAACTTGAGTTTTGGTTGTGTTGTTTCATTGGTGACTCAGGTACCACAATGCCATACTAAGAAGAGGTTCAAATGCTTCAGGCTCTCTCTTCCATTTTCTATGTATGTTGGAGGAGGCTAAGCCACCTCTGTGTCCATTTAAAGGGTTTAGAGGTATTAATGATCAAGCTGGACCAGACAGAGAGGCACCTGGTAGCCAGCATCTACTGACAGGTGGTTGTAATGGTATTTTCGTTATACATATGTTACATTCTTTAATATTTTGGGTGTATCATCTATAATACATTAGTATAAAGGGGAATAGGGCACCCTAAAACCCTATCATGACAAATGATTATAGTGTAACAGCAGGCATACATTTTCAAATGTTTACATAATTTTCATTAAATTAATTTGTCATCTAGTTCCTTATTAGGCACTGGGGACCACAGTTGGGGTTGGGTTAGAGAGGTAGGGATGGGATGTCAGGATCCACATTCCAGACTACAATACCCAAGCAACCCTACAGGTGTCCATACTGGGTTCCAGCCAGGGGAGCACTGTCAACTCTGAAGAGCACTGAAGACTATCACGGCCATGTTGTGTCTCCAATCTTGGGCTCCATCCATTATGGCCTCCTGACAGGCTGGTGATGATTTCCAACCACAGTCAGGATGCCAGTCCACCCAAACCAACACTTACAGCAGAATTGGTATAGTAGTAGTATTGTCATGTGTACAATAAAATTTTAATTTGCATGTCTACCCAACATGCAACAGAAGGGATCAGAGAAAAACAATATACAGTAACACTGACTGCAAAGATGGTTCCCAAAAACAGGATACTAGGACCTGCCCGGTAGTTAAAGCAGAAGTGATGTTCTATTTCTTATGTTGGTATAAATAATTATTATACTAATTTGAACAATTCACTGAGTGAAGAAACAGAGCAAATCTGATACTTTTAGTTTATTTGTATGTGTAGTAGGTGTGTAATATCCTATATTTTATATATAGTATATAATAAAATGTATAGCTACTTAGCCAACATTGTTTCAGAAGGTCTAATAATTGGTTACAAATATAATAGTGAAAGTTCCACTAATTCATTGAATCCCTCTGCTATTACAGTGTTGGAAGTTCCTGAGCACTACCTGCAGCAGTTCTCATTCTTGAAAACGTATAATTCATTGCCATAGGGCAGAGTGTTTCAAATCACATTCTGCATCCTGTCAATTGCATTTTGTCCTTAACTGAGAGCATGATTGTAATTAACCCAAAAGTCACAGTCAAACAGCCTGTTAGATTATGTCTGACAATATTTCTGCTCTATATAGGTCAATGAGATGAAAAGTCCCAAATTTAATTTAGAACTGGATTTGGAACATCTTTCATCACCAAAAGACTACTCATGAATACCAAACAAATTCTCTGGTGTCACAATCCTTACATCTGTGACAGAATACCTTGCAGCATGGGTGGGTAAAGTCAGTCCTGGACGGCCACAGGGGTTGCAGGTATTTGTTCCAACCCAGTTGTCTAATTAAAAACCAGTCCTTGTCAATTATTTAATTTCATGGCTTGTTAATATTTTAATTCTGCCATGTCAAGTCATTCTCATATCCTAGATTTTTTTTCCTTCCTAAGGATATCATTCAAATGATTTGAAGTCTAAAACAGATGAGTTATTCACAGTGCTTCACTTTTTTCTCTTCACTTTCCTTCAAAGTATTTAATTAAACACAACAGTGCATGATAAATACATACAGGTGTAAATGGAAACAAGCTAAATGGAGAAATGCTGGTTTCTTTTGTCATTTGCATCTTATTGCTGATAAGGAGCAATTAAAAACCAAGACTACAGTTGTTTAAGACTAAAACAAGCAATAAGGGCTCAAAAATCTTAACGAGCGAGACAACTAAAGTGAAACAGAAGTGTTACTTGAGCAATAAGTGCTTCTTATTAAGCAGTTGGGTTGGAACAAAAGCCTGCAGCCACTGCGGCCCTCCAGGACTGAACCTGCCCACCCCTGTCTTACAGCAGTGCTTCGCAGACTCAATCCTGGGGACCCCCTGTGGATGCAGGTTTTTTTTCCAACCAGCTTCTGTTTTTAATTGGACAAGCCCAATTAAGTGAGGTGTTATTTCCCAGTTTCTGTGTTTTGGAGTCAATGGAGAAATAATAAAACTAAGTTTGGTAAAATTTTATCATTATGTATTAAGCACTTATAAGGGGGTAGTTTTTTTTTTATTTTGAACTCTAAACAATTTTCAGCCTGATTTTCATTCTGCTTTTCTGATTGTTTAATTTATTATCTACTAATTAGTGGATCTGACGCTAAAGTTATTGCAGCCTTTCAAAATTCAGTGTTGTTTACCTGGCTGTCAGTTCTGTTTGTTTTAATTATCATCATTAGGATACAATGAAGGGTGCAAACTGCACAAAAAAATAGCAAAACAATAGGACAATAACAAAAGATAGGTAAGCATTTAAAGCAAAAGTAGAAATATTTCTTTTTTTTTTAATTTTATTGATTTTATTGTAATCATTCCATACAAATATATCAATTTTTACAAAAAAATAGGATTGAAAACAAATCAACCCCAACTCCTGAGAAAGAGAGCATGGCCAATGGACTAAAACTTAAAAATAGTAAAAATGAATAAATTGATGAGTTTATTAGGCGGATACAGATAAATGGAGAAGAAAAAGAAATGGGGAGAGAATCTACTTTCTCAGTGCTTTAAGAGCTTAATCTGAAATATTATTGATTAGATCCTGCCAGTTTTTGAAAAAGTTCTGCACAGATCCTTTAAGTGAGAATTTGATTTTTTCCATTTTTTTTCAAATAATATAAAACATCAGTTACCCACTGACTTAAAAGAGGAGAGTTAGGATTCGTCCAGTTTAGCAAAATAAGTCTGCGTGCCAATAGTGTAGTAAAGGCAATCACAGTTTGTTTTTCCTTCTCCACTTTAAGCCCAACTGGAAGAACACCAAACACAGCTGTTAATGGGTCAGGAGGGATTGTGACACCAAGGCTGTCTGAAAGGCATTTAAACATTTTTGTCTAGAATGATGTTAATTTGCACCCTGCCTGGGATTGTTTCCTGCCTTGTGCCCTGTGTTGGCTGGGATTGGCTCCAGCAGACCCCCGTGAACCCTGTGTTCGGATTCAGCGGGTTGGAAAATGGATGGATGGATGGATAGATGATGTTAATTTGGTGCAGGCCCAAAACATATGTCCCAGTGAGGCTGGAGCTTGATTGCAGCGTTCACAGGTAGGATCTTGCCCTGGAAACATTTTGGATAATTTCAAGCAAGACAGATGTGCTCAATATATAATTTTGAGTTGAATTGTATGCTTTGCGCATATGGAGCTTGAATGAATTCTCTGCATTGCTACCTTCCACTCCTTTTCTGATATGTTGAGTAAGAGATCCTTTTCCCATTGTCTTCTTGGATCTTTGAAAGGGAGGGACTGTAAAACGGTTTCATATATTGCAGAAATGCTGTTTGAGTCCTTGAGACTGAGCAATATTTTTTCCAGCATAGAGGAAGGTGGGAGATGGGGAAAATTGGTCAGGTTCTGTTTGACAAAGTTTCTGATTTGAAGATAGTGAAAGAAATGTGTTGCTGGAAAATTTAATTTGGAATGTAATTGTTCATAGGATGCAAAGATGTTGCCTATATAAAGATCTCTAAGCAATTTAATCCCCCATCCATCCATTATCCAACCCACTATATCCTAACTAAAGGGTCATGGGGGTCTGCAGGAGCCAATCCTAGCCAACACAGGGCACAAGGCAGGAAACAAACCTAACCCTAATCAATTCTTGAGTAGCAATGATGCATTGGTGAGTAGAAGGAATATGTTCTTGAGTTTGGGTTTAGAAACCTCCAGGGGTCTGATAAGTTGTGGTCAGTTAAAAACTGTGTAATTGTCTTTGCAGTGTTAGATGTCATCCCCCATGTCACAGGAGACCTATCTAAGAGTGGATTTAAAACACAATTAAAGTCCCCAGCCATTATAATTTTATGAGTGTTCATATTGGGAATGGATGCAAACACATTTTGTATGAACTCCCTATCATCGACATTGGGTGCATAAACATTTATCAAAATCACTTTACAGTTAAAAACGTTGCCCATGACAATCATATATCGCCCTTCAGGATCAGATACTACATATGATACCACAAATGAGACAGTTCTTTGAATGAGAATTCCCACACCTCTATTTTTCTTTGTAAAGCTGGAATGGAACATTTGGCCAGTCCAGTCTTTTTGCAGCCGGAGCTGATCTTTGCTTAATAAGTGGGTCTCCTGTAAAAATAGTATTTTAGCATTTACTGTAGACCTGTTAGGTGAGAGAATACTTTCTTTCTCTTCAATTCGTGATTCAGGCCTTTAACATTCCAGCTCAGAAAATTAACTGTCCCATCATGGAGACAATGATTCTGAATTTTCGATGTCATTTTGTAGTCTTAACTGGAAGTGAGACAGCTTTAATCTTAATTTCCAATTTTCCCACGAGTTATTGCCATGCAGCCTATTGTTATGTTGGAAGTTATAATTATAAGGATTAAAAGGATAGATTAGATATAGCTTGCTCTCTTTCTCCCCCCCTTATCCCCCCACCCCCCTATTTTGTCTCCCCACGTGAGGCTGTACCCCACTTCACTAAGTCCCGGTCCTCTCACATACCTAGAGACAGAGGACGTCCAAAAGAAAACAAGCCCCCCAGCTGCGGCATTTGAGGATTAAAAAGTCGAGATATCTATTGCTGATAAAGTCTAAATACTATAAGCATAAAATATAATCATCAACAGACTATAAGCATAAAATATAATCATCATCAGTCTTGAAATATTAAGACAGTAAACCTAGGACTTATCTAACTGTAAAATGATCTTGATAAATGTTTATGCACCTAATGTTGATGATAAGGAATTTATACAAAATTTGTTGGCATCCATTCCCAATCTGAACACTTATAAAGTTATAATGGCTGGGGATTTTAATTGTGTTATGAATCCACTT
>JANRMT010028174.1:50160545-50198280 GCA_026402145.1 Polypterus bichir lapradei | reverse complement strand
GAAAATGTAAAGAATATATATATATATATATATTCTTTACATTTTCAGTCTCCTGCATATATATATATTCTTTAAATTCTTAGTCTTCTGCAGAGAAAGTGAAAAAATAGAGACATTTCAGTCACATTAAAAAACAAAGAGTATATATGAAAAACTATGCAAATAAACATCTACCAACATAGTTTATAATAAGTAAATAAAAAGTGTGTAGACACTTCGTATGATACAAAAACTTGCGTATGCTTGCAGAGAGACATAATGAGACAAAGCTTGGCAGTTCTTCTGTAACAGGCACATTGTTCCTAAAGAGTAATGAAAATGTAATATTAAATTATATTTTACTATTAGTACATAATAGTGTAATCTAGGCAAGAGTTTTAGCACAATATGTAAACCACCTACAGTACTTCTAAAAGCAAAAGTCTCAGATGACCATGGATTGATTTTCTGGCTCATTGTTTTTTCGGTCAGTTAGGCCAAGGATAGGAAAGTGAAAGGCTGAATCATATATAATTATATTGAAATATTTGTTTATATTTATTATGACAGTTGCCTTACTTTGAAATGAAAGAATGCTAGACCTCTAAAATATACCAATAAGTTCTTTCAGAATATAACAACATTAATAAAGGAGGGGTCACAAGAAAGACAAAAACAATGCATATGAAAAAAATGTAGATAACATTTTCCTGTGCCTGAGGGTACCTTTATTGGTACTCCTTTCTGTTGCCTGCAGACACCCAACCTCCATTCATTAAGGAATGGCAATGACTAGAACTATATGCCTAATTTTCATTAAAACCTTGAGGGGTTACACAGGATTAATTTTTAATATCTCCTGTGTTCTCTGTTTGTCTTTTCACTGGTTTCTATTTAATGGAGTCATGTCATGACACTGCTACTGCCCGTCTCTAAATGAAGAACTACCTCAGGGGTGGGCAGAGTCAGTCCTGGAGGGCCACAGTGGCTGCAGGTTTTTGTTCCAACCCAGTTGCTTAATTAAAAAAAAAATCCTTGTCAATTATTTCATTTCAGGGCTTGTTAGTGGTTTAACTCTGCCATGTCAGGTCAGTCTGATATCATAGATTTTTTTTTCCTTTCTAAGGATATCATCCAAATGATTTGAAGTCTAAAACAGATGAGTAATTCTCAGTCATTCACTTTTTTCTCTTCACTTTCATTTCAAGTATTTAATTAAACCAAATAGTGCACGATAAACACACACAGGTGTAAATGGAAACCAGCTAAACGGAGAAATGCTGAATTTCTTTTGTCATTTGCATCTGATTGCTAATAAGGAGTAATTAAAAACCAAGAATAAAGCTGTTTAAGACTAAAATAAGAAATAAGGGTTCAAAATGGATGGCACGGTGGCGCTGTAGTAGCGCTGCTGCCTCGCAGTTAGGAGATCCGGGTTCGCTTCCCAGGTCCTCCCTGCGTGGAGTTTGCATGTTCTCCCCATGTCTGTGTGGGTTTCCTCTGGGTACTCCGGTTCCCTCCCACAGTCCAAAGACATGCATGTCAGGTGCATTGGCGATTCTAAATTGTCCCTTGTGTGTGGTTTGTGTGTGTGTGTGCCCTGCATTGGGCTGGCACCCTGCCTGGGGTTTGTTTCCTGCCTTGCGCGCTGGGATTGGCTCTAGCAGACCCCCGTGACCCTGTACTTAGGATATAGCAGGTTGGATAATGGATGGATGGATGGGTTCAAAATCTTAACAAGTGAGACAACTAAAATTAAGCAGAATTGTTACTTGAGCAATAAGCACTTCTTATGCAGCAGCTGGGTTGGAACAAAAACCTGCAGCCACTGCGGCCCTCTAGGAATGACTTTTCCCATCCCTGGCCTAAGTATTCCCTTCTTAGGCACCAATCTGCCCTTTATTGGTTTGGGGAAATGGCCTAAATGCATGGGAAGTTTGTGTTTGTGTCCTAATACCCCAGAACAATGGGACACTTACTATACCTGCATCTAGTGTGGTTTCAGATAGCCTGATGTAAACAACCCAATCAAAGGATGGTGCCAATAAAGTTATTGAAGATTTTATTAGACAGCATAATAACACAACAGTCACAAAGGAACAAATTTACCTGTTGATATCCTTGTGGTCACATGTCTCAGCTGGTTGTATGTTGTTGGTGAATCATGATATAAAGGTGTAATGTCTGAAGAGGTTAAAGCATACAAAATAGATGAATTACAGAAGGAATAAAAGATGAGAAGGACTATTGGGATCAGAAACTGGAAAGGTTCTAAATTGGGAGATGAATAGGATTTATCAAAATGACAAAACCTTAATAAAGTCCAAAAACCTTATAATAGCTAGAAAATTCTTGGCCCTGTCTGGCGTACATTTATGAAGTTTTTTGAAGTTTGGATTCCAAGTTTGGATGCTGGAGAACACTGACATGAGAAAATTATGCATCACATCACCAGCAATCATTTCATAGTAAGGTACTGTTACGAATAATAATATAAACATGGCCATGAGAAGAACTGCTTCTGGAACCACTTTACATAGACAGTGGGGAACCACTTTATAAACCCTCAGTTTAGAGTATAGGAGTCAGGTGGAGAACTTTGTTTCTTGGTGCAAAGAGAATTGTTTGAATCTTAGCATCAGGAAAACCAAGGGACTGGTTATTGGCATTCGCCGCACCAAAGAGCCTCTGTGTCCCCAGTCACTATTCAAGGAGTGGATGTACCACATTAATGACAAGTTGGAATGGTCTGAGAACACAGAGAAACTACATAAGAAAGTGCATAGAAGGCACTTTTTCCTTAGGAGACTGCATTCCTTTTATATGGGTAATGACATTGTTCACATCTTCTATAAATCTGTGATGGCCAGTGTGATTTTCTATACTATGGTGTGCTGGGCTGGTAACATCACTTCAAGAGTGGCCCAGCAAATCAACAATTAACTAATTAAAAGGGAAAGCGTTGTAGGATGCACTCTGGAGCCCCTGGTGGTCGTAGTGAAGGAAAGGATAACAACAAAACTGTGTGCCATTATAAACAATTCTGCACAGCCTCTGTCTGACGGACTAACACTGGGGACTTTCAGACAAGAAATTATTCAGCACAAATGTGTCAGGAAATGCAGCTGGGCTCCTTTATACCAACAAGAATGTGTCTGCATAATATCTCACTGTGACTGTGATGGCCAAGTCAGAGGTTTTCTTTTTTATTAATTTTCTTCTTTGCTCTGACCAAAGTATTTGTTTGTGATTATTTATTTATTTATTTACTAGGGGGGTTTGCCCCATACTCGCTTCACTTGCCAACCTCTCCCCCCCCCCCCCCCCCCCCCCGCCAGCGCTATGGCCCGTTGTGAAGAGGGGGGCTGAACACACCCAAATGAGACGTGGCTGCCCCCCCCAACTCCTCTTAAATGGTAATACAATGGGAAACAAATAACAGTTGTTTTTTTTTACCTCCTCTTTGCTCGATCAGCTGCATGGCTTGCTACTCCTGCCGTGCCGTGTGATCAGCATTTCGTGCGGTGTTGCAATCATTTAAAAAGCCTCTATAGCACCTTCTTGTCCCCCAGACATCCTCAAACACTATGCGATCTCGTTTCGCTGTTCCGTTATTTCACCGAGTAATATTTTCCATTTGTTTGCATGATCTTTACTCTCAATTTTTTGAGACTTTCGAATTTTCCTACTTCCATTATTTCTAAACTGCTCTGAATGTGTATCACGGGGCTTGCTATCTATCTGTCTGTCTGTTCACCTTGTTGATGTGACAAGAGCCATTTTTGCACAAGAACACTCAATATAATATAATCAATATTGACATCCCACATCATTTTTTAACGTTTCAATTTATTACTATTCATATGAATACCCCTTTTTTAGAAAAATGCATATAGTTATAGTATTTTTTACCTAGAAAATGAAACAATTCTAAGTGAACAAACTGCTGCTTAAGAGATCAAAAGAAGACTGATGTCTGTCCAAACTGAATTTTTTATTCTTCTATTAGACGAATATTTTATTCTTCTATTAGATTCTATTAACTCTATCAGATTTAGAGATTTTGGAAATAATGTTATAGCTCAGAATCTATACTTTTATTTTTTCTGTTTTAAACAGATCTAGCATTCTTCCTCTTTTATTGCATTTCTCTTTGTGCTCATATGTACAAATCATGGCAAACACAATAAAAACCAAGTGGTTTAGAATTTACTGAGAATTCAGCTTCAGTGCAGATGAAGATTTAAGTGTCATTGTCAATTGCATGTTTATAAACCAACAATGTATCTTGTCTCTCAATACATCCAGTATTCAACATACAGCATACATATGGTAATGAGACCCACAGAGACTTGAAAGCTAGTAATGTATTTGCATCTTTTGGACAAGTTTGTTCTAAATATAACTCTTCACAAAAACATCTTTTGTCACTACATGCAAATCAGAAGCTTTGCTAGAGGCAGCATAATTCAATTTCCTACCCTTCCTCCTTTATCTGCTACAGAGGCATTATTACAAAGATGCTCTACTGATAAAGGAATTATTTAAAAACTATGCCAGTGTTTTTACAATAATGTGCCCTTGGGGAAAAGACCTTACAATTAGACTGTCAGCCATAACTGGAATATAAACTTAGAATGCAGTCTTCTTCAATTTGTGTTACGCTTTGGCAAATTCAGTTTCAAACATTGCATGTCTCTCTCCCAAATTAAAATGTCAAATGTTTATCCAAGTTTAGATCCAACTTAGAGAAATGTCTTTAAGCACACTCCAGGTATTCTTTCTATGTTCTTGGCTTATTACACATTACTGCACTACTTCTTCTTCTTCATTTCCCAGTTCTCTGTAGGGTCCATGTGCTTGATCAACCTCCATACAGCTCGGTCCTGCACCTCCTCGCCAGTCAAGCCCTTTTCCGTCAGATCTTCTTTTACTTTATCCATCCATGTTCATTTTGACTTCTCTGGTTTTCTCTTCCCCTGTACTTCCATTCCCACATATTCATTGTCCCTCCTCATCACATGTCCATACCACTTCAACCTACTTTCCCGCACTTTCTTAGATATCCCTCCCACTTTTGTTGTACCTCTGATTGTCTCATTTCTTATTCAGTCCTTTTATTAACTCCACACATCCATCTCAACATTCTCATTTCTGCCACATCTAACTTCTTCTCCTGTGCTCCCTTTACTGCCCGTATCTCAGCTCCATACATTATTGCCGGTCTCACCACCGTCTTAAAAACATTACTTTTAACTACTGTTTTAATCTGTTCATCAAATATTGTTGAGATTACCAGTTCTTACTCTCTAATAGTCCTTTTCCATTAACCCTGTAGTAAAATGTAATTTTTACTAAAACATACAATATTAGCTAACCAGATGATCTTGCAGAATTGGGTGTTTTTCAGCCTGTTTTGCAAAGTGGATAAGATGTACTGTTTGAAGATATTACTAAAATTACTCAATTCACTCATAGACAGAGAGCTCAGAAGTTCTTCTAAGCATGTCAATGCTATCCTTCACTTGCACTCTTGATCTGAATTGTTGATCATATTTAACTTTTTAACAAATCTGCCTGTATAACTGTCCAATTACAATGTAAAAAACATATTTAAAATATGGCAGGGACTATAACTTTACTAGCTGTTCCACAACATTGTACTGAACCGGGGGAGTTTTCTGAAAGCAGCATAGCACTAAGAACATTGTAAACTCCATCTTAAGATTGGATTAATTTGAGTGTTTCCAAAAAATCCATCATGAATAAAGCAGTAGGTTGAATCCTTTGTAATCTGCATGCTTCCTGAACAACACCTGCACCTCATAATAGGTGGTGCAAAGATTGTTTGGGCCTGGCCAGTACATGGATAGGAGACCATCTAGGAAAGCTTGAGTTGGTACTGGAAGAGGTGTTGGTGAGACCAGCAGGGGGCACTTACCATGTGGCCTGTGTGTGGATCACAATGCCCCCAAGCAGTGGCAGGGACATTGTGCTATAAATACAGCAATGTCATTCAGATGAGACGTAAAACTGAGGTCCTAACTCTTTGTGGTCAATAAATATCCCTGGGCACCCATTGAAAAGAATAGGGTGCATCCTGATGTCTTGGCTAAATTGCCCAACATAGCCTCATCTATTCTGGTCCTCTAATCATCCCTTGTCTGTAATTGGCTATCTGTCTCACCAGTTCACCATCTAATAGCTTATGTGTGGTGAGCGTCCTGGTGCAATAATGGCTGCCATCATGTTATCCAGGTTGGTGCTACACATTGGTGGTGATTGAACTGGTTCCCCTATGTTTATGTAAAGAACTTTGAGTAGTGAGAAAAGTGCTATATAAATTTAATTAGTTATTATTATTTATTATAACTCATGAATTGTAATATGCTTATTAAACTGGTTAATTTTTGTGCAGACAGGCAAAGGCTGCCAGACAGAACATACAGTATTAAACTCATGCCATAACAATTCTCTGAAATCTTAAAATAATTAAGATCTACACTTGCCTAGGTAATATAATTTTCGTGATGACATGTAGTAATGTATTTATACAGTTGTGCTAATTTAAATAATGTCTACTGTTAATCATTTAACTGTATAAATTGAAAATATTTCAATGTTTAATGTGGGAACAGACTGTTGGAAAGAGTCTGATGTGCAGTATTATATTTTCATATATCTTTATATTAATAAGGCACATCAGAAAAACTTTATTGCTTTGTAGAGGAATTTCCACTGCAACAGTTCAGTTAAAAGATAGACTGATTGCTTTTCTTGCTGCATGACCAGCCAGATTCAGTCACAAGAGGAACATGAAGCCAGCTAACTTAATAAACTTCATACCTTAACCACAAGTTGGGGTTGTTAAAGTCCAAAAGACACATTTTACCTGAGCCCCCAGGCATGAGTAGAACATTGATTGGTAAAGGGTTCTAAAATATAGGTTGTGCATGAATGGAATTGGCTCAAAGGCATAAGGCATGTACATATTAAGGGCGTTGCCTCTTCAACTACAATGCCCTATTGGTCTATTGGGTATAATAAGGAAGCTCAAGACAACATAAATACTGGGTCTACCACAGCATCAGGGCCTCTGCTTCTTCCATTATCCATTATGTCCACCTCCAGACCATGCCAGACCAATGACTGAGAGCTCAGAAGATCTGACAGAACCACCTGATAGGTTTGACAGATATGGTGCCTGGACATTTATCAGGGAGGGCTTACTATCCATCCAGGTTGTATGGCATGTTTGCCGATCCACAGTGCTTTGCTTTTGCTTTAGAAAGATTTAAAATTAACATCTAAAGGTTCGAACCCTGTTCTCTGTTTGTTTTGAACTCATCTTTCTAACTGGAAATTAGATAGTTAAATGAAAAACTGAGGTTATCAGTGTAGTCAAGTCTGATTCACTCTGATGGTGACTGCAAGTGGAGCAAAAGAGTGCAGCTGCATCTCCATAATAGGTTGGTACATTTATATACTTAAAACTAGGGTCAAATGGTTTGGGGTGTTCAGATCTACATAGAAAATGGGCCTAAAGTGAATAGGGAATCCATCACCAGACCCCTAAACAACAAAATAATGTTCTTTAAAGGTTTTGATGTGTGTTCTAAGGTTGCAGCTAGCTTTAATTTGATAAAGAAGTTTTCAATATTGCAATTGATTATTGAGAGAACCATGAAGGAAGAGAAGGGAAGGAAGAAAGACAGCAAGTGAAGAATTAGTGCAGAGTCATCTGAGATTTCCTGCAAGTGACATGTGTTACTGTTGTGTTTTGAGTCTGAGGTGTGAAGAGAAAAGGAGACAGGGCTATTCCTTGTGGTGCTCCAGTTTTACTCACATTCATATCAAAGACACAGATCTCACAAACTGTGTGGTCTGCCTAACAGCAGTTTATTACCCAATATATCATAGGGTTGTCCAATATCATATCCCTAAGCTTACCTCTTAATAGGGATGGCTGGATGGTATTAAAGGCACTAGTGAAATCAAAAGAACATAATCCTCACAGTGCTGCCAGCTTTATCCAGGGGAGAATAAGATTTTTGGAGCAGATAAATAATTGCATCCTCCATTCCAGTCTTTGTCTGACAGGCAAACTGCAGTGGGTCCAGGTAGTCTACCACAAGAGGACTCATATAATCCAGGACCAGTCTCTCAAAGGTCTTCATGATGTGAGACGTAAGTGCCACTGCTCTGTAGTCTTTAGATGAAGAGATGCCTGCCTTCTTAGAAACAGAAACAAATGCACGGTTTTTCCCACAGCAGCAGCACATTTGAAGCCTAAATAACACACTGAAAAGGAGACAGAGAACACCACTCTGGTACTGTGGCTTTTCCTGTGTGTAGCCTCCTCAATTATTCCTTCACTTGATCATCAGACCTAAATACAGGTGGTTCAACAGCAAATGGAAAAAAAAACTTTTTTTTTTTTTTTGTTTTTATGTGCCTTCTTGTTCTAAAACTTTTAGTAAAGAAATTACAGCTCAAATTTCAAAATGTAGTCATCCATATTACTGATCCACACAGACCTGTCCAGCAGGGGAGCCCAGTCACAGTGTAAACTGGCCTTGCCACCTTCTCTAATGGCGTAATCAAGTACATAATAGTGCATTGTTATGTCAGTCAGTGTAACCATGTGCTCTGTACATACAGCACAAAGAAAGCCAAAAGAAGAGAAGATCTTTAAGTAAAAGTAAAACCATTAGTCTGGGAAAAGAAGAAAGAAGGCTTTTTCTTTCAAAGATTAGTCAGAAATTGAAGTATTCAGGGAGAACTTTAAATGCAAGAAAAGACCTCATTATAGACAGAGAAAATGTTCAAATTAAACAGAGACTTTTGATAAAAGAAAAGATGTTTACTTTGAAGAAAAAGGAAAAGCTTAGCAAAAATCAACAAATACAAGGGACGTTCAAAAAGTGTCTCCACTTTCATGTTTTTGTTGAAAACAGTGAAGGTGGGAGGAGTAGTAATTGGGCATTAAAAAGCTGGTATGGTGCTGGGAAAACTATATCGCAAAGGAAGGTGACTATGTAGAAAAGTGCTTGTAATTTGTTTTTGAAATTCATAACAGTAGAATTACCAAAGCCTATGAAAAAACTCATAAACCCAGCCCACCTTAAATTCGTTTGCACCTCTCCGTCAGCGTCTTTTGTCTTGTAAATGTGTCAATAAGCCCAAGCAGCAAGTAGCCTGCTATCCCATCCCTCCCAGCCTTGTTTATCTGGGAGTGAGGTACCTGGAGCTGTATAGGCTAAAAAATATATTGTTATTTGGAACACATGCATTTCATTTGTGTTCCGTGCCTACAAAGATCTACGTAAGTGTAGGATGACAGGAAATGCAAGAAATGTTGAACGCATACATAAAAGACAAACTTTTTTCATGTTTTAGTACTAACGGCAAAATTTTGACATGAAGTGTATAATGTGTGAAGACTGAAGTCCAAATAACAAATAAGCACTTTCACAAAAGGTACAAATATAACAGAACAATTGCGCTTTTATTCAAGACTATAACCGAAAAAAATAAATGGGTTAGTGTGGTTTATTGTCGCAACTTCTTTGGTAATACAATAGTAAGAGCTGCTGACTCCTATTCAAAAGTTCACAGGTTCGAATGCGACTGAGAGAATAAAACTGAATAAAAAAATCTCTAACCTTTACAAGTACCATACATTTACACTGGCTGTTACAGACTCAAATCAAATGTATGATTGTGTAATAGTAACAGTAAGAGCAGCTCACTACTCAAAACGTTTATTTTGGGACGTGGGGAGGCTCAAACCCACGACTTTTTGAATAGGAGTCAGCAGCTCTTACCGCTGTACTACCAAAGAAGTCACAACAACAAGCCACACTAACCTATTACAGCTTGCTTTCTAGTAGTTTGCCAGCTGAATTGTGACAGCAGAGTTATCATCATTTAAATTAAATTAGATCAGATCAGATTAGATTTGATAAACTTTATTAATCTCATGGGGAAACATGCATACAGCAGCATAAACGATAAAGACTCACATGACAAATAATACAATCAATCAATTAATTAATAAAGAAACTTAACGAGCACATCGGGTGGATGCATTGAACTGCCTGACAGCAGTGACCAGAAAAGACCCGCCAGAGGTGCTTCTTAGCACACTATGGTTGAATAAGCCTGTGGCTAAAAGTTTTTCCAAGAGAGCTCCTCCTGGAGGGGATTTGTCATTGATGGTATCCAACTTTGCTATCATCCTCTTTTTCATAACAGTCTTCAGTGTGTCATGGGTTCACCCTGTGAAGTGAGGGCTTTCCTGATTAGTTTGTTCAGACATTGTGCTTCATTTGAGGTCAGGTTGCTTTCCCAGGACGCTGCAGTGTAGAACACCACACTGGTTACTATTGATTGGTGGAACATTTCCATCAGCTTCCTACACACATCGAAAGACCTGAGTCTTCTTAGCAAGTGCAGTCTGCTCTCGCTTTTCTTGTACAGGGCCACTGTGTTGTCAGATCAGTCCAGTTTATTGTTTATGTGAACCCCCGAGTACTTGTAGCACTGCACCACGTCAACATCCTCCACCTGGTTTCAGAGGGTCCTTGGCACGTTGTAAGTCCACAACCAGCTCTTTTGTCTTGCTAATGTTGAGTTGCAGTTGAGTTGTGATGTTGTTGTCCCTGCACCACAAGATGAATTCCTCCACGACTTTCTTGTACTTTGACCTATCTCCATTATTAATGCAGTCTATGATGTACAAGTCATCTGAAAAATTCTGTAGATGGCAAGCGCTGGTATTGAATTTTTTCTACTAATAATATGAATGTCATGTAATCAAAAGCTAGTAATTTGATTATGCTTGTCTTGGCTTCTAATCAAATCAAAACTATTTCAGTTTGGTATATTTTATCCTTTCTTATATTTGTATGGTCTTAAAACTAGAAATTTTAAGAATGGTAAATTGCTTTACAATCTGACCAACCAACTCCATCAGCCTCAGAGCCCTGCATCCTCCTTCTGTTACTAGCTTGCGATGGATTCCTGGCTTAGAGTCAAACCCGAATCCCAGAGTTATGAGGCAGCAGTTTCTTGCTTAATTTGATTAGGTAAGAATGTGTACTGTGTAACTTTAAATATATAGTGTGCTTATCTTTATGGAACGCTCGCATGATACTCTGAGTTACTGAGATGACTGTAATGATCATTGGCTCGGCTCCATCCAAGAGTTTGCAGTGAGAGTGGCACTTCAGTCCATTAGAGCCACAACAGCAAAAGTTTTTGTTTTAGTCAAGCTGTCAAAAAACATGACTTCGCAGGGGAACCTTTAAATATATCCAAAGTTACCTGCACAAATTTTTCCTGTTTTTGAGGTTACAGAACTGTAATTCCTCTACTCAGGTTCATTTGGTAAAGTCAGATCACTATTGACGACAATGCCAGTGACACCACACCATTAGTTAATATTTTAATCACTTACATCAGCATCTGCCTAAAAAAGCTAGTCTTCTGTACATGAAGCTTTTAGAAACAAATAGCTGGTAATGATTGGGGAAAATACTCTGTAAATAAAGAATAGTTAAAAGTCACAATTAGTAATTAAATCCAATATGGACATCTTTCATTGGATCAAGCCTGAGGGAGCCATGCAAATCCACTTAATCAGTTCACTGTGGATGACCGACTAAAATAACAAAGGAAGGGTCTTAAATAATGTTGGATCATTTACATGATTTACATGTTTAAGAAGCATTTCGGTTACCACAAATATGGTGTATCCTTATAACATTCCTATAAATTAAAATCTAAAGGTCCAAAAATAGTTGCACAGATGAGAAGTCTTGGCACCGTATGTTTACCTCTAAAGAGTAGCTACTTTATAAATTCTTAAAAATAAAATGTATTTAAATATGATTATGTCCTTGTTCCCTTGGTAACATATTCAGGACGTGGTTAAGTACAGAATCATATCTTAGTTACACTGGAAAGACACACTCAGAAAACGCCTAAGTTCTCACAGAAGTAATGAAAACACACAAGGATATATTTTTGGGTTTTACTGCTACATAACTGACCAGTGACCAACACCAAGATAAAACTAATCCAAAGCAAATAATCCCTTTAAAACAAGGAATCCAGACAGTCTGTAGGAATAATTTATATTCTGAAAATCAAACTGTATGAAAAGAAAGCATTTTGTCATTGCAGCGCTGAGTCTACCAACTCTCACTTTGCAACATAATATCTGCATATGCAGCAAAAATTATTTTTGTAAAAAACAATAAAAAAAACAAAAAACCTTTAACGCAGCTGAAAGCGAGAACACTTTAAATATCATATGTTTTCTGTGAAGATGTACGGCAAACAATGTTTGGCAGCAGAGGCTAAATGTTCTAAAAAGAACAGAGGGTTAAATATTTTCTAATACATCACAAAAACACCACTCTTCCCTTTAGGATCAATGCTTTTTAACTTTAGCTTTGATGTATATAACCTGAAAAGCATAACCTGGAAATGCTAATGTATAACTCCTGTATTATAGATTGCATGGGGTTAAAAAGATACAGCATGTCAGAGTTTGAAATTTTACAGGCGGTCCCAATTCCCAGAACACCCGTCAGAGGGCCTCCAGTACAATTATCAGTGGGAACAAGCAAAGGCTGATTTGAGGGGCAATTTTAGCCCATTTCAATTTGGCTGCAGCAAACCGGTTTCATGATCAGATTATCCATACCATGTAGTCACTCATGTCAGATGTCTTTTTTGGAGTAATGTGTAGCTAATTAGGGTATCCTGCATTCTTAGATACAGTAAATAAAAATTACCCTAAATAAAAACAAGTAAAAAAAAAAACAAGAGCACAAGAAGCTGTAAATACAAAAATGTTGATGAAATGATAGGACAATTAACATAAAGAAAAATATAGAAAATAATAATCATTTTACATATATTATATATAAATATATATAGAAAGTGATTCATCAGGGATTTTCCGACATCCCACCCATACAGAAAGGTGTCCTTTTTGCTCAGGAAAAGGGGCTAGAGTGAAAGGACAACAATGGACTTGTGTCACAACCAGGTCAAAAACTGATTTGTTTTCTGGGATACCAGCCAGAAGGATGAAGGGATTGGGGGAGTTAGCCTGTTCTTCCCCAAAACACTAGAGGGCAGCATTCTTGTGTCACTGCCCCCTTTTTCAGCCCACAGGCATGGGGGGAAGTGTTGCCCTGTTGCATGCCATGGGTGGTGCCAGGGGGACCTGCAAGGAGGGACCATCCCTACATTCTGGAAACTTCCGCCTGACCCAGAAGTACTTCCATCAGACTTTGGGCAGACACTGGAAGTTCTCCCAGAATGTTGTTTAAAGGGAGTTGCTTTACCTTGCCTCAAGGACTCGGAGTCAGAGTTGGGAGGCTAGAGGACAACACTTGCAAGAGGAAGAGGAGTAGGGAGAAGAGAAGAGTAAAGCATATATATATATATATATAGTAAAAAGAAGAGAACACACAGCATAAAGGGTTGGGGTTTCCGGCCCCGTATACTGTACAAAAAAATTAAAGTTCTGTTACAAAACAGGTCAAAAATATAAACATAAGTGTTCATATGCGCGACGCCCTTCCAAGGCGTCGGCGGCCATTTTATAGAGGAGGAGCCGGAAGTGGAGGAATGCTGGGAAGGAAGCGTGAGGGATGACGGGATTGCTGACATCAGGGAAGATGGCGGAGGAAGGGCGGAAGTGGACGTACTGCGGGCAGGTTATGATGGCGGAGCGTCTTTTTTCCTGGAAGAGAGAGCAGAAAGGTTAGTACCCCGCCATTCCCTGCCGGCGAACGTCTTTCGAAGCGGTTTCAGGTCCGTCTGCGGCCTCCTACTCGCGCATGCGTGACAATATATATATATATACTGTATATATATATTGTGAACGATAGGGGGCGCTGTCATCCCCTTGAACCCTCAGACCAGACACCAGATAAAAGTCCCAATAATTTACTTTTACAATAATACAGTGCACAAAGCACCTCCACCTCCATTATACTCAATAAATAATCAATCACAATGATCAAATCCTCCACTCCCAGACGCGTTATCACCCTTCCTCCCAACTCAGCTCAACTCACTGGAGTTTCCCATAGTCCTTTATAGTCCTTGACCCGGAAGTGCTTCTGATCCCCCAGTCCATGTGATTCCCCAGCACTTCCGGGTCAGGTGAAAACTCCTCTTTTTCTTCAGCCCGGAAGTACTTTATTTCTTCCGTCCTCATTACTGTGAAGTACTTTCGGGCAATACAGAACATACGAGTCCTTGAGCCTCCCTGCAGCATCCTCTGGTGGCCCCCACGGTATCCAGCAGGGCTGTGAAGGAAAACTCCAAGGTCCATGATGCCCTGCTGGAATTCGGGACATCTCCACGTTGCAGGGAGGGCTGCACCTGGCGGCTTGGGGGTATTGGCAGGGATAAGCTGCCAGCCATAGTCCACAATCCTTCTATATAAAAGCGGTCGGGATTGTCCTTCTGTCCCGTGAGTGCTACACAGGCGCGGAGTTTCACACACGCCCCGTCCATTTTGCAATGCACGATGGGATTTGTAGTTTCGTTTTTCCAGGTAAAAGATTATTTTCTACTCCAGACTGTGCGATATCTTCTTATGTCTCTGGAAATAATTAATGTTGATGGAGTACAAATGCCTCACCGCGTAGTAAATATCAGGGGGGTTCAAAAGGGCGACCTCAATATAGAAAAAAAGTTTAAATTTCATCACAAAAATAACAGAAACTATGAGTATTAAAGTAATACCGCTCAAATCCAAAATAACCAAATTAATGAGTTTGTATAAAATATCAAATTGATCTACATATTGAATTGCCTTAAGAAGTGGTCAACTTAAAAGCCGGTCGCCTTAAAAGGCGGGTCAGCCTAGTATATATATATATATATATATATATATATATATATATATATTTATAGATATATATATATATATATATATATATATTGTATATATATACAGTGATATTTGGCCAGCTTGTCATCCCGGCCAATACCCCCAGGCCTCCAGATGGAGCCCTCCCTGCATTATGGAGGTGCCACGAAGACCAGCAGGGAGTCATGGACTTTGTAGTTTTTATCCTTAGCCCTGCTGGATACCACAGGGGCTGCAAGAGGGAGCTGCAGGGAGGACCGAAGACTTCTTTGTGCCTTATAACCCGGAAGTTCGTCAAAGGAAGAGCGACGGGCTTCCAGGGTGAAGAAAAGAACTTTTTACCTGACCCAGGGAATATAAAAGGACTATGGGAGCTCCCAGACGGCGAGCTGAGCTGGGTGGAAGGGTGGCAACGCGTCTGGGAGTTGGAGGATTGTTTATTGTATTTATTATTGTTGATTTATGAGTATAATGGAGGAGAGAGTGCTTTGTGCACTGTGGCGATTTAATAAAGTCATCGTTTGGACTTTTACCTGGTGTCTGGAGTCGTGGACAGGGGTTCAAGAGAGCGATACTGCCCCCTATCTGGCACTATATATATATATATATATATATAAACATATATACTGTAAAAAATATTTTGAATGAAGATTGTTACTGCAATGGAAAATAAATCATAAATTTCTCGAAGGAGAAATTATGCAAATATAAACAGAAGAAGATTCATGCATGTCTTATTTTTATGACTTTTAACTGACAATTAAATTTTAAGACATTTTATATTCAATAGTTATATTATATTACCAAATAATATTCTATTATTTAGTATATGTAACTGGGAAATTTTCATGTAAATAAGTTAATTGTATTGTGTACATATGACAGTAAGCTTAATCCTTCTGCTTTGGAAAGTGTGGGAATAGTTGCTTTGGGCATATCAATTATATCACTTATGAAATATACAGTTTATTTTTTTTTTTTTATTCTTTATTGTAGCTCAAACAGTACGTTGTAAAATTTTAAGGATTAATGAGACCCTTTCGAATCTTACAATGGCCTAATCAGCTTCATAATTTCTGGCCTTCTACAGGTGTTCAGTAATTTTGGGGTGGGGGGGGGGGTCCTATTAAATTACTCATCTTTTCGGCTTCATCATTAACATCATGGATTTATTCTAATGTAGCAATGCAATGGAAAATGCTGCTGTGCGCCAACAGCCTGAGAAAAATCACACCCCTTGACCACATTTTTGGCCGTCAACCAAAAATAAATTTCTCAGTAAACCAGGGATGATGATGGCAAGATAAAACTATTAAGATAGCGATACCTTTCCCACTAGCAAATTAGAATCATATTTCCTTGAATGTCTTTAGGAAAATTGCAGTACAAAATAACAAAACAAAACATTCTTAATATTCTGCCATATTTCTGAAGTAACAACAGAATGATCTCAGGTAGATAGCAACATGGACTGTTTATATAGATTGGTTCATTTGCTTACAAATGAAAAGGAATAGAGGCATACAGTTTTCAGAATGTATGCCATATTGCTTGAAGGTATGTATGTATCAATTTACTTAACAACATAAATAGTAATGAATACAGTAACTTAAGGAAATATACCTGCGACAAGTAAACCTGAAAATAAAACATTCTAAGCAAGAAATTATTGTGTGTAGTATTAATTCTTCTCTTCATTTTTGTGTGAGCTGTTTTTAATTTGAATTTTGCTAAAATTTTTAATACCAAGATATTTGGACTGTGGAACTGTTTTTTGGCATACATGTCATTCTCAATACTCCAAGCTTTCCAGTAGTGGCAGAATTTTGGAAACACTTGAAAATGTGACTACATTCTCCGTGCAAGTAAGCGTGTGCGCATGCTTTCCAATGTTGACGCCAATGCTGATGCGTTCCCATAATCTTGCCTTGGAAAAGCTGGTTCAGAAAATGGATAAATAAATAAAAGTTCAGAGAATATTTAAAAAAACTAGTGCTTGGACATGGGCTCATCCCCCTTCTGGAATGACTTTTTGTGTGGCAGTAATACACCTTATGAAAAGGATTTTGGAGTCATAGTGGACTCTAAGCTATCGACTTCCTGACAGTGTTCAGAAGCCATTAAGAAGGCAAACGGAATATTAGGTTATATAGTACGATGTGTGGAGTACAAGTCACAGGAGGTTCTGCTCAAGCTTTATAATGCACTGATGATGCACATCTGGAGTACTGTGTACAGTTTTGGTCTCCAGATTACAAAAAGGACATAGCAGTGCTGTAAAAGGTCCAGAGAAGGGCGACTAGGCCGATTCCAGGGCTACAGGGGATGCATTATGAGGTAAGATTAAAAGAGCTGAGCCTATACAGTTTAAGTAAAAGAAGATTAAGAGTAGACATGATTGAAGTGTTTAAATTATGAAAAGAATTTGCACAGTGGATCAAGACTGTTATTTTAAAATGAGTTCATCAAGAACACATGGACACAGTTGGAAACTTTTTTCTTTACACAAACAACAATAGACACTTGGAATAAGCTAACAAGTAGTGTGGTAGACAGTAGGACTTTGTGGACTTTCAAGACTCGACTTGATGTTTTTTGGAAGAAATAAGTGGCTAGGGCTGGCAAGCTTTGTTGGGCTAAATGGCCTGTTCTCACGTAAATTGTTCTAATGTGCTATTTTGATATTTGATAAATGAGAGAAAACCATTCAGTTCATTAAGCTTGTTGTTTTCTTTGCTATCACTAAAACTACATTAGGTAAGTAACATATGAAAAGTGCTATTTTTGGGTGGAATATTCCTCCAACCAGCACACACACATATCATTTTACAGTAGCCTAACAAAACTCATCAGTCACACAAACAAATACACAGTTAAAAATAAAAGTTGCTTCATATAAAACACTATTAACTTGAATTCATCTCTAAATTGTGAGTGAATGCAACATCCCATTCAGAACAGGTTTCTGCCTTATGACTACTGCTGTAAAGATTTTTTTTCAACTCATTTCAACCCTGAACTGCTAAAGTGGTTTAGAAAATGGATTCTTAATATATTTGTTTCCATGCTTAAACATTTAATACAATGTATGATTTACTAAAAGTGCTGCTTGTTTTTTGATAATATGTAACTTTTGGCCTCATAGTTAGAGTAAGGTGAATAAAAGTTCAACAAGACCTTTGAAGTCAACCACAAAGAGATGAAAATGGTGTAATGATTTTCACAGAATTTAGATTTGGGACAGGAAGCAATTTCAAAGTCTTAGAAACAGTATTAGAGTTTATAAAATAAGTCAATTACTCCAGTGTGTGAGTTTTACAAACTTACATGTAAAATGAAGTTTGAAATTAGTCAGAGGGCAACTTATACAGTTTTAGATTAACCTTACAGACTTTTAGAACACAGATTTTAGAGTGACTAAAATTCTGCAAGAACACCTCAGAATGAATTCTTAATTACACAAAAGACTAACAAGACACAAGTCAACATCTTTTAGATTAAGTTATTCATTTTTTATCTCCACAATTGAAGGGGTGTAAGCTCCCAGTGAGTGAACTGGCTACGGTAAGTGATCTAGTATGAATGAATTTCTGTAAGAACGCAAGTAAACCGTGCAATGCAATACCGTTCAACCCAGGAGTGCTTCCTGCTCTGCGTTTAGTGCTAGTGCTGCAGAAGCAGATCTGGCTGTGTGCAACCCTAAACCGGAAAAATGGCTTTGGAAAATGAATTTATAGTTCTCTACATAATAGGTTGGCTTAGATCACTTGGTGGAGACCGGCAATGTGTCTGTTTGCATTAAGATTGCATTGACTTACTCACTGACGCCTCCAACTGATTTCCTCCTGCTGGGAGTTTTTTTTTTTTTTTTTTTACATTCTTATTATTTGGGTGTTAACTGGATTTTGGGCACACGATAAAAAAGAGTTAAAACATAAACAGTATATTGGCTGGCAGAGACCTCACAATGATCATCTCTGTCAGCTTGCACACTGTGGCTAAATTATTAAAATTTGTTCTTTCATCTCTCTAACCTATTGTTTGGGCACACTCATGCACACACTCACGCTCACTCATCCAGTGGCCAATGCTGGGCTGTCAGTCTTTTGGCAGAAAATTCACATGAAGATGAGGAAATGCAAGCTCCAAGAGACAGAAAACAGGCTTGGGTACAATAAAATGGACAAGACATGTGATCTCAATAAATTATATATATATATATATACATAAAATTATAAGTCATTTAGATGTCTGGTCCATTCTCCCTCACAAACAGTAATGAAGTAACACTGACATTGAGGTTTAAAAAAAAGTCCATCTAACTGAACTCATTTTCTTACCCATAAGAACCCATCAGTCCATCAAATCTATTAAAACAGCAGAGTTTTGTTAATTTAGAATGCAATTATTTCCTTAAAGAACTTTTTTTTAGTTTTTCCTGTTTAAGATAATATATTATAAAGCATTACTTTCCAATTAAGGAAATGTAGGCAAGGTAAGATATTTTGAGTTTTGCTTATTCTTACTGATTAGCACACAAATGAATGTAACATTGAAGTAGCATCTCAGCTTTAAGATTGAGTGTCATTTGAACCTCAGTCTGTACTGCTCATCACTAATTGTCAGTATCTGGATACAATTAAGGAAGTAACTCCTCAAGGAAAAGGTGAATAAAAAAGAATATGACAAAAAGTTAATGTTTAAAGATACAAGTAAACCATGCTAATTTCTGAGTTTTGTTTACATGTAAATATACCAGCACATATTTCTGAATGCAAAATAAGAGATCAAAAATGCTAATTAAACAATTAGATGATTTAGAAGTAAGAAAAGGACATTTATTTGTGAAACTGGTTGGAATGAAATCCTGCAGCCACACTGGTACCTATGGACTGAATTTGGGAGCCCCTGATCTTAGTGACTTTGACCATGATGGCACGAGTGGCTGTTTTATTGGTGAAAACACTTCATTCATTTGACTGGTTTAGCAGAAAGACACAAACGTGACAATCACTGTTCTTTATAACTCTGGTGTGTAGAAAAAGCATATGTAAATACAGAGATGTGTAACATCCACAGATTTCACTCCAAAAGAGCAAGTTCAAGGTAAGTTAGCAGCATAAAAATCTGTAGGAATGGTGTGGTGCTGTTGTGGTGCAATTACTGTGCCAAGCAGCATTCCTACTTTTTACTTAGTCGTTTGTTAGAAAGAAATAAGTAAAGTGGACTACCAAACAGGAAAATATTTTAAGTTTAACAATGAATAAAGTCAAAGTCTATATATATGTAGTCAAACTGTAAATATATAAAAATAAAACTAAAAGTGTGCTTGTTAAACAGAAGGCAGCTTATCAAGAACACTGCCTCCCCCAGGACGATAGATGGCAGTTTCCCTGGACTGCAGATGTGCCTCAGATGCCCACAGGGTACTATGTGACTTGGAATTCGGCAACACAGACCTGCTGGGTACCGTGGGTGCCGCCAGCAGACACTACAGGGAGACGGGGGAGTCCCTACTGTTTGCACAGCCTGAAGAAAAATACAATTCTCCATCTGACCCGGTAGTGATGACGAGTCACGTGGACAGAAGGACAGAAGCACTTCTGGGTCAAGGACTATATAAAGGACTGGTGGAGACCTAGCAAATTAGTTGTGAGGAGGTGGACAACCATGCTGGGAAGTGTGGAGGAGATGAGTAGAGTGGCCAGACTGGTTCAAGATGACAGAAAATCTACAGTAACTCCGATAACCACTCTGTAAAAATGTGGTCTGCAGAAATGCATCTAAAAATGTCTAGCACATTGAACCTTAAGGTGGATGGTCTACAACAGATGAAGACCACATCTGGTTCCACTTCTGTCAGCTAAGAGCAGAAAGCTGAGGCTGCAGGAGGCACAGGCTCACCAAAACTGGACAGATGTAAGCTGGAAATACAGGGCCTGGTGTGATGAATCTTGATTTCTGTTGAGGCATACAGATGGCAGAGTCAGACTTTGGTATCATCAACAACATGAATCAATTGACCCAACCTGCCTTGTGTCAACAGTTCAGGCTGGTAGAGGTGGCATAATGGTGTGAGGAATGCTTTTTTGGGCCAGTTAATACCAATCAATCATCTCTTGAATGCCACGGCCTATTTGAGTATTTTTGCTGACCATGTGCATCCCTTCATGGCCACAATTACTCCATCTTCTAATGGTGACTTCCAGCATGATAATGTAACGTGTCACAAGTAAAAGTTGTCTCAAAATGGTTTCAAGAATATTCCAATGACTTCAATGTTCTTCAGTGATCTTCCCAGTCACTGCATTTAAATTCAATGGAATGTTTTTGGGATATATTAGAGAAGGAGATTTTCAGCAAAATTAATGTACACCTGAGAAATCTGCAGAAATTGCGTGAGATATACCAACATGGGGTACAATCTCAAAGGAATATTTCCAACATCTTATGGAATCCATACAATACAATACAATACAATACAGTTTATTTTTGTATAGCCCAAAATCACACAGGAAGTGCCGCAATGGGCTTTAACAGGCCCTGCCTCTTGGCAGCCCCCTAGCCTTGACTCTCTAAGAAGGCAAGGAAAAACTCCCAAAAGAACCTTTGTAGGGAAAAGAAATTGAAGAAGCCTTGGGAAAGGCAGTTCATACAACAAAGAACTGCATCTGTTTTGGGAACAAAGTGTTCCTAATTATTTGCTTAGTGACTGTATATATATATTTACAAATAAACACTCACTGAACATATTATTAGGAAAACTAATAATGTATATTTATATACATGCACATGCATATATTTACATATACAATAATACATCCTTATGCATCAATTTGTGTTACATTGAATTCGAGTTTATGTCATGTTTTTGTTAAAAATATATGGAAAAAAATACAGCTTATCTTAAGTCAGTTTACGCAACCTTACACCTATCAGCCATGTGATAAGTGGCCCATGGCGCACTTGTGCAGGCTCTAATTGGGCGTGTGAACGCTTCACTCAAAGGATGGCTAGGGGTTTGTGCCTGATTGCAAATTCCTCGGTGGGCATGGAGCATTCGCACCTGTTCCTCATGAGGAGCATTAGTATGAAAGGAGCCTGCACTGGACAGAAGGAGGGGGTGGGAACAATCAAACAAACAAACACAACAACAAACACACACATACACTCAACACAAAAACAACAACAAAAACACCACACACCAAACATAAAACAACAACAAATACAGAAGTAGAACCATGAGAACAGTATCTGGGGGAGAAGCAGAATCAGCCAGCCAGCCAGCCAGGGTGTGAAAGGCAGTGCGGTGGATGTCCCTGCAATGGAGAGTATTGTCTCCACTGATTTATTGTTGTGGAGGGGGAGCGAGCGTGGTGGAGTCCTTCCCCAGGGATCCAAGGTACACCAGGGGTGTGAGAAGGAACACAGGAGGAAAACTGACCCCAAGCGCTTGGGCCAATGCTGCTAGTGGCAGCCAAAATGGTAGTTGGTGAGGGCATCTTCAATGTAATCTCCTCCTCCTCCAACTTCCATGTCATCCCCGGCTAGCAACATTGACATCTCTCATGTAAAAAAATTTTTTGGTAATAATTTTTGTTTTTTTCTTTAATTTAGCATTAATAAAGTGTATATATTTATGGAAATGCTAATTATGTGTGTAATGGGTGTCAAAATAATTTTTTAGGGTTTTTTTGTGTTAAGTCATTTTTTCAACTTAAATCATGCCTTTTGGAACCAATTACTGACGTAGGGTGAGGTATTACTGTATATATAAAATACAGATTTCATTATGGATCTTGGAAAGTCACGAAAAATTAACAATCCAAAATCCATTACTGTTCAGTCTTTGAAATTCTGAAACAAATTTAAATGGTACTTAAAAGTTATGAAAAGTATTAAAGTGAATTTCATTAATCAGATATCATGAGGTAAAACATCCACTTTTTTGCCCACAAAACGCCATCATCTCAAATTAAGATCATGTCCGCTTGTGCCTTGCTCTGTCTGAACGTACATGTGAAATGGTACAGTTATGGAGTAAGATGCTACTGCTTTGGGCCTGCTTATTGAATTATTAGATTTGAGTTAGTGTTAAATGGTAAATAATTAGCAAGGTAAATTTGTATATTATGCATGTCACTGTGATTTATCAAGCAGTCATAATGTCAGAAAAATGTGTGTGTATTTATCAATGGCTGGAAAATGCTGACTTCAGTGATTGGCTTTAGAAAGACAAATGATGCAAGACAATAGCTGTATGCCATTACTGTATAAAGACGTTTGACATTTGGAATATGGGAAAATCTAGTTTGAAAAGCCATATGAAAGGAAGTAAACATAATGAACTGAAGAAAAGTGAGGAAGTCAGTAATTCTGTTAAGAATTGTGTTTGAGTCCATATATGTTTGTATTAGGTTTATGTAATTTTGCTGTGCATATTCAGAACAGGAGTGTAAAGTAATCCTGGATCCATGTGCTGGTTGATACTAGAAAAGTCACACAAAATCATGGAATTTGAAATGTACTACTGAAGCTTATGAAACCTGATCATATGATGCCAATGTTTAATTTATAAAGTCAACCTAGTGAATGCCAAAGTAGACTTGCCTATTCAAGTTAGTGGTGCACTCACACCTCCCTATTCCAAATGTCTTCTTCTTTATTGAATCACACAGCAGGGTACATCATAGTTTTCAGTATAAGGCTTAGATACTAATAAGAAAATGAACCCAATGTATAAAACACAAGGTGTTTTACCCAGTTAACCTTAATTACCCCATGTTTAATAGAACCTCCCACTTTGTTTGAGCTGTATGTAAAATCACTAGTGGTTAACACTCACTAACGAAAATGATAAGACTAAGGAGTGGAACAGCAATAATAATAATAATTCTTTGCATTTATATAGCGCTTTTCTCACTACTCAAAGCGCTTAGAAATTGTAGGTTAAGGGCCTTGCTCAAGGGCCCAACAGAGCAGAGTCCCTTTTGGCATTTTTGTTTACGGGATTAGGGTTAGGGTTAGGGTTAGGGCCAGTGCAGATCCCTAGCCTCAGAGCCACCACTCCGCCTTCAGCACCTGCAAAAGATAAATCTGGAATCTGAATCACTAAGGATACTGGTGAGTCAATAGATACTGTATACATATCATTCAATCTATAAACAAGACTTTAGCATTAGCTTTGCAGGATTTATGATCACATATTAAGTAAATGTATTTGGTATAATGAATAAAGACCCTATTGCGCTAAATAGAAAAGTGTGTGAGGCTTTGGGCTCTATATTTTCAAAATTCACTTCCAATATATCAGGCAAGATTTGATGTTACATTTCCAAGTCTGACTTCTAATGCTAATTCAGATTTGAATCCACGGAGTATATTGAGTATTTACTCGATTCACACTATATATTACACTACATTTTATATATTCAAAATTTACTCTTGTCATCAGTTTAGGGAATGATAGGAATCAGAACAAAAGTTGGCATGCCAGTTGGGCCACCTTATTTACTTGCAAAGAAAAAAGAAAAGAAACTAATAACAGGCACAGGATAGTGTTAGTTTTGAATGAATAGGCTCAGGGGAGAGATCCAGTCAAACTATTGGAGCTCCGTAATTCATCTCTTGAATGGACACCATCTTTTGGTAGCACCTCGCTTTTACAGTTTCTGAACCTGAAGGGGTGTGGACAGTTGCCCTCAGTAGGCATCTTCTCCGAACTGTGGGAGATAAGAGAGATATGAGAGTTAGCGATCGCACCCCCTGGTGCTCTGGAATGGTAGTACTTGCCTCAAACAAGCTTGGAAGGTGACCATCAGTCATGCATGCATGACACTCTGTATATTTTAGGTTTAGGTTTGACTCCATATAGTTCATTTTTGACTTTATATATTCAAATTTGACTTTATTCACAGTACTCAGATATCACTCCATATTCAGTATTTCTAAATATACTATATTTGCCTATTTGGTTCCTCTATAATTTGTTTGTATACACAAAATCTTTGATACCCTTACGCAAAACTCAAGCAGTTATAGTATTTTTCAGATATTCATGGGACAATACAAAAGTTCACACTTTAAATGGCAACTGTAAATTTACATGTACTAGCATGATTTAAAAAGGAATACCAAGCTACAAAAACGTGCTTCAATTTGTTTGTCCTTTACAGTACACGATGAGCATTTGCCCAGGTAACTTGGCATGTGCTTCAGTTATGATGTACACATTGTAAAGTCCTCTTTTCTTTTTTGTAATTTTTTTAAGCTATAAAAAAATTGCCAAACAATGTAATTGAATTGATGCTGTTTGATGATATTTAGCGAGTGACATACATTTTTTTTTTACTTTAATGAGTGACATTAAAATTTTAATTATGTTTAATTTGCTTCTGATATATTAGCTTACATATGAAACACTACAGTCACTTTGTAAAGGATTAAAGTGCAAGTGTGTTCACCAACTGCTGCCGCTTGTTAATTTACAGCAGGATCTCAAATTTCACACCTCATCGAAAACTTAAAACACAAGGTTGTTAACATTTAAGATTTACTCAAGGTCAAATTCTGAAGCCAACAGTAAAGTGAACATGCATGTATGCAGTAGATTTGTGTGTTTTTAGAGTTAAGATTAACCTAGTGGGCAAGAATGACTTCACAATACTTTATAAAACATTGTTCCTCTACTTTGACAAAGTATTACTTCTGCCAGAAATATTTCAAAAGAAGTAAAGAATTTTTTTTGGATGAGATTCTGAAACCTGAAATTTAGTACTCTTTAAGTACAGTGCCTTTGGTAATTTAAAATATTTTGGATGCAGAATATTGGAATATACATATTTTATTTAAAACACAAAACATAATGTAATTTACAGCACATGCTGAGTGAGCTTCAGAGACTCTGCCAGAATGATGTAACCTCTGGCACTTGCCATGTTTACAGCAGTTCTTGCCATCATCCTCTGGGCATCTTTGAAAGATGTGTCTGCTAACAGAGCAAGAAGCAGGCTGCCATCGGGATATTAATGTGTGAGAGGCATCCTCCCTATGCACAGGCATTAATGCAGCCATCAGCAAACATGGGTAGAAACTCTACAAAGGCAACATTACTCTATTCCCCACACACATGCCAATGTCATGAACAACTCCATGCATTCATTAACAGTTCATGAAGAATATCCCAGCAGCATTCGATTCATGCCAGGAAACAACCGTTATAGTCATGTTGAATTCGCTTTGGCTAATCAAGAATGTCAGGTTTGTTAAATTTCTGTTGCCTTATTAATTACATTATGATTCTTTTTGAGCTATTCTTCATATACAAATACTGTGCATGCATATTTTGTGTTGGTGATGCTTAAGTGATGTTTAATATGCCAGCAGCTTTGAGGGGGTCACTTAAACTGACAAGTCGCAAACACAGATATTTGAATGAAGCTACATCAATGCTTTAAGTGCACTGTGAAACCAAAGCTGCTAATTTGTGGAGGTGAATTTCTCATGCAGGGTTATGCAGTTCAAACAGATGACTTATAATTTGTTGCGTGAGTGTAATATGACCTTCTATTACTTAATAAGATTTTCTTATGTATTTTTATATGAAATGACTTCACATTTCATGGTTATGTAGTGGTTAGTGTTGCAGCCTCACAGATGCACATCCCGGTCACAGCTTGTTCTTCACCACCTTTGTGTGAGTTTTATCCGGGTGCTTAGGTTTCCTCTGACATTCCAAAGACATTTGTGTTTGCTTAATAGATGTCTCTAGAATGGCCCCACATTATTTGACAATGTACTGCAAAGTGCAAACCTGGCTCCTGCTTTGTGCTGATTGCTGTTATGAAAAGAGTGGGCTTTATATTAAACTATGATGAAAAAGTGCATTTGGAATATACATAGATGAGAATGATGACAATGCCACCCATAATATATTATGGACATTTTTTTTTTACATGTACTGTAAGAGCGTTTTATCTGAATCAGTGCACAATGCAAAGTTTTAAACAGAGGATTATGTGTCTATGGTTGTTAGTTTGGAGAAAAACTTCCTAATGTTTGTCGAAATGTACCCTTAAACTGAAAAGGCTCAGCTGTTTTTGTCTTTCCTCATATTTCCTCATCCCCTGTAGCCCTGGAATCAGCTTAGTTGCTCTTCTCTGGACTTTTTCTAGTGCTGCTATGTCCTGTTTGTAGCCTGGAGACCAAAACTGCACACAGTACTCCAGATGAAGCCTCACTAGTGCCTTATAAAGGTTCAGGATGGCCTTCTTGGACTTGAAAATCTGCACACTGTGCTATATAACCTAACATTCTGTTTGCTTTCTTAATGCCTCCTGAACACTGTCAGGCAGTTAATAGTGACAAATCCACTATGATTGTAAACCCTTCTCTTAAGGCACACTTTTGATTTTCAGACCGCCCATTGTTTATTCAAAGCTAGCATTTTTACTTCCTTTGTGTAATAATTTACATTTACTTACGTTAAATCTCATCTGCCACAGATCTGCCCAAGCCTGGATGCTATCCAAGTTCCTCTGCAATAATTTAACAGATTCCAGATTATCTGCCTGTCCACCTAGCTTGGCATCTATCATCTGCAAATTTAACTAGCTTGATAATTACATTACTATCTAGATTATGTATGTTTATTAAAATTAGCAGCAACCCCAGCACTGACTCCTGAGATACATCTCTCTAAACATCACCCCATTCTGATAGGGTTCCTCTCAACATAACCTTTTGCTTCCTGTGTTTGAGCCAATTCTGCACCCATCTACACACAAAACCCTGAGCTCCCATGTGCAAAAGAAAAAAATTCAGACATGAGCGTCAGTAGGCTTTGCGCCCTAGGAACTATTCAATAAAATTTCAGTAATTATTTACTGCTCTGATGCTGATCTTTCTGATCATAAAATCGGTCATCACAATAGCTATTGATGTGCAGAATTCATAATTAATTGGAGAATTACGGTATTTAAGAGTTCCTCTGGAGTGCCTCTTTCTCATGCATTATTTGGCTCAAAACTAATCAACACATCGTGATCTCATAACAGTTTTGAGTTTGGTATTTTTCCGTGCAGCCATTTTAGCTCTAGGCCATCCTCAAGAAACTGTGACACACAGACATACATACATCATCGAAATATCAGTGTTTTTGGTATCAGGACACCCTAAAATGTCAAGATCCATCAAAAACTGGAGATCGAAATTTTTGACGAATCTAAAGCTTTCGCTCCTTCTCCATTAACGATAGGTTATGGTGGGGGAGGGTGCAAAGCAAAAAAGAAGAAAAGGGTATGTTCACAGTGAAAAATGCAACATTAGGAACACAACAGAGTAGCCTTTTATCTTTCACTTCATTTCTAGGTGAAATGTCTTGTTTCTAAACTTCTTTTACTTTTTTCAGGATAAAATAAAGAATGCCTGATTTTTGATAAACATTATGCTGTGTAATCTATATGACGTCAGTCACATTTCAAGTAGCACATAACCAAAATGGAAAATACAAAACTAAAAAATGTTTTTCACAGTAGTTAAATTTAAATTATTTTGATATACCACTTGTCCAATGTGCTGTGCACATTTATAAAGAGGTTTAAGGGGTTGTTATTGTCATAAGTACAGAGTAAAATGACATTCTTATTTGCTTACTTGCACATGCTAATCAACATGAAACATGTTAACACTTTCTGGTATCATATGAGTAGAACTATCTTACCTCGAAACTTTGGTGCTCCTTAACTGCAAAATATCAGAACAAGTTAAAATGTTGTAGTTCTACAAGGACTGGCTTTCATTTTGTTTATTGTTTTTCATTTTTTTTGTCTTTGTGAATTTTTTTTTTAATTGAGAATTTTTTTTGCTAACTGTTTTGCTAGTGTGAGATATGGCCGGCCATTCATCCCGGCCCATACCCCAAGGTCGCCAGATGAAACCCTCCTTGCAGCATAGAGGTGCCCCGAATGCCAGCAGGGAATTATGGACAGTGGACTTTTAATGCACATCCCTGCTGGATACCATGGGGGCCACCAGGAGTCGCTGCAGGTAGGCCCAGAGTCTATTTTCCCTACATCCCGGAATTACGTCCCATAATGAAGTGCTTCCGGGATGAAGAAAAGGAGTTTTTACCTGACCCGGAAGTGATAGAAAGTCACGTGGACTGAGGGACAAACACTTCCGGGTCAAGGACTATAAAGGACTCTGGGAAATCTCAGACAGATGAGCTGAGTTGGGAGGCAGGGTGGCTAAGCGTCTGGGAGTGGAGGATTGTGATTTATTGGATTAGTGTATTGTTTTTTTGAGAATAGTGGAGTGGTGGTGCTTTGTGCACTTTATTATTATAATAAATAATAAATATTGGACTTTTACCTGGTGTCTGACGAGTGGTCTGAGGGTTCAAGGGGTCAAGAAAGCCCTTAATCTGTCACACTAGTTACTTTCATTTTATTAAGTATTTTATTAAGTAAGTTGATTACCAGAGAAGCATTTCAAGTATCTCAGGATCTTGTTCACGAGTGAGGAAAAAATGGAGTGGAAGATCGAAAGGTGGGTTGAAGAACCTTCCGCGTTCAGGCAGACATTGTACCGGTCAATTAGTGATGAAGAGATAGCTGAGCTGAAAGGCAGATCTCTTGATTTGCCACTCAGTAAAAATTTTGACCCTGAGCTATGGCCATGAGCTTTGCATAGTGACCAATAAAATGGATACAAATGGCAGAAATGAGCTTCCTTCATAGGGTGTCTGGGCTCAGCCTTAGAGATAGGGTGGGGAGCGCAGACATTTGAGAGGAGCTCAAAGCAGAACCGCCGCTCCTTGCATCGAAAGAAGTCAGTTGAGGTGCTTCAGGCATTTGACTAGGATGCCTCCTGGATGCCTCCCTGGGGGAGGTGTTTCAGACATGTCTAACTGGGAGGAGACCTCATGGCAGACCCAGGACATGCCAGAGAGATTTTATCTCTCATTTGGCCTAGAACTGTCTGTGCATCCTGCAGGAGGAGTTAGAGGAGGTGGCAGATAAAGGGGATGTCTCGACTGCTGCCTGTGACTGTCACAGACTACTGCCTCCACAAACTGGACCCAGATAAGCTACAGAAAGTGGATATGTGAATAGTTGATTTTTATTAAGTTCTTTTAACCTTTTTTAAATTTTTACTTTAGAATTTTAATTGTCTTGAGTTTATTATTTTCCTTTCATTCCTTATGGGGCAATGAGGCATATCAACATTGCATCTGAGCAGCTAGTGGGGCTCCTACTGAGGCCTTACTTAATGGTTTAGCAAGCCACAGGCTGACCACTCCAGCATTGTGAACATTTATTTTGTATCTCGCCATTGTTTACCAAGGATGGATTTGCCTTTTCGAGTTTTGTTTTCTGAGAATTTTGTGTTTTTTTCTTTTTTTCATTTCTAGCCTATTATTTTTTGGGGCCTTTGCTGTTTAGGGTTTTTGAAACTTTAGATCACGTACTGTATATTGTGGACTTGTGAGAATGAAAAATAAACATCAAATAAAAACACAAAAATCATTATTATCTATACTAATAAAAGGCAAAGCCCTCACTGACTGACTGACTGACTGACTCACTCACTCACTCACTCATTACTAATTCTCCAACTTCCCGTGTAGGTAGAAGGCTGAAATTTGGCAGGCTCATTCCTTACAGCTTACTTACAAAAGTTGGGCAGGTTTCATTTTGAAATTCTACGCGTAATGGTCATAACTGGAACCTATTTTTCGTCCATATACTGTAATAGACTGCAGCTCGATGGCTGTGGGAGGCGGAGTTGCGTCTCGCATCATCACGCATCCCACGTAATCATGTGAACTGACTGTGAATGCAGTACGTAGAGGAGGAAGAGCTCCAAAGAGCGCTGAAGAAAAAACGCATTACACAATTGAGAAGAGAGCAAAAGAATATCAAGCGTGTGACGCATTCAAGCATATTCATAAGTGCAGCTACTGCGGAAACAAAGCACGGTGTAAACCGTAAGTTTAAATTAAGTTTATAGACACGCTCCCACTGCCGTTTGTCATGCCTAAGACGAATACGATATTCGCAAGACAAGTTTAATGACAAGACACGAGGTATAAACGAGACTTTGGATCACTTTGTAACGGAGTTAAAATTGCTGTAGCGAGAAACTTTTAAGTTCCGGGTCTTAGCTAACATTAAATAAAGCCGTGGACATCACAAGATCACACAAGAGAACGGCTCACGTGCAGCTACTTCGGAAACAAAGCACGGTGTAATCCTAAAGTTTAAATTACTGTGCTTATGCAAATTCCGAGAGACTGTGTTTGTGGGGGGATTGACAGTTAAGGCGGGGGAGTGACGTCATCATCTCCCCTCCCATTCACCTCATTTCATTCACTTCATTTCGCTCCGCACTGAGCTCTGCAGCTAACGCGGTCTTGCAAAAGCAACTTCGTGATGCTGCCATCAAATACTCACAGAAAAATCCACAAGTTAATACACACACTGTCTCTAGAGTTTCTCCACACTCTGAATCCTCCAGGCACTACTGAGCATAATCTAATTTTGAGGGTTGGGACACCAATAATATTACTGAAACCTTACAGCCACCGAGACTTTGTAAAGGCACGAGACTTCTTTGGCTTACTGCCTGCCCATATAAGGCGCTCTGCTGTTTTTTTGTGAAGCAGCCTTTACACAGCTTCTCCGCTGTTTTAAAAACAAACAGCATATAAGGCTGGCCTTTGCCTTGCTTCGCGGTTGTCTGCTGTTTTATTGTTCATTTATTACGATTGTTATAGTTATTGTGTAGGTATTTTAGACTTAGTTTACTATTCAGGTACCCATTTCCTTTATTCAATCCGCGCCTTCTCCGCTATTTTTTGTTAGTTTATTACAATTATAGTTATTTATTGATTCCCTTCTTTGGCTGACTGCCTGCCCATATAACGCGCTCCGCTGTTTTTTTGTGAAGCAGCCTTTACACAGCTTCTCCGCTGTTTTATAAACGAACGGCATATAAGGCCGTCCTTTAAAACAATCTAATTGAAGCAACTATTTTTACTGCCAGTGCCTCAGGTGAGACAGTTTTTATTCCTTGCATCCCTGTTATATCATATAATCTACCATTTCAATTCAAATGCCTTCAATTTCCAGTAAGGCTCTGCTTCGCAATGACAATTAATAAGTCTCAGGGACAGACCCTACAAAAGGTTGCCATTGATTTGAGGCAGTATTGCTTTTCTCCTGGACAACTGTACATTGCATGCTCAAGAGTAAGCTCCCACAGCTTGGTCATATTACAACCGGAGTGCTGAACTGACAACATGGTATACAAAGAGATCCTTAACAAATAATTATTGGTATATTTTCCCTCAGTTTAAAAAGGTTTACTTTTCTTCTTATTAAAAATTTAAAAGCAGTAATTCGCCGCTGCAAAGCTCGGGGATTTTGCAATATATATATGTACACTAGGCTGACCCGCCTTTTAAGTTGACCACTTCTTAAGGCAATTCAATATGTAGAACCATTTGATATTTTATACAAACTCATTAATTTGGTTATATTGCATTTGAGCGGTATTACTTTAATACTCGTAGTTTCTGTTATTTTTGTGATGAAATTTAAACTTTTTTTCTATATTGAGGTCGCCCTTTTGAACCCCCCTGATATTTACTACGTGGTGAGGCATTTGTACTCCATCAACATTAATTATTTCCAGAGACATAATTTTGTCTATTTTTCCAGCGCATCGCGCACAAAAGCAATGGAACGATGGGAGCACCAGAACTCTGCTCACATCATGTCGCTTCGTACCGCAAGCTGCAAGTAGTAAGTCTGTGATAAGCGGAATACCGCTACGCTTTCCACTCACAGGACGGAAGGACAATCCCGACCGCTTTTATATAGTAAGAAAGAAGAAGAAGATATCGCACACTCTGGAGCAGAAAATCATCTTTTACCTGGAAAAACGAAACTACAAATCCCATCGTGCATTGCAAAATGGACAGGGCGTGTGTGAAACTCCGTGCTACTCACACAGTCTGGAGTAGAAAATCATCTTTTACCTGGAAAAATGAAACTATAAATCCCATCGCGCATTGCAAAATGGACAGGGCGTGTGTGAAACTCCGCGCCTGCGTAGCACTCACGGGACAGAAGGACAATCCCGACCACTTTTATATAGAAGGATATGTATATATATATATATATATATATATATATATATGTATATATATATATGTAGATATGTATATATATGTGAATGTATGTATGTATCTGTATATATATACCTGTATATATGTAGATATGTATATATATGTGTATACTCGTATATGTAGATATGTATGTATATATATATATGTGTCTGTGTGTATATATATGTTGATATGTGTATATATATGTAGATGTGTATATGTATATATATGTATATATGTATGTATGTATATATATGTGTATATGTAGATATGTATGTATATATATATATGTTTATATGTGTGTGTGTGTGTATATATATATATATATATATATATATATATGACAGCAACACTCATAACAGTCACAAAACAATTACATTGACAATCATGTTACGTTATTTTTAAAATGTTGCCTTTTCTTTTTCATAACTTCTTTAACACACTACTTCTCCGCTGTAAAGCATGGGTATTTTGCTAGTTTACAAATAACACTAAGGGTACGACCAGTTGGCTTAATGTACAGGAACTAAATTAAAAGGAACAAAGGAAAGTGTTAAGGCTGGATATACCCGCCTTCACTCACAGCCTGGCAACACCTGACCTGGAAGGAGAAATATGAATCTGTTTCCATCATCAGCACATAGGTTACAGAATGGCCCCCTTTCATACCTCAGTTTAAACAGAAGGAGTCTTAAATAAGAATGGAATCAGGAAATAAGAGTGTTGCAATTAATGCTTTATTAATTTTTTAAGTTTTCTTCAGCTCAAAAAATTATCTTTATATCTGTTCTTGGGTTTTCTTACTAAAAGTTTGGTTTTTGAGGTTTGTTTTTTGTTTGGAGACTTCATTTAGTAGTTGTTAATTTAATAATGATTTCTCTTGGGAACAAACACCAGCATTTTGGGAGCTTTGTATCACCTGTTGCCTTAGGAACACTCCCATCATGCACTGGAACTATGCATCGATGACATCATTCAACGTAACAGTATAAAGGTCGCTTCATGCAGGTCCCAAAGTATCTGAGATTGGAGAAATTACTGGTGATTACATGTGACTCTCTCTGTTATTTTTGGTAATAGATTTTTGAAATAGAACTTTGATTTTAGTTTCATCATTATGGGTGTCATAATTGATTCCCGACGTTTAATTTTGACCTCATCTTTGTTTTTTGACCATGTTATTCTGTCTCTTCATTTATATTTCCTACTTTCTCTTTCAATAAAGTAAAGAGAGTTGTTAATATAATATAAACTAGCCTAGGTCAAAATATGGAGATTGAGAATTGAGGAGACAATTTCAAAAGAAATAACCAAAATTGTAGTTAAGGGGTAAGCAATAGGGTCAAAAAACGTTAAAGCACTTCGTGAACAAAGCCAAAACATAAACAGAAGCCCATAGTCAAAATTATAGGAAAAGTCTGCAACCAATATAAAATCAAATGAGGGTTTTAAGTTAATTCTACAAAGTTGCACAACCAGAGTGCACAACAGTAATACTACTGTATATCTGGCGATGTGACACAGCACATTTCAGGTTGACACTACCTAGCAATTTTCATTGAAAAGGCCTCAAAATTGTGGTGCGAATAAGAAAAACAAGATGGTTTTGCTGGAGAATAGATTTCATTTTTAAAATTGTTAACAACAAATCGAAACAAGAAATAAACATGCCCCCTGGATTCCTTGGCTTTCAAAGTCCCCAAAACAATTTTAAATATTTTTAGAGACCAAAACAATTTAAAATATTTTTAGAGACCAACCTTCCTATTTCAATGGTCGCTGCTGGCAATGAGCTCATGCATCACTACAGCTCAGCACATACAGACCAGTTTTTCTCACTTGGGATTCTATCCATCTTATGTTTCTATTTTCATAATGCCATTGAATTAACTTAGACTGAAGTTATTGCCACAATATCAAACAGTACAATGAAAGGAATTTGCTGTTTGTTCCTGAGGCTCAGAAACATTGACAAATGATACAACATAGCTATGATACAACACATGTTACAATGACACTCTAGGCACAAATTACTAAGAAAAGTAAAATTATTATGAGGATACAGTATCAATTAATATAACTCTTATCAATTTAAGAACAAATAAATTCAGTCACACACATGCACTTGGGAGACAGCTTCAGGGCTCAACAAGTGTTAATTCTACTCAGGGTCAGAGGGTGATGCTGTCACATAATATCTCTCCTCTTCTTCCCTCTGCAAAATGGAAGATAAACAGGCAGACATCTATGACGTCTCTTCCCCCTTTTCTGACCTCCTGGATCCTCCTCTTCACCTGCCTTGCCTAATAATTAGCTCCACCGCTATCTTGATTCACAGAAACTAATGACTTGCGTCTCAGAAAATGTTTTCACAAGTGTTGCATGTTTTGTTTTACCAATCTTTTTCTCAGTTATATAAGGATCACCTTTGGGTGCCCCAACTCCTCATGATTTTTTGATTCACAATACATACGCAACATATATAGGTCAGTCTAACAATAGGGTGGTACAAACATGAAGCTACTTCCAATTGATTAAATCCTAATGATAAACCTGCTGACCCATTAATACAGGGCTGAAAACTGATAATACTGCAATTAATACCAAGGAAATTATCTGCACAGCCAAAGTCTTCTTTAAGGATGATACTAGCTATGTGTGGTCTTCGGGACAAAAAATAACCCAAAGACACCCTAGCATTTTACACTATTTGTTAAATTGGAAAGGGGTCAGCTAACTCTTAAGAGTTACCCAGTGCAGAGGATGTGGACCCACCAGTGCTTGCTGCCCCATTGGCTTTCATAAGAAGACACTGGCAATACCATATTTTAGCCATATTGATGGCATATGAGCCCTATTAATCTTTGTCTTGAGAAAATACCTCCAGATAGACGATGTTTTAAGTGAAAACTTCAAGCCTTGCCCACCGTTGCTGAGGTGCTTCACTTGCACGTTGTTGAGCCACGGTGTTTGCTTTGTTTCGACGTTCTGACTCTTCATCTGTGTCATTAGCACAACGATGTTGTTTAATGGTGGCATTTGCTGCATACAGGTCTTTTGTAGTGAGAAGTGAGGTGCATGCAAGCACCGAAAAAATGTAAAAGTGGCAGTGGTTGAGCGTGAGCAGAGTAAACTGCTCCATACACACACACAATTCTTTTGTTTATATGTTAATTGTTGACTTCTTAATTAGTTCAGGCACAAATTCTCAGTTGGACTAGGATCTGGACTCTGACTGAACCACTCCAGGACATTGTAAAACAAATAACTCTTCCAAACTGTTATACAATCTTACGGAAGCTCTGAACCGCACAGTGAAAAAAAATTATGGGATAACTCTTATCTCATACGTACAAGATACTTTCACGTACGTACGAGATGTTTTCACGTACGTACGAGATACTTTCATGTACGTACGTGATAAACTTAGAGATAAACTTAGATTAAAATATTACAAAAGTGTTCTTCGGGGCTTCCTAATTACGACCTTACCAAGGCTGTGGCGCTTCAGTTTGACGTCACTTCCAGCGCTTGTAGCGCGGTGATATAAAAAAGCAGACGGATGGGCTTTTATTTATTAAAGGAGTGTGGGATGGTTAGAGTTGGGTTTAACAGCAGCATGCAATAACTACGTCAGGTAATGCCCAGAACGTCAGTCACGAAATGCCCATCGCATACCCCATTACACTATGGTTAAGAGTAGGCTTGTGGAAGGGTTTAGTTTACAGGTATTCGTCTGCACACTCGTACGGAGCTCCGGAGGAGATATGGTGTTTTGTTTCTTCCTGGGAAACAATTTAGTACAACTTACTATCTCGTGCCCACCACTTACCATAGCCTGCGCACCAGGTTCTTTAAAGTCGCACCTGCCAATATTGCGTGTGCACTGCATACTTTCAGATGAGCACCGAATGCCGTCACGTGCTACTGTATATCATTTTCTGGAAACAGGAAATATCACTGAACAGTCTGATGTTTTTCTCACACAGTTACAGTCCACAGAAATGAATATTGGCAGGTTTATAAAGGCAGGCTATGCATTCAAGCCCAGATCGTTAAATCCGCGAAGCAGCACCACTAACCAATGCACTAATTTATAGTAAAAGGAAATTACATTAGTTAGCCATTTACTTTCTAGCCCGCAGCTTGTTATTCACACAAGTTACGAAAGGAATTCATATTTCACGTATTTAGTGTGTGTGAAGTTTACCCAGTTCAATGTGGGTTCACTAATTTAATTCTCTGGTAAACCTGGCACACTCGATCGCATATCTGAACTAATGAACTGTGTGATTTAACGTGCATCTAAACAGTTAAATCCAAATCGGGCCACTGTAACTCCTGCTGTTTTCAGACAAGAAATGTACCCTTGCTAAAAAGCCAAACTTGAATATCCTAGTGAAATCCACTGGCCAACCTGGCACACTGGGTCACCCGTTGCATTGTGCAAAACGAACTGCGATCTTTAAAAGTACAGCAGAGATCTAAATCGTGTTGCGGCAGATTTTTAACGTAAGGAAATTCATTGTCTAACTTGCCCTGTTATCGGTGATTCGAAGAAGACACTTTCTTTCAGTTGACTGTGATATATAGTATGCGCTCTAAAGAGTGAAATCGATTTGGATCTCTTTAATTTATATATATATATATATATATATATATATATATATATATATATA
>JANRMT010028174.1:50110647-50160445 GCA_026402145.1 Polypterus bichir lapradei | reverse complement strand
ATATATTTTTGTTAAATGCAGTTGAATTTTGCCCAGACCAACCCGACTATAGTCAAATTGACTAGTAAATTTAGCATACATCTGTCTTCATATAAACGGAACAAGACTGATTGTAATATTGAAGTCACACTCTAAATTGTTAAATCAGTTTGGCTCACTTTCATTTTACAGTTCTGTAACAAGAGAGACTGCAGTTAGATTTTGACACCCAAATGCGGATACAAGTCCTTTTTTTCTAGCAAAGTTTACACATTCCCATATTAGCAACAAGTCGGACTCCGCTGTTTAAGGGGCAATCAGGTTAAATAACCATCCGTGCCTCAGATATGTAATAAAACTGAAAGAAGGTGTCTTTATTTTTTCCCATTACCGTAAACACAATGACATCATAAGTTAGCCAATTAATATACCAAGTGTACCTACATTTGGGCTAAGCAAGTATTACCTGCAATTTAACTTAGTGATTCATCCTGTCAAAAACGTGACAATAAAAACGGCAGCAACACGATTTAGATCTCTGCTGTACTTTTAAAGATCGCAGTTCATTTGGCACAATGCAACGGGAGACCCAGTGTGCCAGGTTGGCCAGTGGATTTCACTAGGATATTCAAGTGTGGCTTTTTAACAAGGGTACATTTCTTGTCTGAAAACAGTGGGAGTTAAAGTGGCCCGATTTGGATTTAACTCTTTAGATGCACGTTAAATCCCACAGTTCACTGGTGCAGATAAGCGATCGAGTGTGCCAGGTTTACCAGAGAATTAAATTAGTGAACCCGCATTGAACTGGGTAAACTTCACACGCAGTAAATACGTGAAATATGAATTCCTTTTGTAACTTGTGCGAATAACAAACTGTGGGCTAGAAAGTAAATGGCTAACTAATGTAATTTTATTTTACTATAAATTAGTGCATTGGTTAGCGGTGCTGCTTCGCGGATTTAACGATCTGGGCTTGAATGCATAGCCTGCCTTTATAAACCTGCCAATATTCATTTCTGTGGACTGTAACTGTATGAGGAAAACATCAAACTGTTCAGTGATATGTCCTGTTTCCAGAAAATGATGTACAGTAGCACGCGATGGCATTTGGTGCTCATCTGAAAGAATGCGGTGCACACGCAGTATTGGCAGATGCGACCTTAAAAGTGCCTGGTGCGCAGGCTATGGTAAGTGATGGGCACGAGATAGTAAGTTGTATGCACGAAATTGTTTCTCAGGAAGAAAAACAAACACCAGATCTCTTCAGTTGCTCCGTACAAGTGTTCAGACGAATACCTGTAAACATAAAGCACGTAACTAAACCGTTACCCTCCCATCTTAACCATAGTGTAACGGAGTATACGATGGGCATTTCGTGACTGACGTTCTGGGCATTACCTGACGTAGGTACTGCAAGCTGCTGTTAAACCCAACTCTAACCATCCCACACTCCTTTAATAAATAAAAGCCCATCCATCTGTTTTTTTATTTTACCGTGCTACACGTGCTGGAAGTGACGTCAAACTGAAGCGCCATGGCCTTGGTAAGGTCGTAGTTAGGAAGCCCCAAGCCACTTTTGTAATATTTTAATCTAAGTTTATCTCGTACATACGTGAAAGTATCTCGTACGTACGTGAAAACATCTCATACGTACGTGAAAGTATCTCGCACGTACGAGATGTTTTCACGTACGTACGAGATAAGGGTTATCCCATAATTTTTTTCACTGTGCGGTTCAGAGCTTCCGTACAATCTGGAAAAACAATATTGTAAAAATGTATCTTATCTATCTATTACATATAGCGTTTAAATATTTAAATGGCAGGGTTGTGCCAACTTTGTATTTCATAATTTGTCTATAGACAGAGAATTGGATAGCAAACAAACAATCATATCATTAGAATGATATCTTAGAGAAGAAGAACGCATATAGTAAGGCAAACATTATTTCACAACCTTAGCATCTCTGCTGCAGCTTTTAAAGGGATAAAAAAGTTGGGCCCCATTATACCTAAAGATTATGACCATTTATATTTTTTCATCAAATACAGCAAAGAGAAAATTCCTTTTTAATACCAAATATAATAATCTTTACTGCAAATATTTCAAAACTATAAAGGTATTAGCAAATGCTGACTAATTATTAAAAAAAGTTCCAATTGAAAGATTGTACCATTTTTGTGAAATAAAACCATAAAAAGGATAAACTACACCAGCATGGATTTTCACAAAAAAATGAAAGTATATTATATTGTAAGAAAAGCCATATGTAGTCCAATTAGTCAACAAGCATGGTCAATATTTAGCAAGAAAGTCCTGTCTTGTAAATAATTAGGAAATATTACAACCGTCCATCTGTGGAATTTCAGGTCATTCTCTCACCCTTCAAGATGTTTCATGGAAGTATCTTATAATAGCCTACATGTTCGGCGCCGCGTTCAGCAAATGTGGGTTCACAGAAGTGTCTGGTAACAAACAGCCTTTTTGTGTTTGATGTAAATGCCAAGTTCTTTGGAGGTGACTTCAGAAATGGGAGCCCGTTTATTAATTACAAGGGGGCACTGTTTCATCTGTGTAGCTGTTTGAAAAGGCTTAAAAGAAGTTGAAATGTGCAAACCAGGTGTTCTTCAGTAAATGTTACAGCTCACTGCTGACAAGCTTCTTCAAATGTGTTAAGGTTTCTGGATTGACTTTGCATATTTTTACTATTATTTTAAAGGTTAATTATGCCTTCCGATATTTTAGAGTGATTTTACAAGATGACATAAGTAAAATAATTGAAAACAACAGTGCATCATTTGGATTCACACAGATTGAACCTGGCATAACGTTCTGATACACTCCAAGTTCAGGTAGTGTATAGTATCTAACCATAAAATTCTTATTATATAATAAAATACATTTCTAGTGCGGATAAAGGGTCCAAAATATTGTATTTTACGATACAGAATCTATAAAATTTTTTCACCCCTTCTGAAAGTTTCCACATTTTATCATTATGAAACATTGAATCACAGTGGATTTAAGTTGGCTTTTTTGACACTGATCAACATAAAAAGACTCTTGAACGTCAAAATGAAAACAGATCTCCACATAGTGGTCTAAATGAATTACAAATTTAAAACATAAAATAACTGACCTCATAAGTATTCACCCTGCTCAAGGAGAATGTGAGTGAGCAGCCTTTTTGAAGTCCAGCCACAAATTCTCTCTGGGTCCTGTCATCCTTTCCTGCATGCAGATCCATTGACAACTAAGCATTCTTTTACTAGATGGATGCATTTACACTTTAATTACGAATAAACAGTATATACAGCAAATCACAAACTAACAATCAGTTTTTTGTAAATGTTTATGAATATCAGTATTTAATATCGCAACAGACCATCCATGGTCAGAAGCTGTGTAAAGAAGAGACTTCTCACTGGTAGTAAAACAGCAAGACAGGCTTCAGAGGTTATTGGGTCACATGTAGGTGTGCTAAACTTTTTTTATCATTTCATTAATTTTGCTGTCAAGTGTGTAAGATTTGCACATATTCTAGTAATATCTGTCACAAGGAAATACTGCTTCATCTGAGTGCTCATCAAAATCCCTATTGATTAAAATGTCAAACACCTATTACCCCGAGTTATATATTAACTTTTCAAACCAAAAATGGCTGAGAGCTTATCGACTGGTGAATCCGTGGTGCAGAATCAGTGCCATTAACATGAAGGCTCTTAGTCAGCATGTCACTGAAAGACTCACACACTTTAATCTACGGGCTTTCAACTTCATGTGGGTACATACTTTACTACATAGATGACATAATCTCCAGAATACACAGTACTGTTGCAGTTATTATTCAGTTTAGCAATTTATGTAGTCAGCTTAATTACTTGTATAGTAAACTTCCAGATGATGAATATCTAATACACTCCAAGTTACATAAAATCCTCAAAAGTCTGCACAATGTTTTATTTAAGGAGAATCTTTATAGGGGAACACAGCCTACATACTTCATATAAATGCTTCTTTATATACATGGTTAAGGTCAAACAACTCTTTATTTTTAGCAACTGTTAGCACTCTGCTCAATGCCTAGATATTCGGTCATGATCAAATTCGACTACAAAGGATTTTGTAACTTTGTGAATAGCATATTTTCAAAGGCAAAAAATATTTTTTATATTTCTTACTAAAGAAAGTGCATCTGCTTTTTGCTTTCCTACAACACTCAATCAGATGTATTGCATATTTTATGTATCTGCACAAGTCCATTGGTAACGCGGTGTGAGTTAACTTATTCAGCCATTATTTCCAGGAGGTTGTTGATCAGTTTTTGTAGTGCAGATCACCTCGCTCCAGATTAAAGGCTTGAGTTGTACATCTGGGGTCAACACAAGACACAAGTGTGATCTGACTGATTCAATAAGTGTTTTAATGCACCCAGAACCCTTTATCAAATTATAGCTTGAAGGTTTCCAGAAGTAACCCCTGAAAAGTACTGTAGATAGTCTGTAAAGAATAGATCCAAGCTAATAAGTCACTCATTTAGAATATACTGTACATTCAAGCAACATTTGTTATTATTACAGTTATCATTTTTATTATTATTCTTTTTAAGGCATTCAGTCATAATCCTGCAGTTGGTAGCGTCACACCATTGACTCCTCAGCCAAGCACATACACCAAATGTCTGAATCTGCGGTTCCACTCATACTGAGCAGGATTGCTATTGCGACAACACCATCATCAGTAGGGTAAAACTAACCTGTCTCACGAAGGTCTAATCTCAGGTGGAGTGGTGGCTCTGAGGCTAGGGATCTTCGCCCGCAATTGGAAAGTTCCTGTAAATGCTGGAAGTGACTCTACTCCATTGGACCCTTGAGCAAGGCCCTTAACCTGCAATTGCTTCGTTTTGGGCATGACGTTAATCTGCATCCAGCCCTGCAAGCAGGTCCTCCAACTTACAGGCCACCACAGAAAAACCTCATACTGCTTCAGTGTGGTGCTGAGGTGTCACCTGCTGTACTCGGGTCCCAATCCAGGTGGTTCATAATGTGATGGATGCAGCAACGTGCTATCTTTTAGCGCATGCTCTCAACCTCTCTCTTCTGTTTATGGAAGAATGAAGTAATTCATACAAATCACTGTAAATAAACTTCTGTTAAAGATCTACATTTATAAAAGATGATTAAATATGAAATCTATGAAATACATGTTAAGTACGAGTGCAATGAATATTTGAAGTCTCACTGAATAACAAAATCATATTTTTTTTTTCATAGAAAAGCTTTTGTGGACACCTCTCCTTATAACATTAAAGTTTTTTATTAAATGTGCATATTGTTTGGAATATGAGCCAACATTATAACATTTAATTCTCTTTACTACTTTACTTTGACTATTCTTACATTTACCAACATTTGGGAATTTACAGTTTACAGCTGCAAAGCATGTAGACCCAGGATTTATCATCCACTACCTTTAATCAGTAGTTGCTTCAGACTTCACCCAGGTATGGCTGTCACTGTAGTCTTCCAGCTGGGGACGTCTCTCATCCCCAAGGCTGACCTAGCTAAAAAAGAAAGCTGGTTCCCAACCCCCAGCAATAGAATAGAGCAAATGTGCAGGAGGAAGTTTTTCAAATAGTTAGTGCCATAAATGAAAGCAAATAAAGTGTGCAGATTCACACCATAAAACCTGGAACATCTTGTAGTTCTGTAATCAGATGAAGATCAGCAGATGGTGTCCAAGCAGCATTTTTCTTGTAGTTGCATGAAAACTTCCATTCCTGGTTTAACTTCCCTCCACTTCCTCCTCTTCTTCTTTCTCCTTCTCTCTCATTAGCTCATTTGTCTGATCTCATTTAGCTACTGTCATGAGTCTGAATTTAATTGAATTTGTCTTTGAGATACTTGCACCGTTTAAAATTTGATTTGGAGGTTTTTGAGAACAGTGAACTAATTTGTCGTGTTTGTTTTGTGCTAAGAATTATTTGAAGGTCTTTTTTACTGGATTAGGAAGTCACCTTTTTGTGCTTTTGATGCTATGTCGCAAGTTAGGTTATCTAAGGGTGTGGTTTCAGGAGGAATGGAACCTGTTTCAATTAGGGATTGGTTTTTAGAAGTAATCCAAGGCAGTCATTCTCTGTTTTGAGTCTGACAGATCAAAACCTAAAGACTTAGTGGCATTTCTCTTGATTCACATTTATTCTGGCAATGACCCTTTGCTTATGTTTCTCAGTTTTAATTCTCGTGTTTAGCTTTGGTTTTGACAAAAGCATATATTGTCTTTCTGGTTTTTGATCCCTGCATGTCCTGCTTCCTGGTCTGATTCTCATTAAAAAAAAACTCTATTCTTTCAGTTCAGGAATTGCATAGCTACACTTTTTAAAAATCATCCATTTTTGGAGCTCATAAAATTAAAATCCTTTTTCTTAAATTAAGATGCTTTAACTCGCACTTCTGACATCATAAATGTGAGAAACAGAGCAGCATTCTTGTATAACTTGTAGCCAGCTTATGAAACTATACATTCATTAGGGTAACAGCTCTGCATTATAAACTTGATTTAAACCAGTTCTCATCTCTTATCAGCAAAAAAAAAAAATAATTGTCAAACAACATCCCACAGCAGCATTGTAAAACTGTAAGCTTACAATGCCTCAGAGCGTTTTACACTTTCTGCTTAAACTAGCTATCACAATGTTCAGGTAGTTTTTAAGCAAGAACAAAATCATTAACAAACAAGGTACATTTTAGTAGCCAACTAACATAACAAGCTTGTCTTTGTAAAGGTACATTTTGTATCTTTTCAAGAAAAGTTCTGCTCCGTCAATGCATGGTATTTTTTTGTTTAGCAATAAACGTATTGTTTTATTATTATAAAGAACTTTTAATGTGTTATTATCTAGTAATGGATGGCATGCTGGGATTTACACTTTATAATGATAAACTATAATTAATTTAGATGTATTATATTGTTTCTAAGAAATGAATAGTTGGGTTCATTTTAGAAGTTGTGCCAATAGCTTAATTTAATGCCATTGTATGGCTAAGGGATAACATGCAATGATACAGTCATTGTAGATCTGGTAAGTGAGTTGCTACTTTTATAATTTTAGGAAATATATATATATATATAGGAAAAAACAGGGACAGTTATGTGTCAACGGCATATGAGAAACCATGAGACTGGATGGTAACAGGCTAGTGAGATTGAATACAGAGATAAGTTAAGAGGACCCAAAACCGATCCTTGGGGAATGCCCAAGCTTGTCTGATGAACCCTTGACATCTCTCCTCGCTATGACACATGGGGATTATGCCAGTGAGGTAGGATCCCAACCATCTGAGAGACGTCCCAGTGATACTAGTGTTAGAGAGGATGGCAAGGAGGGCTTCAAATTAATTTCCAGGATTGATGCAGATTCCTACAGGGAATTTATTATGAAGTAAATACTCCATATTATGCCACCATTTTATCTTACTCTCCACTTGTTTATTACAATGCAAATTTAAATCTTGTCTACATTTAAAGCATTTCAAATCCAGACATGACTGCATATTTATTTCCTAAACACTTGTCTTCTCAGTAACAAATACATAGCTAAATTCTACTTTTGTTTTTTGCAGTTTTATTTCTGATCACTCCTGATACAGTGTCTGGGCTTTGGAGTGTCCTGGATAAAAATCAAGATCCAGGCCTTTAATGACCTCTTGGGCACAGCCATCAGCAGTATTTTGACCATGTTGAGAGGTTTACTTATCATGGCAGTGACATTCATGTCTCTGGTGACTCTTCCTATGAAGTCAGTAGACGGATTGGGAGAGCATGGGGAGTCATGAGGTCACTGGAAAGGGGCGTGTGGCGCTCACGATATCTATGCAATTGGATGAAGGTCCAAGTCTTTAGAGTCCTGGTACTTATGCTATATGGTTGCAAGACTTGGACGCTATCCATTGACCTGAGACGAAGACTGGACTCCTTTGGTACTGTGTCTCTCTGGAAAATCCTTGGGTACCATTGGTTTGACTTTGTGTCGAATGAGCAGTTGCTCATGGAGTCCTGAATGAGGCACATTACCTGCATTGTGAGTGAGTGTCAGTTATGACACTACAGCCATGTGGCGCGTTTCCCCGAGGCTGATCCAGCTCATAAGTTCCTCATTGTTGGGGACCCGAGAGGCACGGACCAGGCTAAGGGGTCACCCACATAACACCTGCTGCAGTAGATAGAGGGTCATTTCCGGAGGGTGGGACTGGACAGTTTTACTCGTGCAGACCGCCAGGGAAAAAAGGGGGGTGGCTTGGCAAACATTTACTCGAGCCAGGTTAAAGTGTAAAGATGTTAGTTTTGATAAATTTAAGTCCTTTGAGTATCTTGCCGTTGTTATTCATTGAGATTCTCACGTTCTAGTATTATCCGTGTATAGACATCCTAAATTTAACGCGTTTCTTTGAGGAATTCTCAGACTTAATGTCAATTTTAATTACGAACTATGACACACTCTTAATTGTCGGCGACTTTAACTTTCATATCGATAGTCAGTGTGACCTAAAAGTAAAGGAATTCATGAACCTCCTGGACTCTTTTGATTTGAGACAGCTCGTTAATCAGCCTACACATAAAGCAGGTCATACATTAGACTTAGTAATTACCAAAGGACTAAAAGTTGATGTGAAGCAGATCATTGATATTGGTCTATCAGACCACTTTCTTCTACTATTTAATATAGAAATAATGATAGAAAGCATTCATAAGAAGCATATTGTTAAAAAACGCTTCTTTGACTCGGCAGCAGCTTTAAAACTTACAAGCATTCTAAGCAATCAGTCCGTTTATAGTGCCAACTATAATAGCGAGGATAATGTAAATAGTAAGGTGGGAAACTTTAATTCTAAAGTGAGAGCTGCTGTTGACATAGTTGCACCTGAAAAGACAGTTAAAAAATCTTCTAGCATTGTTATTCTATGGAAGACCCAAAGAGTGTCTGAATAAAAAGAACATGTCGTAGAGCTGAGCGTAAATGGAGGAAAACTAAACTAACTATCCATTATGAGATATTGAAGGTTAAAATAACAGAATACAATAACACAGTCCGTCTTGAGAGGCGCTGCTATTTCTCTAAGATTATAAATAACAATGCTAGTAATCCCAGAGTCTTATTTTCTACAATTGATCGTCTGTTAAACCCAGGTAACACAAAGGAATGCCCCCAAAATACTTCCAGTGAAACCTGTGAGAACATTGCTGTATTTTTCAATCAAAAAATTAATGATATTAGAAATAACATAGTACATCTCCCCAACACTGCGGAACCTCCTTAACCCCAGTACTCCGTTATAAACAAATTAAATTCTTTCACCAGGATAGATTTACCTGATTTACATAGAATAATCTCTCAAATGAAACCCTCCACCTGCGTCCTTGACCCAATACCAACAAGGTTTTTCAAGGAAGTATCAGGCGTACTAATTGATAATATTCTTGACATAGTAAATTCGTCATTAAATACGGGGGTCTTCCCAGACTGTCTTAAGACTGCTGTAGTTAAACCCCTACTCAAGAAAAATAATCTTGACCCCTCTGCTTTTGAAAATTTTAGACCCATCTCTAGCCTGCCCTTCTTAAGTAAAATTCTAGAGAAGGCAGTCATTTTGCAGTTAAATGACCACCTCATTAAACATGCTATTCTTGATAAATTTCAGTCAGGTTTTAGAACAAATCACAGCACAGAAACTGCACTTGTTAAAGTAGTAAATGACTTGCGGGTAAATGCAGACAGAGGCCATTTATCTGTTCTCATCCTTCTAGATCTGAGTGCCGCATTTGACACCATTGATCACAATATTCTTAGAAATCGCCTTAGTCAATGGGTGGGACTCTCCGGCAGTGTCTTAAATTGGTTTGAATCCTACCTGGCAGGGAGAAAATTCTTTGTTAGTTGTGGTAATCACAACTCAAAGACACACATGATATTCTATATGGTGTTCCACAAGGTTCTATCCTGGGTCCGCTGCTCTTCTCAATCTATATGCTTCCGTTAGGTCAGATTATCTCAGGTTAAAACGTGAGCTACCAAAGCTATGCTGATGACACACAGCTGTACTTATCAATAGCACCTGATGACCCCGACTCTCTCGATTCACTAACACAATGTCTTACTGGTATTTCTAAATGGATGAATACTAATTTTCTCAAGCTAAATAAAGAGAAAACTGAAATTTTAGTGATTGGCAATAATGGATTCAATGAGGTTATCTGAAATAAACTAGATGCATTCGGATTAAAAGTTAAGACGGAAGTAAAAAACTTAGGGGTAACTGTTGACTGTAACCTGAATTTTAAATCGCATATTCATCAGACCACTAGGACAGCATTTTTTCACTTAAGAAACATAGCAAAAGTTAGACCTCTTATATCATTGAAAGATGCTGAGAAATTAATTCACGCTTTTGTTTTCAGTAGATTAGATTACTGTAACGCACTCCTCTCAGGACTACCCAAAAAAGACATAAATCATTTGCAACGAATGCAGAATGCAGCTGCTAGAATCCTAACTAGGAAAAGAAAATCCAAACACATTTCTCCAGTTTTGATGTCACTACACTGGTTACCTGTGTCTTTCAGAATTGACTTTAAAATTCTGCTTATGGTTTATAAAGCCTTAAATAATCTCGCTCCATCTTATATATCAGAATGTCTGACACCCTATATTACAAATCGTAACCTTAGATCCTCAAATGAGTGTCTCCTTACAATTCCAAAAGCTAAACTTAAAAGAAGTGGTGAGGCGGCCTCCTGCTGTTATTCACCTAAAATCTGGAATAGCCTGCCAATAGGAATTCGCCAGGCTAATACAGTAGAGCACTTTAAAACACTGCTGAAAACACATTACTTTAACATGGCCTTCTCATAACTTCACTTTAACTTAATCCTGATACTCTGTATATTCAATTCAATTTAATAACTATTCATGGTGACTCTAAAATCCGTACTAACCCCTACTCTCTCTTCTGTTTCTTTTTCCGGTTTCTTTGTGGTGGTGGCCTGCGCCACCACCACCTACTCAAAGCATCATGATGCTGCAACATTGATGGACTGAAAGCCATAAATCTACGTGACCATCATCATCAAGTCCTTCCATGAGTACCCTAAATACAAAGAGGACTGTTTGATTTATGTTAGGTAGATTGCCCAGAGGGGACTGGGCGGTCTAATGGTCTGGAATCCCTGCAGATTTTATTTTTTTTCTACAGCCGTCTGGAGTTTTTTTTTTGCTTTTTCTGTCCACCCTGGCCATCGGACCTTACTCTTATTCTATGTTAACTAATGTTAACTTATTTTATTTTCTTACTGTGTCTTTTATTTTTCTATTCTTCATTTTGTAAAGCACTTTGAGCTACATTTTTTTGTATGAAAATGTGCTATATAAATAAATGTTGTTGTTGTTGTTGGACCGTGTGTCCGCCTGGGGGATTGCAAACCGGGATTCCGAGTTGTTTCGTTGTGTAGTGGGTGCGACAATGCACTGTACCAGTGCATACTCCCCAACTGCACTTGACTGATACAAATTTTTTGACCAATTTTCAGTTATTCTTTTCTGCATTATGGAAGAGAAAGTAAACACATTTTTCTATCACTTTTCACTACATACAATATCTTGCATTTGTTTGGAATTCTGTTAAAGGCACTATAAGTGCCTTTGTGCTTGTATTTAGCCAAGGGTTTATCTCATTCTGGATGAAAAAAATTGCTAAACTTGAATTGTGTCTGTCGTCTTTACAGAGAGGTTGCTCCCATGTTGTAGACCTCAGGCATGAATTATTAATTACTCAGGTTAGAATTAAATTTCCTGATCCTCAAAAGGCAGAGTTTCAGATCTGAAACACATGTGAGAAATGATTACCTGGAGGTAAACCCAGCAAATGATTGGCCCAGAGACTTTGGAAATGTGATTCATTCACCTATGTTTCTACTTCTTGTATATGTAACCCTCACAGTTAGACCAGCTTAGAGAAGTAGGAAGAAGATTGTTCAATATATTCTTTTAAAGTGAGATCAGTAGTACTAGGGTGGTGTACTGTGTTAGCCATTATGAATGTAATGAGAAGTCAAGCAAAATGACACCTTTTATTGGCTAACTAAAAAGATTACAATATTCAACCTTTTAAGGCAACTCAAGCCCCTTGAAATGTAGACAGGCTCAGATGGACATCATTTTTTTTTTCCTCCCATGTAATTATTATTTGTTCTTAAATTACCCTTCTTAACCATAATGTGGCCTGCACTAGTCTTTGTTCTAGATATGTTTACTCCAAAACATCCTATTTGATCACCTCTTTAAATCATTTTTCACTGTATATGTGATACAACTAATGTGTTCAAACGTATTCCTCCTTAAAAGTTTAGCTGCATTATGCAGAATAACATCAGTAACAAGATTTTTCAACTGAAACATTACAGAAAACATAAAACATGGATGTAACATTAACTGGTCAGTGTGTGGGTGTTTGTAAGTGTGCACTGCAATGGACTGTCATCACATTTGAGCTGCTGCCAGTTCTATGTTATGTGCCAAGCTGTCAGGACACCGTTTTAAAAAGCTGATTCAGCAGACGGTAGACATTGGATTATTAGTGTCCCTTGTAAACAATTAACCATTATTTCAGTGTACAAACACAACAGACCAAACAAAATGAATTATTTGTATTTAGTTTGTCAAACTTAAGTGTCAATGAAATACTTTTAGGAAGTCTTCCCAATGAAACGCCTTCTTCTGGAGTTAAATCATAATCAGAATTAGTTTTATTCGTCAGTACTTCTACAGGAATTTGACTTGGTAGATTTGGAGCTGCTTACAGCATAACAAATAACATAAATAGAATACGTTAAAAAGAAAAACATCAAACAAAGTTTCAGAGTAGTACAATTATAAAGGAGATGTGCAAGTGAAAGTGTGAGTGTGTCGTGTGTATGCACGTTCACTCACATACATGTACATACACTGTAAACACACACACCTTCATACAGAATACGACAGAACACAAGAATAAGCAAAGAACACTGCCTAAGTTACTGGTCTGAGAGGGCTATGGCTCTGGGAAAGAAACTATTGAGGTGTCTGCTAGTTTTAACACGTCTGTCAACACAACAGTGTACACTTCCCTCCAAAAACAGGGCTGAGACCCTCCAGATAATATCAACAATCTCCATTGAAAAGACCTGTAACTAACCCCAGTGACACCATTAATGCATTTTCAATGCCACTGGTCCCGCATAGGCCTCTAACAAAAACAAGCAGAAGAAAATTTTGTGTATGGATTCTAAAACACATGCCAAGAATTTCAACCATGCAAACACAAAATACTATCGGGGGAAGAGACATACTAAAAATGCACCAGTCCACTCATCATCCATTACCACTTACTTGCACCCTCAGCTGCTTCAGAAGCCTTTTTCAGAGTCTTCCTTAATAAATGTCCAAGCATCCCAAATTCCTACTGAAACACATATGTTGACTTGACAACAAATACTGTGACTCCTACTTCAATGGGTCTCAAATGAGGCTGCCACCCTCGTTCCTGTGCCTCAGCAGCCAAATCCATATACTTCAGCTTCTTCTTCCCACATGCTTCCTTTATGGCATCTTCAAATGGGATCGTTAACTCCATAAAATAAATTATCCCCTCTGCCTCTGAATACAATAACACTATCAATACATAGTGTTGTTACCGCAATTATATGTAGAACCTGCAGCTGTTTACGAGTATCTAAAACTAACTCTCTGTCGCATGCACCTGGCCACTTACAACTACTAACACTTGCCTACATTCTGCCAGTTTGCACCTACAAATTAATTTATTTTATTCTTATTGTCACCAGGAAGCATGTTCACCTCAGCATGCTTACCTTCCAACACCTCATCAAGGCAGCTACAATAATTACAATTGTAATATGAAAACAAAATGTAACATACTATAAATAAAATACTCAAAATGCTCTCTCTGCTTTCTAAACTAGTCTAACTTTATCTTAGAAGTTTAAGAAAGACTTCATTTTGAGATTGTGATGTGTAACCTGGAATGACACTACTAGTAAGTTCGGTAAGGAATGGGAGCAAAATTATTTATGGCTTTGTATCAAGGTTTAAGGTTCTTTATTTAGTCATTTTACACAAGAAAACATGAAATTTGTCTTCTCAGCTGCATCTAATAACAGACAGAATTGAATAAAACAAACAAATAGAGACAAGGAAGGTTAAGGTAAGGCATTTTGATGAGTGCATATGATGTGCATATTTACACAAAAACTGTTACAGGGTACACATCAAACCTTAACCATTTTCTCCGATATTCCTTATTAAAAAGTCATATGGCACTAGGAACAAAAGAATTTCAGGAGCGATTTGTGTGGGTTTTTAAAGCGACAATCCTTCCTGATTTACTTAAGTTCTAAATGTAATTGATGTCCGCCATCAGTTAAGATGACTTCTAGTTACTGTAGCATTGTCCTCTGACACACACTTACCAGATCTTCTACATCAACCCCAACAACTTTAGCTGCATGTTTAGTAATCTGCTTGAGCTTTTTTTAAATTTTGGTGTGTCAGACTACTAAACCAGGCAATAAAACTGAAAGAGACAACAGACTGGATCATATTGCGATTAAAGGACAACACAAGGTCCTTTCCTGATTTAGATATTTTGAGTTTATGGAGGAGATATAAGCACTGATTGTATTTAGAAAATTTTTTTGTGTTTGTATTCCAGTTAAGACTGTTATTTAGGTTAGTTGCTAAGTATTTATATTTAGTCACTATTTCTGCATCTTCCCCCTGAACAACAATGGTTGAAATTACAAATTTGTGTCTCTTAAAATCAAATATAATTTCTTTGGTCTTTTTTTACATTCAGAGTGAGTTAGTTTTTATTGCACCAGTTTACCATACATTTCACTTGATTTAGAGAGTGGCTTTCATCCTTCCCAGATATGCATCCTATGAGCACAGTGTCATCCGCATACTTGATAAAGGAGCAGTGGTCATTGTTCTGTCTCAAGTCACTTGTGTACAGAGTAAATAGTAATGGTGATAAGATGCACCAATGCAGGCTTCCTGTGTTTGAATGAATGACTTTGAAAAAGTGTCCTGAACTTTAACTGTCTGTGAACAATTTAAAAGAAAGTCCTGAATCCATAATGTGATAAATGGATTTAAATTCAGTTTCTCCAATCAGTATGTGAGGCTGGATAGTACTGAATGCTGAAGAAAAATCCAAAAATAGTGCTCTGACCTATGAACTAGGCTGATCGAGAAAGGTGTAGATTTGATGTAAGTAGAGCATTTTCAACACTTCTGTTTGCGCAATAAGCAAATTGGTTGTTATCTTGAAAAGACTTTGTCCCTGTCATTAACAGGTTTTTCAACAATTGTTCAAATGTAACAGGTTTTTCAACAAATGTTCAAGCATTTCATTGGAATAAAGGTAAGCACCACTGGTCTGTAGTCATTCAGACAGCTTGGCCTAAAAACCTTAGAAACAGGGGTAATGATTGATTGTTTGCACAGCATAGGTACAATACCACAGGTCATGGACCAGTTATAAAGCAAATGAAAAACTGGAGAACTTTAAGAGCCGACCTGATATGCCATTTTGCCCCACTGCCCTGTTTGTTTTAACCTGCTGCAAGCCTTACTCCACTTTGGTTAAACTGACTTCCATCACAACAGAATTCCTGGGGCCTCATGTATAAACGGTGTGTACGCACAGAAATGTTGTGTAAGAATTTCCACGTTCAAATCGCGATGTATAAAACCTACACTTGGCGTAAAGCCATGCACTTTTCCACGGTACCTCATACCTTGTCGTACGCAAGTTCTCAACTCGGTTTTGCAGACTGGCGGCACCCAGCGTCAAAGCAATGCTACTGTTCCTGTGTGGTTACACCTTATTTTCCTGACGCGGCTTTATAAATACACTGAAACTAACCGCATATTGCTTATTAGAGTAACGTATCTGATTGTAATTAACTTGTAACAATATAATGGTCCAGGGAATAGCCATAGTATTCCAAATACCATACCTGCTTTAGTGTTGTTACTCTCACTGCACCTTCTTCTTTCAGCTGCTCCCGTTAGGAGTTGCCACAGCGGATCATCATTTTCCATATTACTCTCACTGCGCCACTTGGAGTATTTATATCACTGTATCTGAGTGTGAATCACAGCAGCAGCTGATCGGAAAGAGAATTATCGGTATACAGCTTAAAGGACACGCTGTCTCAGCCCCGGCAAAACGTTTCAAAGCCTTTCTTGTACGGACCTCACAGTTCAGAAACAGTTTCATCCCAAGAACTATAAACGCACTCAATCAATTGCTCCTTGTAGAACTGTTTGTACTTATAAGTATAATCACCTCACTGTAAACTTGCACTACAGTTATAATATCGCACAACCTGAGCCACTTTATAAAGCGTGTGTTTACATATAATGACGATATCATTTTTAAGGTTAAATGCAGCAAAATATGTTTATTATATTATACAGATAAAAGTTTAACTTCATTTAAATAATCTATATTCTTCACTGGGACTGGCGTGAAGGATAGAATAATTAAACATGTACTACGAAGATATTTCAATGTTCCTTAAACATTTTGAAGAATCGGCGCTCCCCAATTCTGATTGGGTATTTGGGGAAAGAAAAGCAAGGACTGCAGTGGCGGCTACGCCAATATATATTGAATATAAAACAGAAAGAGAAAATAACAACACAGCTAAAAACGCAGCGAGAAATTTCAGCAAAAATTAAATGCTTGTGTCATGAGCACGAGGCGGCTATGCAGTGTCTGCAATGGACGTGGCCATCCACCGTGCATAAGCTACCTTACTGACATTGGCGGGCGAAGCAGCCACCGATTCTTCCTCTGCCCAGTGCCCCCACAAGCCTAGAGCCACCCCTGAGTACTGCTGCAATAAATTATTTCATCGAAGGTCACACACAATCACTGCGCCGTGAAAGCCATGTTTAATAACGTGCTTTAACTCCTATCATCATGAAAATGATATCACGTATACATCTCAGTATTTTAGTTATTCAGAGAGCTGTAATATCACGAATGTAATGGATTCTGTGTCCAGTTGGAGGAAGAGAGCCGGTTTAAGAAGCAAGTAGTAATTCACACACATAGAGCACAAAGAAGATCAAATACAAAACAAAGCATTTAACGTGATACTTTAATTACGATGTGATTTGAGAAACTGGTTAATTAAATGATTTTAAGATGACGTTTATGATGTTCTACTTTAATGACAAAATAAACTACGTGATTAAAGTGGAAATGTCGAGATTGAAGTTGACATTTCGTGCTTTTTCCCTACTGTGTGCCTTTTTTCTCTGTACCCTAATAAGCTTTCATATGACACTCACACAGTGGGCTACAACTTGCCTTTTCATGGCGACTTTGATATGTGACTTCTTTTTTATTTCTGGCACTGTGCGATTTTGTGAACGTGAGCTTTCAAGTTTCTCCAACACGCTATGTCACTCGATCAACTTTGTTTTGTTGATAATACCACGGTTTATTTGAACAAATAGTATGTTTTTCCTTGCCTCCACTTGGTATTCGCTGAAATTCTTATATTTTCCCCCATGCTTTTCCCATTGTCTTTTCACAGAAGGCTGAGCTTAAGGGCGATTTATATTAATTTACATATTCAAAGAGGCGTAATTCTGGGAGGAGTTGGGGCGTTACATAAAGCGCGTGCACGAGCGTTACTTTTCACACTGATCGGGATTTACGTAGCGGAAGAACGTGGAAGTTGGAGTACGTACAGATTCCTGCATCTGGATTTTTCTGTGCATAAGCACATTTCGGCTTTTGTGCTTACGCCATGTTATAGTGCGAGTTCTACGCACGGCGTTATACATAAGGTCCCTGGTGTTTTTATGAAGCATCTCCTTTACTTCTGTATTTTGGATACTGAAAACACTTGTTTGGTAAAAAATGATTAAGTTAATCTGCTAAAAGCTTGGGGTCTTTGTCTACAAGAAATTTCTTTTTAGAACCAAGATGTGTGATTGTTTTTAGACCTTTCCAAACCTGTGTTGGATTGTTATCATTAAACCACCTCTTGATTTTTATATGTGAGGAGGAGCATTTAAAAAGCTAATTGGATATCTGTCAAGTGATTTAATAACTGAAGTTATAGGGTTGTACTTCTTAGATCTAGTTATGATCCTTAATGCCATATTTTAAGTGAATCGCAGAGTAGCGAGTGATCAAATAGTTCAGTCTGACTATAAAACAATACAATAGTCAATTCTGCTTGAATAAGCTTTGCTAGGCCTTGCAGTATCAGAAACCATCTGAATTTTACAATATTTATGTACTGGAACAAGTAGATTTGTGGCAGCACACAAATGTGATGAGTGAAAGCTAAATCGTTGTCAAAAATAATAAAAGAAAATCAGATCAGTTCAGCTAAACTAGTATGTGAGGCTTATGCCTTGAGTATTCAGTATTACCTTACTATATAGTTATCACACATTGAAGACTGTTTTTTCTTTTGTTTTTTACTTAAACTCAAATTGTTAACATTTATCTAGTTTTTGGCATCTGTGAAGTACTGCAGATAAGGTATTGCTTGGTTTAAATATTAGATTTACTAGCATATGAATGAAGGGTATGGCTGTGTTTCTGACTTATAATTCCTAATGGTATTGTATATGTAAAAATGTAATTGGTCCTTGTAATGAACTGCGAAAAACATTATGTTTAACTTTAGATAGAAATGAGGTCTTCACTCATAAAATATGTGCATATTGAAAATAAAAATCAAAATCAACTAACAAATGGTGTTATTTATCAACACCAAAAAAGACTAAAATATTAAACAAGCCTTACAATGACCCAGAAATCCACAACAGGGCATCACTGGTCTGCCTAGGATCAAGCCTCACCCAAGGCAGCTTGGTCCAAAACTCAAAAGGCAAGGTACAAGGCCTGCACATGCTCAAAATGGGGCTCAAGCTTTTGTAGTTCAGAAATACTTTAAATGTTCAAAATACACAAACATGCCCTTCAAGGGAGATGATAACTGTAGCCTTCTGGTCTGAAGAATAAAGACAAAATAATGTTCCTTAAATTTAAAGATTTTTTTTGAATAAAACAAAAGAAGCAGAAAATATGTTGGTTATGATTTGAGTTTCTTTTTAATTTTTCTGTGACAAGAAAATTAATTCTTTGGTCATTTTTTAGAAATTAATACCTAAGAAATTAAATTCTGAAGTCAGAGTATCACTTAGACCTTCTATTTTTAAGTTGATTTTTATTTATTGTCAATTTTAACGCCATTATGGTTCAACAATGGCCACTGCTACTTTGTGGTTTTGTGAAAACTATTTCCATGGGGATTCTTCGATAATTCACTGGGGCTGCACTGGTTGTGATATTACCAGTGCACGGGTATAAAGATCCCCCAAAAACAGTCACAAGCAACTCATTTTCCTTGATATTCTGATTACTGGTTATTGAAACAAATCTCTGCTTTTAAGTCTGCCTTGTGGTTTATGGTTTGATTTTGGCTCTCTTTTACTTCCGGTTTTGATCTCAGCTTGCATTCTGATGCAATTATTTTTCTGTTCAGCACTCAGCACTTTTTCTGGTCTGGCTGCCATTTCAGACATAACAACGGGAAAGCAAAAGTAAAAGCAAAAATGAGACAAAAGGCATGCTTAAAAAGGCAACCCAAAGCAAACAAGTCTAATCTGCTATCCAGAAATCAGAACAAAGCAATAGGCACAAAAAATCCAGTAAACCAGAAGGAATTCAATACAATACCCACAAAAAGCTTTTAACTTCACAAACCTCAGTGAACCTTTGAGGGGTCTACTTAACCATGGACTGAAGATTATAAAGTCTGAGTGAGGTCCTTCAGTAGTGATATCATGATGATTCGCCTCTTGGGTTTCACCAATAAAACAAGAAATGCAATCAAAAAGCATTAATACATGGTATATAAAATACATACGGCAAATACTAAATCTCTATATATTGTATATAAAATCCAACGTCTGTGTGTCTGTCTGTATGTATGTCCTCTTTTCACAAGAGAACTACTTAATGGATTTAGATCTGGTTTTTTGTATAATTTGCTTGAACATTCTGGTTGATTTTGCATCTTCTCTCATTGTGCTAAATATTATAGTTCGCTTACGGTACCGATTTATTTGCACAGATCTGAGAGAGACGCAGTGGGCTGAGGCGAGGGGGGCAGGGCCCCCCTCACCCATGCACCAGCCTCTGGGCAAATCTTACATCCACTTAGCTAGCAAACAAGAGAATTACTTAACAGATTTAGAGTGGTTTTTTTTCTAGAATTTGCTTGAACATTCCCGTTGATTTTGCGACTTTTCATAGTTCCTTTGCAGGATGTATTTGTGCTAATCCGAGACAGAGGCTGTGGGCTGAGGGGAGGGGGAAGCATGACGTCAGGAGTAGGGATTCGGTCTACCTCTGTGTTTTGAAGTGTACCTTGCATCCGCTCAGCTAGCGATATCTTTTTGTTTATTGATTTTTAAAGTTTGTCCTGTTCCACTGCTACATGGGCGGAGCTGCAGGGGCCAGCTAGTAATGTAAAAACATAACAAATTTACAAAATCATTTGTTAACAAAAAATGCATAATAACAAAAACACATTTAAAATAATAATTCAAAAAGAAAAGAAATAATAATAAGAAGGAGAATTAACATAAGCCAGGGAATAAACCGGATTCTGAATCAGAAAAGCTAATAACAGAGCTTGATGATTCAAGTAAATTCTCAAGTTTGTGTTAAAGAATACTGTGAATAATAATATCAAAGGTGAATTAGGTCTTAAAGGTAGCATATCACATTATATATTTCCTCCATGGACACTCGTTTAACTGACCTATCCTGGTCAACACAAAATAAGCTCCATCGCCATTCTCTGTTCCTAATATGCTGCAGCCCATTCTCCTGCAGTTCCTGCTCTGATCTATCAACATCATTCACAGTATGTAATAATTTAGTATAAGTTTGCTTTTCAACTTCACATCCTTATAAAAGTGGTTTCACTGGCCTGATTGTGTAAACTTTGTTTTGATGTCTGCGTATCATCATATTATGAAATCTTGCAATCCAGCTTCTGTGCTTCCTATATTTGTCCTCTTTTTTTACCACCATAAATATTAATGATGAAGTTTAGTTTTGACCTAGGGCTGGGAAATTATTTAAGGAAATGTAAAGTTATAGAATATTTTAGTAAGTACTTGCTGAGCAGATGGCACAGCCTCAGTGAATGTTAATTGCACAAAATCATGAGAACAGTTTAGATGAAAACAGGCCATTCAGCTCCTCAATTTCTGTTTAGCTAATCTTCCCAAAAAACTGATGACATTCAAAACTTTCCAGGTGCTGATTTCCTCTCCACTTACTTACTAACTTGTTCCGTGTATTGTGAGTTCTCCCTGTGAAAAAATATTTCCAAACATCTGTGATAAATTTGCCCTTAACTAACTTCCATCTGTGCTTCCATGTTTTGTTTTAGGCCTAATTTTAAAGTAACTAAAATCCACCCTACTTATTCCCTTTTAATTTTAAATACTATCATGTCACTCCTCAATTTCTGTTTGCAAAAGATGAAAATATTCAACTACCTCAATTTTTCCTCACTGTTCACACCAAACTGTCCTGGAATACATTTCTCTGAACGTTTACTGCAAATTGTACAGTATTCCACATGTGCCTATATGAATGTGATATGCAGCCTAAATAAAACTTTTAATGCCTTTTTATGTAATGTGTACAGTGTGCTGTATTACTCAATATCTTATCAGCCATTTTCTATGCTGTCTGGCCAAGGGCATTTAAAAATACACAGGAATCGCAATTCCTTCTCTTAAGGTACAGTTTCTAATTCCACACACATGCTCTCAGACTATATTGAATGGTTTTTCTATCTCTATAAAATATGTTAAATTTCATTTGCTATACTTTTGCCATATGGGTTTTGCTTAGGGATTCCTCTTACTCTAGATGATCTAGTAATTCTCAAATTTAAATAATATGATACTTAAACAAGTGTATCTTCATCCTCTGCATAAATGTAAGAAAGCACAGGCCCCAGTACTGCCCCAGTGGAACCCTTTGACTTCACCAAGTCCAGAAACATTACTTGTAGACAAGGCATTTTCTTTTGCGCTTAACCCAGAATTGTATACAAAAATTCATTTTCCATGGTCCTCTGTCTAAACAGGGTTTTAGGTTAAACAACTAATTGCCTTATAACCTCCTTAGTGCTACATTGTTTCCTCAAAAAAAACATGTAAAAAGCATTGCATGTTTTGGTTTGAAAAATGACATTTTTATTAAACCTCATCTTTCTACTGTAAAAAGTGCAAAACACTAAAAGTACAACGTCAGATGTGTAGAAAGTATAATAATAACACAAATAATAATAATAATAATTTGACGAGCACATTGCACATGAATTATTTTCAATTTCACTGCCTGAAGACAGATTCACTTCGTCATCATTATTGATGAGAGGCGTTTCTTACAAGATGCCATTATAAGGCTAGGAGAAGATGCGTCTACACCATTGCCCGAGTAACACGCAGGCCTGACGCTGACACTAACGCTGTTGGTACTTTTACTGCCGAGTAAACCTTGGGTCTTACACGAGATATGTCTATACTGTTGTCTGTGTGGCACTCAGGACTAATACTTTTAGCACTGTTTTTAAAGCCCAAGTGTCGCTCGGGTCTAATGCTTAGGAGGATAATAAATATACAGTTCTGTCTACCATTATTTAGCAAAGAAGCTGTCAGTGTGGTGTCACTCTTTCCAGTGATTGTTACAATACAGTTTATTATTTGTGGACTCCTGCTTTCTTCCAACATTATCAGTAATAATTAGTGACTCTAAACTGGGTTACTTTGTGTATATGTTTGACTAGTTCCTGCCTGGCTCCCAATTCTTTCAGCACAATTTTCAGCTCTCTCTGACCCTAAAGTTGGATTATGTTGGTTTAATGAAGCATGGATGGATAAATCAAACTTGAAATTTGTATTTCTGTCATATTTTTTTATTTTCAGGAAGAACAAACAGGTTAATAAAAGTGGATGAAAAGTGGTCCAGGTTCTTGGGTTTTTGGGGACTTGTCTCATAATGTAGATGAACTCTACAAGAAAGAGCAGAGCAGATTCATTTTTCCTACGAGACTGTGTTATTTATATGTAGGTAGTGACATTCTTCACATCTTCTATAACTCTGTGGTGTGCTCATCACTTCAAGAGAGGCCCACTGAATCAACAAACTAATTAAAAGGGCAGGCTCAATTATGGGACACACTCTGGGCCCCCTTGGAGATAGTAGCAAAAGAAAGAATGAAGACAAAACTGAGTGCCATTATGAACAATACTGCATATTTTCTCTTTGACACAATAATGCTTAGGACTTTCAGCCAATGAATCATTCTGGAGAAGTGTGTCAGGAAATGCTACTGGGGCTTCTTCATACCAACAGCTATACGTCAGCATAATGCCTCACTGAGACTGGAACTGCCAAGTCAGAAGTTTTATTTCTTTTTAAACTGAATTCCTTTTTAGTTATTCTGGTGTGTGTTCATGCCATAGTGCAGCATTTCTCAACCTTTAAGTATTTGCCACCCAAGTTTTCATAACAGTTTTAATCGCGCCCCCCCTAACTTTTTTTGAAAGGAGCCCACTAATACCAATTTGTTCTTTTTAATTAATAATATATCAAAAATGCATATTTTATTATACCTACTTAACTTTTATCAACATTTATCTAATTCTATATTTATTTTTCTAGTATCAGAATGTAGTTTAAGTTAATTTGTTTTGGTTTCAATAGATGTATTTTTCATATTTTTGATTCTTGTTTTCTTTTTTTCACATCTTCGCACCCCCCTTTTTGTTACTTCACGCCCCCCCTAGGGGGGCCCGCCCCACAGTTTGAGAACCACTGCCATAGTGTGTCTGTGTTTATTTGCAATCTTATTTAATGACCTTTTGTAAAAAGACAAATTCCCCCCTAAGGGCAAATAAAGATCTATCTCTCTGTACATAATGTAAATTAATTGTTTTTTCTCTTGTGGTAAGTTTTCCCTAAAATACATTCACAATAGTCAAACATCCTGACATTTTTTTAAACTATATGTAAGGGAAATGTGTAATATGATAATTCATATTTGAATGTACTGTATTACTCTAAAAATATTATTACTTTAAGATACTGTATATTAGAACATTAGACAAGAATATGCCATTCAGCCCAACAAGCTCGTCCATTCTGTTCACCTACAGTAGATTGTCCAAAATAACATCAAGTCGAGATATGAAGGTCCTTAAAGACCTGTCTTTCATGCCATTTACGAAATATGGCCGCTTGCACCCTACACTGCCTAGGGGCACCATGTTACCCCCAAGCCAGCCATGATGACACTTCTTGGTAATTTATCCCATGTGTCTGTGGATCTTTGCACGAAGAAAAGCTTTCTAATTTTTGTGTGAAATCTGACTTCAACAAAATTCCAACTGTATTTTTGTATATTTGTTGCGGAATTTATTTTCAAATAATATCTTGTATCCACTATACTAATTCCTTTCATAATTATAAATACTTCAGTCTTGTCACCCCTTTTTCTTTGTTTGCTTGAACTAAAAAGGTTCAGCTTCGTCAGTCTCTTTTTCATAGATACCTCTTCAGACTTTCTATAGCACTGCCTCATTTTCTTTTTTTTTTTGTAATATGGAGATTAAACCTGAACACAGTACTCCAGATGAGGCCTCCCTAGTGTGTTCTTAAACTGAAGCATAACCTCCTTTGACTTGTACTCCACACCTCGTTAGATACTTATAACTCAACTTCTTATCAGCTTTTGTGATTGCTTCTGTACATGTGATAATACGTTTTCATAACTTATCCTTGTATATATAAATAGTTATAAGTGGTAAAAGACATTTACCTTTTGTTTTAGCACTTTGAAGAGGGTGGCAGGGAAATGTTGCATTGGCGTTAGGTTTCAGGGTTGAAAAGTGTGTCGTTTGCATTAGTGGTTCTATGTAGAATTCTTGCCTGCCACAGGGGGCCTGGGTTCAATTCCGGACCAATGCAACTTCATATTTGCAAGTATTGTGACTCAGTGGTCAAGTCTTTGGAATTCAAACTCTGAGGGTGTGGGTTCAAATCTTGCTACTGACACTGTGTGACCATGAGCAAGTCACTTCATCAACCTGGGTTCAAACTGGGAAAATCAAAAGAAATGTAACCAAAGGTATCTCAAATGTTGTAAGTCATCTTGGGTAAAGGCATCAGCCAAGCAATAATAATGCTAATGCTTATTTGGAGGCACCTGATTAGAGAGGAATTTTTAAGAAGGAGATGGTAGTAATGAGCAGAAACACTTGTGTAGACAAATAGCTTGGAAAGACAAACTAAAAGTTCTCAGTGAAGCTTAACTATGGTGTGACACGGTGAGTTTAAAGATGGGTATAGGAAGAATCACAGCTGTACCCAGGTTGATGTACGGTGTGTGACTCACATGCTGCTTTTTATTGAAGAACAACTGGAAGACGTGAAAGGGGACAAAATGGCTAGCCATATAAAAGTGTAGTCCAGACCACCAGGGGTGGTCTTTTGTTGAGTCTTTGGTCTACTGTGTACTTTGAAGCTGCCGAGTTTGAGTAGCAGTGAGGAGTGCTTCATTCAATATATATTACTAAGAACAGCTTTACTTCCAATTGCATATACTTTTGGGTGGAAATAATCTGTGGTTGTGGGTGGTCATTTTTTGTTATTGTCTTTATGTTTAATTTTTCTCTTTTTTTGATTTTGATTATTTTTCTGCCTGTTATTCATAAACTGTCTTAGTAGGAGGAAAAGAAAGTGTCTTTTTGTTTTTATTTTTTTCTTTGTAGCTATTGTAATTATTGTACATAGAATCTGCATTTATTTTTCTTGTTTTTGCTAATGTTCTTGCATTAAACTGCATATAGATTTGCAAGGAATTATTTGAAATAGTTTCTTGCATGTCTGGAATAAATCAGAATTTTTATTACTACACAGTCATCGTTGTCTGTGTGTCAATTCTCCCATCCGCTGGTCACTCAGTTATGGCTCTATGTGTCCGGAGTCTGAAACTGTACAAAGGTACCATTGCACGGGGCATCATGTATCATTGTGATGAGTTCACAATGACTCCTAGAATTTTCTGGTAAGGGGTACTTTCACATAACAGTCTTATTCTCAATTCAATCCCTGGTAAATTAATTCAGCCATGCTTAATTCTGGGCAGCTCAGGCTAAAGCCTATCTCCGTAGTTTCAGACACAAAGCAGGAACCAACCTTAATCAGACGGCATCCATTGGATTCACTTAAAGTAACCTAAAGCATGTTTTCAGCATTGTGGAATGAAAACCAGAGCATCTACAGGAAAACATGGAGAGGAAGAGCAAAATCAGCATGGACAATGACAGGATGCAGGATTCAAGCCATGGATGTTAGACTCATCAAGCAGTAGCTAGTGCACTACTAGCTTGCTCAGTTATCTTTAAAAATAAAACACAACTACATTCTCAGGGTAGTTTCTGAAAGACATTAGAAGTGTCTGCCATATTTTATACCATTGCCTTTAGTCATGATAAACCTTAATAGTAATATTACATTTTCTAAAAGAGGACTTTCTAAAACTTTCTGTAGTGTTTGATGTATCATTAATTATAGTCACTATAAAAAAGCTTGTTACAATGTTGTCCATTAAGGGCTCGCCAGCTGTAAGTTTACTACTTTTTTCCTTTCCTTTTTATGTTTCTTTTGAGTACTAACCTGTAACCTCAAATGGCAGCTTCTACTTGTTAGCCAATGATTGCCTTGTGCCATCAAAATGCCTTTGCAGTTTCAGATTCGAGTGGATTATTGTCTGATCTCCTTGTTTAGTCAAGAATGTATAAATGGAAAGCAGCACTGCGCAATACAAAATATACACTGACATATCTTGTAAAAAGTAATCCGTCTATCAAAAACATGTCTGCCATTCTTTTTTTAAGACAATAAGTTTCCCTTTTTCTTTAACTAAAATTGTGAAGAAAATGCCGGGCTCAAGGAACTAGTCTTGAAATGTGTCTCTCAACACGTAAACTTATTTAAGTACATATTTTATGTCACATTACTGGATTCATTTAGACATCATAAAAGAGCTACACATCTATCAAATGTGCCTGTTTGTCAAAGCCATATATACTCTATGTTAGTACTTTTAGATCTTAGGCAATCTTTAAATGATCTCAGCAAAGTGCTTAATTTCTTGGCTGGTCTAAAATGTCTGAATAAAAAAGTTCTCATTGAAACAGAATATGTTACAAAAGATTAAAAAAAGAAGCGGAAGCACAGCTCTTTAGAAGACACTCTCAAAATAGTCTTGCATTTCAGGATATTAAGTCTAGTGTTGCCAGTGTCTAAGGGCTTTATTAGATTGGTGTCTAAATACAGTAGTTTCCTTTTTAAAAAAAATATAACGAGTGAGTAATATAACAAGTGCTCAAGAGTGTAAAATTAAGTGCTCAACAACTGCTCAAAGTGTCATAAAAATATACATACAAGTAAGGAACTATATTTAATAAGTATAACATACATTTTTATAGTTTAGTAAGTATAAAAAAGTAGCATAGAAAAATTGTACTTTTTAATCTTTCATATTTTTGGTTAATTTGTTGTTACTGTAAGTTTATTTTATCGATTGTTCATGTAAATTTATTACTTATTACATCTTTTTACTTGTGACAATCTACTTTTGTTACCCATCCTACTACATTTGCTTAACAAATAGGCCCAAGCCTACTGTTGCTCAATTATGTTTACCTCTTTTGTAAGTCACTTTGCATCTGCCAATCAAATAAATTTAAATATACATAAAAAATACATGTAAGTATATACAACCAGGTAATTAAGTTTCATATATCTGCAATAACATTTTCCAGTTTTAATCATCACTTCCAGTGCTCATCATTATCATTATTAATCAGTTTTCAACTTAAACGTATATTGAAATACCATATTTACGCATGAACCACGTGCACATTTTTCCCGAAAATTAGCATTAGAAAATCAGGTGCGCATCATACACAAGGAAATGTGATTCTGTAATGTTTACTTCTTCTGCTTGGGCTCACTCGCTCGCTCGCGCACTTGCGTTGTCTTTCTCGCTCGCTTGCTCACACACTTGCGCTTTCTCTCTTGCTCGCTCACTCGCGCTCTCTCATTAGCTCGCTTGCTCGCTCACTCGCACTCTCTCATTAGCTCGCTTGCTCGCTCACTCGCGCTCTCTCTCTCTCGCTCGCTTGCTCGGTCACTCGCGCTCTCGCTTGCTTGCGCACTCTTGTTGACAGCGCTCTCTCTCTCTCTAAACGCTTCCTATACAATCACAACACGTGTCGTACACGGGGCAAAACTTTTTTCGCGATTTTCTTTGCAAAAATTAGGGTGCGCGTCTTACACAAGGGCGCGTGGTACACGAGTAAAAACGGTATATGCTTAGCTTACTCAAATATGTATGCTTATAACAAGTGCTTATTTTAAGCTTCAGATATACTGTATGTTGCTTAGCTTATTTATTTTTCCATAGCCTCTGCAGCTACAAGCATTTGAGAAGTGCTTCTGTTTCTATCATTTTAGCTATTGCATCACTATATGGCATATCCACAGGTGTTATGTGTCTATTCTAGCATGGCATATTTCCAATTAGACAGTAATATGAACTTCCTTTAATTATTTGCTTAAACGTGCAGTCAGTAAATGGATGTTGTGCAGCCTCATCTGATCATCAGATTTGTTGATTCTGGCGTTCTGAGTACTGAAATTTGCTCTCTTAATGGCACTCCTTTTGAGACACCACTTATTTCAAATGCATTTTTTGCAGTTCATATTTTCGCAAGCATAGCAGGAGTGCCACAAGGATGAAGAGGTCATAACTGTGAACAACAAAGAGAGCACACAACACCTGTGTCAAAGTAACCTTCACGGTCACCACTCATCCATTGATGCCAATGTATAAGCTGATGTTACAGAAAGGTTTCTCTCTTGCATCAGATTGTTTATTTTTAAAACAGGTTATGTTTATTTTTAAGACGTGCAATGTTCTCTCTGCACACATGACACACGTAGTTGAATAGGGTTTGTTTAGGAGACTTTGCGACTGTAGATGGTTCATCGCAAACTGAAGCGTGCTCTTGGTCGGACCAGGTTAACAAGAGCAACTCTGATCTATGCAGTTCAAAATCACCACCTCTACTTTGAGTACCACCATAATGAGGTGTTGGATTGGTTTAGAAATGTGACACTTAATTAGACGTCTAATTGTTCCTACTAGGTTTAACCAAAATTCACTCATGTATCTATACTAATAAAAGGCAAAGCCCTCACTCACTCACTCACTCACTCATCATTAATTCTCCAACTTCCCGTGTAGGTAGAAGGCTGAAATTTGGCAGGCTTATTCCTTACAGCTTACTTACAAAAGTTAAACAGGTTTCATTTCGAAATTCTACACGTAAAGGTCTTAACGGTCGACAACGTCCGTCATGTTGAACTTTCTTATTTATGGCCCCATTTTCACGAAATTTGGTAGGCAGCTTCCCTGCGCTAACCGAAACCGATGTACGTACTTACTTCGGTGGTATGACCCCACTGTCGGCCGCCATATTGAACTTTCCAACGTCACTAATTCTCCAACTTCCTGTGTAGGTAGAAGGCTGAAATTTGGCAGGCTCAATTCTTACAGCTCATTTACAAAAGTTAAGCAGGTTTCATTTCGAAATTCTACGCGTAACAGTCATAACGGTCGACAACGTCCGCCATGTTGAACTTTCTTATTTATGGCTCCATCTTCACGAAATTTGGTAGGCGGCTTCCCTGCGCTAACCGAAACCAATGTACATACTTATTTTGGTGGTATGATGCCACTGTCGGCCACCATATTGAACTTTTCAATGGTCTTTGTTACTTATGGGCCCATCTTCAAGAAATTTGGTACGCGGTTTGGTTCCCAACGCTAACTGAGTCCTACTTACGTACATATATACGTCCGTAACCTGCAGCTCGGTCACCATGTGAGGTGGCGTTGGGTCCCCCATCCCAACGCCTCCCATGTTGTTGGCTGCCTGCCTATATAAGGCCGTCCGTCGCTCCGGTCTCTACATTCCCTTCCTTGCTTCGCCACGGGATTCACGTCTCCCTGCTGATCACTATAGCCTTTTTATTTAATCCACGGCTTCTCCGCTGTTTTATTGTTTGTTTATTACGATTATAGTTATTGTGTAGGTATTTTAGACTTACTTTACATTGTTCAGTTACCCATTTCCTTTATCATTCCAACCGTACCCTCATTAACATGTCTATCGAGGTGATCACCATCGATTAAAGAACTGTCACTTACCGAGTGGTTTCCATGCCCGGAGATGGCACCTGCCTTTTCCATTCTCTTTGTTACATGTTGCACAGCCATATCAGGCTCACTCTTGATATCCGGAGGAACATTGTGTCTTATGTATTTAATGACTGGGACAGGTTCAAGGTGTGGACTGATGATGGTACAGGAGATAATTATACTACACAGGAGCACTATAAGAGTGAAATGCTTAAGCCCTTCACCTATGGTTCTGCATGTGAGTTGATGGCTGCCACTGAATTGTTCGGTTGTTGCTTTCAAGTGTACCGAAATGGCCAAATATTTTACACCTTTCGACAACCGCCAATGCCTCTTAAACATCTTAGACTCACAGGTGACAATTTCAGGAGTGGACACTTTGATGTTTATGAATGTTTAAACTCTCAAAAGCTGGATGTGAAGTTATCGATGAAACTGGTTGTATGCTTACAACGCTTGACAGATGCCGAATGTCACTTCAACACAAGTCCTGCAAATACTGTTGCAATTGAAACAAACCATGAAACTCAAACTGATTATGACAGCAGCAATCCAAGCTGTGAGATTTGAGACAAGATTACTTTTCACATGGCCAACTGTACGTTGCATGCTCAAGTGTAAGCTCAGCGCACAGCTTGGTCATAATACAACTGGAGGGCCTAACTGACAACGTGGCACACAAAGAGATCCTTAACAAATAATTCTTGGTGTACTTTCTCTCAGTTTAAAAAGGTTTAATTTTCTTCTTAATAAAAATTTTAAGGCAGTACTTCGCCGCTGCGAAGCGCGGGTATTTTGCTAGTACAGTAATCCCTCCTCGATCGCGGGGGTTGCGTTCCAGAACCCCCCGCGATAGGTGAAAATCCACGAAGTAGAAACCATATATTTGTATGGGTATTTTATATATTTTAAGCTCTTAGAAACTCTCCCACACTGTTTATAAATATTCTCCGCACAGTTATACAGTAAACCCTCATTTATAGCGGTTGATCCACTCCAGACAGATAAATGAATTTCCAAGAAGTAGGATTCTTTATTTATAAATCTAATATTTTCACAGTTAGAGCATTGAAAACCTGTTTATGACCTTCTAAATACGTTTTTTAACATTATTAGAGCTCTCTAGACATGAAATAACACCCTTTAATCAAAAGTTTAAACTGTGCTCCATGACAAGACAGAGATGACAGTTCTTTCTCACAATTAAAAGAATGCAAACGTATCTTCCTCTTCAAGGTGCGCGTCAGAAGCGGAGAATTTCAGAGAGAGAGAGAGTAAAGTAAACAATCAAAAATCAATAGGGCTGCTGCGCTTTTAAGTATGCAAGCACCGCGATAAAGCAGCGCAATGAAGGGATCAATGTGAAGGTAGCCTTTCAGCATTTTTTTTACAGGCCCGTCCGTATCTTCTAAGCAAACAGCCACTGTGCAAACAGCCCTTCTGCTCACATCCCCTCCGTCAGGAGCAGTTAATGGGGCCAAGCATACGCCTCCCTGATGGATAAGTATCTGCCTGTATTTCTCAGAGAGAGTGAGAGAGATAGAGAAAAACAAACACTGAAAAATCAATACGGGCTGTTAGAGCTTTTAAGTGTGCGAAGCTGCGCGCGGGAAGCATATCGTATATCATTGAGGAGTTTTATTTAATATGTAATACATGCTCTGATTGGGTAGCTTCTCAGTCATCTGCCAATAGCGTCCCTTGTATGAAATCAACTGGGCAAACAAACTGAGGAAGCATGTACCATAAATTAAAAGACCCATTGTCCGCAGAAATCCGCGAACCAGCGAAAAATCCGTGATATATATTTAGATATGCTTACATTTAAAATCCGCGATGGAGTGAAGCCGCGAAAGTCGAAGCGCGATATAGCGAGGGATTATTGTATATAATACATAGTAAGACTTCTTTGAAATTTCCCAGGTATAAATCCAAAGTTCATGTGCAATGCCACTCCTTATTTAGGAAATGATTGGTTATGTAAAGTATGACAGTAGCTTCCACCTGCAGTTATAGACACTTCAGTATGCAAACAACTCTCCATGCTAGTGTTTAGATCTGGTAGTGCCATGCTGACAGTGCATGTGCCCAAATAAAGAAGTCTGACTGCATTCTCAGTACCACTGTTCGCATACATGTACAGTACTTTGTCAGCATGTCCTTGTCGATCAAACACAGAAAGCTCTGTAGTCTACTTGTGACTTTATGCTGTAGGAAGATAAGTAAATAAATATAGGTAAACAACAACAACAACATTTATTTATATAGCACATTTTCATACAAAAAAAAATGTAGCTCAAAGTGCTTTATAAAATGAAGAATAGAAAAATAAAAGACACAGTAAAAAATAAAATAAGTCAACATTAATTAACATAGAATAAGTAAGGTCCGATGGCCAGGGTGGACAGAAAAAACAAAACAAAAAAAAACTCCAGATGGCTGGAGAAAAAAAATTAATCTGCAGGGATTCCAGACCATGTGACTGCCCAGTCCCCTCTGGGCAATCTACCTAACATAAATGAAACAGTCCTCTTTGTATTTAGGGTTCTCACGGAAAGATTTGATGATGATGGTCACATAGACTTCTGGCTTTCAGTCCATCAATGTTGGACCATAATGATGCTTTGAGTAGGTGGTAGTGGCACAGGCCGCCACCATGAAGAAACCGGAAAAAGTAACAGAAGAGAGAGTAGGGGTTAGTACTGTTTTTAGAGCCACTATGAATAGTTATTATGATGAATTGAACATGCAGAGTATCCGGATTAAGTTAAAGTGAAGTTAGGAGAAGGCCATGTTAAAGTAATGTGTTTTCAGCAGTGTTTTAAAGTGCTCTACAGTATTAGCCTGGCGAATTCCTATTGGCAGGCTATTCCAGATTTTAGGTGCATAACAGCAGAAGGCCGCCTCACCACTTCTTTTAAGTTTAGCTTTTGGAATTGTAAGGAGACACTCATTTGAGGATCTAAGGTTCCGATTTGGGATATAGGGTGTCAGACATTCTGATATATAAGATGGAGCGAGATTATTTAAGGCTTTATAAACCATAAGCAGAATTTTAAAGTCAATTCTGAAAGAAACAGGTAACCAGTGAAGTGACATCAAAACTGGAGAAATGTGTTTGGATTTTCTTTTCCTAGTTAGGATTCTAGCAGCTGCATTCTGCACTCGTTGCAAATGATTTATGTCGAACAACATTCGATGTGGCATTTATATAAGTAACATATACATTTTTTCATATAAAGACCATCAAGAAACATAATCACAAACGAAACTTTGCACAATACCTTGGTGAGTTCTGTGATTTTGTCATCAGTACTAGAACATGAAAAAAATGACTGTTTTACCATTTCTTGCCTTGCGTTTCCTGTCACAGAACACACATGAAATGTATGTATTCCAAATAATGATATATTATTTACCCTATAGAACTCCAGGCACCTCACACACATATAGAGACTTGAGCTGGGAGAACTTTAGCTGCGTTGGTGGGGGGATGTGATAGCAGGCTGCTTGCTGCTTGTGCTGATCGACATATTTGCAAAACAAAAGAAGCTGATGGAGAGGCACGAAGGAATTTAAGGTGGCCCATGGATTACGAGTTTTTTCATAGGCTTCAGGGATTCTAGTGTTAATGTAAAGATAAACATAAACTATGAGAAAAAAAGGACTGAAGGCATTGTAAATAGTACACAAGCCATTTTGGGGGGTACCTCGACAGCAGCATGATATAATGCCTAAGGCAGTGGTTGTCAAGCTTTTTGTTCTTGGGTCCAATTTTATCTATTTTTACTCATTGATTACCCTTCATTAGCAGTAATTTTAATGTAAACTAGAATGGATCACATCATTTAAATACAGTGTAGTTGATTTGTTTTCAATCCTGTTCTTGTAAAATTGATCTATTTGTATGGAATGTTGTGTGATTTCAATAAAATCAATACAATTATAAAATAAATAAATACATACATACAGTGTACATAATAGACGAGATACCCATGGTACTCATCCAGAAAAAACTCGACATAAATGTTCCTAATACTGAATCAAATTTAGTATCCATGTGTCTTTTTATTAGGTAACCTGTGCTTGTCGGATTTTCACAAGAAATCATTGATATCTGAAGAGAGAAGAAGATGTTTTAATTTACTAGGTGGTGACTCGTCTAAAATTTCAGTTCACATATCTGTTACAAGAGGTAAAACAAGCTGTTCTGCAATTGTATGAGCTTTCCTGTATTTGCCAATTCTGTGTGCAATGAGATGATGAGCGGAGTCCCTGCTGGCTTCTTGTACAGATATGCTAAAATGTCTTTTGTCAAGCCTCAAGAATTTCATTTTTTCATTTAAAAAAGAGTCAAACAATTTACTTCTATAGGGTGGTCCAAATCTAATTATGCAATTTTCATTACGCTATAAATTTATTACATAGAAAATCGCCCAAAAAATCCCGGACCATCAAGAACTGACGACATAAATAATCGTCTTCGCACTGAACTGGAATCATAATTAGATAATAGCATAATTAGATCTGGACCACCCTGTATAAGTAGCATTATGGTAAGGCAGGTTAGGGGTCCATGGTGGTAAAATAAAAAAAAAAACAGTGTGGCAGTGCAGACCCCATGAATGTAGATGTGTGAGAGAAAAGCCATGTGGCCATGGAGATTCTTGATGTAGGAATTTGTCAATTGTGTTTAACATGCTAGAGAGCAGTTGGCACATCTGTCTCTCATGACTGCACTGTGGTCCAGTTAGCGCTCCTGCACTCTCTGGGGATAAAAGGGCTCTGACCAAGAGATTTAGAGGTAAACGACTGAAGGAAGTGAAACAGAGGGAAAGCCAGCAGGACTAATTGATCGGACCAGTGCTGTGGTGAGGAGGCAGTGCAGTGGAGAAAGCACACGAGGTTGAAAAGAAAATGGCTCACAGAACATGGGAGATCGTGGTCTCCTTGAGATCCTACAGATGCTGAAGAACATGTAAGGAAGACAGAGTCAGGCTCGATGTTGGTCCAAACGGATGGTGAAGAATGGCGGTTGGAATGGGAGTCATAGAAAGGTTGACTGCAATTGCCAGGAATTTTAGCCCAGCTGAGAAGATCCTTGAGGGTGAGCAGGGTGAGACAACTGAGGGAGCACTAAATCAATAATGAGTGAAGAGGATCCTGTTTGTGATTTTATTCCTGGTTTTAACAGTTAATGAAAGGAATATTTATTGATTGGTTTTATCTTCATTATGTCACTGTTTTTATTTGATTGTTTGTTGAGAAGACTTTGCACCACGCTGTAATCATTGGACACTATTTTTTATGACATAAATACAGTAAATGCAAAAAGCATTTTGATGCACCATCTCTTCTTATGTGTCCTCATTCACCCCATTCCATTTTGGTTTGTGACTATTGATGACCCAGGTTCAGAGATTAAATGCTATTTGTGGTCAACTTGGGCATCACAAATATGTTTTATTTCCAAATGTCTTTGGAATGCATCATGCTTTTGAATGTTAGTACCACAGTGCAGATAATGCACAACTGTAAAAGCAAATGTACACCTCAGAAAATCTGGGCTGTTTTTTTAAACATTTCTGTTAGGTTCTGGTTTTTGAGATGAAACCTCTTAAGGCACATATGGAATTTGAAGAGTTCAGATTAGGTGATGCTCTGGGGCATTTGTTGAAAATCTCCATGTTTGTTGTCTCTCTTAATGAAGTGTGCGGTGCAGTGTATACAGGTTGTCACCTGCTTGTACTTGGACTTTTGTCAACCGTTTCAGTTCCTCAGTATGTATGACTGGGTGCAGAACTGAAATTTGCAATCAGGAGCCTCCTAAAGCATTAAGTGGCTAATTTAATTTTTTTTAACTTAAGCTTATAACCTACATTTGGGTTACAACCCATGAGTTGAGAAATACTGGTTTAAGGGTAAGACACTGGACTTTAAAACACAAAGCTACAATCCAGTTACAGCTTCGTGACCCTAAGGAATTATCTTAAATTGCCTTGGCACCAATTATCAACAGTACAGTGTATGTAATATATATTTTAACAGATGTAATTTATGTACTGATGTTTTAAGTTGCAAAAGATAAAGGTGTCAAACAAACATAAATTAATAAATAATAGAACCAGAGAACCACTTGGATGTTTATTGAGATGCAAATATGTTTGTAGAGTCATTATTGTCATGTCTACAGAGTACAGAGGAATTCTTACTTGCATATGCTAATCAACATGCAGCTCATCATCACTCTCAATTGCCAGGATTAGGGAGTTTTTAGTGAGTTGACCTTACATCAAACGTTTAGTCTTCCTTACTCATATTGCGGCCTGTTGAGTTATGAAATTAAATTACATTGGGTAGCAAACTTTTGTCACATTAATTAATATTGATTCAGATATAGATACAGTATTTTTTATGCTGAATTCAAATTTCTAATCAGACATACTGTATCACACAAGGATTTAAGTGACTCATGATTAAAATTTACAATAAACATTGTCTTCAAGGCTCTGAAGAGGTTGCCAATACCACCCTGAGCAGAGAACTGGCAGTGTCATTAACATCTTCTCCTTTATCTTCCATAGATTGAAGACTCGCCAACCGCATGACATGTGACTCATTTCTGCTTCTGCTAATGAAGCCCCACTCCTCCTGGGTCAGGACTATAAATATCAAAAAGCCACAAGAAGTAGGCGTTCATTCAGGACCTGTGACTGAGGAAGATGAAGTTCCTACTCAGTAACGCTAATTTCGTTTCGACAGCACAAAACCATAATTTTGCACCTATGGGTACATTTTCTTTTGCTTTTTTAATAACCAATCTTATTAAACGGGGTTACTGGCTTGTACATTAATCCTTTGTTTTTGAACGGTCTTATTTATTGCTACAAAGTATATTTACACTGTATGTACATGCTGGAAGCATCTTACCTAAAAGGAAGAAGTATACAATTTTCTTACTGTACTGGCCTTCAGGAATATCCCTCTACATGGTCAAAGAGTAGTCAGCAAACATACTGGGACTCCACTTACCTTGGTATCGCTTTCAGAAATGTCCTTAGGAAACTGTTTGCCATGCTTGTCACTAACCACGCCAAGATATCCTATTGGAAGTAGTCTATAAAGCTATAAAATGTTCACAAACATTAATAGAAACATTTCAATCCTGAATTTAACTTTAAAAAATGTGTACATTAGAACATTGCAAAAATCTAGATGAGAACAGGCCATTCATCCCAACAAAACTCGCCTGTCCTATCCACTTCATTTTTCCAAATGGATCAAGTATAGTTTTGAAAGTCCATAAAGTCTTACTGTCTATCACACCACTTAGTAACTTATTCCATGTGTCTGTGGTTCTCTGTGTAAAGAACAACTTACTAATGTTTGTGTGAAATTTACCCGTAACAAGTTTCCAACTGTGTCCACGTGTTCTTGATGAACTCCATTTTAAAATAATAGTCTGGATCCACTGGACTAATTCCCTTCATAACTTTAAACAATCATGTCTCCTCTTAATTTTCTATTGTTTAAACTGAAAAGACTCAGTTTTTTAATCTTTTCCTGTAGCCCTGGAATGAGCCTAGTTGCTCTTCTCTGGACCTTTTCTAGTGCTGCTATGTCCTTTTTGTAGCCTGGAGACCAAAACTGCACACAGTACTCAAGATGAGGCCTCACAAGTGCACTATAAAACTTGAGTGTGTCTCCTTGGACTTGTACTCTGCACATCAGGGCGCTATATAACCTAACATTCTATTTGCCTTCTTAATGGCTTCTGAACACTGTCGGGAAGTCGATAGTGTCAAGATCACTTTGACTTCTAAATCCTTATCATAAGGTGTACTCTCAATTTTCAGACCTCCCATTGTGTATTCAAGCCTAAGATTTTTACTTCCTACATATAATATTTTACATTTACTTACATTAAATTTCATCTGTCACAAATCTTCCCAAGCCTGTATGATGTCCAAGTCCCTCTGTAATGATTTAACATCTAGATTATCTGACAGCCCAACTAGCTTGGTATCATCTGCAGAGTTAACCAGCTTGTTACTTATATTCCTATCCAAATCATTTATATATATTAAAAATAGCAGTGGCACTAGCACTGATCCGCTGTGGGACTCCACTGTTAAAATCAGCCAGTTCTGATAAGGTTCCTCGCACCATAATCCACTGCTTCCTGTGTTATCAAATGCTTTCAGAAAATCAAGATAAATAATATCATATGCCCCCCTTTGATCCACTGTGATCATATCCTTTTGTTGCTTCCTCACAAAATTCAAGCATGTTGGTAAAACAGGACCTCCATCTTCTGAACCCATGCTGATTGTTCAGTAAATCTCCAGTTCTTGCCATGTGTTGTTCAAACTTTTCCTTAATAATTCCTTCCATTAATTTACCTGTGATGTATGTTAAGCTTACTGGCCTATACACCTTCATGAGGGTCTATACACTAATGATACATACTAAAAAAGACGTAAGATTCAAAAACTATGGTTGACAGAAAAAGTATATTTCTAAAAGCAGAAAACACTCCCTTTTTGTATGCTTTAAAGAAACAGTTGAATTTTATTCCATATCTTTTTTTGATGAACCTGTATTTACTTGCTCAAATTCACCTGAAAGAATTTTACAGGGTTAAGTAACTGCCAGAGAAAATTTTCTTTTCATTTCTTTATTTATTATTACTGACTTTGATGGCCTTGGTTCACTGATTTCTACACCATTATTATAATTTTGAGAGTTCAAAGCTCATCTCTTACATAAAAGCTTTTAGTTTTTATCCATCTGTGTCATAAGCCACTACATGAATCATTACCTTTTTTGTATTAGTTTAAGTGTGGATTGATGTCTATTCTTCTCTTTAGGTAAAGGACAGGTAAACGTAACAGGACACTACAAAACACAAGTGGAGACTGACAGTACATGTAAAAATAATCTGGCTACCAAAAATATGCTTATCATTCCTTTCTATTGTAACTTGTATCTTTTCAAAAGACAGCAAATTGCTGAAGGCACGAACCATAATTACACATAATTATTCTATTTCACCACTAGATGTATTGAATATACCTTTAAATGCAAAACTTTCCAAGTATGCTTTTTACTATCCCTTTTTTAGTTGTTTTCGTCTGAATTGATGTTTAAATAATAAGAAAAATAATAATAATAATAATCTGTCTAAAATCAGTTCTTTAAATATGTATTCATATCTTAGATATGCCAATTATGAAATAGTCTTGGGGGGGTCAGACTGATTCTTTGAGAATGCACATATGGGGACAACTTGCTAAAAATGTTGCCATGAATAGCAGTGAAATCTGCCGCTGAAAGACTCAGCCCACAGGGCTTCTACCTAAAAACATGCCCCCTGTTTCCTCCAGTCTGTGTGATAGTGTGCCATTTCTCCTCATGCATTAGACAAATATGTAAAATAACTACAGAAAGACAGGGAGAGAGAAAAAGAAAATAAAGAAAAGACTTAACACACACAAACACAGGGAGTCAATGCAGGATGTGACAGAACTGACAGATTAGGAAAGATTAACCTGCTTATGCAATCTTCCCTGATTTTTAGGGGCTTTGGGGAACAGCACCCAAAGTAACAAATTATCTGCTAAACATTGAGACAGTTGCACCTCACCTCGCCTTGTCCCCGCTGATCACACTCCTGGTGAACACTGGGCCTTTCTTTAGTTGCGTATCTGCCAACTTATGGCTATCTCTTCACAATGTCTTTCCTGCTTATGAATAATAAACACTTCTGCTTCCCTGTCTGCTCCGCCACACCCAGGATATCAGCTACTCTGTCCAGCTCCTGTCATCCACAAGGACATCATCTTCATGCAGGCTACACTTCATTGTCACCTTCTGCTATAGAGATTCCTGGACCTCTTCATCATTGTGGCACTTAAATAGTACAGGCCTCTCAATGTAAAGATCATGGACAGGGTTCACTAGAAAGCTGAGTAACAGAAAGGACGTTTCTAGAGAGTTTACTGTCCATGAGGTGGCTCCATATCATCTCTAAAGTGCTGTCCCCCTGCAGTAACACTGCAGATACCTGGCCCCAGGGCCATTTTAACACATGGGTATGCTGGGCAGTTCCCACAAGCGCAGGGGCCCCAAGCTAATCTATGTATGTTGTGACTTGCTGAGTGGCTGTGTAGGTAGGGGCCCCAGTGCATGGCTTTGCCTGGGGGCCTATAATGCTGTTAAGATGGCTCTACCTGGCCACATGCATTTGAGATACAACAACAACAACATTTATTTATATAGCACATTTTCATACAAATAATGTAGCTCAAAGTGTTTTACTGTACATGATGAAGAAAAGAGAAATAAAAGACAAAGTAAGAATTAGAATAAGACAACACTAATTAACATAGAATAAGAGTAAGGTCCGATGGCCAGGGAATGTAAAGAAAAGAGATGTACTTTGGTCTGCTGACTACTACAATCTCTTGCTGTCATTCTGACTACTTCATCAGTATATGGCACACATTAAATTGTGTTTAAAGAAGAATTGTGGTACTATGTACTATACTATATTCATCAGGTACTATATTCATCAGAGCTTTTTCAGCTCACAACCTGCCTTAGTGAAATTAAAACCTGGATGGAGCAGAACTCTTTAAAATTAAACTGCAACAAAACTGAACTCCTACAAATTGGGACTAAAATGCAACTTAATAAAATGAGCTCCTTTCCAGTCCATCTTGGCGGTGATCTCATCAGACCTGCCTCTACTGCAAAGAATCTTGGTGTCATTTTTGATTCGTCCCTTTCTTACTCTGCCCACATAAATCACATTAAGAAACTTTCTTACTTTCACCTCCGTTACATATCCCGTGTTCGCTCCTTCCTCTCCTTTTCTAATGCTGAGAAACTTGTCCATGCTTTTATCACATCCCGCATTGATTATTGTAACTCACTGTTGGCAGGTGCCCCTTCTAATCTTATATCACAGCTCCAGCTTATTCAAAACTCGGCTGCAAGAGTCCTTACTCGAACCAGCAGCAGCGAGCACATCACACCCATCCTGCTCCGTCTTCACTGGCTCCCTGTGTCTTACAGAATCGAATATAAAATCCTACTAATAACCTACAAAGCCTTAAATAACCTCAAACCAAGCTACATCAGTGACCTTCTCCATCACTATGTGCCTGCCTGCTCACTAAGGTCCTCTGATTCTGGTAATCTTGTTGTACCCCACACTGATCTACACTCCATGGGTGACAGGGCCTTCAGCTGTATAGCGCCCAGACTCTGGAATGACCTCCCGAAATTAATCAGATCAGCTGACTCCATAAATTTTTTTAAAAAACAACTCAAAACTCATCTGTTCAGGAAGGCTTTTAGCTCTACTTGACTTCATTCCCCTTCTCTCAGTTTACCTCTCTGTCAAGATGCTCATGTAACCTGTATGTGTGTGTGTGCTAGACCATCAATTCTGTTGTCTGTTAGGCTTTCTCTGAATTTACTGTCTTAATCTTCTTTATTTATTTATTTGGTTTGTACAATGCTATACGCTGTATACCCTGCCGTTCTTTCTTATATTCTGTAAGTGCCTTGAGCATGGGAAAGGCGCTATATAAATAAAATGTATTATTATTATTATTATTATTATTATTATTATTATGTGTGACTAAATTCTGTTATGGCATTTTTGGCATTTACAGTTAAATAAAATAACTTACTTTAGTTATCCATTTAGGTGTGTGGTCAGAACCTGAACCTTGTACAGCCTTGTCTGTGGTTTTATTGGAGTAGTGTCTGTGTTGTTAGGTTAGACACATATACTGATTCGGGTTTATTGGGTACTAATATCTGCATCTACTGTGTCTCTTCATTATTAACACGGTGTGGTGAAGCATGTTTGGGTTCCATGGCATGTCTGATCTAGGTGCAGATATTTAAATAAAATAGCACAGCTCAGACTTTGTTCGTGTAGCTGTGTGGCCACAGACAATTTAATGGAATTGGCTAATTGCTTGTTACATGCATGAGGGCGGTTGGCACACCCATCCCTCTTTGAGGCTCTGCTGATCATTTTGTGCACCTGTAATCAAAGGAGTCTAACAATATCTGAGTAGGTCAGAACGAGAAAGAAAAAGATAAATGAAAAGAAATGAAGAGAAAACTCTGGCAAAAGAGAGAACAATATTGGGTGATCAGGACACTACAGTGTGCTGGAGGCTAGTGGTCGGGGAAGCAGCACAGAGAAGCACAAACAGAGGAATTCTAGGGGGTTGTTCATTCTCTGCTGAATTTAGGAGTGGGGATGGACAAGTGATCCAGGGGGTCTGCTGGCCCAAAGAATGGTAGCTGGACAATGCAGTCCTGCTCCACTGTTGTGAGACAGGTCAGTTTTACCCTATTGATGATGGTGTTCTGACAATAGCAATCCTGTTCAGTAAGAAAGGAGAGGCAGGTTCAAACATTAGGTGTATGTGCTAGGCTGATGAGCCAATGGTGTGAAGCTACCATCTATGGGATTATGACTGAACGCCTTAAACAGAATAATAATAAAAATGATAACTGTAATAATAACAAAAGTTGCTTGAATGTATATTGTGACTGAATGACTTATTAGCTTGGATCAATTCTTTACAGACTATCTACTTTTCAGGGGTTACTTCTAGAAACCGTCAAGCTATAATCTGATAAAGTGGACTGGGTGCATTAAAACACTTATTGAATCAGTCAGATCACACTTGTGTCTTGTGTTGACCCCAGATGTACAACTCAGGCAAGGTGATCTGCACTACAAAAGCTGATCAACAACCTCCTGGAAATAATGGCCAAATAAATTAACTCCCACTGTGTTATGAGGAACACCAACGAGATGAGAGTTGTTCGCTGGACCATGTGTGCTGGTGTCTTAACCCTACTGAATATAACTGTTAGAAGAGCATGGTGAGACAGGAAAGGGAAAGAAGAGATTGGAGCACTGGTAATGTGTTGGATGAAGGTTGATCCTGACTGTTCCTTTTATTCCTGGTTTTAACTGTTTATTTATATGGATTTATTTACTGGTTTTATGTTTGTTGCATCACTATAATGTGGATTATATATTGAAGAATGCACTGGACTTTGGGACACTGTTTGTTTGTTTTAATAACTGCACTATGTACTTTTTCACCAGACTTGTTGTTTGCGTCCTTACTTACCTTAGTCATCTCAGTTAAGACTATCAATTTCCTGGAAGACAGAAAAGGCCCAAAGTGCAGGCACCCAGGGTATCACAAATGATACTTCTTTACAACTTTTCTCTGGGTGTGATGGCACACTATTTAGTTTGAGTGTATATTTTACATTTCATCTTTTCATAAATGTAGCTGCTGACTCCTTCAGGCTCACATTGACTCTGATTGTATGGTCATAACTGACAGCGACAGGAAGCACACACGGACAGTTCAGACTTTCCTATAACCCAGTGATGTCTTGAAATGTCGTAGCATAGTCTGGTCTTTCTTTTTAACATATGCAATTTGTGCTCTGAATATATAACACAAATTTATATGTTTAATTGGGGTCTTTTTAGAAGACTTTCCATCAATATGAGGTAACCACAGGCGTTTTGTGAAATATTAACAAGAGCACCTTTGGTCTTCACTGTTTAAATCACTGCCTATATTTTGAGCTACACCTTTGTGAGGCATTGGATTGGTTATACAAATCAAATGTCTTCAATAATAAAGTGTGAATTTTGACATGTTATGCAATATCAACTTTTTGTTTACAAAGAAAATGTGAATGTTTTATTTCCATTTTTCATTCTGGAAAATTATTTTTCAGAACAATTTTGTTGTTTAGGAAATGATTAAAACCACATTACCCAGAATTCCACACAAACATGTTGAACTGAGTCAAGGTTTATGATTTTATTCCCGGATCTTTTACTTGGCTCAACTTATTTCCCAATACCCAGATATCCCAGCCTCCTTAGCACCTGCGTTATGTATTTTCTGTGTGGCAGTGTATACAAACTGTCGTCGGGTTATGAATGCGTTCCATTCATGTGAATGTTTCTAACTCAATTTCATATGTAAGTTGAAACTTAAACTGAAAATGTCTGTTAACAGAAACATCAACAAAAAAATTCAAACAGCTTTATTGCTTATTTTATAGAAAAACATTTTAAACTTTTTGATAAAATGACAGTTCTTTAAACAACAAAACTCAAATAATTTAAACTAAAATGAACCACAAGCATGTACAGTATTTTGACATTATGTTTACACATTCTACAGTTTTTGATAATAATACAGTTCCTCATAAAACTGAAAAAGTGATAATGATGGCACAAAAATCCAGCACTAACTGACAATTGATCCCACAGCAGGGATGTGCTGCATGTGCTAAGGGATTGCTAATAGTATCAGTTCTTCACTCTCTGTCCTTGTACTCCATGAGTGGCACAGCTGAGATGCACACTTAGGAAGCTGCAAATTATAAGCAATAGTTTCTACCACTGAAGAATATGGACAGCTGCTATTTGTCTGAGCTTATTGTATGACTGTGTGGGCTGCCAGGTAAATTTGGTGGCATATGTGCATGATTGCAAATGGTGACAAAGTCCATACTGTGCAGTGCTGCCGGTCGTGATGGCCGCTATGTATTTATACATGTCAAAACAATTTTGTTTTGTTTTTAAGTAAAAAATGTAACTTGTTAAATGAAACTGTGCTGAAATTCATCAGAAAAGAAACATTATTGGGGTTTCATGTGCTTGTTCATATTTGTGGAATTGTTATAATTTAATACTCCCTTGTTTAGGCCTGAGAGATATAATCACAGTGATCAGAAATTTGATGATCCAATGCAATAAAATTTGTGAAATATATAAGTAAGAAAATATAAATGTAATAACAAAAATGTATTCCAGTAATGTTGTAAGGCAGCACACAAGTTAGAAGATCTCACATCCCTTGTGCTGAACTTCAAGGACCAGTTCCTAAAGATTGGGTTACACAAGAATATGTGAAAAACACTTGGACTACTAGAGAACATTTTAACAGTTGATTAAGAAGACCTCAAAGTAGTTGAATGCCTTACCTCATTTGGATCAATCTTCACAGTCACAAAACATCTATGAATATGACTATGAAAACTGCGGGGTTGTACTGCTAAAGCTAAAGGTGCCACTTGCTCAATGTATGTTCTATTTTTCAAACAAAGAAAGATATCATTGTGTATGGATTTTATATCTCTTAATAATAGGAAAAGCCCCAGAACTAGTTATTCAAGAACACAAAAATACAACAGTAAGGAAACATCACCTGATAGAGTAGGAATCCTTCCATTGATGACAGCATGGATGCTCATTAGACTATTCATTGGCCCCTCCTACGTATTATGTTAGAACAGAATTTATAGGGCTGACTGACCTTTAATATATGGACTGTTGAGACAGTTGGGTGATCAAGGAAGTTCTAGGAGGCTGGATTCTGAAGTTCATGAGGGTATTCCTGACTCCAGAAGTGATCCAGGGATTCATCCAAGAAGTAATTCCCAGATGAGGCTTAAAGACTGTGATTTGAGCTTAGAGTCAAGAGGAGCAGGTATTGACAAGAGGTCATCTGGTCCAAGGAAAGGAGACAAGAGAGAAATACAGGATATTGTTGGAGGTGAGTTATTGAGATGCAATGGTGGGTAACCCCCCCTAGGCACCCCACAACATAGACAGTGGTTCATGCCCTATTAGTAAGTCCCAGAGAGGCAGGAGGTTTTATTATTCTTGTCCCTTCTATTGAAGTGTATTGTAATTATTTCCAACACTACTTTGTGTTTTTGAAATCATTTTTATACTTCTGGCAAATGTAATCCTTATTTGGAGTCAGGGATGCCACAAAACTGCTCATACAGGTGACAAACCTCTTAAATCACAGTAACGCACTGATTATATTTCCTGTTCGCTACTACTGACACTCCTTTTGTGGAAAAGTTAGAAACTTAAGTGGTGATGCCTCATTCTTCAGCCCAAGAAAGTGCACATGATTCTCTTTTAGCAGAACGTTAAATTAACATGATCACATGGATATGGTAAGATTTAATTGAATCAAACTTAGCTAATTTGAATTGTTGTTCATAGCAGATGATTTAGTAGTGAGAAGTGTATACAGTTCCAACAACTTTTGAAAAATGAGACCCAAGATGGAGACAGAAATCTTTTATCGTTTAGCAAAATAACAGCAAACAATGAAAAAAAGGACATGAAAGGGCTTTGTTATCCCACAGTGACTGTATGTAAAATGTCGGAACAAGGAAACACTCTGCTCTAAGTAAGTAATCATACTTCTTATCGAAATAGACTCCTTCTTCTTTAGGTTTGCAGTCAGATGTGTTAACTTATGAACAAATTATCTTTATAGCACTTCAAGCAAATTGTGCAAATTCTGACCACTCCAGTTATAGAAACAACCCTAAAGCAGGTGTCTAGTGAAATAAACATTGTGACACTTGATTTCCTTGACCGAACTAAATTCTAACAAATCCCAGGTGTTTTGAATGAAAAAGTTTAGCTCGCTCATTTTCAAACAGAGTAATGATTGTTATTCATTACACCGTACTTTAGGAACAGCAGGTGAAATCCTCAGTGATCTGAGGCCACCTAGTGACCAAATAGAATATTTAATCTAGAATATTGCATCAAGCAAATGTAATGTCCAAAACAGGACGTCAAACATTTCCGACAAGACTTAAGACAGAAAAACAAAAGTAGATCATCCAAGCTTGAAATACTGGATGTTTTACTGTTTTATTTTTTCTTTTCCTCTACATTTATAGCAATTTAGCGCTCAGTTTAAAATAATGCAAATTTCACACTACAAGTTGCACAAATTCTTTTAAATGTGCCAGTATAGCAATAAACAATTTTGAAACAAAACATCATTCAAAATTCAGTGAAATGGCAGCCTACCCATACTTTTTCACATTTTAAGAACCGCAACTTCTCAATTCTGAGTCACACTGCATATTTAACAATAAAGAAATAATGTCCCTCTTTCTAAAGGTTCTCTACAGTTATGAAGTGTTGGCTAACTCGGCTATAACAAGTAACATGCCTTTTATTTGTATTTATAAGAAACAAAATGAGATATTTCTTATGTATTTAAAATCTGCAGCTTGCATAACTATTGAGCCTCTTTTGGTGTCTGATAATATACTTGTCTTCAGTATGTGCACCACTGTAATCAATGTAACATTTTACAGATAATTAGGATAGGGTGTTTATAGATCCTTTGTTATCCAGTGAAATTTAGAGAAGCCTTACTTCTCAGTTAGATTGAAGGAGATGCAAGGAGCAGGAGGGAGATAATGGAAGTGAAGACTGAAAAGGCCAAAAGTAGGAGGAGTGTGATGGGCAAAAGTAGACATACAAGGACACTTTAATTGTTTCTAGTTAGGTATTTGATTGCACACTACATATTGGGGGGCAGAGTGGTGGCTCTAAGGCTATGGATCTGCACCAGTAATCTGAAAATTGCCGGTTTGAATCCTATAAATGCCAGAAATGACTCTACTCCATTGGGTCCTTGAGCAAGCCTCTTAACCTGCAATTGCTTCATCCTGGGTATGACGTTAAACTGCACCTGGTTCTGCAAGCAGACCCTCCAACTAGTAGGGAAAACTGGTGGCACTCTAGCCCCCATAAAAAAAAAAAACTTGCACTGTTCCAGTGTGGTGCTGAGGTGTCACCAGCTGTACTTGGGTGTCAGTCTAGGTGGTTTGGCATGTGGTGTAAGTGGCAATGTGCTCCAAACCTTTATATACTGGCGATCCTATTGGATCCGCCTGTGCCATTTATAGCATGGTTTTATAAATGTAATAATTGAAGGCTATTGCAATAAGAGGTATTGGATGGCTAAAAGCATGCCCATTTGATTCCTAGCCTTGGAGTCTTGGAGTCAAAGAATTATTTTACACGTTACCATTGGACAGCTATGAAACAGTGGTAGTGGACCTTGTACCCACTCTGAATAGTACTGGTGAAAGGTATAAGTTCTGCCAATGGAGTTTGCAACAAGAGAGTCAGTGATTTAAAGTCTCTGCCTTATGTGAATTAGGGACACTCTTCGTGTTAAGATGTTTGAAGAAGAAATGATAGGATTATTTCATCAAAAAAACTGAATCAGAGCATGACTGCTGCTCGAAATGCCACTTACATTACAGAAAGCATATCATAATTCCAGGTCAGTTGATGTCTGTAACTACTGATGCAAAAATAATGGAACAGGGTACTGCCAGCAGTCATCCTGTAGCCTAAAGGTCATATAGTCAGTTATTGTTAGTTAATTTGGATTCATTTGTATATAAAGATTTATTTCATGAACAGGGGATATATTGCATCTGGATTTGAATGTGGGAAGGGGATGGAGAAAGAGGGAGTAGACAGAAGTGAATACTGGGGAGGGTAGAAGTGAGAAGGGAAAGGATACTTGGATTGTTTCTAGGTATGGGATTGATTGCATACTACAAGAAGGGATGGAAAACAAACACATAGTGAAAGTTATACATCCACAAAGACTTGGAAGTAGATACAAAACTCTATCAAAGTGTTTGGAACTCTGTCTAATTACTCTTTTCTAAGCCGTATCACTTCACTAAGAAATAGCCATGGAAAGGAAGCTCATCAAAAGTAAGATTCCAAACAAGAGGTTTCAGAGGACAACAAACACCTAGAAAAAAATCAACAGCTAATAGTATCAGGTGACAATTACAGTACAAGAGCACTACTTAAAACCTGCCTGTATGTGAGGGTAGCAAGAAGAAACAAGCTAAGAATTCTTATAATGCCAGTTGGAAGTTTGTAAGGAAACAAGATAGTAAACCAGCTAAATTTTGGCAAAGGATTTTATGATCAAATAACATCAAGACTGAGTTGTTTTGGTTAAACAGCAAACTTACAGTAGCACTGCTCACATCCAAAGGAACTACCAATACAGCAAAGTATGGTACCAGCAGCATCATGCATTTGTGAGTAATTGCCAACAGCAGGGGCTGGACAGCTTACACATGACAAAAGGAACATAGGCCTAATAAAATATTGTAAAGGAGCTTGGCTGAGTCTGCTAACAAATTGAAGTTTGAGGAAATGCTATCCAAGCAGAAGGACAATACCCTAATCTCAAGGTTCTAGCAGCGTGACTCTGGAGCAAAGTTGGATGCCCAGTCAGATCACGATCTCATTCACAATCATGACTTGAATATGGAGGTCCACAAGGGCTGTCCCAAAAGCTCAAAGGAGGAGCAAATCTTCAAACTAGTGTGTGTGGCTAGTAGACGCCATCTCGATACCATTATTGTGAAAAAGAGTGGATCAACAAATTATTATATGGGGTTTTTGCACTTA
>JANRMT010028174.1:50076454-50110247 GCA_026402145.1 Polypterus bichir lapradei | reverse complement strand
GCGTTGTTGCTGGTGATGTCTGGTAAGGACCTGCCTTACAACAGGCCTGCAAGCCCTCAGTCCAGCCTCTCTCAGCCTATTGCGGACAGTCTGAGCACTGATGGAGGGATTGTGTGTTCCTGGTGTGACTCGGGCAGTTGTTGTGGCCATCCTGTACCTGTCACGCAGGTGTGATATTCGGATGTACCGATCCTGTGCAGGTGTTGTTACATGTGGTCTTCCACTGCGAGGATGATCAGCTGTCCTTCCTGTCTCCCTGTAGCGCTGTCTTAGGCGTCTCACAGTGTGGACATGGCAATTTATTGCCCTAGTCACATCAGCAGTCCTCATGCCTCCCTGCAGCATGCATAATGCACATTCACACAGATGAGCAGAGACCCTGGGCATCTTTCTTTGGGTGTTTTTCACAGTCGGTAGACAAGTCTCTTTAGTGTCCTGCGTTTTTAGAACTGTGACCTTAAATGCTTACTTTCTGTAAGCTGTTAAGGTCTTAACGACCATTCCACAGGTGCATGTTAATTAATTGATTATGGTTAATTGAACATGCATGGAAAACATTGTTTAAACAATTTACAATGAAGATCTGTAAAGTTATTTGGATTTTTAAAACATTATTGTTGAAATACACAGTCCTGAAAAAGGGATGTTTCTTTTTTTGCTGAGTATATATATATATATTTATTTTACCTTTAGCTTAGCTTAGTTTAGGCCCTCCCATGCAAGAATGTGAATTTTGCAGCAACCATCCTGCAACTTCCTCAAGCCATGACAGCCTCCATCTCCTCCCAGTTGACATTCATCGTTTTTAGGTCTTCCTTGAATGTTCTTTTCCATATGTTTCTAGGCTGTTCCTTTTTCCTAAATCTATCAAAGGTTACTCATAATAATTTTGGCATCCCTATAATCTGATATGCATGGGATATGCCTGGCCAGACAGATCCTGTACTGTGTAATTATGTCCTATAACTTCTGGAATCCACTACGTCATTATGTGTTGTTCATAACTGACACCAAGAATTTTTGCATAGAGATATTTGATGAAACAAATTTATTTTTCAAGATGTTTTCACTGTAATTGTCCATGTTTGTCACTGTTAGGATCAAGGTATTATGTAGGTGCAGTTTTATTTTAGTTCTGATATTCTTTAAGGACCAAATCATTCCCAGCTCTGGAATGCAGCAGCTGCATTGTCACCTTGGCAGTTCACAGATAAAATGTTGACATATAGTTTTCTCTTTACAATTTTTGTTCTTGAACATGTTGTTTTAAAATATAAATAAAGATTAAAAGAAGATGTGCATCATTTGAAAAGCAATATTCGGAAAATTTTAATAGTTCTGAATGCTTTTAAAATACACTATAATGTCAGTCAATCAGTCAGTCATTTTCTAGCCTGTAAGTCCTGAACAGGGTTGTGGGGGTCTGCTGGAGTCTCAGCTAACATAAGGCACAAGGTAGGAATAAACCCTGGACAGGGCCCCAGTTCATCACCACGGCAGGGTCACTGGGAAGCTGCAGCCTGTCTCACAGACAGAGCACTTCCCCAATCCACACTAACCTTCTTGTCTTTGGACTCTGGGGAGAAACCCAAATACTTGATGGAAGCCTGCATTGATACGGGTGAACATGCAAACTCTACGCACCATTTTGTGAGGCAGCAGGGCTACCATTACAAAATTATCAGTGAAAGTTTACTTTGCTTGGTGGCCTGAGCCCAGCCCTGGGCTCATTGCTGTCAGGTATTGTCCCCTAAGAGTCTGTAACTGATTTAAAAGTTTTCAGTAAATAGGATGGATGAAATGGATGAATAAAACATTTTTGGGTGAGGATTAATAATAGACATGTTTTCTGTACATTATATTTATATACTGTATATGTAATATTATTTACTACATAAAAAGAAACCAGGAACTATAAACCACATTTGCAAGGCTGCAATAATTGTCATCTCTTTATTATAAAAATAAATTTTTGGGAGGGAGACTAGGGAGACGAGACATAATCTTCTCCGAAGACAATTTGAAGTCCCTCGAGAAACAACGACAATCAAAAGCAAAACACGCAGCTCGCCAGCAGCAGAAAGCCAGCAGATGATCCGACTGCTTCTTGTTAGCGTGTGCTCAGCCACCCTAATCCCCCCCACTTCACAACGCGAGTGGCAGAGATGTGAAGTGGCAAAAGGACAGCTGCTGTACAGGGTTTGAAATGATCGGGCAGCACGACAAACAGAACACGCAGCTCACCAGCAACAGCAGAAAGACAGCAGATGATCCGACAGCATCTCCTTAGTGTGATTCAGCCACCCCCCCCTTCACAACTCGAGCAGCGTTATACGTCCTGTGAGAAAGAGCTTTAACCACGACAGGGGCTGGAAATAAGGAACAAGTATTGTTTTTACAAAAGGTTTAAAGTAAAAGTGAAAATAATGCATATGTAACAATTCCCATGAAAATAACAATCTCTTTAAATTGTAAACCAAACCTGGGTGTGGGCGAGCAGTGGGCAGAGCCCCCTAGTTTTGTAATAATATATTTGTGACTACATATTTTTATTTGAGTGTATATCAAATGGGGGTTATTCAGATATGTTATGTCTCTCTGCACTTTCAACATGCTTCTCCTTGTGAGGGCCATAATGAAAAGACCAGATCAATCAAATCTCAAACATCAAGATAAGGATTGGCTACAAGATTTGGGTCAGTCAGGTGGGAGTGTGAAGTTGGGCTACAACTAAACAAGGAGTCTACCCTCTTTGAGGGAGCAGCTCAGCATCAGAATTGAAAGCTCACTGTGATGTCACAGCAGTGGGGTATTATGGTTTGCCTCTAATGCCTCTTCTGGAAGGTAGGAGCAGGAATCCTGTACCTAGCAGTTGCCATTAGAACTGATGTGGACCAGAAAAATACAAAGTAAAAGATGTAATACTTTACAATAACCTTCATAAAATAAACTTTTACATACTTTTACAATGGATGAATATTTTCTATTTTAGATTATGTACTGCAAAAAGAGCTACAGCTAATGAATAAATGATAAGCTTTGTCACGCATGGATGTCTGAGGATCACCTTCCAGGCTTGATTTAGATATGCAATACCTCACTGGGGAAAGAGGGGGCAACACCACTAAACAGGTTCGAGAAGAAGCCCACAAAAACCTTATAAGCTCTGCCTCTTCTGGTCGGGACAATGTAAATCTGTGGAAGGTGGAATCTTAGTCTCTGGATACCAGTCCTGCATGATGGAGTTCCCTGACATAGACCCGTTCGAGATAGCCGAACCTTTAGACAAGCTGCATAAGCTCAGAAGAAAATTAATACATCTTTTTTCTGTTGCACCACCGCATGCCCATTTTTGTTCAGTTTTTTTTTAACAATTGCCATAAATGGTGTGGCCGGGTTGACAACCTAACCTTTCTTTGGGATTCATTTGTCTCCTTCTCCCTTTACAGCTTATATAAAGCTCTGGGAAGTTACTTTGCACACAAAGGTTCAGCTCATTCAAGCCATAATATTCTCAATCGTATTATACAGATTCAGAAGCTGGACAGTGCAGAAAATGGCCCAGGAGAAAATCAATGTCTTTGAATTATGGTATTGGCAAAGAAACTTCATTTTGTTGAACAGAACACACAAACCAGCTTACAAAATGTACTACTTACTTTTGTTTAAGAACCTTTAATGCCTTTACATGGTTCTGTTGTCTGAATTGGCTACTTATTTAAGGGACCAACATTGGGGTTTATTGATGACTTATTAATAAAAGTTTTATTAAAATGCTACTGTAATACAAAGCACTTTGAGGGCTGTCGAGTGTTGTCGAAGTGTTATCATTCCTGTCAGTCCACTGAAATTTAGGGAATGACAGCTGAACAATTAGATTCACTTTGAATCTCTTAAATATTTAAAAGTATGCTTCATAATGAATTCACTTCATGATCATTTCTTAACTTGTATCATACCACACTGAATACTTAATTCTGACTTTTTGCCATTAGTTTCCACTTTTTATTTACTGATTTATGTGAAGATATTTTTACTGAGCATTTCAGGAAACCCAGGAAATTACAAATGGCAATAATGTATTCAGCTCATTCTGAATTATATTTATTATTACAGTAAACATCATGAAAGTACAAAAATAAGTATTAATAGATTTTAGGTCATTTAGATGGAAGGATACCAGAAACATCTGTGGAGTATAAATTGTGTCACAAATTTGTATTTTATTGTTTTTTGAAAGAGAAATTTCTAGAGGACGAAAGACCCATTTTTTATGAAAGTGTATTACATAAATATGCTGAATTTTTATTCATAATAAAGTTGGCATTAATGAAAGTTTGTAATTATTTAGGACAATCCACCCAAGAAATTGAATGAAAGAGTACTGCTCCGTTAAAGCAATGTCATGTTTTATTCAAGCTAAATTTTAAAGTAAGCTTTTCCTTCCATCTGTTTATTGTTTGATCCCAGCTATTTCACTAAATATTTGCAGATAGCTGGACAGTCTGCTGATCAGCCAAGACCACTCTTGGATGGATAGACAACTTGCACACCCTCCAAAAACCAGTCATTTAATTTTATGAAAATTATGCAGGCATATCATTTGTAACCAATTTAAACTTTTCAGTTATGTGCAGCATGACAGCATCAGCATATTTAGCAGCAGCATCCACATATTTATGCAGTATGTAGACAGTTCAGCCTACTGTCACAATGAATTTGCATAATTCAGCCTGCTATGAACATATTTTAAAACTATATTTTTAAAGCAATCATGATTAGGAATGCCATATTTATGCACTATTCATGTCATTCCTGTCATTGTGCAGGTGTAATGACATTCATTTCAAATTATGATTTTTAAAATGTCTCAAAAACTTAATTTTGTCACAATGTACCTTCTGAGGCATTCTTGGAATCAATCATTTATGGTATTTACATTGTGGCTAGAAACATTCAGTATAGGTGACCTGCAGGCTGTGTCTGTAAATCACATTAATGTCTGCATTTTGTTGTTTGCAGGGTGTTATCCAAAATGAGGTGCTAAATTAGACTGTCAGATCTTTTCTGTAACTGACTCATTGACTCATTGATTGTGCTATAGAACAATTTAGAAACTAAATTTGCTAGATTGAATTATTAATGAACTAGCTGTTCTGCCTGTTTAAGGCAGCTGAAATATGCATCACTCGCACCTAAGCTGTCCATTTGGTCTGGTATAATAATACACACTCAATCCCATTCCTTTGTGACGGCCTTTTCCTCTTCTGATAGAGCCACCCATGTTTGTTGTTTCCACTCAGCCTCTCTCGTGAAACAAATCACTCTTATAGTTGAAATGTTTTGCTGGAGAAATACGGCAGTAGTCACTACCACATTGGCCTGGTTTAGCAACTCTAGCCTAGTCATGTCAGAGCTTTGGTTTAGTGTTATTAGAACATTAAATCGATCAAGACGACAACAGGCTATTCTGTCCAAAGAAAGCTTGCCAGCCTTATCCACTTAGTTCTTCTAAAAATAAAATCAAATCTAGTTGTGAAAGTGGGGGCGGCATGATGGCTCAGTGGTAGCGCTGCTGCCTTGCAGCTAAGAGACCCGGGTTTGCTTCCTGGATCCTCCCTGCGTGGAGTTTGCATGTTCTCCCCGTGCCTGCGTGGGTTTCCTCTGGGTACTCCGGTTTCCTCCCACAGTCCAAAAATATGCAGGTTAGGTGCATTGGTGGTTCCAAATTGTGTGTGTGTGTGTGTGCGGCCTGTGGTGGACTGGCTCCCTGCCTGGGGTTTGTTTCCTGCCTTGCGTCCTGGGATTGGCTCCAGCAGACCCCCGCGACCCTGTAGTTAGGATATAGCGGGTTGGAAAATGGATGGATGGATAGTTGTGAAAGTCCCTAAGGTCTTACTGTCTATGGTGCTACTTGGTAGCTTATTCCATGTGTCTATGGTTCTCTGTGCAAAGAAAAACTTTCCAATGTTTGTGCGAATTTTACCCTTAACAATTTACCAACTGTGTCCCTGTGTTCTTGATGAACTCATTTTAAAATCACAGTCTCGATCCACTGGAATAATACCCTTCATAATATTTTCACCATGCAAAGTTATCAATCATTAGCATTACAGCTATAAATCTTGTTGATATGGCCCTAGTGGGTGCTGATGCCAGCATATAACCTCAGTTAACAGAATAGGCCAATTAGACCAATTTTCTTATTTGTAGACCCATATTTTATATTATTATTTTTATTGTTTGACCCTGCTTCTACATGTTCTGCTAAATTTAAAATTTTTTCTTCCTAAATCTACCAACCAGATGGAGATACAGATACACAGACACGTGTCCTTTAAATAACTTGGACTATTGGCATCATGATTGGAATGCTGTGCATATTATGTGCCACATTCACCAAGGTGATTAGCTAGTTTGTCTTAAAAAAACTGATCTTTGTAACATGTTCTGCAGAAAATGATCAAAAGAAATTTTCCAAATGCAGCTGTGTGGGCATCATTGTATGTTTTTGATAATAATTGATGAATAAAATATAACAGCATTATTTTTTTATTTTCAGAGCTGTAATAAATATTGGAAAACACTGAAGTAGCGGTTAGAACTGCTGTCTCAGAGGTCTGAAAGGCAGGGTTCAAATCTCATTCTAATCAACCTCTGTTAGGAGTTTTCCTGTTCTCTCCTTGGGTGTTTTTCTGTGCTAACTCCAGTTTTCACCCCACATAATAAAGACTAATTTTCCTAAGTAGATAGTAATTAGAAACTTCTGCATATTAAGTGCATGTTCAATGTGATCATTTACAGTGTATTTCCATAAAAGTACATTATATTTTAAGAATGCACAAAACAACATCCCAATTAATCCAGTTCAGGCTCATGGGAGGCCATTTTCTAACTCACCAATGCAGAGCTGCTCTCTATACTGAATGGAATAGCCCCTTACATTTCATCACAAGGCACACTCACGCATGCAGAGCTGATTTAGAGTCAATAGATTGTCCAGCATACATGTCTTAGGACTGTGAGAGGAAAAGTGAAGAATCTGAAGTAAAGCCTGTCCAGGAATTGAAGCCAGAGTGGTGAGGAGGAAACACAACCTAACCTCTGTGCCCTAACGTGACTCTCTTAAGACCACTTAATCCTCTCAGAACCCATCCTGTTCTAGGTGAATAGACAATATTCATTTGCAGGTTTCAAACTCAGAACGCTGCATCTATGAGCTAACAGCACCAACTACTATGCCTCCATGCTTCCCAGCTGTAAACTTATTTCATACAGTTAGTTACTTCACAAGTTTACAGAGTTACCACTGGGCACTCAACGCGCTGCACTTTTCATTTCACTGCCTTGTGCCTTTGTCTAAAGTGATTTCAACTTGTCTCTCTAAAGGATTTTCTTTTTGTTTTTGTTTTGTTAGGTTAAAAGAAACCATATTATTTGCAAATATACTTTTAAATGTCTTTATCACAAATGAAAGGTTTTTATTTTTTATTTATTTTAGACTGTGGCTCAAAATATAAAAGTGCATTTCTCTAACAGCTGGTAGGGAAAGAATCCTAAGAATGTTTCATGCAAATAGGGAGGAACAAAGGAGTGTGTGGGTTGTTTACTGAGCTGACGGCACTCAATGTAAATGCCTTGTGTCACACAAAGCACCTGGGGAGCCTTGTCATCAAAAATCAGTTCACACATTCTGGGCTCTTTTATTCATTTGCACGAAATAGCAATAAATGCCACTGGACTCATAATGCACATTCAATTAAAATCTACAAGGCATGAGAAACATGTCTTGGCATTCCAGCTGTGCCAGTTTAAAGTCACATGTGCAGCTATCATACGCTGCACCATCTTCACATTTCAAGCTGCCAGCAAAACCAGAACTGGAAAGAAAATGAAATCTGTACATCTAATCTGTTACATTTAGTTAGTACACTGAACCTGGAGGTGCAGGCACTTCTAAACACTTACATGCCACTGGGCACAGTTTTGCTAGAATTAGCATTTTTTTCTTTATATTTTAACTTGACTTTTACTTTGTAGTAAGTGTTTTTACCATCTCCTTGAAGAAAGAATATAAGATTTTGGAAATATGCTCTGTGGTATAGTGGGGTCCTTGGCAGTTGTGCCACTTAAAATAAATAAATATCTGCTCAGGCATATGTAGGGTACAGCTGTGTGTTGTAGCATGGCAAAGCGACTCCAGGGTATGAACTGGGGTGACTGGCTGAGCTATGCATTCATGTCCTGGGACACACAGTTCCCAGATTGCCTTGTGCTTGGGAGGCTATAATCAGCGCCTGTACAACTGCATCCTTTGAAAGTGTATAAAGAAACCTGAGCAGGAAACAGAGGGGAAAATGGAACAGAACAAGAAGAGAACCACAAGTGAGAGGAAAGTATCAGTTGCCTGAGCCAGCGTCAGGGAGGAAAGCCAGAGAGGTCAGTACCACCACGAAGCAGCAAGCAGTGGGGGATTGTCTCCTGCTGAATAATTTATAGAGGAGCAGAGTACGATGGTGGTGGTGCTCTCCTAGAGATGCCGAAGATGCTAGGAGAGCGTAGTGGAAGATGGAGGGGCAAGCGGCTCAGAGTGTTATGGCATTTGGAACGAGATTTGAAAGTGGGGGCCACAGTTGCTGAAGTCTCCATAGATTGCAAGACCATTTTGGTGAGCTGGATAGTCAATGGAAGAAGACACGCTGGGCTCAGAGGCAGAGACAGAGAGAGAGAAGAAGGTATCTGATGACTGCATGGTTTTGTCCTGTTTTTATTGTTAAATCAACTCTTTGATTTTAAGTTGCAGACAGACACTGGTTTTATGGATTATTTTTTATTTATTGGAAGAAACATTGACCTTAGGACACTTTATTGTATAGTTCGTAATAAAAAGCACTGAAGCAATTTTCACCTAACTCTTGCTGACTTTGTGTGTCATCATCTGCCCGGCTCATCCTCAATTTCATTATCGACGGATCTGGGTTTAAGCTGCCTGTGACTGTGGAACCAATCCAGACCCTCACAAGCTCACATAGTTTAACAAACTACGCTTAATCACATTCAGGGTCTAAAGGGACCCATCCTGTCTAGAAGCACAGGCCACAGGGTAGGTCATTGCCATGAACAGGGCTCAAGTCCACCACAGAGACCACTTACACATGTGCCCCAAATAAATTTGATTTGTCACATACAATTATACAAAGTACAGTATATGATGAAATGCTTAGTTGCTGAACTCCATAAATGTGCATTAGAAAATATAAAAAGATAATAAATAAAACTCTACGAATACCAATAAATATCAACATGTACAATAATGGCATTATATTAATATTCTAAACATATATTATAAATAAATAACTTAGTATAGGAGAATTAACAATAAAGCATCATGTAGCTCTAGGCACCATTCCCATTTACGATGCCAATGGACTGTGCAAAATAAAACTCCTCAGTCTCTCTGAACCACTCTTCAGGCAGTAGTAACATTTCCCTTTTCAAAAAGAAAAGGCCATTGGTGGGAGGGCTGGTATCTTTGATAATTTTTGCTTTGGTCCGACATTGCTTGATGTAGATGTCCTGAAAGTTAGACAGTGTAACCCTAGTGATGTATTCAGCTGACCTTCCACTCTCTGCCAAGCCTTGCAGTCCTGCTGTGTGCTGTTTCCAAACCAAGCTTTAATACTTCCTCTTAGGACACTTTGATGGCGGATTTATAGAAATTCTTTAGTATCTAGAAGGGCAGCCTGAAATCCCTGAGGTATCTGAAGTAGTAAAGATGTTGTCTTGCCTTTTTCACCTGCGTGTCAATGTACTTGGACTAGGTCAGGTCCTCTGTGATGTGAACACTGAGATATGTGAAACTGTCCACCATCTCCACTTAAGTGCTGGTAATACTGAAAGGGTGGTAGGGGTGGTCTGCTGTTTTCCGCCAAAGTCCAAAATCAGCTCCTTTGTCTTGCTGACATTCAGGAGTAGACTGTTTTCCTAACACCAGTGTGTAATACTTTCCACTTCATCCAGGTAAGCCTGTCCCAATGGATAACAAGATTAACAGGGTAAAAGGGATAAAATACCGGTCCACCACATGGTTTATGCTGGAGGTAGTAGTGGAGGAGAATAAAAAAACTGATGACCATTATTAACAATGCTGCACATCCTGTTTCTGACACTGTAGCATTGAGGACTTTTAGCCAATGAGTTATTCAGCAGATGTGTGTCAGGAAACACTACTGGGACTCTATAATGCCACACTGTGACTGCTGTCTTATTATTAAGCAAGTCAGGAGAGTTCTTCTTTTTAGTAACTCTTGTGTATATTTGAGGGTGGTTGTTGCTGTTTGCAATAATGTTTTTTGATCTTCTGCAAAAAAGCTAAATTTCCCCCATTGAACAGATAAAGTATTATCTGTCTATCTGTATGCACACATACACCCACATTCACTCCTACAAAACCAGTATAAAGACAGGGATCACTGTAGCTGGGGAAAGAATACTGGGAGAAATATGGTCCATGGTGTTGTACTGTACATGTCGCAAGCATGTGAAGGGCATCTGCTGAACGGAAGTATAGATCGAGTCCACCTGTTTGGTTAGTTATATCCTACCTCCCTGAATTGATTGCTGCGAGAACAGCATTAACTACTGTAGACTAGGAACTGTGTATATATTCGAGAAACTGTAATAAGAGTTGTTTTGTCATGGAAGGGTCTGATGGTGAACGTAGGAGTTTCTATGCAGACCTGAGTATTTCCAAACATTTCAGTATTGCTCTATTAAGTCACACCTGCCTGTCTCGGACATACAGCTACAGTCTGTAGCTCCACTTGTGGTCACCATCCTAGGGTTAACTTCATCTATTTTTAAAATACGACTTCACTTTCCTTAGACCCTGGACAGTTTAGAAAGCGTTCAGAGAAGAGAAGTGTTTTAAAAAGTTTATTCATTCACTATAGAATAACATTTTCCAAACAATGGTTCATAATGTCCCAAAAGCAGAAGAAAAGCAAATGGATGTCATGAAAGTAGAACTTGGATGGATAGCAGCTCTTCTTTTGAGGAGTCTTGGCACCCAGTGTTCCTAGATATCGGGTGGCTTTTTCGATTTGAGTTGTCAGGTCTTTAATCTAAAATGGTCTGTAGATGATCTCGATGCAACGAGAGAGAAAGAGAGATAACCAGCTGCTGTGCATACAATATTTTTATGCTGGCCTTGTTCTTCCTTACTGTACCCTATAGATCAAGGGGACATTGCAGTTTAGAGGATCAAATCCCTTCTCATGTGCATACCTGTTCTTGAACTTTCTACCAATCAACATTCCACCTGTGGCCATAGGCTAGAAAAAAACATTTATTTTGTTTTTGCAGCCCACAACCTTCAGTTGAGACGACCTGAAGTTCCTCTTTAAACTGGCTCTGACCTGTTATGTGGTGAGCAGAGCAGTCAAGTTTTTATTATATATTAACTAAAATCTTAAAAGTACAAAGTTTTCATTTAAAAAAAGTACACACTTTATTACTGTAAGAATAAAAGTAAAATAGCCTATTACAATATCAAAGCATATATATAAAACAATTGTTCAAAGTCCATCACCATATCAAGAGTCAACGTCTAAAACTTAGAGAGGGTACTGCTAAAAAACCAAAGAACTAAACCATAAACAGGAAATGCCAGGAATCGTTAAACAGAAAATGTGTTGTCACCAAAACTGTGATGCTAAACTGTAAGCAAAATCAATAAATGGAATGTTTTGTGTCATGATCCAGAAGACAGAAAAAACTAAGATGGCAAATACTGAAGTTGTTTGAGAGATTTATCCGTAATCTCGGATGCTGCACTCAGTACCATTGTGGGGTTTTAAAGCAAAGCATCCATGACGTGACACATAGTGCCTTCAGCCTCTAGCAAAGAAGTCAAAAAATGATAATGTGATGCACTTGAAATTAACTTATAAAGGTATTTATACTAGTCTATAGCTGAATTATTAAAACACTGCACCCATGTATTCATATTCCTTTAACCTTCAATCTATATGCTTCCGTTAGGTCAGATTATCTCAAGTTACGACGTGAGCTACCACAGCTATGCTGATGACACACAGCTGTACTTATCAGTAGCACCTGATGACACCGACTCTCTTGAATCAATAACACAATGTCTTACTGGTATTTCTGAATGGATGAATAGTAATTTTCTCAAGTTAAATAAAGAGAAAACTGAAATTGTATTGATTGGCAAAAACTGATTAAGTGAGGTTATCAAAAATAATCTTGACGCATTAGGATTAGAAGTTAAGACCGAAGTAAAAAACTTAGGGGTAACCGTTGACTGTAACCTGAATTTTAAATCACATATTCTTCAGACCACTAGGACAGCATTTTTTCACTTAAGAAATATAGCAAAAGTTAGACCTCTTATATCATTGAAAGATTTTGTTTTTAGTCGATTAGATTACTGTAACGCACTGCTCTCAGGACTACCCAAAAAAGACATAAATCATTTGCAACGAGTGCAGAATGCAGCTGCTAGAATCCTAACTCGGAAAAGAAAATCTGAACACATCTCTCCAGTTTTAATGTCACTACACTGGTTACCTGTGTCTTTCAGAATTGACTTTAAAATTCTGCTTATAGTTTACAAAGCCTTAAATAATCTCGCTCCATCTTATATATCGGAATGTCTGACACCCTATATTCCAAATCGTAATCTTAGATCATCAAATGAGTGTCTCCTTACAATTCCAAAAGCTAAACTTAAAAGAAGTGGTGAGGCGGCCTTCTGCTGCTATGCACCTAAAATCTGGAATAGCCTGCCGATAGGAATTCGCCAGGCTAATACAGTGGAGCACTTTAAAACACTGCTGAAAACACATTACTTTAACATGGCCTTTTCATAACTTCACTTTATCTTAATCCTGATACTCTGTATGTTCAATTCATTATAATAACTATTCATGGTGGCACTAAAATCCGTACTGACCCCTACTCTCTCTTCTGTTTCTTTTTCCGGTTTTTCTGTGGTGGCGGCCTGCGCCACCACCAACTTACTCAAAGCACCATGATGTCCCAGCATTGATGGACTAAAAGCCAGAAGTCCACGTGATCATCATCATCATCACCAAGTCCTTCCGTGAAAACCATAAATACAAAGAGGACTGTTTCATTTATGTTAGGTAGATTGCCCAGAGGGGCCTGGGTGGTCTCATGGCCTGGAATCCCTGCAGATTTTATTTTTTTTTTCTCCGGCCGTCTGGAGTATTTTTTTGTTTTTTTCTGTCCCCCCTGGCCATTGGACCTTACACTTATTCTATGTTAATTAATGTTGACTTATTTTATTTTCTTACTGTGTCTCTTATTTTTCTATTCTTCATTATGTAAAGCACTTTGAGCTACATTTTTTTGTATGAAAATGTGCTATATAAATAAATGTTGTTGTTGTTGTTGTTTAACGTTAAAAACCCGCAACAGAGCAACAGGAAAAATAAATGTAGAATAAAAAAAATAATAATAATAAAAATTAACAAGGTGTCCCAATTCATAACAAGTTAAGTGTTAAGGCACCACAGTTAACTGTGCCATCCCTTTATGTTCTAACTGACAATAATAACATCCCACGCCTGTTTATGGGCAGTACAGTGTTTAGCACTGCTGCCTCGTAGCTCCAGGGATCTGGGTTCAGCTCCAAGCTCAATCACTGTTTGCATGCTGTTTTCTAAAAAATATTTTTTTTCCCACTGTTTTATTGTCATAAGAATATCTCTGAAATTCAGAACACATGTTTTGTGAAATCAAGAGCTTTGAATCTTCGAAGTGGTCATATTCAATAAGCTTTTTAAGGCTCTTGTTTCACATTTTGCCTCTAATTGTTATCCACTTATGGAGGCTCTTTTATCTGTAAAGATAATAAAAAGAACTTTACTTAACAATGCATATGTCTTGGACAAATGACAGCACACTACAATTATGAAAAAAAAAAAACCCTGAGGCTTGTAATATAGAATGCAGCCACCAGATGCCACCAATGCCAGGCAGTGACAGTTTTTTAGATGTTCATTTTACCCTCCTCCCCAGAGACATTATCTAATGGGACTAGAATTAGATCCCCAATGCCACTGTTGCCCTCTTAACATTCCTGTCACTTTTCTCCACATATTCTGGGAATGTCCTCTGGCTGCGTTTTTTTGGCACTATTTGTGCCCTCAAGATCTCCTCCTCTTAGACATTTCTTCTATTTCCTCACTTTCCCTTTCCCTCTCCCAGCAGAGGCTTTTAATGACAGAAACCATTGCAGTTAAATTGCTTTTAGCTTCTCACTGGAAATCTCCCGTCCTTGTCTCTTCTGCAATCTGGAAGTCTTCATTTTACAATCCTTTCCTTTTTGAACTTTCTGCATCCTGAATCAACAACTCTTCTAGCTCTGCTCTCTACAGCTGGCTTCATGCTGTCCAGTTAGTAAACATCTATTTGGTGGGATGCTGCTTGAGGCAGTTTCTCCCTCCCACATTTCCTTGTTTGTTTTTTTTCTTCCTTATTTTGCCTTGCATCCTGCATGGTTTGTGTGTGTATGTCCCAGTTTACTCATAAACTCTTTTTTTGTTTGCTTTTACTGTATTCCTTTTTCATTTTATCAATAAAAATTTGATAAAAATATATATATGTTTTTAGTTGTAAAGGATAACGACATAGTACATATATAGACATCGACAAAAGTAAACATAATAAAACAGTAACTGATTGGTCAGTTTGGCTTTAGTGACATGACGACAGAGGAAATGAGAGTGTAAAATGCACAAGGAGGAGTAAAGGCACACACTGAGAGAGTCGCCTTCAAAGACAGCAAGTTGTGGTAGTGCAAGGTACAAAAATTGGACTGAAGAAATGTTGGGGCTCCAACCAGGTCCCCTTGTTTAATAACAATTCATGTAATAAACAAAAAAGGCGCACAATGGCACAAAAGCAAAACTGAAATTCCCATGTCAAGGAATCATTTGTCAGATCTGGTCTGGTTTCATTTTGAACCCCTTCTCTCAAGAGTGGGGACTCCAGAATGAGATGCCACCTTTTTTGGGCATCTCGCTATTATGCTCCTCCTACCAAAAGGGGCGGAGTCAATTGCCCTCACTTAGCATCTTTTCCTGGATGCTGGAAGAAAAAGAGAGAATACAGTCAGAGACAGAGCTCCATTTTGTCCAGGGAAGCAATTGCTTAACCAAGACGAGTCAGTAGGGTGATCGACAGACCCACATGTGTGACAAAGAATAAATGCAAGCAGGAGGCGATAAAGGTGCCTTGAAAATAATGGCAAAGTCTGACAAGCAGGCTTTACAGGAATGTGCTCGAGAGAGGGAGTGCTGGTTAAGAGATGTCCACACACTCAAATACAGAGGAAAGGCGTTAAAGCAAATATTTTTTCATTGTTCTATTACCTTTTTAGTCAGATAGTGTGGCTAGTTATAGATAAACTTCTAGTTAAATGACAATGAATGTATATTATGGAGAACATTCTAAACATTCATGGCACAGAACAGCAACATCCCACACTGATGCCTATAATATTGCCAATGGTCCTCTCAATTTTGATCCATGTAACTGATTTAGAGTAGGCCATTGGAACAAAGTGAAAAGCCTAAAGTTAACATAAAACCTATTCATTCCGAAGTTCCATCTGTGTTCCAGTGTCTGTGTGGAAGAATTTATTTTAATGTAACATCATCCCCTCATTATTTTAAACACTTCTCTCATGTCATCTCTTAATCTTGTTTTGCTTAAGATGGAAGGATCCAGGTCCTTCAGTCTTTCCTCCTGCCCCCTTCCCCACATCCTTGGAATACCTACTACCTCTTCCGTGGACTTTCTCTCTTTATTGTGACACGAAGAATAAAATATTACCCAGCCCCTATTACAAATTGTAATTGTTCTCTAGCTGTATAAAAAGGAGCTCTGTAGGATTTCCAAATCATTTTTAATTTTCTTTTTTGCTTTCCAGCTCCAAACTCTCTTATTGTTGTAATTATGTCAGGAAACTATCAACATTTTTGTGTTCTGTTTTATTATCTTTTATTGAAATTTTTATTGTTACAGGCTTATAAAAAGTATTCATCCTTTTGGAAATTTTCACATTTTAATTTTATTCAACATTTAGTCACAGTTGATTTAATTTATGTTTTTGACACAAAGGCTCTTTCATCCATCTATTTTCCAACCCACTATATCCTAACACAAAGTCATGGGGGTCTGCCGAAGCCAGTCCCAGCCAACACCAGGCACAAGGCAGAAACAAATCCTGGGCAGGGCGCCAGCCCACTGCAGGACACACACACACATCCACACACCAAGCACACACTAGGGACAATTTAGGATTGCCAATGCACCTAACCTGCATCTCTTTGGACTATGGGAGGAAACCCACGCAGACAAGGGGAGAACATGCAAACTCCACGCAGGGAGGACCCAGGAAGCAAACCCAGGTCTCCTCACTGCTAGGCAGCAGCGGTACCACTGCACCACTGTGCTGCCCAGGCTCTTTCATGTCAAAGTAAAAAACAGATCTCTGAAAAGTAGTCTAAATTAATTACAAATATAAAATACAATATAGTTGAGCTCATAAGTGTCCATCCCCTTTAATATGGCACACCTAAATCATCACTGGTGCAGCCAACTGGCTTTAGAAGCCTCAGAATTAGGTCAATGGAGATCACCTGCATGTAGGTAAGGGGTTTCAATTGGTGGCATGATAAATGCACTTTATCTGGAAAATGAGTCAGTATGTTGGCCTAACTCACACACTAAACACAAAAAAAAAAATTACAAGCAACTCCATGAAAAAAATGAATGCAGCAAAATACAGAGAAATCTGTGACAGTCTGGGTTGATTCCAGCTGCCGCATCATCCTTGGAACTAGAACTGTCAATAACATAACCAAGATGAGCCATGCAATGAGGACATAAACAGTCCAGAGTAAGGTGTAAAAACTGCAAAGTACTTTTATTTTTGACCAATAAATAGTGCAGAGCAAGTATTCATACATAAATAATCCATAAAAACAGATGCCATGTGTGAAAGTTAAAAATCACAATAAACATTTAATTAAAAACCATGCAGCAATCAGGGCTCCTTTTCTCTATCACTATGGCTCTTCCCACCCAGCGCTTTTTCTCCTCTTCATCTCCCCAGCTCACTCTACAGCTCTATTCGGCTGAAGGAAACACAAGCACTTGCAGCCCCAACCTCTGGCTCTTGCCATCATTGCCTCCTTCAGTGTCTGTCGTGACGCTCAAAGCCAGTTCTTCCTCACGGGCCTTTCTGGCACCTACTGGATTCCTAGGAGAACTCCTTTTTCATCCCAAGCTCCTTCATCTGCTCCATCCACCCCTGGAGCATTGATCACTTGCTCCTCCACTGAGCAACTAACCATCTTCTTCTCCATCACTTTGTTCTTTCTCTCCTTTCCTTTCATGATTTGTTATTTCGTTCTCATTTTCTTTTTTCCTACTGTTTCCTGCCCATGCTCTCTTTTATCATTCTTTTGGCCAGAGTGCTAATGAGACAATCATTCACATCTGCATGTGAATGATTGGCTAACAAATTACTCATGGAAACCCCGAAGCTACTCTGCCATGCTACCATTAGCATCCATTCACCTCCACGTGAGAGCTCAATTTATTTATTTATTTTTAAAATACCCTATGCCACGGACCCCTCTCATGACAAAATCATGGAGGAAAGACAACAAAATAAACACTAAACCCAGCATAAAGCCAAAGCTGCGCACGAATGGCTTAAAAACACCAATGTTAAGGTCCTGGAGCGGCTTGCGTCAAGAGTCCAGATCTCAATCCAAGCGAAAAAGGCTATACATACACTTAAAGAATACTTATGCACGCGATTGACCATGATATACAGGGTGAACCAAAATGAAGTACCACATTTCTCAAGGTCATTGCGGAAGGTGGAGGCAGCCGAGTGGGTTGGGGTGGGGGTCCTTTGATAGGCGATCCCTTTTAGTTTTCAGTCGGTAACATGCCTTAGTCCTGTATGCACTGTGCTGTCGCTGTTGAAACGTTCTTCAAAAACAACAAATTCATCATCACTACGCAACACGCCTTACGAATGCACTTCAGCATTCTTCCTAAGAGTGATGTCCCAAATTGGAAAACAATTCTTCTGTTGGTGGCTAATTTTAGACAGACGGGTACAACATTGAACAGAAAATCTCCAGGCTGTCCTCAGACTGAATGCCTGAAAACATCCAAGCTGTAAGGGTATCAATTTTGCAGTCTCCTAGACGTTCAGTATGTAGACATGCTTTGGCATTTCCAACACGTCTTTGAGTAGGATTTTGCACAAGGACCTTAATTTCCATCCATAGAAAATGATGGTAGTGCAGGAACTCACTGAGAGAGACTGGGAGAGCCGTAGAGTTGTGTGTGAACATTCTGCAAACCATTTATCGAGGTGCCATTGTCATGTGCGGTGACGAGGCACATTTCCATTTGAATGGTTGCATAAATAAGCAAAACATTCACTATTGGGCTGAAACCAACCCTTGTGAACTTCATCAGAGACCTCTACACAGTGTGCGTGTTACAGTTTGGTGCGCAATTGCAGAATTTGGCATTGTAGGCCCTTACTTTTTGAGAAGGGGGGAGCAACTGTCACTGTCACTTCAGAACGTTACATTAAAATGCTAGAGAACTTTTTGTGGCCCAAACTAGAAGAAATGAATGTCTTGGATACCTGGTTTCAACAGGATGGAGCAACCACTCAAATGCAGAGATCCATGCAAGTTTTGCAGGAGATGTTTCCAGGGAAGCTGATGATCCCTGAGCAGTGATGTCGGCTGGCTTTCACATTCACCTGAACTCACTCCATGTGATTTCTTCTTGTGGGGTTATCTCAAGTCGAAGGTATACACACACCAACCTCAAAACCTTAAAGTCCTCAAGGACACTATTCGCCACGAAATCACCCCTATTGAAATGGCAGAATAAATCATGCAAGAATTCCGAAATCATCTCAGAGTATATAGCTAATGATGGTCACCACCTTGAAGACACTATTTTTAAAACACAGTGGAAAAGAAAACTATTTTGTATACCCTTTCTTTTGTCGTAATGAAATTTATTTTATCCTGTAGTGTTTTTATAGAACTGTTTGAAATGTGGTACTTCTTTTTGGCTCACCCTCACCCTCTGGCAAGTCTCCAAACGACATTGGTTAAAGAAAAGACCTTGTGAGAGACTAACGCTTGAGAGATCAACAAAAATATTAATAGGGGAACAGTCTAGTTTTGAATTTGACTTGTTGTTTTTCTTAAACATTTTTATACAAAATGTATTAATTTTTATCTTAAATTACCTTTGCTAATGACTAGGACTATTCTTTATTTTTCTCCTAAAGAAAAAGTTGCAGAAAAAATTTACCCGATAGGACATTGAATTTGTTCTTAGTTTGTTTATACCCAAGTATTGAGTACAAGACAAAGAAAGTTATACTTTGGGAACATTCAAAATTTGACTTGATGTTATTTTTGAGGAATGAAACTAACAAGCTTTGTTGGACTTAATGGACTATTTTTATGAAAATTGTTATATTGCTCTAAATCGGGAAGAAAGACCTGAAAGAGAAACAGAAATCCACTGGCCCTTTGCTTGTTCTCATATCCAGAAAGAAACTATATTGAGTTTGATGAACACTTTTATTGTTACCCAGCATTTGGCCAGCTTTTTTTCTGAAATTCAACTAATAACGAGTGGAGTCCGCTGCATGTTTAGTGGACATAATGTAGTTTGTAGTACTTTGAGGTTCTCTTTTACAAGTATGCTGTTGGCTGAAAAGTCAGGTTTCATGATTCTATGGCTAAGGCTGAGAGAATTTTCTAATATTGTAATAAAATGAGGATTGGGTTGAGGTGTCATGGGCAACTACATTTAGTATTCGTGTTTTGTCTAAAATGAATCATGCTCAAGTTTTGTTGACACCAATGTATTTTTTTCCTGTGCTATCTGTAGACTAAGCAGACTTCATCATAGTTACAGAATTTATGGGAGCTGCACCCAAAGAGAATGGGGTGGACTCGTGTTGATGTCACTGATGTTGTGGCTAGTCACCGTCTTCTTGGCGGAAGAATGTACACTGCTATGCTATGGTGCTATGTAGGACTCAGATCTTTCCTTCATATTTCTGTAAAACCTGACCCCCTGTCCTCTCCTTGCACAGAGCAAGAATTCCATTCTAAGACATTCATGGCAAAGCTGGACAAAGAAGCATAATCCCAAGAGAACCTCCTTATCAGATTAAAACACTTAGTATCTCAATATACTAAACAACTATATCCAACACTATATGATCATGGTTGGTGCACTTGGACTGTTGAGCAGGGCATACATTTTTGTCATGCATATGCACAGAACAGACACAAGAACTTTGACAGAACAATACATGAGATGTCATAATCTTCCACTGATGCCATCTTTATGGCCAGTACAGCAAAGCCAGTAATAAACAATGTCAGCTACAAAAGAATCAACTGAAAAAATTAAATTTTGCTCCACCAATTTTACATAATATCTCAAACCAACTTAAAAGGATTTACAAATGTGACTAATTCTTAAAATTGTGCTTCTCAGTAGTCACCTACTGTGCACGTTCATCTGTTTAAAATGTGAATCCACTATTTTTTATGAAAACCAATTTGAGTTTGTAATTCTAGCTGTGCTAGTATTAAGAGAGGTTGAAATCTAAGTAATCAACGTTGACCTCAGTGTTAACATTTGCTGTGCACCATGGAATGCTTATGTCTCTTTTGTATACCATTTGGTATGGCATTATTAGAAGCAGTAGATGCAGTGTTAATGTTTGTGATACGCCATCTGTTGGAATGACACAGACATAGCAACCAGATGGATTCACGGACAGACAAACAGACACTTTACCTTTTATTAAGGTGGATTTGGATGAATATAAAGTGTGAACAATAAAAAAACTATTAAAACATTTTAAAATTAGCATTATATTGCATAGAATTATAAAAATAAGGCAAAACGTAAATACTAATTAACCAGAAAATCATGCTTGCGAAAATTTTGTAAGGATAAAAGCGTTAATGAAATGATGTTGAGGGAGAGAAGAATATCACACGTTACAGTAAGAAAGCAGATTATTTTAATAAGTAGTGACTTGTGAGAGGATCGATATTACAATAGTTACATGATAAGTATGAGATGTTATTATAGCCACTTACAACAGCATGAATATTACAATACAAAGTGTAACGTGAACAGGTTAACAGAACATATTGGATAAGAGGTGAAAAGCAGGGCACATGTAAGTCAGTATGTGTGAAGTGTGGCCGTCAGGTAATGTAGTATACCATTGTCTATAATAATTGTCAGAAAACACAATTTGTTGCATAAACGTTATTGTCAGCGAAAATATTCCCCTGTGTGTAACCCATAAGTACCTGTGCGTTTAACCCAGGTTACGATGTAACTCTGGAAAATGCTGTGTACAACTGCCCATGAGTAAAAACAGGGCCTGGCAAATAAACTCCGACATTATTAAACGTTTGTCCTTGTGACTTGGTGATAATCATAAAATATTCTAAATGAACGGGGAATTGCCTACTCCATAATATAAAGGGAATATCTTGTTTTGAGTTGTCAGTGTTATGGAATCCCTGTACTTATTCCATCATAATGTTTCTTGTTGTCTGGCAGTTTGCCGCTGCTCTTCAGAAAGGTTGTGTGTGTAATTCGTTTTTCATTCACCATCTAGTTGCAAGACTTGCTGCCACTGATCCTCAGATAATGTCGCTCTGTGGTTTGTCTTACGTTGTCTTTGTTGTTCTAAGGCCTGTGCTGGTTAGTCTGGCGTGATGTAGATGTTTCTGTTTCTGTACGTTGGTGTGAGTATGTAGGCTGGTGAGACCATTTCTGTTGGTAGCAGATAGGCTATATGAGCCTTTTCATTTTATTGGGAGGCTTACATTGAAGTGATGGAAAAAGGAGGTGTAAAATGGTAGTGTCATAATACAGTTTCGGTCAGTAACAAACAGTTAAATACCTCAGGCAATAATTGATCACATTGAAGAACTGAAGACTTGAAGATAAGAAGGTGGCCAAAAACTCTGCCAGGAACAAGGCATTATTGTTGTGACGGGATATACTGTTGTGGATGGATGGACACAAGCGAAATAGTATAAAGATAGGGAAAGCACGCCAGAACAATGAGGGCAAGACAGAGAAGTTGCTTAGATCTTCCTGATAGGCTGAATCCATCTAATATGTCAAAAGAAAACAAAAAAGCTTCTTTCTTTGAGAGCAAAACATTTGACAAGCTGGGGAAATCACTGCCTCTGCCATTAACTGTTTTAAGAATGCATCTTATCTGGCTCTTGTTAAAAGTTGCTGTGATGTGCTCTTTACAGGGAGTGATTTCCTAGACAAAAAGTGATCTTTTTCAGTGTAAAAATGGTTGACACAAGACTGACAGTTTAAAATGTGAATGAGTTTATATATTTTAAGAAATACAAATACTGAGCATCTGAATCAATATTTGGTGTATATATTCAAACAATTTGCTGGAGTTCATCCCATATACATATTTCTGGAGAGAGGTCTTTTTTCTTTGATGTTCTTACTAGCTTGTTAATGACTCCATTTTGTGATTTTACATTTAGGCATTTCCTTTTTCTGTTGTTTTGCGATCTGATAAATTATCCAAACCAGAAGCATTTCAAAGAAGCCGTAATCTTCTATTATTATAATGATTTGATGTGGTTCTCAATACATATTACTGTTTCTAATGCATGCTGCACTAGGGTAACTATATAATGTCTGATAGAGCTACTGAACTGAGGTTTCTGACCCTAACCTGAATTAAGGTTATGAGCCTAATTGAAAAATTGCTTGTTTCTTCCCTTAATAATCCTAAGGTCTCAGTTAAGATCATTTGTTAACAGAAAACAGACATGGAGGGAGACCTTGTGTAGAATAAGCAATCCTCTGATATTAGATCCATTAATAATTTCAAAGTTCCTTGCATAAATCAAAAACACATCTCTCCTCTGTGTCTTTTTAATCCATCCCTGATTTGTTCATTTTGCTCCATCAGTTTTGGATGGATTGAATAATAAACTATGGCACTTTATTAAATTAACAGCGCAACTAAAAAAAATCCTTCCCTAGATAAATGATAGTATCATGTAGACATCAAAGTGATTTAGGTAATACTACCAGATTAGGTTAGAAGGTTGCCTTCTTGTGTTTTAAGTTTTAACTTACATCGAATCTCCCACAAACAGAACCAAAAGGCCAAATCATGAATCCCACAGGGCAACAATATTTAATGCAAAGGTAATTTAATCCAGTATGAATTCTAAAACGCAATATTTATATAGTTTAGTATTCTCAGGACTATTTAATCCAATCCAGGGTTGTAGGGGACAAGAGCCTAAAATGGTAACATCAGTTGCAAGACAGAAAGGAGATCTGGTCAGGACACCAGTCCATCTCAGGGCCCATTCGAACACAAACCCAAACTCACACAGTTGTTAAATAACTTTATGTGTGCACCTTTGAGGATGGGGGTGAGAAACAGAGTGCCAGGAGGAAAACCCCATGCAGAAATGGGAAGACTATGAAAACTCCACAGACAACAACTGGGCAAAAGTTTTGAACCCCAGATGCTGGATTTTCGAATCACATTCACTGTTCATTGCAGTACTGTGTAGCCTTGAATCATTTTGTACATAGGGCCATTTAGCAACTGCCGGTTAACCTGGGGATGAATGAGTAAAACCAAAAGTATCTCAAGGAAAACCCAGTCACGCATGTGAAGAAACTGTAAACCCCACACAGACAAAGAATGAGCATGGAACTCAAATGAAGGACACTATATCCATGAGCACTAACCACTGTGCCAAGGCGCTAGCCTTCAGGTTATTCACATGCAGCTAAATTTTAACTACTGACTACTCTAATACCTCATTCATGCAAATAGCCGACGTTGAGTTTACTTCTGTCAAAATAATGTTTCTGCTGTGTTTATTACAGCATAGCATTTATTTGGACAGGTGTTTATTTCCCTTTCTCAAATTTTGGTTATAGAAACTTTGTAAAAATTACTAATTCAAATAATTCAAATTATATAATTTGTTGATGGAGGTATGATACTGAAAAAAAACCCATAAATTTTATAATAACCCCATGAAAAAAAAATCAGAATCTAAATTACATAAAACAGTAAAGTGGAATTTATTCAGAACATAATATAAATTAAATTAAATTTGCCTTTGTGTGACATTAATGCTTTAAGTGATTCATCATCCATTACTTAAAAGATTATAAAATAAAATAAATATTGACAAAATAACAGCTAATGTTAATGTTATAAATACTAATGTATTCAGTGTACAATATTTTAGGTGTACACGTGAACAGAAGATTTCAACATAGGGATATCGTGCCCACCTGGTTCCCCATTTGTCGCATCCGAAACCTCGGTTTTCACACAACACCATCCATCAATGTGAATGCTTAATACCAGTGACCACAAATCTAATGGTCTCGTTGCTTTAGGAAAAGTTTTTAAAAATATTCTTTCCAATTAATAAATGTTGCTTTGGGTTTTCATACATCTTACAATTATGGTGTAAAAATTTGTAACATTTTACATTTAGGTGAGCTGCTACAAGATATAAAGTTAGTTACTAATTCAAGGATTCATCACAGAATGCATTTGAGTGCAGCATTTATTTCTTTCAGATTAACATTGCTTCGCCGTTAAGTTGAAGGTGGCATTTATTAGCTTGTATATAGTATATAATCTATATATTGAAATGCTAATGTATATGTGTGTGTGCGTGTGTGTGTTCGGTTCACCAAGCAATCTGATTGGTCAGTTTTCCTTTGGTTTGATTAGTCAGTTTTGCTGTGGCTGTTCAGTTAAACACGATTTATACAAGAAGCACCTAGCAAGGGAGGTTGACACACATGAAGATACCGAGGAAAGGAGTAGGAGGGACGTTGAGAGTCGCCTTCAGACTCAAGTCGTATTTGCAACAATGTGAATTATGTTTTCACAGTGCGTAATGAAGGCCTGTTTGTTTTTGGTGGTAGTCAAATGTGAACAGGAGGTGAGCAATGTGCCTGAAAATGTCAGAGCCTGAGAAGAAGGCCTTTTGGAAATTGAGATTGAGATGTGTAGAATTTTTGAGCAACCTCATAGTAAGCAGACTGAAGTTCAAGTCCCAGGTGCTAACTGCGTCAAGTTTATGTGTTCTCCCCATGTCCAACAACAGTCGAATGACATGAAGGTCTGATAATAAATTGGCCCTTGTGTGTGTTTGCCCTGCAATGGCCTGGCACCATGTCCAGGGATTTTTCTTGCTCGTTGATTGCTGGGATATGCTACAGCTGCTCTGGATAAGTGGGAAATTAAGATGGATGGATATTTTATCATAAAGTGGTAATGTATAATCAAAATATTTTCTTTAAACATATTATTTGTATGCATATAAAATCTTTGTGTATGACATTTATTTTACCTACATTAACGATTCAAGTGGACAGCAAGGTGGCATAGTGGTTAGCACCTTTTCCTCACTGATCCAGCATGGATTTGATTTCTGTACGCGGGTCATTGTGTATTTGAATTTTGCATGGTCTCCATGTCTGCTTTGGTTTTTCTCTCACATCTTCAAATACATACAGGTTAAGCTAACTAGTGACTCCACACTGGCACTTTTTGAGTGTATTAGCATAGATGTGTCTATGAATGGCTCCCAAGATGGACTGACATCCTGTCCAAGTTTGATTCCCATCTTATGCCCAATTCTTGCTGGTATAGGCTGTGGACAAGTGGCCATTGTGCATGTGGAGTTTACAGTTCTCCACTATCTACGTTACTTTCTTGCTGGGCACTGCAAAATTAATCCAATATATCCACAAAAATTGGTTAAATTGCAATTCCAACTTGTCCCAGTATAAATGTGAGTGTAACTGGGCCCGTGACTGACTGCTGCCATGACCAGAGCTGTTTCCTGCTTTATGCCTGATGCTGCCAGGACTGACTCTAATCCCCCATCACCCTGAATCGGACTCAGTGGGTTTGAGAATGTTCTGTTTTGTAATGTAACAATAATAACTACCTGGTTCTGTTATTTTCATGTTTCTATTTTTTGTGTAAATTTCAAGTCACTTAGAAAGACAGAGCCTAGCCTAGCAGCAATGTATGAAGGTCCTTACTTATTCATTTACAGTATTTATTAACATTTTAATTAGCGGATGCATTTACACGAGATAATTAATATAAAGAATTGGAATCACTGCTGTATTTTTAACAATGTCAGTTTTCCTATGATTAATTAATGAATTAATGCGTTTACATACTTCAGAGGACTTTATAAAGAAAGTGGGCTGTACTGTGGTCAAGCATTTATTTTAATAACACATGCATTGGTAAAAGGTTATTCCTGAACATCTTAAAGCAATGGACTTGAAAATAAAAATAATCATTTAAAACAATTTAAACATGTACCCTATTTGCTTCTCCCACTGGTTGTCATAAATTCACTAACATAAATAAAAATCCGCCAAATGTAAAATTTTGCCACCCTGCCTGTAATGAAATATAAGTGAGTGTGTTGTTGTAGGCTGACGGGGAGAACTGAAGCATTCCTTCTGTGAGCCTTCAGCTATTTTCCCAAGTAGTAGCAGACGTTCTTAATGTTGGGTTAGCACTTTGGAAAATTCTTGTAACATCATGCTGAACATCAAAGCAAAAGCCAAAGTATGATTTTGCAAGATTTAATTATATTTACAGTTTTTTTCTTTTTGCTTTCTGGTTCAGATACCAAAAACTCCCATCTGTCAATGGAAGCTGAAGGTTGTGGCTTATGAGCATATGGACACGATCAGCTTTACATGGGCAAAAGACTCAGAATGTATTCAGACCCCTTTAGTTTATGCACACTTCACTGTGTTACAGACTGAATTTTAAATTGATAAATATGCCGTTTTTGCCCATCATTCTACACTCGAAAACACATAATGAAAAAATGTTTTCTGAAAGGTAAGCAAACCTATTAAAAATCATAAACTAAAATCTCATTTTATTTACAGTATGTAAGTATTCAGACCCTTTGCTGTCGCACTTCCACATTGTGGTAAGGTGCACGTTCTTTGCTTTAATTATCCTTGAGATGTGTCTAGAACTTGAATGGAGTCCACCTTGTGGAAAACTGAATTAATTGGACATCATTTAGAAAGGCACAACTCTGTGTATATTAGGTCCAACAATTCATACTGAATGTCAGGACAAAAAACAAGCCATGAAGTCCAAGGAACTCTCTGTAGACCTTCGTGATCAAACTGCGGTGAGGCACAGATCAGGCCAAGGTATAAAACTATTTTGAAAGTATTGAGTGTTTGACTTGGCTGGCTGGCTGGCAAAACTGAGTAACCAGGCAAGTTGCTTCCTTGGTCAGGGAGGGAACCAAGCACCCAATGGTCACTGTAACAGAGCTTCAAAAGTCCTCTCTTGAAAGGGATGACAATCTCTGCAGCACTCCATCAGTCATGCGTTTATAGTATAGTTGATAGACAGAAGCCACTCTTAATTAAAATGTTGCAAAAGCATACTAAAAGCATTAGGAAAAAGATTTTCTGGTCTGGTGAGACAAAATGAAACACTTTGGGCCAAAATCCTAGCATTATATTTGGCAAAGACCAGGCGCTTCTCATCACCTTCCTAATACCATCCCTACATTGAAGCTTGGTGGTGGCGCTGCTTTTCAGTGGCAGGAACAGGAAGACTGGTGAGAACTGAGGGAAGGATAAACATAGCCAGATGTGTAGGACTCCATTAAGAACACCTGCAGCAGCATGCACGTGACCTCAGACTGTAATCTTATAAATTAACTGTATTTAATCTATATTTACCTAAGAACCATGTATTGTTGTATTGATTCAAAAATTCATGTTCGTTGTATGTGAGTGATTAAGTTCCTGCCACGAAGCACTCAAACATACAGCATTAGATTTGGCTTTAAACTACGGAAACTATTCTGCCATTGATTTAGAAAAGCAAAAGACCATTTATCCATTTACAATGCTTCCCAAAAGAAAAAAATATGAAAGTGTAGAAAGGTCCTAATTAGATCAAGCAGATCTGGGAAAACTTTATTTTGAAATATTACTTAACAGCCTCTTTCAATGTGTTGTACCTAAAGATAACTTTGTGAATAAGGAGCAGATTTTAAGTTAAGCAATTGCAAGCAACATTCAAAGTGTTTTATGTGTTATAAAATGTGTTATGAAAAGTACATCTTTAAATATACCTGACCATTTAGCAACTATATATTAGATACAACTTTATTTGTCCCTGGGGGAATATGGCCCTTTACAGACTCTCTTTAAATAAATGAATAATTATAATTATAAATAAATAATATATATTGGTCAGGACTCCCGTCCATCAACACAGGGCCTCCCGTTTCGGTAAGGAAGCTCTCTCTCTCGGTCAGGACACCTGTCCATCACTTGGGGCTTCCCATCTGGGTAGGAATTCTTCCCTTCTCTTAGCTGCCTTCCATATGGTACTAGCTGTGTAAGCCCATGCTGTACAATGAAGAGGGTCCTAGAAACTATTGAATTTGTCAGAAAAAAAACTGAAATGTAGAGATGTCAGGTAATTGAAAGAAACTACTCTAGGCATCTCTCTCCTATGAGGATTCGTTTTGCCGACGTGCTCGCCTTGCTTCTGTATTAACGGCTAAGCGAGTGACTCTTTCTTCAGAGGTTTCATTTTGCCAATGTGCTGGCCTCGCTTGTGTATCCTCGACTCCATCTCTCACGTCCGGGCCAGACAGACAGACACACACACTTCCACGCATAGACGTTTATAAATAAGATATATATTGTGATAAATAACCAAGCCTTGACACAAAAAGAGGTTTGGGGAAGCCTCCCATATACTTGGAAATGGCTGCAAAACTGAAGAAAGAGGTTGCAAAATAGTGGTCTTTACAGACAATAGTCCAAAACAAAACTGAGGTTTGGTGCAGACAGGGTGGGTTTTAAAGATGTAAGGAGGAAGTGACATTTTCAGCGGTGAAACTGGAAGTGATGTGTTCTGGGGTGAAACTGGAAGTGATGTTAAAGGGCTCTGGCAGAATTTCCCACATTTGGTCTGCGGGGAAAAAAGAGGAAGAGTCAGTGCATTCTGCCACCCCCTGGTCCGACTGGAAATGACCTTCTTTTGAGCCCTTTAGCTGCCTCCCATGCACGTGTATATATACACACTCATACACTCACAATGGTCTGAACACACATCAAAATTACTATAAATAAAGAAGAATTTCTGACTTGGCAGTCACAGTCACAGTGCTGCATTATGCAGACATGTTGTTGGTATAAAGGAGCCCCTATCATGTTTCTTGACACACTTCTGTTGAATGATTCGTTGGCTGAAAGTCCTCAGTGTTAGTGTGCCAGAGAGAGGATGTGTGGCATAATTCATAATGGCACTCAGTTTTATTTTAATTCTCCTCTTTTCTATGACCTCCAGGGGTCCAGAGTTTAATTACCTTGATTCCTATTTTGTGAAACTGTCAAATATGCTTATGCTTTCCTAGCTTTCATTTCAACTGGTGAAGATGTTTCTTCATCCTAAGTATAACCTTAATAAATACTACTGAACTTGAAGAATGCAGCCTGTAATTACTATAATTTGAAGTATTTTGATAGAGTGGTATGTCATTCTTTACTTCACACTTTTTACCTTCCTTTTTAAAAGCACTGTACTTAAGATCGACTACTCCCTATTTCTACCAAGTTAAAAATCGTTTTGCAGTTAAAGTATACATTTTGCTTGCTTATTAAAATGCATCTTTTGCACTTTTCTGCCAGTACTCACTGTTTTTAAAGTTGCCTGGCTCAGTTTATTTTAGTCTCGTCAATAAAATGAAAAAATGTCAGCAATTCAGCAGGGAAGTGGCTTTAAAAGAATCCCATAACGTGAAGTGAATGGGAACACTCTTACCTCTTCTGAGAAAGTGCAATAAAACTGTGGCAAAATGACTTGTTACTCACACACCAAAATAACTGAAAATACTTGTTATGTAAACTGACACAACAAGTTATTGTTCATATTGAAGTGTAAATTACTGTAAGGAGGTTCATAAAAGATTTAACAAGCTTACATTATGATACAAATTTTTAAAAATACATTTAATATACATAAGGGAAGTTAACTTGATTAAAGCAAAATCAAAAACAGACTATAACACAAGGTAAACAGCTTAACTGTAAACACATGAATTATCAGTTTTGTAATAAACTAGCTACGTTTACCTGTCAAAGAGAGGTAATAGAATAAATTGAAAAAAATGTGATACCTCATGTCCTGCATGTACCCTCAGTGTTTCCCCTACACCTCTCCTCTTTATCATCATGTGTCTCAATCTCTCTTGCTCATCGCGACTGTGTTCCTGTAAAGCATGCTTTCCAGATTCTGTCATTTTGAGGTTCCTTGCTTGCATCCTGTCTGGTTTTTGACTGCCTGAAATGGTAGACGGGCCCCAATTATCTGATTTGAAAACATATTCCTTCCCATATTTGAAGGCAACTCGGGTTTATCCTCATTAGTATTTAGTGGGCCAATTCCACTCTGTAACAGGCAGCTACCCCTAAAATATCTTGTCTTCACCATTCTTACCACTGAGCCACCAAAGCCAAACTGACCAATCAATCCAAAGCCAAATGAACCAACTATGTGTAACTTCAATGTTCCTCCCACACTCCTCCTTGATACTGTATGCTTGTGTGTCTCCACCTCTCTTGCCTGACAATTCCACTCTCAATTGCATTCCAGTTAAGTCTGCTCCTCACAATCTGTCATTTTGGAATGTGTTGCTTGCCTCTTGTCTGCTATGTCCAATGAATTATACCCCCCTTGCCCACTCTGAAAATATCATTCATATTCCTGTGAATACTTCTCATTTTTGAAGACAGCTCGTGTTGTGCCTCACTAGTATTTAGCAACCTTGCCAAGCTTGGCATGTAATTTGCTTTATTGGTGAAATGCTCCATTGTAAACTCATAGTTTGTAAAACTAAAAAAAATGAAAAAGATGCAATCTGGAATTGAACTAGGGAGGAGAAAAGAATCATTATTGAAACCATATCTGTTAATATTTTAACTATTCTCTCTCTTACTCTCTTTTTCCATTTCTTATATTCGGTAAATTCTCCTTTCCGGGTCATTAAACGATTATTATACTTGAAGAATTAAAGGTGTAATGGTGGGCGGAGTAACTAACAGAGACCTATACATCTTGGTCTGTGATGGGAGTTGCTGTGCTATCACGGGTGGTGCAATTTAAGCCTGTGGTCCTTTAGTGAAAAAACCAGAGGTGGGTAGAGTAGCCAAAAATTGTACTCAAGTAAGAGTAGCGATACTTCAAAATAATATTACTCAAGTAAGAGTAAAAATTAGTCATCCAAAAAATTACTCAAGTAAGAGTAAAAAAGTATTTGGTGAAAAGACTACTCAAGTACTGAGTAACTGTTTGAACATAATAAATGATTTATTTTTTAGAAATGTTGTAATAATACAACAAAAATATAAAATAATGTGCAAATTCTTCTATTTCCAAATAATAAAATAAAAAATTGAGTAAAAATAATACCTTTACAAAATAAAGATGCACAAATAACACAAAGTTCCAAATCTCAGTTTTTCACAACAAAGCTTTTGAAGCCGATACCCACAGTAGGTGACATAGGTAACGTATGTTTGAACAGTGCAAACTACTTACAGTGACAAGATATACTTTACACTGACAGTATAATACTGTATATTCACTTTGTGGTGTAGCGGGTCCGCGGCTTCAAAAAAAAAAAAAAAGGCCAGTTTCAAATCCATGAAGTCATGTAACTCTCCGTGGGCGCAATTGCACGACTGCGGGGAGTTAATGAGGTAGTTGGAGTGAGTCGCACCTGCATGTGCGATTGTTCATCTGCTTCATTGGCTTCGTGTGGCATGTGATTAAGGCACACAGAGATGGTAGTGTAAATATATGGGTCAGCACAAAAAAAAGAAGGGGTAATCAAAGAAAAGGAGAAAAGACATGAGGTTAGAAGACATGAAAGGCAGGCTTTTGAACAATGATCTGGCCACCTGGAGAGAGGAAGCATTGCGAGCTAGGGCCCCATGAAAGAGTGTTAGCTGTGGCGCTCTAGGGGCTAGTTCACCCAACTGAACATTCGGGTGGAGTGTTGCGAGCAAGGCGGGTGCCTTCCCTAGGCTTCCGAGTTGAAACAACGTGAGCGCGATGGAAGAAGGGAGAAGAGCCGACCTCGGAGGCAGGCAAGGTGGAGGTCGGCTGAAAGGAGCTCATGGCTGCTGAGTCTCCGCCGACTACACGAGCAATGGGTGAGCCAGGAGAATGAAAAGGAGGTGGGCTGAGATCAGGAGGAGTTAGTCTGCATTTTAACCTCAGATTTTTAACGGATTTATTTATTGATTTTTTTATCCTTACTTTTCACAATGATTTTTATGGATTTATATATGTACTGTTTTTTAGAACACTGCATCGACACTTTTGTTGGTTTTACTTTTGTTTTGACTGCTTTTCAATAAAAGCACTTGAGCACTTTTTCCACCATCCCCTGGCCTCATCAGTGAATTATCCTCATATGTCAGCTTATCTCAGTCATAACTATTGACGGTGTGGGTTCAGCAGACTCCCATGTGGGAAGAGGGACTCTGTAGGGGACCGGCATCATCACACACTTGCCCTTCAAATTGCACAGCTGATAGAAAATAACAGAACACAAGACAGCTTGTGCATGTACAAGAAGTCTCACTTTACTATGACTGTCTGTGCACGTTTGGTTCTTCACTCCATGAAGTGATGGTTAAGCTTCAGCAGGAGTTGGCTCTCAAGGTTCCTGCAGTGAAGCTGTGACCGTTTAGCAGTGAATAGGAGCCCCGCATGACTAAAAAGTCTCTCACAGGCTGCAGATACAGGAAGTTTGTGTGTAGTCATGTGACTGTATAGCTACGTCTGATTGGTGAAACGGAGTCATGTGATTATTGTTGCTACGTCTGATTGGTGAAACAGTCATGCAGTAAATCCACTGGCGTTTTCTCTCCAGCAAAAATATAGTGTAATGTGTAAATGGAAAAAAGTAACGAGTCAAGTGTTGCCCAATGTAGCGGAGTAAGAGTAACGTTTCTTCTTCACAAATGTACTCAAGTAAAAGTAAAAAGTATGGTGGAGTAAAAATACTCTTAGAAGTACAATTTTTTTTTAAAAGTTACTCAAGTAAAAGTAACGGAGTAAATGTAACTTGTTACTACCCACCTCTGGAAAACACATTATGTGCTTTAGAGACAGATGGTGATGGACATATGGAGTCAAAGTGTAAGCATATTAGAGAAACTTACACAAACATTGACTGGACACTTTTTTACTTCAACAGCATAGTGTTGAACCTCAACCTATTAGGACACTGAATCTGCAAGGTGTCGAAATTGCAGGGCATGTAAAGAGGCTCATTGTGAGTCCAATGTATGCAAAAGTTCTTGCAAATTAGTTGGTAGAAGACATCACATTATTATAGATAGATAGATAGATAGATAGATAGATCTTTATTTTCACAAAGGGAAATTTAGCTTTCAAAGAAGTTCAAGAAATATTTCAAGAAACAATAACAACCCCCAAAATACACACAAGAATTACAAAAAGAACAAAACTACTGACATGGCTAAACGCAAGAGAGCAGTCACA
>JANRMT010028174.1:50051319-50066454 GCA_026402145.1 Polypterus bichir lapradei | reverse complement strand
TATATAAATAAATGTTGATTGATTGATTGATTGAAGTGAAAATGGTCAAATGAGGATGACAAATACAGTTTTAGACCAGCTTTTAAAGTTTGCACACCAAGTTAGGTGACAAAGCTGTTACAATAAATTGGAAGAACTGTCTGAACATGTAAATGGAAGGATACATTTACAGTTACATTTATTTACTTGGCAGACGGTTTCATCCAAAGCGACTTACAACAGAGGTAAACAGAGTAACATTAGGCTGGGCCTGTTTGTTCAGCAACTGTGATAGGACAGCTACCAAAAGTGAAAATAGGTAATATCTAATAATTTACAATCATAGATTATAATCAATAAGGCAATGAAACTTTGTTTTAATTTTATTGATTTTATTGTAATCATTCCATACAAATAGATCAATTTTTACAAAAAAAAAATAGGATTGAAAACAAATCAACCCCCACCCCCCATCGATAAGGCAATTAAACTTAAACAACAAATTAACCAACTGTATAAAAGATAACAGCATAGTTTTTTTTTTTCTTCTCTTCAATCAATTTGTCAGATGTTCACACTCGTTCCACCAACTGGGAGCTACAAAGAATGTGGGCTGAGATAATACGCAGAGGTGGCATCACCAGACGCTGTTCATTGGCAGACCTGAATGGGTGAGAAGGAGCATAGCACCTCACCAGTATCTCTATATATCCAGGTGCTGACCTATTGACTACTCTGTAGGCAAGCATCAGGTATTTGAACTCACTGGTTGCTGCTACAGAGAGCCAATGTAGCTACTGTACCTGAAGAGAGGAATCTCATGTGTCCATCTTTGACCGTGCATTGTTTTTATGTTTTTGGATTTACAAATTTAGTCTTGTGGTTTGGTTTTACCATGTGATTATCCTTTTGGATTTAGACAATGTATCACTCTGTGTAGATCAACTACCTTCTTCTTGTTATGGAATTTGGTGATACAATGAAGAAAACAGAAAGCCAGATAGTGAGCCCCCAAACCATTTTAATTTAAATTTAATTGATTTATTAACAGATACAAGTAAGACAATAATTAAAATGATTAAGCCAAGTATTTAAAAAAGAAACAGGCCAAGAAAAAAAACATACAACTTACCAAAAGTATACAAAGACGAAAAGGCCAAGTTATCAAAGAGGACAAAAGTACAAAAAGCCCAATCTAACAAAAAGGCCCAAAATTTTTACTGACTTAAAAACAGAGAGTATATTTTTTAAAGAAAAGAACCAGGAGATGCATAAAGTCTAAAAATTGAGAATCGCCTATCTATCAATGAAGCCAAAATGAGAACAAAACTAGAATGTCAGGGACAAGAGTAAAAGATATGAGAACCAGGAAATAAAAAAAGGTCTTGAAAGTCACAAAAGAAGGTTTGTTATCCACACACACGGAAACAAAAAATGTGAGTTTTGATGTTGTGACCCCAGAAGTCACACTTCTAGCAACCAGGATTCATATCATGACAACAGAATTGAAAATACTGCAGCACCCAAGTAAAAACAAAATGGTGCTGCAGTAAAACGCCAATGAACTGTAGGTTCCTCAAAAATGCACCAACATTGAAAAATGACTTTAGAATCATAATCTCCTGAGTTTCAAAAGCACAGAAGAGTATATAATAAGCCAGAATTCATTCAGGGTAAAGAATAACAAATCATAAATCATAACAAAATTACTGAAAGTGAAAATACTTTTAGGCCTAAACCAAACTTAAAACAATAAAAAAAATGTTTTTTTATACCTAAAAGTGCAAAAAACCAAATTCCTAAATAAACGAAAGGCCACAATACAAGAAATCAAGAAATAAATCAAAAAAGGTTAAAATTACTAAAAAAGAGGCAAAATCAGCGTGAGAAGTAAGGTTCTAATGACAATGAAAACCTTGCTCGGTGCCCCAGTGGTCAGCCTCCTAAGTCCCTAAACAGAGCACCAGGTAGAGGTCTTCTTGGCTGCCTACCATCAGCTCCCTGTTATTATACACATTATTTTTGTCTATTTTATTTCATTTTGTTTATTTATACACCACAATTGAAGGGTCACATGACCCTGATTCAAAATGGTCTGAATCTCACTCATAATAGTACCATAACCTCTGTCACATATAATACTGAAAAGACCAGGAAATAAGAGCATTAACCAGAATCATAGTCAGTGCCAGGCAAAATGCCAAAATTGGGAGATCAAAATAAACTGAGCAAGCAAAACACTGGGTCAAAACCAAAAATCAAAATCAAAGTCAAAAAGAAAATTAGAAAGCCACGAGAGAACCTAATACTTATATTATTTGGAAAGCAAACTAAGTAACACTAGCTGTAAGTGATTTGTGCTTTTTTTTAATCCAACTGAAGGATGCTTTCTACTTGTGCTGCAATCATATTTAAACCAGAGCATCTGTGACGTCATCGACACAATGATTCAGGGTCACATGACCCATCAATCACATCACATAAATAAATAAAATGAAATAAAATACACATGGAGAAGGTGGATAGAGGTGGGTAGCTGTTTCCACCAACTAGGAACTACATATTGGAGATGGATTGAGACTTGATAACATGCAGAGGCAGCATCACCATACGCTCTTCACTGTCAGATCTGAATGGGTGAGAAGGAGCAAAGCACCTCAGAAGTGTCTCCATATAGGTGGTGACTTATTGACTACTCTACAGGCAAACATCAGGGTTTTGAACTTAATGCATGCTGCTACAGGGAGCCAGTGTAGCAACCTGAAGAGAGGAGTGACATGTGTCCATCTTGGTTGGTTAAATGCAAGATGGGACGCTCCATTCTGGGCCATCTACAGTGGCTTGATAGCACATGCGGGTACTCTCGCTAGAAGTGAGTTACAGTAGTCTAGACATGACAAGACCAAAGCCGGGACCAGAAGTTGTGCTGCATATTCCATCAGATAAGGTCTGATCTTCTTGATGTTGTACAGTATGAACCTGCATGAATGTAGAAACAGTAGAAATGTGGTCAGAAAAAGATAGTTGGTTGCGTACTGACTTGGCAGGTGTTATGGACAGTGAGGCAAGCTGTACAGAGATGGGGAGTTGAACAGACTGGCCAGTCTGTAAGTTTTAAGATAGTGTTTTTGTTGTCTGCACTGCCTGCCGTATGTAGAGCCCAAGGAAGCAGGGCCATCTAATTATGCAGCTAGGGTACTGGCCCTGTTTAAGCAGAAGCTAAAGATGGATTAGTAGCTTTGGCGTTGTGTTTTGTGACTAATGACTATTCCGTTTGTTGATTTGGTGCTTCATGTTTGGATTCTCTTGTCTTTGGCCCCTGCAATTACTACAGTATAAGGTGCTATATATTGGTTTCTTATTTGGATTGTATTTGCTTTCAGTTTTTCGGATTTAAAAAAAAATTATTTTGCCTGTTTTCCTGCCTTGCCTTATTCATTTTTATGTAAATAAATTTGTGAATATAAAGGGAAGTTTCTTTTGATGCCTTTGTGACCAGAAATTAATGGTTTCTCTCTTCTGCTATTGTGACCATTTTTATGTTTACTTTTTAAAAAGCTTTAACCGGATTTTTTGCACCTGTGCAGACTGGAAGCCTGGTATTTCAGTTTGGGGCTAGGTTGCATCTGGTGGTGAGCCCAACTCCATGGAGCCAGTTCTTGGGGAAGTGCTGGTCTGATTTGTGTGTTTTCTTTTTGAGGCTTAATTCTATTAATGCAGCTATGTAACAGAGCAAAAACTGTAATGTTGTGTATCATTATTTCCTGTAAGTAATGTTCATTTCTGTTACATTAATAGATTTTTTTTTTTTATTTTATGTGATTAGTTGTAAAAAATTGGCAACTCATTAGCAATAATTGTTAAATCTTCTAAATTCATAGACTTCCTGAAGCAGGACTCTGTCAGTGAGTGATATGGAAAAATCAGCAACAAGTCAGTCTTGTGAAAGACTTCCTCAGAGGGTCTTCACTGAGACAATACGTCCGAGGGCACATTGTACCGCAAGAATGGCAGTGGCAGCTGTTTCTGATGATGCTGTTTTTGTTTGCATAGGATCACCATGTGGTCATAGTGTAAATTACAAAATAAAACAGAGAAGTACTATAGAATTAAAATTACAAATGATTGTATTATGATCTGCACTGCTGTTAGAAAAACAAACGTGACATTTTGCAAACTCATGTATATAGCATCTGCAAGAGTAAGCAACTCCAGTGGTAAAAAATGCATATACATACATACAGTACATATGTACTTCTAAAACATCTGATTAACTGATGGAACTATAGTCAAGGCTCACTGTGTTAATAAATAACACTGCTAGTACAATTTAAGATTATTATTCTATGTGTAATCTGAATGAATTTTTTTTTATTCTCCATAATTTTCATGCAGTAATGCAACATAAACTGAAAGGAAGCAATCATCCATTCCTACTGTAGAAATCTACAGTCTTTGTGCATGCTTGGTTTTGTAGTGAATTGGTGATACAGACATAGCAAAGAGGATGAAAGACCTCCAAACCAGACCAGGGTCCTTATGCATAATGCCATGCGAAGAATTCACACTATAACATGGCATACGGACAAAAGTGGAAATGTTCGTACAGACAAAAAAATCCAGATGCATAAATCTGTGCAAACGGCAACTTCCATGTTCTTTCGTTACATAAATCCCAGTCAGTGTGAAAAGTAATGCACGTGCCTGCCGCCTCACCCCAACTCCTCCCAGAATTACGCCTCCTTGAATATGCAAATCAATATAAATAGCCCTTAAACTCAGCCTTCTGTGAAAAGACAATGGCAAAAGCGTAGGGGAAAATAGAAGAATTTCAGCAAATACCAAGTGGAGGCAAGGAAAAACGTACTATTTGTTGGTTTAAAAAGTGATATAAACATCAAAAGGAAGTTGATTGAGTGACATAGAGTTTCGGAGAAACTCGAAACCTCAAGTTCACTAAGTCGCATAGTGCCCGAAATAAAAAAGAAGTTGTCAGATATCAAAGTCGCCATGAAAAGGCAAGTCGTAGCCCACCGTCTGAGTGTCATATGAAAGCTTATTAGGGTAAAGAGAAAAAAAAAAGGCACACACTGGGAAAAAAGCACAAAATGTCAACTTTAATCTCGAATTTCCACTTTAATCACATAGTTTATTTTGTCATTAAAGTAGAACATCATAAACTTCATCTTAAAATTGTTTAATTTACTAGTTTCTCAAATCCAATCGTAACTAAAGTAGCACGTTAAAGGCTTTGTTTTGTATTTGATCTTCTATGTGCTCTATGTGTGTGAATCACTATGTGCTTCCGGGCTTTCTCTTCCTCCGACAGGACACAGAATCCATTGCGTTCATAATATTACAACTCTCTGAATAATTAAAATACTGAGATGTATACTTGATATCATTTTCATGATGACAGGAGTTAAAGCATACTATTAAACATGGGAACACGGTGGCGCAGTGATTGTTCATGCCTCACGCAAGATGCTTGCTTTGCTGTGCGCGGCCTTTGATGAAATAATTTATTGCAGCAGTACTGTCTCTTTCAAACATACTAACCTCTAATTCCTGTCCTTCCTTTTCTTTCTCCAAGTAACCAATCGCCACACAATCGGTTTTGTAATAGATGTTAAGCCATCTGTAAGCTTAGAACGCCAGTTCTTCAAAACTTTTAAGGAACATTGAAATATCTTCGTAGTACATGTTTCGAAGAATACAGCGCGAGGCAGGAACAATCTGTGAACAGAGCACTAGCTCCTCACTAGCGCTGTGGCACTGCGTCCTCACATGTTAAATTATTAACAATATAGATTATTTAAATGAAGTTAAAATTTTACCTTTATAATATAATAAACATATTTTTCTGCATTTCATCTTAAATATGATATCATCATCATATGTAAATATTCACTTTATGAAATGGTTCAGGTTGTGCAATATCATAACTGTATCTCAAGTTTACAGTGAGGTGATTGTACTAATAAGTACAAACAGTTCTACAAGGAGCACTAGATAGACTGATTGAGTGTGTTAATAGTTCGTGGGATGAAACTGTTTCTGAACCGTGAGGAAAGGCTCTGAAGCATTTGCCGTATGAGAACAGTTCAATAGGCAGCATGGCTGAAGCAGCATGTGCTTGATGCTGTATCCCGCCAGTCTGCAAAACCGAGCGCAGAACTTGTGTACACCAGGGTATGAGCTACCGTGGAAATGTGCATGGCTTTATGCCAAATTTAGGTTTTATACATTGCGATTTGAACGTGGAAACGTTTGTACGCAATATTTTTGTGCGTACATACCGTTTATACATGAGGCCCCAGGATCTTTATTGGCTTGCCCAAAGATAGGCTTCACTCCAGGGAACCTGACCTCAAACTTAACAGGCAGGTTTTGGCCTGCATAGGCCAAAAATGGGGCACAGGATTTTAAAGTTCAAGAAATAATTCAAATGTTCAAAAATGCTCAAAAATGTCTTTCAAGGAATAAGGTTAACCATAAAATGTTTTGCTTGAAAAACAAGACTCACCATTCATTTGTAAATTAAAAATGTATTTCTATTAACATAAAAAGAAGGGTAAACAGAAAATATGACAAAAATTGAATTTAAAAGGTCAACAAGTCCAATCCAGTATCCAAATATTTTGTCATGGTACCATTTAACAGACTCCCACACATATATTAATCAAAAAGTAATCATAAACAGAATGCAAACATGGTTAATTCACAATCCTGCCAACTATGCCAAGTGTTTTGTTGTGGTAGGGTCCTAGGGTGATTATATTCCCCTTCTTATGAGGCTCCTTCTGTGGACCAATGTAATCCAGACATTGCGGGTTTGCAGCTGGCCATCAGCAGTTACCACTGTGCAAATATGTCAGCTGAAATGACTCGACACCGTAATACAGTGGGACTGCCTGACCTTGGCCAGGGGACAGCCAAGTAATGTTCTTTTTGAGTCTCTATAGCCGGGTTGCAGTGAATGGAAATTGAATTGGTTTTAGTGTCCTTTTTCCACTATGATTGGGGCACTAACCATAAGCTATAGAACTGACACCCATTTTTGGTTGCATTTTGGTAATAACCAAATCTAAGTGCCCCCTAGGCAGTATCCAATTATTTTGTCACTGTAGGGCCCTTTAACCACTTAACACACTCACACACATATATTAATAAAAAAGTAATCACAAACAGAATGCAATCATGGTTACTTCACAATCCTGGCAACTATGCAGTGTTTTGTTGTGCTAGAGACCTAGGAGGATCCATCCATTTTCCAACCCGCTGAATCTGAACACAGGGGTCTGCTGGAGCCAATCCCAGCCAACACAGGGCAGGAACCAATCCCGGGCAGGGTGCCAGCCCACCGCAGGACACACACAAACACACCAAGCACACACTAGGGCCAATTTAGAATCGCCAATCCACCTAACCTGCATGTCTTTGGACTGTGGGAGGAAACCGGAGCGCCCGGAGGAAACCCACGCAGACAACATGCAGGGAGGACCCGGGAAGCAAACCCAGGTCTCCTAACTGCGAGGCAGCAGCGCTACCACTGCACCACCGTGCCACCCCCTAGGGTGATCCTGTTCCCCTTTATACTCTTTATTATGTACACCTTAACAGAATGCCTAAAAATCCCATTATCTGATACTATCCATTATCCGATACAATCCACTAATATCCAGTTCTTCTGTATAGAGCCATTGCAGCTTATTACAAAAGTAGAAGTGGAAAATTGTGGAATAATCTGACAGTGTGCATGCATGAATCGTGTCAGTATTTACAATTTAAACCATATACATGGCACACAAAACTGACAACAGGCAGAATGGTTTTATATCTCCAATCATATTACATGACACTCTTTACTCAACCAATGTGAATGAGAGAGAGCAGAGCTAAGCTAATCAAACACAGCACCAGATTAAGAACAAATTAAGACTCGAGTGAATGAAGAATAGCCTGATATTTAAAAGTTAAAGTCTTCTATGCAAATACACATGAAATAAATATGGCAGGCCTATGCAGAGTTTTAGGCAAAGTTCACACACATTTAAAGCACATGTTGGAATGTCTTGGCACCTAACCATAAACCACGCAAAAGTCTTGCAATAAGCTTATTGGTTTCTTGTTTTGCCTTAATTGCTGTGTATAATGCCACAATAACCTCCTTCTAACTATTTTACACACATGAATAAATATAAGATTCCTGGTATAAAACCTCAGGTCCTTATGGTGTTTTTGATATTTAAAAGAAATATGAATCGGGTGTCGTAGTGTTGTGATATAAACAGCTGTGATCCTTCTAGTGTGTGTGTGTGTGTGTGTGTGCGCATCTGTGTCTTTTAGCCATTCTCTTTCAATTTAACATTTCATTATGACAGTCACAATGGTGATTAATGACTTGTTTCATCGTAGTTTCTATCTTTCTTCTTGACATTGAATTCATCAGACTGTAACTAGAGAGTGAGCGAATGAGCAGATTGCATAGTGGGATTTACATATATCTTAATATTTAATGTACTGGTCTTGCCAGGTTATGACTGAGCGATATTGAAAAATGACGAAGACGCAGCTACAATACTGTGTGCAGTTTTAGTTTTTTTTTTTTTTATTAAGGAAAAGCAGAGCAAAGTAGGTCCTTAGAAATGATACCAAATATCCTGAAAATGAAAATCCAATATGTACATAATAAACTTCCAAAATATTGTACTGAATTTTAAAAGCTGATATGAAATGCCAGTATTGGATTTTGATGTAAAAAGGCGGGTCATAAACTCTAAGGAGACTTGCTGTTATTTAAAACAATTAGTAAATATGGCATGCTCATAGTAGAACACCAGTGAAAAGGTGTGCTTTGTATTTGTCTAGTTAACAAAGGTCTACTTTTACTGCGTAGAACAGACCCATCCTGGCTTATTGGCAAATTCATGATTTCACACAAACAGACTTTTGTGACAAAACTTCCATGAACTGAACACCTTAAAAGTCTTACACATTTGCACTGTGTTGCACACTAAGATACTTTGGTTAATTTTTTTTCTGCATGTTCTAAGGTCAGGATTGTTGTTCTGTTTGGCTATTATTTTTTGTTTTCTGTTATTTTAGTTATCTATCCTGACTCTCTTGTCTGTTTTTGCCTTACATTTTGCCTTATATTGTCTCTTTGTATCCATTCATTATTTCCTTGTCTTAACACTAGAATTACCAAAGCCTACGAAAAAAACTCGTAAACCCGGCCCACCTTAAATCCGTTCGCACCTCTCCGTCAGCCTCTTTTGTGTCGTAAATGTGTCGATAAGCACAAGCAGCAAGCAGCCTACTATCCCATCCTCCCACAGCCGCAGAAACGGCAAAAAGCTTTTTCAGCTAAAGCCTTGTTTATCTGTGAGTGAGGCAGTATCTACAGCTGTATAGGCTAAATAATATATCATTATGTGGAACGAGTTTTGGAAAACGTGAAAAAGTGAAGGGGTTTGAATACTATCTGAAAGCACTATACATGAACACATGAACAAGGAATATGTGAATGCAACACAGAGGGTATGCCAACCAGGAAGCAAATCTACACTCAACTTTTCTAAATCAGGAAAATTAACAGCTGCACCAGTGGGTCACACTTAAATTATTTGTGGCCTTTAAATAACAGTGTAAAACCTGGTCTGTAGCTGTGAGCTTTATACTTTAGCTTTATACAAAAAAATGAAAAGAATGCACACACTAATGTGTAGTGTTCTTTGAAACTTGAACAAAAAGCTTGGATGAATTATTTCAGGTCAGTCTGAACCACTACATTCAGTCTCATGACACAGTGTTATTTATAGGAATGAAATGTGTGCATAAAAACTTATCAACGTCAAACATTTACAACTGATTTGTCCCCCACTCCCACTCTTTTACCATATCTCAAATTATAACACCCTCAGCAGTTGGTAGACTGCAAAAAATAACTTTAAAATGGTTGTAAAACACTGGATAACAAACTTTAGCATGTGGTAGTTGACCTTTTCTCTTTTATGATGCAAATCAACTATCAGCCCCTGAGTTAGGCTGCTTAAAACTTTGAAGTCTGAGAAAGTTGTCCAAGGATCAGTCGGACTTGCATACTTTGGGACTGTTCGTTATATATTATACAGTTTGTAGATGAAAGAAAGCAGGAGTTTTGTTGCTTTGATCACACTATTTACGAAAGGATGAAAGTGTATGTTTCAGATAATAGTTTATATATTTTGAATTTATTAGTGGTTCCTTGGTACAATGGTTCATATTTCACATTATTCACATTTCTCATGAAAAGTTAATGTCAAATATGATTATAACCAGTGTCACTCATATTAATAAAAGTAGAGTAATGGCCTCATAACAGGAAAAACTATCTAACGGAAGTGCTTGTTAAAATGTGAGGAAAAAAAACAGTCTTGCAAAATGATAAAATTCCAATGTATCACATAGTTTGGTGTGAATTTCCCACAAGAGCCGTATTGGTTTTATTTGACATGAATTCAGAAACAACAGATGTCATTTGGGCTACAGGAATGCTCATTTTTCTTATTGGACTTTTTGGCATGCCAGTGGGAGGCCAGAAGAAGGACACAAATAGTGGATTTGTACCCTGGAGGGTGGATCAGAAATGTTATAACTGGTGAGGTGCTAAAAGAGAAACCTGGTTACAGTGACCTCAGAAATTGGGTCTTCCATTTTTCAATCTTAGCAGATATTTATGCATTTGAGTCTTTGCATTCTTTCACTTGCATGAAATCTGCCCTTAACACGTTTCCCTGTTTTCTTGTTGCATAATTTATTTTTACAAAGAAACAAAAGAAGCATGAAAAATTTGACAAACAAGAGGAAACCATTCAGCCCATCCAGCTTATTTATTCAGCTAACAGTTAAGCTATTCCAATGTCTCCTCCAGATAATTTTAAAGCCTGCCAAGGTTTCTGCTTCAACTGCATGGCTCAGTAGTTTGATCCCGATTCCCACAATTCTTTGCATAAGGAGGTGCGCCCTGGCTTCAGTCCTAAAGTTTCCACTGTTTTCCTCAAGTATGTGATTCACCCTTAAACTTAAAGAATTCTGGTGAATCTACTTTATCAATGCCTTTGAGGATTTTGACGACCCAGATTAGGTCCCCACACAGTCTCCACTGCCCGAGACTAAACAGGTTTAATTACCTAAGTCTGTCAGAGTAGGACATGTCCTTAAGTCCTGGGATGAACAGATTCAAGTGCTGCTATGTAGTTTTGGTCTCACTAGTGCATTATATAGTCTAAGCATAATGTCTCTTAATTTTATTTCACAATGTAGCCTAAAATTTCTTTTGCCTTTTAAATTGTTTCTTTACACTGACAGTGAAAATGGAGCTTGGATCAGCTGTATTAATTCTTATAATTTTAAAAACTTCAGTCATGTCTCCTGTTAATGTCTGTTGGCTTAACCTGAAAAGATTCAACTCCTAAAATGTTACCTCATAGCTCAGACGTCATATTCCTGGAATCAGCCTAGTCAATCTTCTCTGAACTTCACCTAGGGCTGTTATAACTTTTTTGTAATATGAAGGCCAAAAGCGAACACAGTACTAAAGGTGAGGCCTCACCAGTGGGTTATATAACCTAAGCATGACGATCGTTGACTTGTACTCCATGCCTTGTGCCATATAACCTAACACCCTATTAGCTTTACTCTTCATTGTCTAGTGACAAGTTCATTCTCTACAGAAGTCAAGTTTCAGAACTCTCATTGTTTACTGATTTCTACTTCCTATTTGTAATACTTTATATTTACTTACACAAGTTTCATCTGCCACAAATCTGCCTAAGCCTTTTCACTATTCAAATTCCTCTGTAACAATTTAGCTGATTCTACATTACCTATCCTTTAACCTTTTTTGGTACTAGCCAGGGATGCTCTGATCGGGATGTTTTTTAGGGCTGATACCAATAACCAATTTCTTGTTATGCATGACCACTAATTAAATGTTACCCAATTGTCCATTTCCGATTCTGGTCACTGGTGTTATGTTACTGAATTGGCTGATTCTTATACAGATCACCAATTTTTATTTTTTCATTATTCTTTTAAAAACATTTTACACTAAGCTCCTGCATAATTAAACATGGATAGGCTTTTGCTCTATATTAAAGTGTTAACTTTGACATTTTTATATTTAATCTACAGACCAGAAGTGTTACCTGTTCAATTTTAATTGACAAAATAAAATTATATGGATTTATTGTTTAGTGGCCATAAAAACACTAAAATAAATAAAAATACCTTACATACTTTTTTAACTAATAAAATATGTACAACCCCAAATCAGAAAAAGATGGGACAGTGTGGAAAATGTGAATAAAAAAAGAAAAAAGCAAGTTATAAATTCTCCTCAAATTTTATTTCGTTGCAGACAGTATGAACACAAAATAATTCATGTTTTTTTTTTTTTGTCAACATCATTTGATTTGTAAATAAATATCCATTCTTGCCATTCAGGCTTGCAACACATTTCAAAAAAAGTTGGGACAGTACAGCATTTACCACTTTGTACAGTTCCCCTGTCTTTTAACAACACTTAAAAGACGTTTAGGCATTGAAGAAATCAAGTGACTAAGTGTTGCAGGTGTTAGTTTGTCCCATTCTTCCTGCAAACGACGTTTTTAGTGCACAACAGTATGGGGTCTTCGTTGACGCATTTTTCATTTCAAAATGCGCCAAACATTCTCTATAGGAGACAAATCAGGGCTGCAGTCAGGCCAGTCAAGCATCCACACCCTCTTCTTATGCAGCCATGCCTTTGTTATGCGCGCAGTATCTGGCTTGGCATTGTCTTGCTGAAATAAGCATGGGTGCCCTGGAAAAGACGTCGTCTTGAAGGCAGCATTTGTTCTTTCAAAACTGAGATATACTTCTCAGCATTGATGGTGCCATCGCAGAAGTGCAAGTTACCTTTGCCGAAGGCACTGACACAACCCCATACCATGACAGACCCTGGCTTTTGGACTTGTATCTGGTAACAGTCTGGATGGTCCTTTTCCTCTTTGGTCCGCAGCACACGGCGTCCATTTCTTCCAAAAAAGATGTGAAAAACTGATTCGTCTGACCACAATACACGTTTCCACTGCACAATGGACCATCCCAGATGCCTCCGAGCCCAGAGAAGTCGACGGCGCTTCTGGACACTATTTATGTAGGGCTTCCTTTTGGCACAGTACAGTTTTAGCTGATATTTCCTAATGTAACTACGTACTGTAGTGTTTGAGAGTGACTTCCTGAAGTAGTCCTGAGCCCACACAGTTATATCATTTATTGATGAATGACGGTTTTTAATGTAGTGCCGTCTGAGGGCTCGGAGATCACGGCCATTCAGTTTAGGCTTGCGCCCTTGGCCTTTGCGCACGGTAATTTCTCCAGATTCCCTGATTCTTTTCACTATGTTATGCACTGTAGAGGGAGAAATGCCCAAATCTCTTCCTATCTGTCTTTGAGAACCGTTTTTCTTCATCATTTCAAAGATTTTTGCCCGCACTTGGTGGCAAACTGGCGATCCTCTGCCCATCTTTGCTCCTAAAGGAGTAGGCCTTTCCTCGATGCTGCTTTTTTACCGAATCATGATTGCAATCACCTGTTAACATCACCAGTTTCAAATCACATATTATAATATTTAGTTATTATACCTCATTACTACCCCTGAATTGCCCCCATCCCAACTTTTTTTGGAATGTCTTGCAAGCCTGAATGGCAAGAATGGATTTTTATTTACAAATCAAATGATGTTGACCAAAAAAAAACATGAATTATCTTGTGTTCATACTGTCTGCAATGAAATAAAAGTTAAGGGAAATTTGTAAATTACTGCTTTATTTTTTTATTCACATTTTCCACACTGATTTGGGGTTGTACAAGAAATATTTACCTGTAATACAAATGGCATAAAATAAAATAGTTTTCATAATTACAAGCTATCATATTGTTTAATGTCTTCTGTAATGTACTTATAAGAAACAGTTTAATTTAAAAAGTAGTTTGTCTAAGAAAAAATGTATGTGTTCTTACACATTGATTGAAATAATTGATATTGACAGTTAAATACTGTTTAAATGTAAATATACATGCATTTGTAAATCATTAGTCAAACTACTGCTTTTCTTGCTTTAAAAAACACATTTACTATATTTAAAGAGGTGTTTTTTTACAGTGTAACGACTAGACATTCCTAATTCTTAAGATGTAATTATAAATATGGATTATCATTTCAATTATGAAGCACTTGTTTCTTAACAAAACATAAACTATATGACATTTACAAACAAAAAAAAATAACACAATACAAACCCTTAAAAAAGCTGCAAATTTGTCAAATGTTGTTTTCAAGATGATACAAGGCTAGCATGCTTAACAAGTTACAAGTAAAATGGAGACGTTTTCTTTAAAGTTAACAAGCCTATTGTTTACTAAGCAGCAATTTCCAATTCTTCATCTTTTCTTTTTCCAATTGAAAATTCAAGCTGCTGTACTAAATACAAGCTCACTCTCCATCCAAACTCAGACAAACATTGTCCACTTTAAATAAAGAACAAAATAAAATGGTCTGAATTCATTAAAGCAGCATTTCTTGCCAGTTGTCTAAATGCAAGGGACAACTCATTCGAATCCTTTTTCTCAGTTTATTACTCCACCTCAAGTGGCCAACTTTCTGCTCTCTCTGGTAAAGTCTGCTATGCTGGTCTCTGTTTACATGAAGTTTGCTGCTTGAAAAGATGTTTGCTAGCTCAACTAATGTTATGCCTCACATAATTATCATAAAGCCAAGAAAAACAGATGCTAAATTGTTTTTTTCTTTTTCCATTTTCTTAATTTTAATTAAAAGCAAATAAAAATCCATACAATCAAATCAAACTTAACAAAACTAAAATTTAACCCCCATTTAAAATAAAGAGAGGAGAGCCAGCCGACAAAGCAAATCTTTGAAGCAGCAAGGAAGGAAGAGTATCTATTTCCCAGATATAGAAGAAAATTCTAAAATGTTATTGATCAGATCCTGACATATTTTTCAAATGTTTTAAACAGATTCTGTCAGTGAGAATTTGATTTTTTCCAGTTTTTCCAATCAGTATAAAACATCAGTTACCCACTGTCTTAAAGGTGCTGGGTTGGGATCCT
>JANRMT010028174.1:50037585-50051309 GCA_026402145.1 Polypterus bichir lapradei | reverse complement strand
CATGTGAGGTAATCAGGAAGTTAATTTAAGAATTAGGAAGGCTGCTGTCATGTGCATGGAAACGCACTAGTCAAATCCTCTGTCATCTGTGCTTATCTTCAGTGCTTGTGATGGCATCGTCTCTATGTATTATTTTATTTTAATGTTATCTTTCACTATATATATATATTTGCAGTGAAAGTAACTCTTTTACTAGTTTATTAATAATACATGTATAAGGCACAGTAATATACATTTAGAGGACATGTTTGTTGTTAATATAAAGCCACTTAGCGTTTGTATCCTTTTTTCTCTGTTTTAGTGTCACCCTTTTTAATTCCAATAAACCTGTGGATAAAGAAACAACGTCTATAGAGTTTTGGATATGGAAAGGTGTTTATCTGCCTGTCAAAACACGTAGTCTGTGTAGAGGACAGAACAACAGCTGTTAATGGGTTAGGAGGAATTGTGACTGTAAGGCTGTCTGAAAGGCATGCAAAGATTTATGATCAATGATGTTAATTTGGTGCAGGTCCAGAACATGTGGCCCAGTGAGGCTGGAGCTTGATTACAACATTAGAAGGTTGAGTCATGCCCAGGATATGTTTTAGACAACTTTAAATGAGATAAATGCACTCAGTAAAATATTTTAAGTTGAACAATTGAGTGCTTTGCGCATATTGTGCTAGAGTGTATTCTGTACATGACTGCCTTCCACTCCTTTTCTGAAATGCTTAAGTGAAAGATCTTTCCCCCATTGTGTCCTGGGATCTTTGCAAGGAAGGAAGGGACTTTAAAATGTTTTTATAAATTGTAGAGATGCTATCTGTGTGTTCAACACTGATCAATATTTCTTCTGGAATAGAACAAGGTGGAAGGTGAGGAAAATTGGGCAGATTTGGTTTAGCAAAGTTTCCAGCTTGATTCCAGCTGTGCTGATGAGAAATTAAGATTTTTTTTTCTTGTAATTGACCAATTTAACGATCTCTAACTGAGTCTTTTGTAGTGAAAATCAGCCAGTTTAGAATGGCAGCACATCGATTGGAGCATCACTAGTACTGACAAGCTCATTCTAGCAAGAACCTATTCTAATAGGCTTAACAAAAACTCTCAGTACGTACACATTAGCGTAAAATGTGATATATAAGGGTAAGAGTTTACATGTTTTATTGGCTCTAATGCGTAATGTAACAACATTTTACTGCATTTAGCTTATTTTTCTTAATCTGCTTATCCTAGCTGAGGAAATCTTTTTATGCTGAACATTTTCTTGTAAATAAGGACATAATAAATAATGCATAAATAAAACTGATCAAACTTTTATTTTTCTCTCATAATGCTATTTCCAATTTATTTGTATATACATAAACTCCTGGGGCCTCATGTATAAACAGTGCGTACGCACAGAAATGTTGCATAAGAACGTATCCACGTTCAAATCGCGATGTATAAAACTTAAACTTGGCGTAAAGCCACGCACATTTCCATGGTACCTCATACCCTGTTTTATGCAAGTTCTCTGCTCAGTTTTGCAGACTGGCGGCACCCAGCGCCAAAGCAGTGCTACTGTTCCTGTGTGCTTATCCTTTCTTTTCCTGATGCGGCTTTATAAATACACTGAAATTAAATGCATATTGTTTATTAGTTTAATGCATCTGATTGTAATTTCAGCTGCTCCTGTTAGGGTTTGCCACATCGGATCATCTTTTTCCATATTACTCTCACTGCACCACTCGGAGCAGCTGATCGGAAAGAGAATTATCGGTATACAGTATCAAGCACACGCTGCCTCAGCCATGCTTCCTATTTGAAGTGCTTCTCATATGACAAACACTTCAAACCTTTTCTGTACGGACCTCGCGGTTCACAACCAGTTTCAAACCAATAACTCTAAACGCACTCAATCAGTCCATCAACTGCTCCTTGTAGAACTGTTAGTCCTTATTAGTACAGTTACCTCACTGTAAACTTGCAGTACAGTTATAATATTGCACAACCTGAGCCACTATATAAAGAGTGTTTTTACATATGATGACGATATCATTTTTAAGATGAAATGCAGCAAAATATGTTTATTATATTATACAGATAAAACTTTAACTTTATTTAAATAATCTATATTGTTAATAATTAAAGGACACGGTATCACTACGCTAGCAAGGATCTGGCGCTCCGCTCCGCTCGCATTGTATGCTTCATGGGACTGGTGTGAAGGACAGAATAATTAAACATGTACTACGAAGATATTTCAATGTTCCTTAAAAGTTTTGAAGAATCTGCGTTATAAGCTTACAGATGGCTTAACATCCATTATAGAGCTGATTGTGTGGCGATCGGTCACTTGGAGAAAGAAAAGGAAGGACATGAATTGGAGGTTAGTAAGTTTGAAAGAGACAGTACTGCTGCAATAAATTATTTCATCTAAGGTCACACACAGCAAAGCAAGCATCTTGCGTGAGGCATGAACAATCACTGCACCACTGTGTTCCCATGTATAATAACATGCTTTAACTCCTGTCAGGCATGTGCAAACTGTGCACCTGCACAGGGCCGACAAATCCCAGGGGCCACCACACCAATATTGAATATAAAGCAGAAAGAGAAAATAACGACACAGCTAAAAATGCAGCGGCAAATTTCGGCAAAAGTTAAACGCTTATGTCATGAGCACGAGGCGGCTATGCAGTGTCCGCAACGGACGTGGCCATCCGCCGTGCATAAGATACCATATTGACATTGCCAGGCGAAGGAGCCACCGATTCTTCCTCTCCCCAGGGCCGCCACGAGCCTAGAGCCACCCCAAGTACTGCTGCAATAAATTATTTCATCGAAGGTGGTGCACAATCACTGCGCCGTGAAACCCATGTTTAATAAGGTGCTTTAACTCCTGTCATCATGAAAATGATATCACGTATACATCTCAGTATTTTAGTTATTCAGAGAGCTGTAATATCACAAATGTAATGGATTCTGTGTCCTGTCAGAGGTAGAGAAAGACGGTTTAAGAAGCAAGTAGTGATTTACACACATAGAAGAACACATACAAAACAAAGCATTTAACGTGCTACTTTACTTACAATGTAATTTGAGAAACTAGTTAATTAAACGATTTTAAGGTGAAGTTTATGATGTTCTACTTTAATGACAACATAAACTATGTGATTAAAGTGGACATTTCAAAATTCTTTCCCAATTTTTTGCCTTGTTTTTCTCTGTGCCCCAATAAGCTTTCATATGTAACTCAGATGGTGGGCTACAATTTGGCTTTTCACGGCGAATTTGATATCTGACAACTTCTTTTTTATTTAGGGCACTGTGCGACTTTGTGAACTTGAGATTTCGAGTTTCTCCGACACGCTATATCAGTCAATCAACTTCCTTTTGTTGTTTATACCACTGTTTAAACCAATAAATAGTACGTTTTTCCTTGCCTCCACTTGGTATTCGCTGAAGTTCTTCCATTTTCCCTCTTTCTTTTCCCATTGTCTTTTCACAGAACGCTGAGCTTAAGGGCTATTTATATTAATTTCATATTCAAAGAGGCATAATTCTGGGAGGAGTTGGGGCGGGACAGCACGCACGTGCACGAGAGTTACTTTTCACGCTGACCGGGATTTATGTAGCGGAAGAACGCGGAAGTTGGCGAACACACAGATTCCTGCATTTGGATTTTTCTGTGCATAAGCACATTTCGGCTTTTGTGTTTACATCATGTTATAGTGTGAGTTCTACGCATGGCATTATGCATGAGGCCCCTGGAAATAATAAGTAATTGGATTTTTTGTTGAACTTTTCACATGCTTTCTTTAAGTGTTTAAAACAAAGTATATATATATATTCTGGGCAATTATTATTGCAAATAATTCATTTTTCATGGATTTTTTTATTAGCTTTTTTCAGAGGTTATTTTTGACACCAGTTTGTTTGACCTTTGATGCCACCTTTGTGTGCATGTTGTTGTAGAAGTTTCTGTGTTGCTGCTATGGTTTTCCTGTGGCTAATGTCCGGTTTCACTTTTCATGTACTGTATCATTAGACATCACCAAAACAGACGTAAATGAAGGCTCAAAAGCAAATAAGGAAGTACTCCATCATGTTTAAATGCTCAAAGCTACTTATAGGTTCTCTTGCCTAATACTGGATTGTTAAGAAACAAAGAAAATTGTTAAAATTAGTTTGAGTGACTTCAGAAGATTACCAAGAAACAATGAATTCTCCATATTAGCTCAAAATTCATTTTACAGTTTAAATGAGTTAAGTACTGAATTGTGCTCAATATTCACAGAGTACGTAACAAAGGACAACTGAATGTATGTACTACTTTCAGATATTTAGCAAATAAGTACAGAAAATCTGTTGTTAATAAAAAAATGTTAAAATTAAACTTCTTAAAAGCCATTTTTATTAAGCTCTCTAGATAATGTCTCATGTGGTAATATACACATCTGGCACCAAACAAAAGCTGCTGGGAAACACTGTTGTGGATTGTTTTATCAAGAATTGTCTATTATTATCTGACTTGAATGCAGGCATATTAAACTTAAGTGCTTTGAGCAAGGAAAAGGTGTTTTATAAATAAAATGTTTTATTATTAATATTATTTTTAACTTCAATTTAGAAAAGTGTTCCACATGCGATTTAAAAAATGAAAGAAATAATGTCTACAAGACAGTAGTGTGTTAACAGAAACAGTGCTTCTATCTTGCAGGTCATTCTTATGATTTCTAGCCTAAGAGAACATCATTAGCCCTATGGCACAATGGCACCCTGCCACAGTTAGTTCTTAGCATTTTATCTGCTCCCACCTCCAGGACTCTGAGTTAAATTTAAGTTGTCTATGCTGTGGTTGTTGAAGACACCAGTCAACAACATTTTGGAAATTTCTGAGGAACGAAATATGTTTAAGTACCCAACAAACTGGTGAGGGAAATAGTGAAGGATCAGAAGGATAAAAATTGTATAACAGCTATCAGGACTGAAGAAAGGCTATGAACTTATGCTGGACACCTCCCTGATGTCTTCTGTCATTTACTACACTCATATTATTTTTTTCTCTTTTTTCTTTAGCTACTAGACTGTAGTTGAAAGCATTTATCCTCATCTACAGTTTACTCTTTTGCTTTCCCCCCCATAGTCTCAGTTTCTTTTCATGCAGTACATTTACTTGATAGAAGCTCCAGTCTCCCTTAATACACCTGCTTACTAAAATAGATTATTCTTGCTCCCACAAACACTTTCTGAAATAACTGATAAAACAAAAATTACTTTGTTATTTGGGAATCGACTTGAATGGGCTACTGCTTTGACAATCAGTAATCCCAAATGTAATAATTTACCATGACTCTTCAAAGAATTCCCTTCCAATTTCAGAGCATTGGGATAAAGGCAATAGCCATAAATTGTCTTGATCATGAAAGTGTTAAAAGATAAAGAAATATGGACAAAGATAGTTATTGTGTCACTAAGGATTTTTACAGTGACATAGACACAGATAAGATGTGGTACTACTCTTTGAAAGTAAATTTTACTTTTTATATTATTATTACATTTTATGCCTACACATTTTTTAAAACACAGATTTTGTACATTTACCTTCTAACCATATAAGGATATACATTAAAAATATGTAAAAAAGCAGAAACAGGTTGAATGAATTATGATTGTCTTCTTATATATAAAACTCAAAGTGGATTTCTGTGTTTGTTCTTTACAAAATTCCACACCATTAGTCCAATCTTAACCAAAGTTTACTCATATATCTCACTTTGTCAGAATGAAACACTAGATTACTTTGTAACCTAAACTTCTGGTCCTGGGAGTACCACTGGGGGGAATTTCCCTTTTTACAACAGTGAGCTTTAAGGACAGTGCCACCTGGTGGCTCAACTGTAGCACTGAGGTATGGAGCAAGCAGAACAACCCAACAAACTGAAAGCCAGACTAGCAGACAAGAGGACCGGAGTTTAAAATTACTTACCCAAGCAACACAGAGTGCTGGTGCTGTTTAAGAATATAAGTGCTGAGAGTGCAAAGTTCATGTGATTTTAAGGGTCTCTGGATTCAATGAAAAACAGTTATTCCCCAATATCAGAATGACCCCCCTTATGAGAAAATGCAATGAGCTTCCTTGTTACAGTATCTCAAAAATAAATGAAATAGTTTAATTTAGGTAGCGATTACTCTAGTTGATCTATAGTATGTTACAGAAAAGAACTTACATTTTTATTTGCCTGTATCTTCATATCTGTTTACCCTTTTCAGCAAGGATAATATATACAGAGCAAGCTACCATATTTAATTAAAAAAATATATATTCAGCATAATTCTATAACATCAAAAAGCAAGCTTGAAAGAAATGATAATTGCAAATACTACAGAATTAAGTGAAAAAAATCCTTGGGGCAGTGGTAGGATAGCAGATGAAAATAGGACAAACATTTCTCATCTAAATTAGATATCTAGATTACATACAGAATATATACCTTGGATTCAGAAAGTATTCAGACTGAGCTCTATATGCGCAAAGCATACAATTATACAACTCAAAATTATATATCGAGCATATCTATCTCGACTAAAACTCTCCAAAATGTTTCCAGGGCATGATCCAACCTGCGAACGTTGTAACCAAGTCCCAGCCTCACTAGGTCACATGTTCTGGGCCTGCACCAAATTAACATTATTCTGGACAAAAATTTTTAGTTACCTTTCAGATAGCCTTGGACTCACAATCCCTCCTAACCCATTAACAGCTGTGTTTGGGGTTCTTCGAGAGAGGCTTAAAGTGGAGAAAGACAAACAAATTGTGATTGCATTCACTACACTTTTGGCACGCAGACTTATTCTGATAAACTGGAAGAACCCAAACTCTCCTCTTTTAAGTCAGTGGGAAACCGATGTGTTATATTATTTGAAATTGGAAAAAATCAAATACTCAGTTAGAGGATCCGTACAGACTTTTTTCAAAACATGGCAGGATCTAATCAGTAATATTTTAAAATAAGTTCATAAAGCACAGAGAATTTATTAATTTAGGTATGTTTACAAGCCTTAAAATTCAACGCGGCTTGGCTTGCTCTCTCTCTCAGGGGTGGGGATCGATCTGTTCTTAACTCAATTTTTCTTTTTGTAAAAACTTGATTGCTTTGTATGGATTGTAATAAAATTAATAATAAAAAAAAAAAGTATTCAGACTACTTCACTGCACACTTTATCGTGTTATAGTTTCCTTTTATTTGGATCATTTTGCCGTTTCTGCCCATCGATCACTCAGTAACCCACATCTTCAGAAAGGGTTACGAGGTTTGAATACAAGGTTTGAAAGTGTGTGTTCATATATACGTGCACAAAAAATTTATGTCAAGTTTTTAAGTTTCATTTTTGGGTGGAGTATTCCTATAACATCATTGTGACCCTATTAAGACTAACAAAGTACCAAGGACTCTTTAGAATGGGCCTACTTATTTATACCTATAGGGCCTCATTTATACACTTGCTACTCCATAATTACACACTCTTTCTGTTAATAAGTGTCTAATAAAGACTATAAATCCATTAAAGCTCCATTCTGAAATGTTACTAGTTCATCACAGGGTACGTGATTCATGAATTTACTTTGGGGTCACTTTTCATGGCCTGGATTTTATTACATTGAAACTGAAATGGAAAGGCTAGCCACAGCAGGTGCAAACCTTTGAAATGTGTTTGCATTGTTGTTCTGTTAATTTATTTTACTGGATTGGCATTGATTCATACATTGACTGATGCACCATTTATTACCAGGACACTACAGTACAGATCTAATTATATGTGATAAACAATGAACTCTATCAAAGAGCATGTATTAAAAAGCAACTGTTTTATTATTAATTTATTGTTGTTAGAGCATGGTACCATGCAGAGTACAGCCATAGAAGCGCATGCTCCAAATATAACATGTTTCTTTGTACTGTTCATGCTTGCTGCCCGTAACACATTTGGCAGCTGGTGACTGATACTCAGTGGGCAAGATAATGTCCATGTAATGTTGTCCTGACTGTCATGACATGAAGAAACATCTTTGTGGCAGCAATCTCCATCAGTGGCAGGCATCCTACATGTTCCAAATCATCCAACTGATTGTCACTATTTCAATCATTGTCATTATCCTCAGAATATTCATCCTGCAACAAATCTACTTTTTGTAAAACATCAGCTGCTTTATCGCGAAGACATGACTACAAACTATTTATAATAGTATTTTCCGCAAACTGTTGCCACCAAAAAAATAATTCTATGGCTGTCCACTAAATAGCAGCACCATAGTAGGTCACTGGGATGTGGCAGCAAAGCTCATCAACAAGTTGGCTGCGTCTACAGTGGCTGTATACTGAGATACGAGTTTTCTCGTTTATCGTGTTTTGACACAATGGGATACATTAACTCATACCTCATGTTCAAAGTGTTAAGACTTTCCATGAACATACTCTTCCAGTTGTTGCTTGGGGTCGAGGGTTTTGTAGCTGTTCCTTTAATTTTTTTGCAGGCTTCTAGCAAAAAGGTAAGCCGACTCAAAACTGAGATGTGCATATGTAAACTGCTTATCTGCGTACCCTGTCCATCCCAGTTAAAAAATGTTCACATAACCTCAACAGGTGTAGTAGCCTATACTGCTTCTCAGTGTTTTTTTATTTTCTTTCTACATTAAACAAGAACTGGGCATTCATGCTTAAAAGAGATAAATTAGGTCCTGTTGAGAGATCTGTAGCAGAATTATCAGGAGTCAAATAAACTAAATTGGCAATCTCAAAGAAATACAGCAAAAAGGAAAAGCACATTTAGTCCTAATAAGCAGTCCCAGTTAATTTACTATATTGTCTTTCTAAATGATACAAACTTGACAACCTGATTTTTTTTCTGCATCCCTTCTACTCTCTTATTGTTTACCATGTGCTACAAAGAGATGCTTTACTTCCATTTTCTTTTGTGTCTGGGCACAGATTGTCATTAATTTGTGTTTTAGAGCTGGTTTTATTAATTTGTTTTCTTTCCTAATACATTTTGAAACTATTGTATGTCTTCTGTATACTGTGCAGTTTTTAGTTTTACCTTTGTTTTGTTATTAATTTTCATCTATAAAAGTTTATATTTTACATTTATTATTAACTAGCAGAATACCCGCGCTTCGCAGCGGAGAAGTAGTGTGTTAAAGAAGGTATGAAAAAGAAAAGGAAAAATTTTAAAAATAACGTAACATGATTGTTAATGTAATTGTTGTATATATATATATATAGCAAAATACCCGCGCTTCGCAGCGGTGAAATACTGTCTGAATATTTTTATTAATAAAAAAGTAAACATTTTTAGACCGAAGGAAAATATGTAAAAAATTAATTGTTAAGGATCTCTCTGTATACCACGTTGTCAGTTCGTCCCTCTGGTTGTAATATGACTAAGCTGTGTGCTGAGCTCACTCTTGAGCATGCAACGTAGAGTTGGCCATGTGAAAAGCAATCCTGCCTCAAATCAATGCCAACCTTTTGTAGTGTTTGTCCCTGAGACTTATTAATTGTCATTGCGAAGCAGAGCCTTACTGGAAATTGAACGCGTTTGAATTGAAATGGGAGATTAGATGGTATAACGGGGATGCGAGGAATAAAAACTGTGTCACCTGAGGCACTGCCAGTAAAAATAGTTGCTTCAATTAGGTTGTTTTGTAGAGATGTGACCTGAAGTCTTGTGCCGTTACAAAGTTTCGGTGGTTGTAAGTTTCTCAGTAACATTATTGGTGCCCCAACCTTCAAGATGAGATTATGCTCAGGAGTGCCTGGAGGATTTAGAGTGTTGAGAAACTCTACTGGATAATGAACTGCGTCTTCTACTTCTACAACTGAATCAACAGATTGATATGTTTTTGTTTGTGAAGGTAGTTCTTGAAGTAAAATGTGGTTTATAGTTGTAGTCATGTCATTTTTTGGTGTCAGGATAGCTCTCTCTCTTAACCATGAGACGTCATGTTGGTGTAGATTTCGTAAATTGGGGTAAACATTTTGAAGAAGGCTTTGTAAGGTATTGACGATGAGACATAGATTTGTAGGAATATTTATTTTACGGTTTTCTTGTATGAAGGTACCATCACCTATACTCATCAGAAGAGTAGAGAATTCCTCTGCTTTTTTGTCGCCTTTCAAATGAACTCTCATGTTTATTTTTAAAGTAACAACATGGATTTGTGGCCATAGGTATGAAGATTTCAGAGATGCTTTAACTTCATCAGCGCGTGTTCCTCTGGGCACGACTGGAAGGGTTTGGCGGAAGTCTCCAGCCAGCAACACTGTTAAGCCTCCCATAAGTTTGTTGGTGTTTCGGATGTCTTGGAGGGTCCTGTCTAAAGCCTCAATACCTGCTTTGTGTGCCATAGTGCATTCATCCCAGACAATAAGGTGACAATGTCGCAGCACTTCAGCCATGTTGCTCTGCTTTGATATGTTACACATGGGGGATTCAGTATGGTTGAGGTTTAGAGGCAGTTTGAAAGCTGAATGAGCAGTTCTGCCACTCTGTAGAAGAGTTGCAGCAATGCCAGAAGAAGCCACAGCTATGGCAATGTTACGTTTTGCTCGGATTTTTGCAAGGAGAAGGTTTATTAGGAATGTCTTACCAGTTCCACCTGGAGCATCAAGGAAAAACACTGTGCCAGTGGCTGACGTAACGCTGCTCATGATTTGCTCATAAACTGACTTTTGGTCACTATTTAGCAACCGCTCGTTATTTGTGACTATATTGGCCAATTGCGACGTGTTGTAAGATGTCTCTTTCAAGTATTCGGGATTTGATGCAAGTTGTGCGAGTTCTGTTAAAGGTGAAGGCAAACCGTAATGATGAAGAGATTGACCTCCAATAGCAATGACGTAGTTTTGAAGCAACTGTAGACACTTGTTATAGATCAAATTTAACCACTGGTGGACTTCTGTTCGTATATGATCTCTCTCAGTCTGTCTCCTAACATCTTCTGCCATGCTGTCTTTATGTTTTTCCCACAGGTTTAAGGGGTTTTCCATTTGGCAGAACACTAACATGACAGCAAATAGTTCACGGATCTTTTGAGGTGAGCGAGATAGAGCAGCTTCCTGCAGTGTCTCGTCCCAGTTGATATCGTCATGTAATAAACCGAGTGCCCTGCAGGCTGACTTATAGGTCGGATGTAGGATACCATTAACTGTTCTGAGACATTTGAAAGATGTGGGACCTGTGATTTTGTTGAGGAGTAGTCGAAGATGGTAGCATTCACAGTTATTCGGGTGTATAGTGTAGACCCGTCCCAGTACATTATCCTTTTTTACTCCCGAATATCCTGGTACAGGGTTGCCCTGTTTCCTTCGACGAAACATGTTGTTTGCCCACACATAATATGATGGAATTTCATTATAATGAAGTTGTTTAGCAAAATCATCATGTTTGCAAAGGTCAAAGAATGCTAAAAGGGTCGTTTGTGGTGGATTGTGTACTTTATCGGCAACATTGCCTTCTGTGAAATAAATTCTTTGTCCGTTCTCAAGATGCACAGCAAGATGAACGACCGGAGGGAATCGTTCGTGAATGGGAAAACAGAAAATGCGCCAGGCTGCTTCAGAGCTACTAATGTAACGACCAGCTTCGTATCGAGATACTTCGTCATTTTGATTTTGTATTGTAAATACTGCCTGGTCACTTCCTTTATTAACATACTTGCAGATGTATTTGATTGATTTTACTGAATTGCAAAATTCGACATTGATGTGAGCATTAAAGAAGCGGGATAGTACAGGACTATAAGGGACCACCCATCTGTTGTCGATATCCACTCCTTTGATGTTAATTGTATGACCTCCATCAGCAGGTGCGCGCCGGCGGTACTGAGGGTAACCATCTTCTCCGGTTTGAGTTTGCGAGATGAACGGACGCGGGTACTTCTTAGTGCATATTCTGTTGATCATGCAGGGTGAGTTGAAATTATGAGGTCCACATGGGCCGTGAATCATGTTGGATTTTACTATTTTGTGTAGGGCAGGGTCAGTCTGTGGATCAGGAATTTCTGCACGGATGAGTTGATCGATGAGAGCTGGTTTAATCGTATCCTTTAGCCACAATAGAATGTGTGCATGGGGAATACCTCGCTTTTGCCACTCTATGGTGTACATGTAGCAATTTGTACAGCCGAAAATGTTACTCTTTGTGAGCAAGTCTATCATTTTGCGAATCTTGAGATGAAATACACGACTGATAAGGTCATGGCGATCGTGAGGTTTTTGACGTGGAACGAGAGTTTCAGTGATCTCAGGCCATTTAGGATTACAAGTAAATGTGATGAATAAGTCAGGGCGGCCATAACGACGAACATATGTCATTGCGTCTTGTGTACGCTCGTGCATATAGCGAGGTCCTCCAGTGAAGGAAGATGGTAATATCACAGCTTGACCAAGTTCTGTTAAATCTGTGTCGTTTTTGTCAATAGCATCTTTTAAGTGAACGTAATTTTCAGCCCGAAGTTTTTTTTGATTTAGTCTGATATAATTTAGTCTTTCGGATTCAATTTTTGCGTACATATCTACTAAAAACTGATTTAATAAAGTTTTGAAGAAAAGGATATTATTAGCATGATGTTGTCTGATCATAAGCCGGTATGAATAGAAGTTTGCTGCAGAGACGGTTTTGTTCATAGGTAACTTACTGGTAGGATGAACTTGAGGTATAGACACAGAATAGCCGTCTTCACCATAGCAGAACATGAGAGGATATTGAAGTGCATCATAGGATCTGTGGGTTTCTTTAATGCGTTGCAGTTTATTGTCTCTGGTTTTCAAGACAATATCTCTATTGTTGAACGTTTGCCCAACGATGACAACACCAACTTGATGAACTGTGGGTTTATTAAATCTGCCTTTGTGTGCATGTAATGGTTTTTTGTCTGCGTGAATGACAACTTTGAAGTCTTTGTCATCATCTGAAATACTGTCCATTGTGGAGTGGAAGTCCTGGATGTAAGTGTTACAGTCATGGAGCATTTTTTGTAATTGCTTGACCAGGGGCATGTTAAGTCCCGAAAAATTAGCGCAGCGGATTTGTGCTTCCTTTTCATCATCTCCGACGAAATAAATTTGCAAAAATTTGTGTTCCTCATTTGGCATAGGTAAAAGACTGCCAATCAAGTGATACACTTGTCCCTGAACTTTAAATGAAGGCATAAAATTTCCCTCAACGATTTGGTTAGCACCAAATGATGTCATTTGAAATGCGCTGTTGTACTTTCGAATGTTGTTCAAGAAATGCTCACTTTGAGGATGTTCGCCATTTAACAGGCTGTCAAGAAGGTGAAGAAGCTTACATAAAGGAGTGAGAGAGACTTTACCACCGTTACAGCACAAACCAGGAGACTCGCATTTCCACTTCTTTGCTTGACAATAGTCACAGTGAACATCCATAGATCCAATGTGTACTGTTTTATCAGACTCATAATGTATGTTTGGGTCGTACGCAAATCCACAATTGGCTTTTTTGAGCCAAACTTGTTGTTTTCGTATGAGCCGCTTTTCATTATTGGGATCGTATCTAGAAACAGAAGCTCTATTAACTTGTGGATGTGCTTGCGAGTATTTAGCGACAGCGTCCCTATTAACTTGTGGATGTGTTTGCGAGTATTTAGCGACAGCGTCCCTATTAACTTGTGGATGTTGTTGTGAATATTTAGCGACAGCGTCCCTATTAACTTGTGGATGTTGTTGCGAGTA
>JANRMT010028174.1:49995439-50037575 GCA_026402145.1 Polypterus bichir lapradei | reverse complement strand
ACAGCTTCCCTATTAACTTGTGGATGTGCTTGCGAGTATTTAGCGACTGCGTTCCTATGAACTTCTGGATGTGCTTGCGAGTATTTAGCGACCGCGTCCGTATGAATTTGTGGATTTTTCTGCGAGTATTTGGCGGTAGCTGCACGAAGTTGATTTCGTCTAGCTGTATCAGAAAATCTACCACGACGTCTGATACGCCTCCTTTTTACTGTGTTCTCATAGCTTGGATTGCCGCTGTAATAATCAGCTGGATTTGTGTTGAAGTGACATTGAGCATATGTCAATCGATGTAAGCATACAACCGGCTTCATCAATAACTTCGCATCCAGCTTTTGAGAGTTGAAATATTCATAAACATCAAAGTGTCCACTACTCAAATTGTCACCTGTGAATCTAAGATGTTTAAGAGGCATTGACGGTTCTCCAAAGGTGTAAAATATCTGCCCATTTCGGTACACTTGAAAGCGACAACCAAAGAATTCAGCGGCAGCCATCAACTCACACGCAGAACCATAGGTGAAGGGCTTAAGCATTTCATTCTTATAGTGCTCTTGTGTACTATAATTATCTCCTGTACCATCATCAGTCCACACTTTGAACCTCTCCCAGTTATTTAATACATAAGACACAATGTCCTTGCGGATATCAAAAGTGAGCCTGATATGTCCGTGCAATATGTAACACAGAGAATGGAAAAGGCAGGCGCCATCTCCGGGCATAGACACCACTCGGTAAGTGATAGTTCTTTCATTGATGGTAATTACGTCGATAGACATTTTAATAGGGGTATAGTTGGAAGAATAAAGGGAATGATTAGTTGATCAGTAAACAAAGTATAAAATGCCTATACAATAAGTGTAACAATCGTAATAAACGAACAATAAAACTGCGGAGAACCTGTGGATTAAATAAAAAGGCTGCTTCGTTGGCGAAGCAAGGAAAAAGGACTTTCTTATATGTCGTTCGTTTTTAAAACAGTGCAGAAGCTGTGAGAAAGCTGCTTCCCTGACGAAGGTCGTAAACAAAAGACACCGCAGTGAACACAGAAGAGAAACCGCGGATTAAATAAAACCTACACAATAACTATAAAAATCGTAATAAATGAACAATGAAACAGCGGAGAACCCGTGGATTAAATAAAAAGGCTGCTTTGTTGGCGAAGCAAGGAAAAAGGACTTTCTTATATATTGTACGTTTATAAAACAGTGCAGAAGCTGTGAGAAAGCTGCTTCCCTGGCGAAGGTCGTAAAGAAAAGACACCGCAGTGAACACAGAAGAGAAACCGTGGATTAAATAAAACCTACACAATAACTATAAAAATCGTAATAAATGAACAATGAAACAGCGGAGAACCCGTGGATTAAATAAAAAGGCTGCTTCGTTGGCGAAGCAAGGAAAAAGGACTTTCTTATATATCGTTCGTTTATAAAACAGTGCAGAAGCTGTGAGAAAGCTGCTTCCTTCGCAAAGTAAGGAAACGACTAAAGAGCCCGCGGCGACGCGGTAAGTGTTTGGCAAGGTAGCTGAAGCGCTGCATTATGGGATCTGTAGTTTATTGTGTTACCAGCGCTTCATATACCCGGGCCATTAATAACAATAATACAGTATATAAAATGATCTCGCGGGCCGGATATAATTACACGCCGGGCCAGATGTGGCCCGTGGCCCTTGAGTTTGACACATATGGACTAAATAGAACTTGAAAAGATATATTTTTTCGTACATGGAGCCCGCGTGCTAATGTGGTTTTGCTTACATGCCTCAATAAGTCATCCTCCCCTCGCTCTTACTTTTTTACCGTTCATCTAATGAATACACTGAGTATGGCTTTACCAAAACAATCATTGATTGCGAATAAAGTATTCATTATTCGAGTATGTAGATCGGGGTATATATATACACGTTTCTTACTGCATCAATAAACAGCTCGTCTTCTTTATCTGAGACCTGACACACTGCATGCACGGGTTTTTTTTTTTTTTAACACTGTCTTCCTTTAGCGGGACATTCACTTTTTCCACCATGTGCTTTCTTTCTGCAGTAGCTGCAGTTATGAATAATATGTTTGTATGTATCAGACGCTTCATATTTTTTTGATGTCTTTTCAATTGTGTAATTCGGTTTTTGTTCAGCGCTCTTCGGAACTGTTGCTTTTTGCCTATGCACTGTGTCAGTTCACGTGAGCCGCTCGGTGTATATGCATCGAAGATTCCCAGCTGTGCTGTTGCCATGTCGTGCTATGTCCATGGCTGTATCTAATGCTACCGAAGTCCCGGTACTTAAAACTTTCTCTCGCAGTTTCGCTGAGTTTGTGCCAAACACCACCCTGACCATCTCATCTTCCTGTGCATAAGCACAGTCCTTCACACGTGAATATTTACCCGTGGCAGTTTGCTATTGGATTGCCGCTGACGGACGGCCTTATATGGGCAGGCACTAAATTACAAACGCCAGCGGCAGCCTGTCTATGAACTTAATTTAAAGTGTAGGTTTACACTGTGCTTTGTTTCCGAAGTAGCAGAACTCATGAATATGGTTGTATATATCACTCGCTCGCTTCTTATTGTTTCGCTGCCTTCTCAATTATATAATGCATGTTTTCTAAAGCGCTTTTTGGGCCTCTTCCTGGTGTTCTACGTACTGCGTGATTACGTGGGAGGCGTGATGATGTCAGACGAAACTCCGCCCCCACGGGTTTCAAGCTCATCTCCATTACAGTAAATGGAGAAAAACAGCTTCCAGTTATGACCATCACGCGTAGAATTTCGAAATGAAACCTGCCCAACTTTTGTAAGGAAGCTGTAAGGAATAACCCTGCCAAATTTCAGCCTTCCACCTACACGGGAAGTTGGAGAATTAGTGATGAGTCAGTGAGTGAGTGAGTGAGTGAGTGAGTGAGTGAGTGAGTGAGGGCTTTGCCGTTTATTAGTATAGATTGCAGTTTTCATTATGCTGTTTTGAATTGGCTTGGTTGTCCTCATTTTGTGCCATAATTACCATGACAACACTGACGGGTTGATGGGGGCAGTTATCAGAAGTCACTCCAGGTGACGTCAGCTTTGTGATCGTACTTTACCAATAATGCATGGGAGCTAATCATCCAAAATTCTGGATGTCAAAAAGCAATTTACATTGTTTAGAAGTGTTGGGTTAAGAATCAAGACTCCAGCATTTAGCATTTTGTTTGAGTCTAATTTGGGATTTTTTATTGTGTTTTAGTTACTGATGATTTAGTTCATTTTGCTTTTTAACTTCAGCCTGTTTTGATCAACAATTTTTATTTTTAATGATTCTTCTCTGTTCCATCTCCATCTTTTATCTTTTTTTCTCTGCGGGTTAATTCCATTTTGACAGTATACAAATGAGTTTATTTAACCTGGGGTGTTTATAGTGTTCAGTGTTTAATTTTTTATAGTTTTCATTGTGTGGTTTTCTTTGTTATTTCTCCTCCTTTTAGGGTTTTTGATTATGAGTATTACAATGGTTTAGTGTTTTGTACAATTTTTTTTACCAATGGCCACCACCAATTGTTTATATTTGTTTTTACATTGGTCTCAACTTTGTCCAAGATTACGGATAAGAACACTTCTTTAGCCATTCTTAATTCTATTCTGCTTTTTAACAAATTTTTGACCTGTCCTCGTGACTCCAATTTTTAGTTCCCATTGAAAAATTTTTACCTCGTCTTATAGTCTTCTGGCTCTAACTCTTGCTTTCTTTTCAACTACGTCTTATCTTTTCCTCCTTATTGTTGCTATTTTTTGATTCTGAGCACATCATTGATCCCTAGTTTCAGTTTAGTGCTATTGCCACAGATTGCTGTATTAATAAGCTGTCTTTACAAGTTAACAGTTGGAGAAATGTCAAAAAGAAAGTCAAATATAAATACTTATAAGTAGATTTAGGTATATATTTGTTATTTTTGTTTCCTGTATTTATTTATAATTTGTTGTCATGTCCAAACATTTTTATTTATTTATTTATTTATTTAGTATCATCAAGAAAATTCCAATTTATTCTTACCATGATGTGATTGTAGTGGTTGGGGTGAGAGAAGCTGGCAATGCAACATATGTTTATCTGTCAGATAAGTTTCAAGCCAAAATCATCCATCTGTTCATCTTCTAACCCACTCTGCTTATAAAAGTAGTTTTCACTTAGTCAAAAAACTTGCAAAAACATGAATATTTATTTTTTCATGAAATACACATTTCATAGTTTAAAGATGTTATATGAATACAAATACTTTTAAAGAAGTGTTTCAGTGTGCAGTTTTATATACATTAAAGCATACAGTATCTTTAAACCTGGTTAATTAAAGTGACTTTCACTTTAAGCCGTACCCATTCTAACCATTATTAGGAAAGAGGAGAGAACTAACCCTGGATGGTGGACAAGTCCATCACAAGGCATTCTCAAGTATACACCTACACTTCCGCAAAATTAACCAATTCAAAGATGGCAAATAACTTGACTGGAAAAAACATCCATGCACACTGGCTTAATGTGTATAATCCATGTAGGCAGTGCCCAAGCCTGGGATTCAATATCAGGGCACCATCATGTTACTATCTGTCAGAATCATCAGCTTTATAAGCACTGTGCCACACATGCACGTCAGAGGATCTCATCTATGTAATAGGTATTATATAGAGGTATGTAATAACCTGCCAGAATGAGAGGGGCTAACATTGTCTTTTCCTCCTCTCCTCACAGCACCAAGAAACTGCCCAGTCCATAAGTATCCTATCATTTATACAAGGGCAAACCAAAAGCATGAGCTCCTGATAAAAGGGGCCCTTGCAAGAGAATATTGTTTTTGTTGATCCTTTTGGCCCAAAACTCAGGGCAACAATGGCAAGACAGGTGTTTCTTTTGTTTGTCTTTCATTTATATTAAATGGGATGGCCTGGTTCTCACCCTAAATTTCCATCTAGCAGTCTATCATTCCTGCACCTGGCCACAACTGATAGTGCTAACTAATATGTCTCTATTAATATTCAATCACATACTTTAGACATCTACTTTTTCTAGTCTTTAGTTGTTGGGTCTTGTAAATGCTTTGGAAGAAAAATAAAGACCAGCCCTGATTGGTACCATGATATACTGCAGAGTACCTTGATATACAGATGTCCAACTTAGCACCTCAGATACTGTATACCCAGCAATATGTGTAATAATTGAAAGACTACTAAATAGATGGACATTGGACATTGCATCATCCCATGGTGGGAGTCTATTATATTTGGTGTTAGAAACGACTTTGAAAATATATTAAAGAAAGAAATTGGCCCTCGATAGAACCTCTTTGAGTCAGGAACCAGGTAGGAGGAAACTTGTTCATTGCTTCTTTTATTTTCTCTTCAGCAAATGCTTGAAGGGGAGCATCCTGTTGCTGCAATCTACTAAGGGACAGTGTGCCATGAGCAGAGGTTGTCAGCAGATGGTCACAGAACAAAGACAGAAGCTCATACTTATTGACAACTTAAGTTATTGACAACTTAAATTTAAATAACAGTGCTGAATTAATACTGGCATTTACTCTGATTGGTTAATTGGCTTACACCAATTGAATATTTACTCTGATTGGTTAAAAGACATTAGCAGTGAGTATAGCTATTTTGCTTCATGATTTTTCAAAAACAAATGCACATATATTTTTTGATGTGTATTGCTAACCAAAACACTTCATGCACAATAACTATGTTACACTTTTATGTTCCCTTAATTCTCTCATAATTTCTGAGTACCATACAGGCGGCAGCATTTTACAGAAGGTCTCTTTTTTTTTATAAATTTTAAAAAGTTCCTTTTCTGTTCTTGCAGCTTACAAAGGGGATAAAGGGTACTATTATTTTACCATAGATTTCTGGAACTATTTTTCTTGAGATAATAATATATTTTTATTTTCGCTTGTCTGCTCACAACCTGTCGTGTTGCTCACTTTTCACCCATTACTTTCTGTGATGTTATTTTGTGCAGCCTACAGAGTGAGATTCACCATGAGTCAGAACGTAGTGAAAAGAGTACATAAAAATTTCTCTAAACTTTGTAAAAAAAAAAAAAAAATCTGAAGTTAAATCATTACACTACATTGTATTTTTAATAATAATACAAAAAAACTAAATAAACAGTTTCCTAATATTGCATAGGTCCCCAAAACAGCTCTGACAATTTGAGGCATGGACTCCACAAGACCTCTAAAGTTGTCCTGTGGTATTTGGCACCAAAACATTAGCAGTAGATCTTTTAAGTTCTGTAAGTTGCAAGTTACATCCCACAAATGCTCAATTGGATTGAGATCTGGGGAAGTTGGAGTCAAAGTCAACCTTGAACTCTTTGTCATGTTCCTCAACTGATTCTTAAACTGTTTTGTGGCTGGTGCATTATCCAGAAGGAGTGTACTCATGGTCTGCAACAATCTTTAGGTGCAGTATACATCCAAGTCTCGTCTACATTAATGCCAGGACCCAAAGTTTCCCAGTAGAACATTGACCAGAGCAATACACTGCCATCTCTTCCAATAGCATATGATGCACATGCACTCAGCCATCCACATGTTCTTGTAGAAAACATGATTCATCAGAACAGGACACCTTCTTCCATTTGTCAGTGTTTTAGTTTTGACAGTCACTTGTCCATTGTAAGTGCTTTTGTTGGTGGACAGAAGTCAGAATGGACACTTGGACCAGTCTGCAGCTATGCAATCCCATATGCAGCAAGTAGTAAAGCACTATGTGTTCTGTCACCTTTATCTCATGGCCAGCTTTTTGATTTTCAGCAATCTGCGCTACAGTAGCTCTTCTGTGGGATCAGACCAGATGGGCTCACCTTTTCAACACATGCACATTAATGAGCCTTGGATGCCTAAGAAACAGTTGCCAGATCACCATTTGTCCTTTGATACCACTTTTGGTAGGTACTAACAACTACATACTTGGAACAACGTACAAGACCTGCCATGACCTGTCACCACAGTTTGGCCCTTGTCAGAGTTACTTAGATCATTATTCTTGCCCATTTTTCCTGCTTCCTGCACATCATCTTCAAGAACTGATGTTCAGTTTTTGACTAATACATCTCACTCCTTGCCAGATGCCACTGTAACAAGATAATGAATATTTATTCACTTCACTTGTAAGTGGGTTTAATGTTGTGGCTGATTTATGTATAATGTGACTGTGAAAAAATAATTTTTTCTTGAAACAGTACAAACTGATCTTTTAAAATTTTTGGACATCTCCTACAAAACACTGCAAGGTTTGATGCTGTGGCATTTTGCGTACTGAGGAAATCCAGCATAAAATTCTAATTCCAGATACTATTTTAATGCTGCACAGGTTTCATCTGATATGATCAAAGTGGAAAAGGCAGGAGGGGACTGGACATCAATGTGAATGAGCAATAGTAAAAAAAAATAAGCACATTATAATTAGAACTAAAATGTGTAATCCAGACTTTGAAATACCTTCTGAATTTGTCCATGTTACTACACAATGATATAAGTTACATCATCCTGATTAGTGCTTACTAACTCAGCAACACAACTGATTTACTCTGCTACTGACACTCTAATGATGAATCATTCTGACTCTAGAATGCTGATAACATCAACCACGGGACAAAACAAGCTGTACTTGCTCTGCATTTAAATGTATATCTGTGACACAACTGGACAGCTCTGAATACATTGTACTCCCACCTACAAAATGGTTTTCAGATGGCAGCAGCTCTCTAATTATCTAAGCCTAAAGTTTTAATTTCCCCATGGGGTCAAATAAAGTATCATCTATCGATTTACCTGTTGTTTCTAATGATATGAAGTACGGTTGTGAATGTGTGGTAGAACACAATCATTTGAGTGGAACCCCCTTAAGTGCCATTTTTTTCATTTTTGAAATCCATTACCTGTAAAGGAAAATGGGCAGGTAGATGGAACTTAACAGAGCTAGTAATGTGGCCTTGTTTTAATTAGCTCTGTTTAAATATTAGCTCTATTAAAACATTTCATATTTAATCAAGTGAAGCAAAATTTCTTGTGGTAAAATGCAGTAGAACAGATGTTATCAAACTCTGCCAGATCTCCTCCTTTCACATGTAATTCATGATTGCTTTTTTGTATTTAAATAAATTATTTGTATGTGTATTAATTTTCCTGCTAGCTGAAAAAATGTGTACAATAATTGGTGTGTTTTCTTTTTTAGATAACCACCAGTTATGCAAAATTATATCTATTATTCTACATGCCGGATTTGCTGTCATTATAATTAACATATTACTTATAATTTGTAAGTAACATTACCCTGCATTATTTACAGTTGGAACTCATTTGTACTTCACGAAATTTGACATTGTGTCTCGTTTTGCCAGTTACATTATTATGGAAGAAATGATTCTCTGTAACTAAAATACAGGAGCTGTTCTTTGAATTTGAATAGAGCACTGGAATTTTGTTGAAGGAGTCATTTGGATTTAATTAAAATAGCATGGAAAGTGAAAGAAGGAGACATACCAACTCTTTCTTGACAGCTCCTAGACATGAGTGGCATCAGATTGTTGCAAGCTTTTCACTCTCCCATGAGGTCTTGAAGCAAGATATCCCATCTTGCATTTATGAAACTGGAAATCTGAAGAGTTACCATTACTTTAATGTCTTTCACTATCACGCCCTTAAGGGTACATTTTCTGCTTTGGAAGTAAAATATGTGGTTTGATGCTTTTTTTCTTTCATTTTTTTTTTTTGCTTACATTCCAAATTTTGTTTTGTGAGCCATCCCAGAAACATAATGCCTGTTATGTAACACTAGGCATTAAGACCTTTTTCAAATGTTACTCGGGCTTTATGTGGGACTCCCAACACCAGCATTAAGTTAGGACAGCCTACAGTGTATGTGATATAATTGTGGTCTGATTATGTTGTTAATCCATTGTCTTACTTTCATCTCCTTCCATCCTTCAGATCATATGAGGCTGCCAAGAACCCAGAAGATGGAAGGAATTTTAATCAACAAAGCCAAGCCAATGCTTGGCTTGTGTCCAGACGTGCCAGATTCTCTGCCAAAATTACATCCAGAACAGGCCTAAATGTAATGACTGGATTCTAACAAGCAATATCAGACATGCCCCTTCATTGGCTGACTTTAAAATCCAGAATGTAAGATCATTTTTTATCTTATTTTATAATAAATGATGTAGTCTGTACAGCTGTATATCCTATCTGTTTCAGGCAGTTGTTTTTACTCTTTTTATGTAACACAAATGCTTGTCTTTTCTCTTCTTCCTGAGCTTCTCTGTAGCATCTTATTGCTTGTTATAACCCCTTTTGCTGTTCGGACAACACTCTCAAACTTTTAATTTCTTTTAGTCTCTTGATCTTGAACACAAAATGACCAAAGCAATAACGATTATAATACAGATCAGATGACAAAATATAAGCACTGATCATTGTGGCAATGATCAGACAACATTATGTAAACATCACAGTCTCAACACACAAGAAATTTTAGTGTCTAGTTACAAAGTCCCTAAATGTATCCCTTGATACTATTTATTTTCTTAAGTTTAAACCACTGAAGTGTTGCTCTGTTGGTATATTTTAGAAGACTCTAGTGTTGAAGCACAAGCTTCTTATCCAGTTTCGCTGTTCTGGGAATAAAGAGCAGGTAGTTATCACACATTTCTTTGTATTGTATGCCATCTTTTCTTCTATCCTTACGATTACCAGTCTGCTGTATAGCAGCCCTGTTTTGGAAGCATTCAAGATTGTGACTGCAAATCCCAATACTTTACTGCAGCACCTTTGACCTTCTTCCTGTTTACCACAACTTGGACCAAAACTCCTTGCATGGATTTCGTTTTCCTCTGGTGTGACCTCTTCCCAGACTCAGGGAGTTTTTTGATGCATAATTCCTTTAAATTCCTTTAGCACCTGGAGTGACTTTGTTATGCCCAATTTCGTTCACTGAAAGTAAGTGATTTCAGATTTTAAAACTATTTGGAAAATATTTTTTACATATCTTAAATGCCAAACAAATTAATACTCATTAGTATACATCCATAAAGAAAAAGAGAAAAGGAAAGAGAAGGGTTTCACAAACAACTCAATTAAGGTGCTAGTGTTTTCTATGGCAGAAGTTACAATGTTCGAATTGCTACATATAACTACAATAAAATATGTTTAAATACATGTAAAAAGAATTACGTTCTCCAAAATCCATTAATACAGGATATTCATAGCCACACAAAAGCCGGATAATTAAACTTGGGGTTTGTAAGTTAGTACTATAAACTAGCACGTACATTTATGGAACATTTTACTAAATGCAAGTTCTTTAACAGGGACACAGATTGCAATTTATTAAAGGCAGATTTCCACACAAATGCTAGGAACTTTTTCTTTGCACAGAGAACCACAGAAACAGAACCACGGGAAAAAAATAGTAGTAAAAAAAAAAAGTAGTATGGTGGAGAGAAGGACTTTAGGTACTTTTAAAATATGAATTGCTTTACTGTAATTAGGTGGATAGGATTTCTTGGATGGAATACCCTGTTTTCATCAAAATTATTCTAATGGTTTAATGTTCTAATAAAGCTTATTATGCTGGATGTCCCAAAAAATGAATACACACTTTGAATGATTATACCTAAAGAGTTTATTAAGATAGATGTAAGTTTTATAATTCATATTAAAGAAGACAAATGGAGAATCAGTTATCACAAGTGTTCAAACCAATGGCAGCTCTGATTCAGGCACTGCTCAATGCGGACCAATGGATTCTTTACATTTGGGTGCATTCTCCTTCATTGACTGTTTTCAGTTTATTGATTGTAGCGGTTTTGTGAGATAAACATATCTTTGACATGCCCCCATTTAAAAAAAAAAAGTTCAGTGCCATGAGGTCTGATGAACTTGAGGGCTACCTCTTTGCTCAATCCATTTGTTTGGCAGATTTTTGTCATGATAGGCCTTCACTTCATGATGGTAGTGAGGAGGTGGTCAGTCCTGCAGGAAATAAAACTAGTCCTCATCCCTAAACTCCTCTCTAATGCATGGCATGACGGATTTTTGTGACTAGTTCAAATAAACGGTACCAGCTGCAGTGTTGTCTTAATAAACAATGTATTCATAATTATTCATAATCATTCAAAGTGTGTATACATTTTTGGTACACCTTCTATATGTAACATCACTTGTTTTACATATACTTTACACTTTTCCAATTGTTAAGGTGGTATAGGCCAATAGAAGACCTCCTTTTCTAGAAAGATTGTGTTTTAACTGTTTAAAATCCTCATCTTTTCAAAAGAGTTAAGAATAACTTTGCAGACCCAAGTTGCTCGGGCAGAAATGACAGCATATTCCCTCACCTTAAAACTATGTAAATTATATACAGAATTCTACCAACTTTCGTATTTCATTTCATTTAATAATTGCTATAGTTGTTCTATAAAATATATACTTAAATGCTGTTTAATTATCAGAAAATATAGCTGCTATAATAGCTTAAAATTAATTATTCAAATTTGTCATTTCCTTATTTTGGCTTTTACAGGGCCCATAACATAATAAAAATCCAACCATACTTTAGAATGAGAATAGCTAAACCTAGCTGTTGCAGAGTATTTGCTGTGTGATTAAAACAATATTTTTCATTTCACATAATGTGTCAGTTGCAGTGTACCTTAGAGAGTACCGTCCTAGCTGCAGATCAAGAACAGACAAATAGTACGATACCAAGATTAGACGATCGTGCAGTGAACATCAGAACAAGATCAATACCAAGTGTATCTAATACAGGTGTATGGGTCTAACTTGTCCTTTTGTTTATTGCTCTTGCTGTCTCCTATGTCTTGAGGTAAGTCCTGAAAGAAGACTCCCAGATCATGAAACAATAACAGAATATTGTGGAGTGTCTTTAAAATGTTACCTCATAAGTGTTATAATTCCTTCAAAGCTGTTCCCTCTCTGAGAAGACAACAGACTCAGCAGCAGCCATTCAATCACATGCTTTGTTTACATCAAATGATTCCCCCAAATAAAACCTTATGAAGCACTAGTAATGGAAGAGTGTATGTCCAATATGCATAAGTTGCTTGAGTTTGCATTTTTGTTACTAATAATTGTAATTCTATACATTTGACTTGAGGATGGATGTGATTTTCATTTTTATTTTACATATAATAACTTATTAAGACAGGCATTTTTGTAATGATAAAGCATGTATTTAGAAAAAAAAAACCACTATTCAGAACAAAATAAAACTTCTCTTGTAAGCCTGTTCTACTCAGGCAGTAGACAAGACCTTGTAACATTAGAAAAACTAATTCCCCTAAAATAACATCAACTCGAGTTTTGAATGTCCCTAATGTTCTACTCTCTACTACACTACTTAATAGCTTATTCCATGTGTCTGTATCTATGGTTCTCCATGTGAAGAAAAACCTCCTAATGTTTGTGTGAAATTTACCCTTAACAAGTTCCAAATTGTGTCCCTTCATTCTTATTGTGCTCATTTTAAAGTAACAGCCTTGATCCACTGTACTAATTATTTAATAAATTTTTAAAAACTTCAATCAAGTCACCTCTTAATTGCCATTTCCTCAAACTGAAAATTGCACACTCCTCATAGCTCAATCTGCTTAGTCTCATAATCAGCTGAGTTACTCTTCTCTAGACTGTTTCTAGCTCTGCTATGTCTCCCGGAGACCAAAACTGCACACAGTACAACAAGTCCAGTTTGAGTAGTCCGTTATAAAACTTAAACATAACTTTCTTTGATGTGGATTCGTCACCTCTTGCTCCGTAATCTAACATGCTTATAGCCTTCCTAATGGCTCCTGAACATTCCCTGGAAGTTCATATTAACAAATCAACTAGGACTTTCTCCTAAAGGGTACTTTCAAGTTTCAGACCTCCCATTGTATATTCAGATCTAAAATTTGTACTTCCTATGTGTTATACTTTATATTTTCTTATACTAATTTGGTAATTACAAACCAATAAGTCTTACTTCTATGCCATGCAACAGTATGGAGACTATAATAAGAAATAAATGAGAAAAGTACTGATATGACAATAACATTATAAATAGCAGCCAGCATGGTTTTATGAGAGGAAGATAATTAAAATAATAATGAGATCTTGCCGAACCAACCTTTTAGATTTTTTTTTTGAAAAGGCAACAGCAATCATTGGCTAAAATAAAGCTTACTACATAATTTACTGAGAATTTAAAAAAAGCATTTGATACAGTCCCACGCTGAAGATAAATTCTAAAACTAGAATCTGTAGCCATCAGAGGTAACCTACAAAACTGAATCCCATTGGTTAACTGGCAGGAGACCAATAGTGTAAATAAGAGGAGAATGCTCCACATGGAGCAAGGTCATCAATGGAGTCCCACGGGGTCTATCATGGTGTTACTTTTTCTGATTGACATTAATTCTGGTAGAGTTAGTAAATTTGCAAAATGTGCAAATGTTACTAAAACTGGAGGAATGGCAGACACTGAGGAGGCAGCAAATGCAATTCAGAACTGGGTGAATACTTGGAAAATGCAGTTTAATCTAGAAAAGTGGAAAGTGCTAAAAGTGGGCAAAAGGAAAATCAATTCTAAATATAAGATGGGAGACATTGTCCTAAAGGATACCACCTATGAAAAGGGTTTAGGAGTCTATGTTGACTCAACATTTTCATCAATGTGCAGAATGAATTAAGATGGCAAATAAAAATGTTAGGTTATACCATAAAAATAGTAAAATATAAATCATGGGATGTTATGATCAGACTATATAATTCCACTAAGTGAGAGAACATCTGGAGTATTATGTGCAGTTCTGGTCACCAAACTACATGAAAGACATGACAGCACTTAAAACTGTGCAGAGGGGAGCAACCAAGTGCATCCCAGGATTTAAGAGCATGTTGTTTACTCTTGAGCAGAGGAAACTGCGTGGGGATGTAATCCAAGTGTTCAGCATTCCCAAAGGCGTTTATAAAGTGGATCCAGTACATACAATTCTTTTAACTTAACGATGAATCACGTACTCGAGGACACCAGCAGAAATCAGAGACTGATGCCAGAAAGCGCTTCTTTTCACAAAGAGTTGTGGAAATCGTTCAAGAACTACTGAGCCATGTAATTGAGTCATAAATCTTAACAACCTTTAAGAAGTGTTTGGATGAGATATTGAGACAGTATAGAAATGAGCTAAACAAACACGGTTAATAGACTGAATGCTCTGCTCTCCTATGTAAAATTTCTAATGTTGTTATATATGCATTCACTAACCTTGTTAAGGTCTCGAGGACAAATGCAGTTTGGGTGTGGTGATTTGTTTGAACCTATTTGTTTCAGTCTTTTTAACCTTAGAAACACTTCTCCCGCTACAGTGTCCAAGTCACTCATTATGTCCTTAGTTGTCTCTGTTACTGCTGGGAGGTTATCTACTTCCTCACATGTGAACCTGCTATACTCACCACATACCATGTCAGAATATGTATTATACTGAATACCAGATCAGAACCAATGTAAGCTAACAACTAGGAGACAAAGGACAAAAAATAAGTTTAACCTAGCACAACTGCTACTGTAAAAAGCTGAGTTGGTAGGGTTTTCAAAGACGTAAGTCGTACCTAAACAGTGTGGCGGATTGCCGACGCTTCTTCTTTGTATGGCCCTGGGCAACAAGTATGGACAGAACAGTACCTTCCCCGGGACGTTAGAGGGCAGCCCACATGTTTAGCTGTGGTGCCTCGGATTCCAGCAGGGCTCCATGGGAGATGGCGTTCTCTACAACCTTATTGAGATCCGAGGGGGGGCTGCCAGGGGGCACTGCAGTGGTTTCTGAAGCCATGTCGGCGGTTATTCCACCACATCCGGAAGTGCAGCCGGAAATAGGTCATCAAACACCTGGAGCCCTTCCGGATGGGCTATTAAAGGAGCCAGCAGCCACCATTCTGGGAGCCAGAGTCAGGAGAAGGGACACAAATCTTGCTGGAGAGGAATGGAGGAGGAAAGAAGAAGATGAAGAAGAAGAAAAAGTATTGTGTGTGTTTGGTGCTTATTGAAACTGTGTTGTGCCTGTGGAAACGGGAAAGGTGTCACCCACAGACAGAAGAAAAGAAAAATAAAACATTTTTTATAAGTTTGCCTCCTGTGTCTGTCTGTGTCGGGTCAGGCACTGGTATAGCACCTTTGTAACAACAGGTTTGGTCAAAAGGCATGAGGCCTGAACATGACAAAGGAGTTGGCCCTTACAGTTCTTTTACAGCCAGGGTTTTCTAATTGGCTTGTATTTCGTTGTTTTTCATTGTTAATTTTGTTGGTTTTGAATGATCATTTTTTAATATTTTTAAATGCTTTCTTTTATGTTTATAACTGTACACTTTCTTTTTAAAGTGTGAAGGCCTTCATTCCTTATTCTTTGTCAGTGTAGCCCCAAGAGGCAGCCATCTTCATGTCACTGCTGCTGGGTCCTCCCCCTAGATTGAGAAGTAACCAGGAGGAAAGCAGTGATGAAGGAGTTTATAGTAAGTATTGTTTTTTTTTTTTAATTATTTTAGTTTATTTTTCTTTTGTGGCTTAACAGTCTTTTCTCATTATTTCTGTTTTGTTTTTAGTCTTTTGCATTTTTGTATGTTTTGGGACTTGTCTGCTTCTTTTTGCTCTTTTAAGTATTGTTACTATGTTTTTTGTTTGTTAACTATAAAGATTATAGTCTGTGATGGTCATTCAAAACACCTTTCAGGAGCTTTCAAAATTGTATCACCTTTGTAAGGCATTCTTATATATCCTCTTGACTTTTATAGTCTTTGAACTTTCAAAGCCAGATTCTCATTTTGGGGTTTGCTAGGCCAGAATCAAGAAGGCAGTTGTCAGGGACAAAGTGCTTTGAAGTGAGCTTCTCCTGTGATGACCTTTAAAGGTTCTGGCCTACCTAGGCCTCATACCGATCTGCCATGTTTGAAACTTCCATCATAAAATTTAAAGGTGCATCAAGTAAGCATAAGACTGGCATAAACTGGAAACCCAAGGGCTTTGCTGTTACTCTACCATTCCAGAGACAGTAGATTAGTATGAAGAAGCACCCAGCAGCATAGACTCCTAGCAAGAAGACCTGCTATCCATCCAGGCTGTATTTGGTATCTGTTACTTAGCATTGCCTAATGTTATTTTTATATTTTTCTTTTTTCTTTCTACATCTTGTAAAGCACTTTGAGCTACATCATTTGTATCAAAACGTGCTATATGAATAAATGTTGTTGTTGTTTTAGACATATTATAAATCTTAAATTAGAAAATGTTAATCTGTAATGCATTAATAAAAGTTAAAACTTTGTCTTCTGCTTATTTTGGGGCTCTGTCTTGTCTTCTGGGTCAGTAGATATATTAAGAAAGGGAACAGTCATTTCTAAAGTCAGCCATAAGTGGAGAGGCCGATTGCAGATGTATTCTTGTGACCGGCTGGTGAGTGTAATAAATCAAGGACTACAGAGGGGATTTGGGATACTCTCTTCAGGTCTATGCAATAAAGAATCTTCTGAAAGTGAAAGTCACCCTATGACTCTTCCATGATAAAACAATGCACATGTTTTCTGGCTGGCTTATGTAACTAAAAAAACTGAATTAAAGTGAAATAAATATGGTGTGATATTTTGCCAAAAATAAGACAATTCTGATGCAGAATTTCTCAATTTTTACAGAAAATGTACAATAGAAAATCAAAGATTTAGAGAATGCATCCACTGAAGACCAGTCTACACATACAGTTAAGGAAGTATAATTGCTGTTTCCAGTTCACGGTTAAGAGAGAAGCAACAGTTGCCAGATAGGAACACTAGGGCACTAATCCACCACAGGGCACACTCCGGTATGCACATACACTCACACTTAATCATTGTACTTTTACTGATCAGCCTAATACTAGGTTTTTAGATTTTGAGACTAAACAGTATTCCCCAGAGGAAATCCACAAGACCACAGGGGAAGAACCTGCAGGACTAAGTGGGCTGAAATTCAGCCAATGAAACAGAACTGTTCCTCTTTAAACTATTTTAGACCAAAATAACACTCTAACAAAGGACATATTGTATTCCTTCTTTGCACTTGACATGGGATTATTATAAAAATATACCAATGAGTTACACTTTTAAAGATCACAGCTAATAATTCATTTTTGTGCTTCATTTTGCCTTTGCAGACATATGAATTTGGGCAACTCTTTAGTTTTTTTATTTAGAAATGTTTTTCTTAGAATAGTCTCCATTTGGCAAAGTTAGTTACTCAGTAATAGTCTTGGATTACACAGCATAGGTTTGGCTTTCATTTGCACTGGAGTCGATAGGTGTCACTTTTGTTTTGGAGCTAAGATGTAGGCTGCTGACCAAAATATCTGCCATGGATTCAAAAATATAATTGATTATGGCTTGCTGAAGTACAGACGAATTAAATATTTCATACTTGATGTAAGCTAAACCATGCATGCAGAACATAATTTATGCCATATTGTCATCAACTAATCAGTCATCATACTGTGCATCTTTTATAGTTGAGGCCACATATACAATTGCACATGTTTCTACTTCATTATTATAATGCCTTATGCTTCAAGGTTTGACATCAGCCTGAATCAACATTCTTACAATTCTGCTGCTGATAAGCATACATAAATATGTACAAGATGAATTGGCAGTTTTGCAAGGTTTATTTTAATAGACAACTGTGCAATTAAAAATAAAAGCTTGATTTCAAATATTAATTAGCACTAATGCAGAGTTAGCCATGTGATATCAAGGAGAATACATCACATAAGTCATAAAGAATACATTTATATTAACTTTTCAAATAAACCATGAAATCACAAAAATTAGAAGGCCCAAAATGTGTTGTTAGTAGACATCATGAATCACGTGGTACAGCAGAAAAGTAGTTTATTATTTTCACATAATGACAGTTACAACTTTGGAAGATAATAAAGACGCTTCACATATCACATTAAATTAAGAATATGTAAAGCAAGATCATTATTGATTGCTAATAAAATTTTTTAATTTTAAGGCAGGGCAATGGAGAAGATCAAGTGCTAACACTCCTTTAGTAAGGAGAAGAATTGGCCATTTGAAGACAAGGTGCAGTTTACAGGGAGACCAGAGTATAGTTGAGAGGACTTCCAGTTACGATAAGATGGGTTAAAATATTAATCAACGTAGACCTCAAGTATTTTATTTGATATATGGGTTGTCTATTTGGTATCATATAATTATATACATCCGATCCCTTTCCTTTGCAGCAGCCTTTTCCTCTTCAGAGAGAGCCATCCATTTTCTCTGCTTCCTTTCAGAGTTATTCTTAGAGTCAAAGAGATTTGCTGGAAAGATGTGGTGGTGGTCATTACCACATTGGCCTGGTTTAGCAACCCTGGCCTAGTCGTATTTGGGCTTTGGTTTACTGACATGCACATCGATTTTTAACTCCTCCATTGCCCACCACACAAAGTGTGCCGCAGACAGTGTGTCTGTCTGCAGAGAGAGTGTTTACCTTGTCGACAAGTTTACTTACCTTGGCAGTGACTGGACTCATTTGGTACTGTGTCTCTCCGGAAAATCCTTGAGTACCGTTGGTTTGACTTTGTGTTGAATGAGCGGTTGCTGATGGAGTCCTGAACGAGGCACATTACTTGCATTATGAGGGAGTGTCAGTTACGGCACTACGGCCATGTGGCGCGTTTCCCTGAGGGTGATCCGGCTCGTAGGATCCTCATTTAAAGAAAAATGTATTATTTGCTTTTTAGTGCATATATAACTAAAGCAAATAGAATTGTTTTACTTAAAAAAAATTATATATTTTATTTTTTACATTTTACTTTTTGAGTATTTTGCAAATGATTTTTCTTTAAGCATTTTTCATGAACGGGGAGCTTCTTTAAAAGTATTACATAATATACCTTCTTTGCAGAATTATTTGAATGCTAAAAAGAATCATATTTTGGTCTCTATTTATCTGTTGAGGCTTTTATGGGATTAGCGCTATGGTAGCTGCAAAAATAAAATATCGGTGATAGAACAGCAAGCTTAAGGCAATACTTTCTCACCGTGATCATCAAGGCTACTCCTTCGCAAGAGTAAATAAGTAAAGTCAGTACACATATTTACCTACTCCATTCACTGGAAGAGGCAAGTGGGGGCAATCCGATGTGTCTCACACTTGTATGCTCCTATATCTCACTATATTCTGTCTCCGTCATTGTTGTGTGTGCGTTAATTGGAATTGCATAACCATTAATTACGGTGAAATTTGTTATGTAATTGCATTGGTTTCGACAGATTATTGAATTGTCATCAATACTGAACACATATGCAAAATTTGAAGAAATTCGCTTTCGCCAAAGTGGGTTTAAAATCAGTTGCAAGATTTGACCCAGACAAACAAACAGACAGAGGAGTCAAGTTAAATAAAATCGTTTAATAAAAAGAAAAAAAGGGCCAAGATTGTATTCAAAAAGATGCCCTCTAAAAACTTTCTCTATTTTGTTTTATTATAAGCCATATTTTATTCCACCCCAAGATTTTCCAAGGCTTGCTTCTTTCACTATTGTCCTTCACAAAGTATGGGTTGGTCTTCCTATTATTCTTGAACCTGCTGGATTCCAGTCAAGTACTTTCTTAAGAAGGAAATGCTTTACCCAACCCCACTTATGCTAGTTGATTTCAGTTGGACTGTTTCCCTGCTTTGTTCTTGTCCATAGTTCTGCATTTGAAATTTGTTCAGGTCAATGCATTTGACAGATCTTTTTCTAGCATTGAATTACAAATTCATGAGTCTTTGCGCTGATTTCCTTTGTCATTTTCCATAAATCACAGCCCCACAGCAGAACTGGTTTAAAATGAGTCTGTGAGGAATTGTTAATTTTCTTAATTAGACTGGATGCTTGGTTGGCTTTCTTAATTCTCTTGTCCACATCTGCACTTCTTTAGTAATAGGGCTGCCTAGATAACAGAATTCCCTGAATTCTTCAATGGAGTCTCCTGCTATGCTAAATATATTGGAGTTTGTAAATTAGGATAGCTTAAGCTTTCTGAAAATTGATTTCTGACATAGCTTTCGATGCTTCCAAGGTTTGCAAATTTCTTTTAAAGTCAAAACCTTATAAGTATCAGACCTTGTCCTGTGGTACTCCAAATTATGGTCAGGTGGATCCTGTTTGCTTTAACTGTCCTTGAGTCTAGAACTTGATTGAATTCCACATATGTCAAACTTAATTGATTGGACATTGTTCAGAAAAGCACACACGTGTATATAAGATCCCATAGTTCAGGCATGTCAAACACCGCAACAGAAATCTGTGTGGCCCGCATGACAGAGCCTAGTTAGCACTGAACTTGTACAAAATGATTACTATTGTTCGTGATTGAATCATTCTGCATCTTTGGCATTACTTATTGACTTTTCTTACTTCTGCCTTCTGACGAAAGCACGTTTTCCCATGGCATTACGGTACCGGAAATGTCATCTGCTAGTATAGCCACAAGCCTTGACCAAAGTTAATGAGCCACAACGTCACAACTGAAGTGCTAGGCTGCAGTAGGGGCGGCCTTAGGCATGTGCAAACTGTGCACCTGCACAGGGACGCCAAATCCCAGGGGCCGCCACGCCAATATATATTGAATATAAAACACAAAGAGAAAATAACGACACAGCTGACAGCAATGTGGCCGAAAAACATTGTGTTTCTTGTTAATTAGTAAGCTGTATTTACTAATGTCGCTCGAGTCGGAGCAGTAAGTTATATGTAGTATTATAACGTTCTGCTGTAATGAGAATATCATGAGCCAGCACTTGGTTTTCAAGTTACGGACACGTGCATATAGAAGCGTGTCATCAGCATAAGGCGGCTATGCAGTGTACGCAACGGACGTGGCTATCCGCCGTGCATAAGATGCCATATTGACATTGGCGGCCGAAGGGGCCACTGATTCTTTCTCTGCCCAGGGCCGCCCCTGCGCAGGCTACACTACTGGCTGGGCTGCTAAGACTGGCCACTGGGCAGAACTGACCATCATGAGTAGTAATAGCCCACATATTTTCACATTTTTTTGCTCTAGTTTTATGTAATTTTGTGCTAGTATTGTAACAAACAGTGCAGACTACAGCTGAAGATCTGAAGTGGACGCGAGAAGTTGATTAGTTGTTTTAAGTTTGTAAAATTAGTGTAAGTCAGGTGGCTTTTTGCATATCAGCTTATTTTACAATATAAACTTTGAAGTAAACTTAGTAAAGTAAAATTAGATTTTTGGAGGATTTATTTTCCAACTTGAATTACTGAGCAATGAATTCAGTGAGCGTTTTCGTGATTTCAGTTCACACGAACAGTACTTTGCACTGTTCTCTTACAACGTTGAGAATGCACCTGAGAATATCCAAATGGAATTGATTGAACTGCAGTCAGATTCTATTCTGAAGGCAAAATACAACAAAGTTGGTGTGCCAGGCTTGTATGCTTACCTGCCACCCTCGTATGTACAGATCCGTAAGTTGGCATCGAAAGTACTGTCTATGTTCGGAAGCACTTACCTTTGTGAGAAATTGTTTTCGTTGATGAAAGCTACCAAAACCCCACATCGCTCAAGACTTCCTGTCTAGCACCTTTCATCCCTCATAAAGGTTGCAGCTGCTCAAGATTTCAAGCCTGATATTGACGAACTGGTCACTAACAAGAGATGCCAAGTGTCGGGACAAAAGAAATAGATCTCAGACTGTAAGACTCCTATATAATATAATGAATATAACATAATAATATAAGGACCTAGCTAAGAGACTAAGACTCTAATTGTACGCTGTTGTGAGGAGCTTGATGGAAATAAATAGCTTTTCTTTAAACTTTAAGTGTTACATTTTTTAAGGTTTTCAGTATTGGAAAGAAAGCTACAGTAACTTTGTATAATAGTATAATAGTATTTGTTACAGTGCAGCCTGCTGACGCATGTATGGCAGTCGAAGCGGCCCACCAATAATAGTGAGTTTGACATGCCTGCCATAGTTCACATTGCACGTCAAATTCCTAGACATGAATTCCAAGGACATCTCAGTAGATCTCTTTTTTAACTTTGAGCATTCTCAGGAGTGGCCTCAATAATTGTGTAATGCAAGAAGTTTGGAACCTCCAGGACTCTTCATAGAGTTGCTCGTCTGGCCAAATTGAATGTCAAAGCAAAAAGGGAATTGGCCATGGAGGTGACCAGAAACCCAATGTTCACTCTAACAGAGCTGCAGAGGTCCTCTGCTGAGATGTGAAAACCTGTCATAAGGAATATCATCTCAGCAATGCTCCATTATTCAGGTATTTATGGTAGAGTAGATAGATGAAAGCCACTCTTGAGTAAAATGCATATGACAATCTGCTTGAAGTTTGCCAAATGGCATTTAAAAGACTTGGACCAGGACAAAAATGATTCTTTGGTCTAAAAAGACAAAAATTGATCTTGTAAGAACTCAAAGCACTATGATTGCTCCAGTCAGTGCTCATCAACTGCATGATACCATCTTTATGCTGAGGCAGCATCATTGTATGGAGGTGCTTAGCATCAGGGAGAGGGGAAACTGGTCAGAATGGAAAGAAGGATGAATGCAGCCAAATACAGAGAGGTCCTTGATAAACACTTGCTCCAGAGTCCATCCATCTCAGACTGGGGCAACAGTTCACCTTTCATCACAACAATCACCCAAAGCATACAGCTAAGACAACAATGACGTGGCTTCAGCACAAATCTCTGACTGTTCTTGAATGGCCCAGGCAAAGCTAAGACCTAAACCACACAGAACATCTGTAAGAGACCCGAGGATGGCAGTTTACAGATGCTTCCCATCCAGTCTAACAGAGCTTGAGAGGACCTGCCAGGAAGAAATGGATAAATTGCCCAAATCCAGGTCTACAAATCTTGTAGGGTCTTACCCAAGAAGACTCAAAGATGCAATTTCTGCCAAAGGGGCTTCTAAAAAGTACTAAATTAAGGGCAAGAATACTTTTTATATGAATGAGAGATTTGTTTTTGATTTAAACAAAAATACAAACTTTTCTGAAAACATGCATCACTTTGTAAATATGGGTTATTAAGTGTACATTGATGGTGAAAAAAATTACACATTTACCTGTTTAAAATTAATCTACAACAGAGTAAAGTGTGCAGAAAGAGAGGGGTTCTCACGGCTTTATGACATGTGTGTTTACAAATTTTCACTAATGTGACCTATGTGAAGGTAACTATTGGCGGCACAATAGAGTTCTATGATGATGTTGATTATTTTATGTGGTACTTCATGATGTTTAAAACTATCCCAAATTTCCAGGTGTAGGATGGATGTCCGTTCCTGCAGTTGTTCTGTTGCTAGACATAAGGTGAATATTTGATTGATGAATGCTTACCTTCATTAGGGGTTAATAAAAGCAGACTGACACGAATGCTGACTGTGCAGATTCAGGGTGTGAGGCAAGATCTTGTGGGTTTCTCCAATGTTTAGCTTCTTGTTTTCAGGATGATAATAATAATTATTATTAAGAGAGTCAGGACCTCTGTTTTACATCTTATGCAAAGGAGGGCACCATATTTACATTACAGAATCCCCATCACTGCACTGTGGCAATTGGATCCACTCACAGACCACAGGGTAAGTGCCCCATGCTTAGCTTCAGGTGGATGAGCTCTCTTGAAATGCAGGTGGCATGGCTGGTGGGGGTCTTTTAGGGTTTATTCACAACATGCTGTCTTCTGAGGTTTGTCTCTGCTAAAAAAATTAGCACCACAGTTGTGCAAATTTTTGGCTTTCCATGTTTTTTTCAAGTATGTTTGTCATGACAACAGACATTAAATTAACTGAAACTGAAACAGAACTTCTTATCCAGTCCTTTAGACACTTTACCTGTTGTGGAAAGCATACTCCCAGACACAGACAGACCGACACCAGAATGTCCAAAACACACTTCTTTATTAATCCTTTCAGCACCACCATGCCTTCTTTCACCAACTCTCTTCTTCTTTCTCTTTCTCTTCTTCTTCTTCTTCTTCTTCTCTCTCCTCCTCACAAGCTTCGTCTCCTTCCTCCCAACTCTAGCTCGTCTACTGGAGGGAGGCGGCCCCTTTTATTATGACCCGGATGAGCCCCAGATGCTCCCCCTGACGTCACTTCCTGGTGTGGCGGAAGTGTCAGAAGAACACCTGGAAGCACTCCGGGTGCCCTTGGGATTACTTCTGGCAGCACTTCCTGGTGTGGCGGAAGTGCTGCCATCCAGGATTCCCCAACTGTCCGGGCACCCCCTGGCGGTGGCCACGTCCTCTCATAATGGCCCCCAAATAGACCTGGGCAGCTGCCCTCTTGTTGCCGAGGAGAAGTATCATCCAACTCGGGGACTATCCAGGCGTCCCGGCCGGGCAGTGTCCCCGCTCATCTGTGACACTGTATATCATCAGGCCTTATTCCTATATTCCATCATTTTATAGAAAACTCTAGTTTCTGTACTGCATATCAGAATAGAAAGTTAACCATTTAACAAGTAAAATACAGACATTAACAGAACCATCCACAAACTAGAACATCTAAACGTTGAGAATAAGATGGTTAAATAAACTGCATCCCTGTCTAAAGGCAGGAGGTAAAATCTAAAAGGAGAGCAAGAAACTTTGGTGATAAGGCTTGAACTTTAGGAGAGAAGAAATGTAGCAAAGCCGAATGCTTGGTCAGTGTGAATCATGTAACAACTCCATGGTACATGATGCAAAAAAATGAAATTGAAGCAAGTTTTTATTATTAAGCTATTAAATCGTATTTCCCATATTGTAAGATTTACTGACTTAGAAAAACGTTGGATTTAACATTATGAAGTTTATTTTTAAAAAATCTTGTCAAGAAAATTTTGCTTACCCCATTGACCTTTTTTTGAGCAAACCCATCTGTTGTTTCCAGTTTTTTGGTTTTTTTTCTAGATTTTTTTTTAAATTTTATTAAAATTAAATAACATTCCATACACACAACTCAAGTTTAAAAAAAAGTTCTAAACAAATCAACCCCCCACCCCTGAGAAAGAGAGCTAGGCCAGCAATGTAAAACTTTATGCTAGTAAAGACAAATGAATAGATAAAATAATAAATGAATAAAGATAAATGGAGTAAAAGAGGTGAGAGAACCTGCTTCCTCAATTTAAATGCTTATTCTAAAATGTTATTGATTAGATCCAGCCAGGTTTTGGAAATGTTTTGTACAGATCCTCTAGGTGCAAATTTGATTTTTCCCAGTTTCAAATACTGTAGTATATAACATCAGTTACCCGCTGACTTAAAAGGGGAGAGTTAGGATTCTTCCAGTTGAGCAAGATAAGTCTACGTGCCAATAGTGCAGTAAAAGCAATTACAGTTTGTTTGTCCTTCTCCGCTTTAAGCCCACCTGGAAGTCCACCAAACACAACTGTTAATGGGTTATGTGGGATTGTGACTTTTAGGCTGTGTGAGGAGCATTTAAAGATTTTGGTCCAGAATGATGTTAATTTGGTGCAGGCCCAAAACATGTGACCCAGTGAGGCTGGAACTTGATTGCAGCGTTTGCAGGTTGGATCTTGGCCTGGAAACATTTTGGACAATTTTAAACTGGAGAGAAGTACTTAATATATAATTTTGTGTTGAATAATTTTATGCTTTGCGCATATGGAGCATTTTTTATCTAGATTTTTGCATGTGCATTTTTTGCAGTGCAGTTAGAAGAAACAAGTCAGCAGATCACAGACATCAGAAAGAACAGCTATTTGGGGGGACTCGGAGCCCAGATCTTTGTAAGCTATATTAAAAGAGTCTTAACAATGGAATGAACATATCAAAGCAAACTTTGCCAGTAGTATCTGTTATGCAGCAGAGATGATATAAAACAAAGTGCCACTGGAGAAAAGCTGATTATTATTCTCAGCTCTTTAAATACATCATAAAATATTATTGTTCCCAGGCATTGTTTTATGCTGCCAGACATGAGTAAGAAATGGAATTTCATTTTCATGAATAATTTAGTTGAGTTCATTTTATACTGTTGATGTTCATACAATCCTTTAATTTTCATCCCCAGAGAGCACCATATGGACAAGCAGAAAAAAGTGAAAGGTTAGCACTTAGTTCGCATTTAGACGACTAAAACTGCTGAAAATAGTAGTAGACAAAGCGATTAGCCATTACTCAGCAAAGTGTATTATCAGACAAATGCAACCATCAGAGGGAACAACAGCAGTACATATTTTCATTTCATTATTATTATCCAAAATTCTTCATCTCTGCATTGATGACATATTAATCCATAACACACAGGTTTGGATATTAGGCCCTTTTTCCAAAACTTTTCTAGTATGGTGCTGTGGAAAACTACAGAATATTTCTTGGAAAAATGGACATAAAGCAGGAGCCAATGATTACACGATTTTCCTATGTGCACACAACAACCCGACCGTTTTGGAATCATAAAGCATTCTTTCATTACAATGCTAGATTGAGCTGCAATGTCCAAATAAAGCCACACAAATGAGCTCAAAACATGCAGACCCATCCTGAGATGCTTCTTTGAGAAGTCAAAAAAAAAGTTATGAGACTCCCCTAGCAGCCTCAGATGTATGGGGGAATACCTGAAAACAAATTCTAAAATGTGATGGTGTTAGAAATCACATATTACTAGGTTAGCAGGAAAGCAGCAGTCTGCAAGTATTTCACAGGCTGGGGCTTTAAGCTGGAGTGGCATCAGGCCATCCAGTGGAGACTTTTATAGGAAATTAATAAATAGGAGGTTTTAGTGCTTGCAGTGGTCTCAGTGATACTGAAGAGTGTAATCGTGGATATTAGAAAGTGAAGGAGACAGCTGATGTTTTACAGCATAACATTGCTTTACCATCACATTCCATCCACTTGACTGACTAAAGCTGCAGTGCTGGCCTGTGCCAGGATGGCATATTGGTTCACGCCACACAATTCCCTTAATTCATATAATGAAATAGCCATTTAACATTGCAGACATAATGGCTAAGTTTGTGTGTCTTATGAAAAATGGATGTTCTATATCAGGGGTAGTCAATTATGATTTAAGGAGGTCCGGATAGAGAAAATTTCCTCATGTACAGGTCCACAGCATCATCATGTTTAAGTTGCATTATAATTTTTACATTACAATTAATTTATATATTTTGAAGTAGCATTGCCATTGTATCAACATCTGCACTGTATGAAGTCAATGACTCAAATTAAACAAAGAAAGTTCAATGCCATTTCAACAATATTTGTTGAGGGCTACATACAATAAAATAATAAAAAATAAATAACTTTAAAAGTAAGTAAAAGCAACGTAACTTTGACATTCAACTGAGAATTATAAATAATAAGTACTTTCATAATAATAATAAGTTTTAACTTTCAGCAAAAAAAAGACTTGGCCTCATATAAAAATAAAATATATAAGAGTTTTTAATATGTGCACAACTGAACAGGCATAACCAGTTTCACAGTAAATCTGAACATCTTTAAATAACTGAACGTATCTTTCCCTCCTTCTTTCCCTCAAATCCCACTGCCTACTTTCTCTTGTTCAGTGAGATGATGAGCTCTTGCTTGGTCTGCCAGGATTTTAAGTCTGAGCTGGAATGGTGTCAGTGCCATCCTCATGCATGTGTGAAGATTGTCATCACTGAATGTTTTTTTGTGACGTCCCAAAATCCACGCCTCTCTGAGGGAAGACTCGTTAGCGAGTTGTTAGCCAGTAAATGAATGTGTTAAAATTCTCGTTGACTGATCGTTAGTTGGCTTTAAGATCGCTTATTTTCTGTAGCCTAACTGGCGAATTTAGTGGCTAACTTTTCTGAAATGTAATTTTGTGCTTAGTTTCATAGTGGTGTTTCAGATTCCTGCTTTTAACCACTACCACCGTCTCAGTGTCAAGCTTCCACCGTTTAGCAGAAGCCATGGCACATTGACTATTTTGTCGCTTTTCTCTCTCTTGTCTTCTCACGCCTGTATATTTTTTTCTCCATGTCAATGCCGCTGCTACAAGAGTGCCAGCTGTTTTCACTCGGAATGCAGGTTTTCCGCTCCTCTATTCAGTGAAGGCCTGCCATAATCTGCCTGTGATTGGCTGAAATTCTTGCCTTCACTTTGACCACTATCAGTCTTCATGCTTAAACCCAACCAACTCGATCCCACGAAGGCAACAAGTATTGGCCGATCAGAGACACGTAGGAGGTCCCTTTCACTGTGTAGTGGTGTAGAAACACCGTCAGAAAATAGTCACCGGTAAAAATGTAATCTCCGCCAAAACTAAATAAAACTCAATGATATGTCTGGGTCCGGACAGAACAGAGTCTGGGTCCAGACTCGGACTGCGGTCCATCTATTAGTGACCTGTGTTCTATATGATGTTGGTCAGAAGTGCAAGGCTTGATGATGGCATATAAACACGTGAAGCAACTTGTCTGCCTAAAATACACATATCCTTACTGATAGTAATCTTCATAGCTAATTTATTGTATATTCCATATTAATGACAGGCTGGACTGGTCTCGGACAACAGACAAACTATATAAGAAAGGGCAGAGCAGGCTCTTCTTCCTTAGGAAATTAGATTCCTTTAATGTGAGAAGTGACATCCTTCACATCTACTATGACTCTGTGATGGCCAGTGCAGTTTTCTACACTATGATGTGCTGGCCTGGTAACATCCTGTCAGGAGAGTTCCACTGAATCAACAAGCTAATTAGAAGGGCAGGCTCAGTTATGGAACACACACTGGACCCCTGGAGGTCGTAGCTAATGAAAAAATAAAAAACAAAACTGAGTGCCAATGCTGTACTGCACATCCTCTCACTGACAAAATAAAACTGAGTACTTTCAGCCAACAAATTATTCAGTAGAGGTGTGTCAAGAATTAGAACTGCCAAGTCAGAAGTTTTCTTTTCTTTGTTTTAACGTTTTCTTCCTTTTTAGTCATTCTAGTCTGTGTTCAGACCATAGTGTGTAAGTATATATATTTATTTATCTATTTAAGCTTTTTATTTATTGAAAGAGCTTCTGTAAAAAAACCAAATTCCTCCCTGAGGACAAATAAAGTTATGTGTCTCTACTAGTGAAAGACTGTTCAGCCAACGCAGGAGCACTCACCCTACCCTGATTACCACAGGGTATTTCACATGCTGGATTCAAGCACTGTGCAAAGGTATTTCTGTCATGTCTTTATATTCTGCTTTTATATTTTTGTGTGTTTTTACAAAATAAACTAACACATTTTAAGCATGGATTTTTACCTAAAGAAACAACGACTACAAAGACAGTGCAAATTATACCTTATCACAGCCAGGGGACTCCCCAGAGTCAGGGAGCCTACAATATAAACTTTGGGGAATCAGCTAGCAACCCCATTTAATGAAAAATAAGCAAAAACATTGTAATAAACTATGCCAAACAGTAATCTGGATAATCCAGCATTAACAAAGGCTCTCAATAACAACTTAGTTGCTTCAGGCAGCCCGGGAGCTCCTTCCACCTTGACATCAGGGTCCAGAATGAAACGTCTCCCCCTGGATACGCCTCTTTTTATCTGGTCCCAAATGGAAGGGGCAGGACCTTGTCCAGGCTTCACAGGTGGGGGCAATTTTCACAGGGATATTGTGCAGCAGAGCCATAACAGTGAGAAAAGAACCCATGTTGGAAGTGATAGGGAGAAATAAAAAGTGATCACCAAAAGCAAGAGTGGTGTACAGTTTGGCTATTAGAGGGCACACTAACTCAGATAGCAACTAATAGTACCATGCTGTTCCTGAGACCAGGTGGGCAGCAGGGGAGCTGCTTAGGAGCAACTGAAAGCTAAGTGCTGTGGATTCAACAGGAACCATTAGAGACGGAGCTCCATCCTGGTGTTTCAATGCTGAAGGAGGGACGATTGAGTTCTTGTGCGTGGCTAGAAGTAACTTTGGGAAAGATTTTAAAGCTGCTCGATGGCAAGAGACCCACTGAGTGTGGAATTGGGAGGTGATTTGGGGTGATCTCCTGGATAGTTAGAAATAGTGAAGTAGTTTAGTTGGGGAGAGTCACGTGTGCTTTGCAAAAGCTAGAGTCTGTTGAGAGTTGTTGGTTTGTTCTGTGGTGTGAGATTTAAATAAAAAAAATACATTTTGCCCTTAAAAATCTGTTTTTTGGTTGCCGCTAAGGAACCGTGTGGGAGTTTTAAAACTTTTTTTCCCTTTAGAAGGTTTTTTTTTTTTTTGCTTTTTTTTCGCCCTCACAAGAGCAAAAGTAGCTGGGTGTTTGGAAATGCGCTTGCTTGGAAAAGTTATTTGTACTTGTACCTGTTCTTGTTATCTATATTTAAATTAGCATCGAGGAGGCAGGGTAGAAAGCAGCAGTAACTGATATTGGCATTTGTAAATAAATAACCGCGTCATCGTATCAGCGATTCCTTAGTTTAAAGCAGTAAAAGTGGAAGCTCAGCAGTGCGCAGGTAAACGGCCAGCGTTGACGCCGATCAGGCACAAGGAGCAGTAGGAGCAAATAAGGTAGTAAAGTTTTATTTATTTGTTTATTTTAGATTAAACAGTCCTTAGCGGTCCAGAAGTAGAACAGTTAAGTGGGCGACAGTGTATTGGTTCATTAATACAGGGGAATACAAACAGTACGAGTGAAGAGCTTATAAGTAAGAGGAGCGCAAAGTTAGGAGAAGAGGCAGAGAAAAGTAAACCTCATTGAAAGACAAATAGCAGGCAGCGGAGATGGAGAACAGTACAGGAGCTTAAGGGGAAAAGGTGTAAAATATCTGTAGCAGATCTTAGTGTTACCATTTAAGTTAAGGAGCAGCTGAAAGAAGAAGAAATTTAATTAAAAAAAAAAAAAAGTTATGGCAGCTTAGTAATCCCAAATCAAATTTTAATAATGAGGCCAGTGCAATGCAAGTCCTGTTGGATGTTGGACTTTTTAGATGATGGTTTGGAAGAGCCAGTTGTCTATGAGGGCTACATCTGCAAGAGATGCCAGCTGATCCAGCACCTCGAGCTCAGGGTCGCTGAACTGGAGGAGGAGTTGGCTGACCTGCGTTGTAATAGAGAATTGGCGGACTTGGCCCAGGTGTCCTTTAGAGAGATAGTGTGCACCCCTAAGGTGGCGCGGGAGGAGATTCCAGACCAGACAGGTAGGAATAGGTGGGTCACGGTCACAAGGCGTAAGGTAAAGGGTGCACACTGTCCTAGGGCATCAACCCCAGAATTAGAAGTGTCTAATCGTTATCATGTCCTTGCGGAGCTGGACGGCGACTCTGATAATTCTGAGGTGGTAGGCAGGGTTGAGGAGCCCCAACGGGCCACCTCAAAACCAGTTCCCAGAAAGAGAGAGGTAGTGATAGTTGGGGACTCAATCATTAGGGGGATTGAAGCACAGGTGTGCTCCAGAGAGAGAGAGTCTCGCACGGTGTGTTGCCTTCCGGGAGCACAGGTGGGAGACCTCCCTGGAAGGGTGGATAGGCTCTTGGCCAGAGTGGGGGTGGATCCAGTTGTCATTGTCCACGTTGGAACAAATGACATACATAAGGGTAGTCTGTCAGTTCTGCAATCCAAATTCAAAGAGTTAGGTGCCAAGCTGAGGAGCAGAACTGACAAGGTAGTCTTCTCCGAAGTTCTGCCTGTGCCACATGCCAGTCCAGGTAAGATTGAGGAGATTAGAAGGTTTAATGCGTGGCTCAAATCTTGGTGCAGGGTACAAGGGTATAGGTTTATGGGACATTGGGACTCCTTTTGGAACAGATGGGACCTGTTCCACCGCGACGGATTACATCTGAACCGGAGGGGCACCAATGTATTGGGGAGGCGTATGTGTAGGCTAGTCGAGGATTGTTTAACCTAGGGAATGGGGGGGCAGGGAGTTTAGGACAGGCCAGATTTAGATCTATACATGGAAGAACAAACAATGGTGTAGAAACAAAAATGCATAGTAATGTAAATTCTAAGCAAACACGTAAATGTAGAAGGATTAACACATTAAAAATAGCTTGCCTTAATGCTAGAAGTATTAAAAATAAGGTAAGTGAGTTGGAGTTGTATGTAGCAGAGCATAATTATGATATTATAGCAATAACGGAAACCTGGCTAAATAACAAAGATGGGGATGAGTTTAACATAGAGGGATACACATTTTTTAGGAAGGATAGACAGAACAGAAAAGGAGGTGGGGTTGCTGTTTATGCCAAACAGGGTTTAAATGTAAGACCTCTTCAGTTGGATGATGATCCCCATCTTAGTGAGAACATGTGGCTTCGCCTGGAAAATATTAGGGAAAGAGGTCTTATTTTAGGAGTGTGTTATAGACCACCCAATTCAGACAGTAATTTCAACACACATCTTTTTAGTAATATCAAAAAGGCAAGTTTACAGGGGGATATTATAGTCATGGGGGACTTTAATTATCCAAATATTAACTGGGATAACCTTGCAGATGGAGGAGTACAAGAGTTTTTAGAAGTAATCAGCGACTGTTTTTCAACACAGCATGTTAGAGCACCAGCATGGGGTGAAGCCTGTCTGGATTTAGTATTCTGTAATAATCAGGATAGAATTGAGGATGTAGAGGTGATTGAACCACTAGGGTCACGTGACCATAATGTAATACAATTCTCAGTTTTTTGTAAGAGTACAAATGCAAAGACTAAAATTGTGAAGTTGAACTTTGGTAGGGCTAATTTTGAGCAGATGCGACAAAGTCTAAGTAGGGTAGACTGGGATAAGCTTTTAAATGTGGAGACAGTCGAGGAGCAGTGGAACAGGTTTAAAAATGTTTTACATGTAATGCAGGACAGATAACATACCTAAATTTGGAATTAATAAGAAACTAAAAAAAACTCCACAGTAGATTAATAAAGATTTAAAAAAGAAGTTACAAACGAAAAAACTGCTGTATAAAGCATATAAGACTAATGACTGCAAAGTGAATTGTAGTGCGTATGAGAACATGAGGGCAACCATTAAGATGGATATCAGGGAGGCTAAAAGACAGTTGGAGAGGAATACAGCAGATAAGGCGAAAGAAGACCCCAATAGATTCTTTCAGTATTTTAGTAGTAAAAGAACAGTCAAGGAGGAGGTCAAGTTCATCAGGAACAGTAAAGGGGAATTAAAAGATACAGACAATGAAATAGCAGATGCCCTAAACTTACATTTTTCTGAGGTGTTTACAAGTGAGCAAGTGGATAACCTCCCAGAGGTAAACGCGACTACTATGGAGGTCTGAGGGATTAGGAAATTGTAGACGGAGAAGTGCTGCTCAGATTAAATAAGCTGAAATCAAACAAATCACCAGGCCCAGATAATATGTATCCTCGTGTTCTTAAGGAGGCTAGTGAGTGCATATATAAACCCTTAACACATATTTTTAGGAAGTCACTGAGCACTGGAGAGATTCTGAAGGACTGGAAAATGGCAAATATCATCCCATTATATATATATATTTTTTTTATTTATTTTTTATTAATTTTATTACAATCCATACAAAGTAATCAAGTTTTTACAAAGACAAAAATTAAGTTAAGAACAGATCGATCCCCACCCCTGAGAGAGAGAGCAAGCCAAACGGCATTAAATTTAAGGCTTGTAAACATACCTAAATTAATAAATTCTCTGTGCTTTATGAATTTATTTTAAAATATTACTGATTAGATCCTGCCATGTTTTGAAAAAAGTCTGTACGGATCCTCTAACTGAGTATTTGATTTTTTCCAACTTCAAATAATATAACACATCGGTTTCCCACTGACTTAAAAGAGGAGAGTTTGGGTTCTTCCAGTTTATGAGAATAAGTCTGCGTGCCAAAAGTGTAGTGAATGCAATCACAATTGGTTTGTCTTTCTCCGCTTTAAACCCATCTGGAAGAACACCAAACACAGTTGTTAATGGGTTTGGAGGGATTGTGAGTCCAAGGCTATCTGAAAGGTAATTACAAATGTTTGTCCAGAATAATGTTAATTTGGTGCAGGACCAGAACATGTGACCTAGTGAGGCTGGGACTTGGTTGCAACGTTCGCAGGTTGGATCATGCCCTGGAAACATTTTGGAGAGTTTTAGTTGAGACAGATGTGCTCGATATATAATTTTGAGTTGTATAATTGTATGCTTTGCGTATATGGAGCTCGAGTGAATTCTCTGCATTGCTGCTTTCCACTCCTTTTCTGATATATTAATTGAAAGATCTTTTTCCCAGTGTCCTCTTGGATCTTTGAAAGGGAGGGATTGTAAAATGATTTTATATATTGTAGAGATGGAGTCTAAGTCCTTGAGATTGAGCAATATTTTTTCCAGCATGGATGAGGGTGCAAGATGAGGAAAATCTGGAAGGTTTTGTTTAACAAAGTTTCTGATTTGAAGATAGTGAAAGAAATGTATAGCTGGAATGTTAAATTTGGAATGCAATTGTTCATAGGATGCAAAGACGTTGTCTATATAAAGATCTCTAAGCAAGTTAATTCCAAATTTTTTCCAGATATTAAAAACTGCATATGTTTGTGAAGGTTGAAAGAGGTGGTTCTCTTGCAGGGGTGCCACAGATAGAAGCTTCTCCGTCTTAAAATGCATCCCATTATATTAAAAGGGTGACAGGGCAGATCCAAGCAACTATAGGCCAGTAAGCTTAACATGCATCACAGGAAAAGTAATGGAAGGAATTATTAAGGATAAGATTGAGCAACACATGGCAAGGACAGGAGTTATTCTGAACAGTCAGCATGGGTTCAGAAGAGGGAGGTTGTGTTTTACTAACATGTTGGAATTCTATGAGGTTGCAACAAAAGCATACGATCAAAGTGGAGCTTATGATATTATTTATCTGGACTTTCAGAAAGCATTTGATAAGGTGCCACATGAGAGGTTGGGTATCAAGTTAAAAGAAGTGGGAGTTCAGGGTGATGTTTTTAGATGGGTGCAGAATTGGCTCAGACACAGGAAGCAGAGGGTGATGGTGAGAGGAGCCTCATCAGAACTGGCCGATGTTAAGAGTGGTGTTCCACAGGGGTCAGTGCTAGGGCCACTGCTCTTTTTAATATATATAAATGATTTAGATAGGAATATAAGTAACAAGCTGGTTAAGTTTGCAGATGATACCAAGATAGGTGGATTAGCAGATAATTTGGAATCCGTTATATCATTACAGAAGGACTTGGATAGCATACAGGCTTGGGCAGATTTGTGGCAGATGAAATTTAATGTCAGTAAATGTAAAGTATTACATATAGGAAATAAAAAATATTGGGTTTGAATACACAATGGGTGATCGGAAAATCGAGAGTACACCTTATGAGAAGGATTTAGGAGTCATAGTGGACTCTAAGCTAGCAACTTCCCAACAGTGTTCAGAAGCCATTAAGAAGGCTAACAGAATGTTAGGTTATATAGCACGATGTGTGGAGTACAAGTCCAAGGAGGTTATGCTCAACCTTTATAATGCACTGGTGAGGCCTCATCTTGAGTACTGTGTGCAGTTTTGGTCTCCAGGCTACAAAAAGGACATAGCAGCACTAGAAAAGGTCCAGAGAAGAGCGACTAGGCTGATTCCAGGGCTACAGTGGTTGAATTATGAGGAAAGATTAAAAGAGCTGAGCCTTTACAGTTTAAGCAAAAGAAGATTAAGAGGTGACATGATTAAAGTGTTTAAAATTATGAAGGGAATTAGTACAGTGGATCGAGACTCGTATTTTAAAATGAGTTCATCAAGAACACGGGGACACAGTTGGAAACTTGTTAAGGGTAAATTTCGCACAAACATTAGGAAGTTTTTCTTTACACAAAGAACGATAGACACTTGGAATAAGCTACCAAGTAGTGTGGTAGACAGTAAGACGTTAGGGACTTTCAAAACTCGACTTGATGTTTTCTTGGAGGAAACAAGTGGATAGGACTGGCAAGCTTTGTTGGGCTGAATGGCCTGTTCTCATCTAGAGTGTTCTAATGTAGTTAGACATAAAATGAGTCAGAAATAACAGGAGACTATGAAGAAATTTCCAAATGAACAATTATAAAATAAATAATTTTCAGTACACTGCATATGAAGTTAGCAATGTATTTCATGCAGAGTGTCAGTTTGAAATGTCTTCCTGTACTGATGTTAATCATTGACTGCACCAAGATAAACAGGAAAGACTCTTTATTGACATGTTGCACTTCATGGTTTTGAATCATCTTGTCAACCAGCTGGACATAGTTAGGTATTGTTTAGTGTCATATACCTGTGCTTGGGAGGCAGTCAAAGGGCACAAATCACAAATGGGTTGGAGTTGGATTAATAAAATAACAGTGGGAGGTTGAGCTTTTAGTGACGGGGCCCCTAAACTGTGGAATGGCCTGCCTGCCACTATAAGAGATGCCCCTTCGGTCTCAGTTTTCAAATCCCGGCTGAAGACTCACTATTTCAGTTTAGCATATCCTGACTAGAGCTTGGCCCAGCTGCCAAGTTGTTTTGCATGCCTAAGGTAAAGTCATCCCTGATGGAAGATCGCAGGAATTGTCGGGTAGAGGGATCTTTTCATTGGATTGGCTGGCCCAGTGTTGTCTCAGCTGTGGAATGGCCAATTGGGGGAAGCAGCTTGATGGCTGAGGTCTCCAGGACTCTAAACAAATCCAAATCATATTATATGATATCATCTACTGCTAAATTATGCTCCATACTTGTAATATTTTTATTTTTATACTGTATTGAGGATTACTTGTGTTCTGTTCTGTGTATTGTATTGACCCCCTTCTTTTTTGACATCCACTGCACGCCCAACCTACCTGGAAAGGGGTCTCTTTTTGAACTGCCTTTCCCAAGGTTTCTTCCATTTTTTCCCTACAAGGGTTTTTTGGGAGTTTTTCCTTGTCTTCTTAGAGAGTCAAGGCTGAGGGGCTGTCAAGAGGCAGGGCCTGTTAAAGCCCTTTGTGGCACTCCTTGTGTGATTTTGGGCTATACAAAAATATATTGTATTGTATAGTTGAGTATTAATGCCTTTACTCCTCTCTCTACAGAACTCCGGTAGAAAAGACCACATAAACCAATCACTTCCACCTGACCCGGACCTCACTTTTGGCCCCACTCATGACAGCACTACCGGCAATCACAGATAATCTCACATAACTTCTTTCCTACAAACACGCCTTTCCTCTTCCTCTGCAATAAAAGCCTGCGGTGTTCACTTGCCATCAGTCCCAGTTTTGGAACATCAAGAGTTCACTCTTTATAGACAACTCGTTCATACTACACAATATACACGGTGGATCCCCAAGTGTTTTTGATTTGTTGTGTGCTTTATTACATTAGTTTCCATGAAAATGTTCAACAAAGTCCTCGAATGCCTTCCTTGCGATTACCTCCAGCCCTACCAGCATATTTTCAAAGTGCTTGTCTTTATGATGTGTCTGATTTTTGGACCAAGAAAAATGCCCTTCTCAAATATCAAAACTTTTCACCTTCTTTGTTTATCCATCCATTATCCAACCCGCCACATCCCAACCACAGGGCCATGGGGGTCCGCTGGAGCCAATCCCAGCCAACACAGGGCACAAGGCAGGAAACAAACCCCAGGCAGGGCATTCTTTGTTTATCACTTCAACAAAATTTTTCAACGGTCAAAGCCCTATATAAAGAAAAGGCAAAAATATGTTTGTTGGGTCAACACGTGGTTTATGTTCCATAGTCTTCTGTCCTGGTACCAAATGCTTACAGAGCGGCCAGTTCTTTTTAATGTACTGAGACTCTTTTAACCTGGCTTTCCTTTCCCAAATGAAACAACAGGACTTGGTCTGTCTGAGTTGGATTCTAAAATAGCAGAGCCACTACTTTTAGATCAACACAGATGTTCCAGTTGTAGTTGTTGATTGTAAACGGTGTCACAAAAGCCACAATGAGACAAAGCAAGGTTTGGGGCAGCCACCCGTATAATTTGTTTTCCTGACTGCAAAGCGTTCTTTTCAAATGATAGCACTGCTGTGCACAAAACCGAATCCAATACAGAACTGAGGGCATAGGGAAAAGGAGAAGGTTTTTAAAGGGGAAGACAGGAAGTGAGATCATAGGGGTCGGGCCTATTGAGGTCTTCAGCCATTGGTTTGAGCCCGGACGTGACATCACAGGGGCCGGAGCCGGTAAGGTCTCCTTCGATGGGCTCGGTCCCGGAAGTGACGTCAGGAGAGCCAGGCGGAATCTCCCGGGAATGGCCTGCAGGCAAGGAAGAAAAAGAGTCAGTGCACTCTGCTACATCCTGGTATGTCTCAGAACTGTCCTTACCCAAGCCCTTTAGCTGCCTCCCATGCGCACGTGTGTGACAACGTGTACTTAAGGTATGAGAGGAAATCAGAAAAAATAAGTGATTACAATTAAATGATATGTGATAGAAACATTTATGGGTAATTTTCATGATCAGCCAGCCAAAATTAATAAAATACATCTTATTTTGTGTTCAGAAAGAAATATCCAGTGTAGCATAACATGGACAACGTCAAGAAGAAAATCCTTGCAGACTTGAAGAAAATGTGCACACTCCATATGGGCAACAACTAGACACACGAATGGCTCATGATGATGGACTCATGAGGGAGCAGGGCTGATCACTGCACCACACACCATTCAGAGATCAATTAGATTGGGTCAGGTAACTGCTAAGCATTCTAAAAAAAATTCAGCAGACAGTGACCTGGGTTTTATCTCACACCCAAAACAGACACAAATGTCCACAACACAAGTCCCAAGTTCAAAAGAGCTTCTATTTAAAACAGCTTAAAAAATGTTTCTTCTGGTTGCAATCACCACAGCTACCACAATCACAAATATTTTCCTCCATTTCTCTCTGTAATCTTGGAGTGCTTTCAGTGCTACAACATTGCTCCCATAAAGAACTTCCAGGTCAAGCAAAACCACTGCAAAACAATGGTTTCCTATCGTAACAGGACTGTCCTCCTGAACTAAAATTCCCATGCAGACCTGTGAGTACCCAGTGCCAGAGGAGCACTCTCACCTAGGGTACTGAGGGAGCAACTGTTCTCGGGAGGTAGTTTCCCTCTGTCCATGTATTTTTCTTATCTCCCAACTGAAGCAGGGAACAACACTCAACCTAGTCAGAACACCCATCTACCCCTCTTGTTGTCCATCTCTTACAGTGCTTTCCTGGCTAGTCAAGGAAGAAGCATGCAACCCAGACAGGATGCCTGTCCATCTATTACAGTGGTGTGAAAAACTATTTGCCCCCTTCCTGATTTCTTATTCTTTTGCATGTTTGTCACACAAAATGTTTCTGATCATCAAACACATTTAACCATTAGTCAAATATAACACAAGTAAACACAAAATGCAGTTTTTAATTGATGTTTTTTATTATTTAGGGAGAAAAAAAAATCCAAACCTACATGGCCCTGTGTGAAAAAGTAATTGCCCCCTGAACCTAATAACTGGTTGGGCCACCCTTAGCAGCAATAACTGCAATCAAGCGTTTGCGATAACTTGCAATGAGTCTTTTACAGTGCTCTGGAGGAATTTTGGCCCACTCATCTTTGCAGAATTGTTGTCATTCAGCTTTATTTGAGGGTTTTCTAGCATGAACTGCCTTTTTAAGGTCATGCCATAGCATCTCAATTGGATTCAGGTCAGGACTTTGACTAGGCCACTCCAAAGTCTTCATTTTGTTTTTCTTCAGCCATTCAGAGGTGGATTTGCTGGTGTGTTTTGGGTCATTGTCCTATTGCAGCACCCAAGATCGCTTCAGCTTGAGTTGACGAACAGATGACCGGACATTCTCCTTCAGGATTTTTTGGTAGACAGTAGAATTCATGGTTCCATCTATCACAGCAAGCCTTCCAGGTCCTGAAGCAGCAAAACAACCCCAGACCATCACACTACCACCACCATATTTTACTGTTGGTATGATGTTCTTTTTCTGAAATGCTGTGTTCCTTTTACGCCAGATGTAACGGGACATTTGCCTTCCAAAAAGTTCAACTTTTGTCTCATCAGTCCACAAGGTATTTTCCCAAAAGTCTTGGCAATCATTGAGATGTTTCTTAGCAAAATTGAGACGAGCCCTAATGTTCTTTTTGCTTAACAGTGGTTTGCGTCTTGGAAATCTGCCATGCAGGCCGTTTTTGCCCAGTCTCTTTCTTATGGTGGAGTCGTGAACACTGACCTTAATTGAGGCAAGTGAGGCCTGCAGTTCTTTAGACGTTGTCCTAGGGTCTTTTGTGACCTCTCGGATGAGTCGTCTCTGCGCTCTTGGGGTAATTTTGGTCGGCCGGCCACTCCTGGGAAGGTTCACCACTGTTCCTTGTTTTTGCCATTTGTGGATAATGGCTCTCACAGTGGTTCCCTGGAGTCCCAAAGCTTTAGAAATGGCTTTATAACCTTTACCAGACTGATAGATCTCAATTACTTCTGTTCTCATTTGTTCCTGAATTTCTTTGGATCTTGCATTACTTCTCTGTGTCAGGCAGCTCCTATTTAAGTGATTTCTTGATTGAAACAGGTGTGGCAGTAATCAGGCCTGGGGGTGGCTACGGAAATTGAACTCAGGTGTGATACACCACAGTTAGGTTATTTTTTAACAAGGGGGCAATTACTTTTTCACACAGGGCCATGTAGGTTTGGATTTTTTTTTCTCCCTAAATAATAAAAACCATCATTTAAAAACTGCATTTTGTGTTTACTTGTGTTATATTTGACTAATGGTTACATGTGTTTGATGATCAGAAACATTTTGTGTGACAAACATACAAAAGAATAAGAAATTAGGAAGGGGGCAAATAGTTTTTCACACCACTGTATATGGAGCATCCATGACAGCTTCATTGCTGTGGAAAGGAGTGCCATGCATTTTGATCGGCATATCTCATCTATCCCCTAGGATTGTCCATTAACCTGGCCAGGTGAGGGACTATTGTCCATCTCAGCCAGGACATCAGCATATCCATGACAATAATATCAGACAGAAGACTTATGAAAAGAGCTCTGTCATGGATAGAGCTATTGACAACGAGAAGAGAAAGGAAATAGAGGAGACCTAGTAATGGCAATTCAAAAACAATTACTACTGTTAATTAAATGCAATACAAGAGAACAACATGAAGCAACTTCAGCAATAAACCCTACCCAGACCTTAGTGTTATGAAAATTTTGTATTCTTAAAAATAGAAACGTGTTAAAATAAAAATGCTTCTAATTATACCAGTTAGTTATGCACTTTAGATTTAGAGACATGCACATCAACTTCTTTGATGTTTTATTCATCCAATTAAAATAAAATACAAGCTGGATTTTAAAATAAAGTGTATGAAAACTAATTCTGTATTCTGTGTCATAATCACACCAGAAAACAGTGAAAACAGTGGATAATTATTTTTTATTAAAAGTGAGAGAAGAAACAGCAACTTGTAAATGTATGTGTGTATATTCTTGTAAGTGTATATTACTTTTTCTTGAAATCCATTAAACCTAAATACAAGTGGTTGTCATACTTCACAACTTTTCTGCTCAAGGTACCCTTTAGTGTTTTAGAACTGTTATGTTGTAACACTCGCAGAGCACAATACTTCTAAAGAGTAAGCATGGCCACCTGCTTAGATACTTTGTTAGTTCACATAAACCTCGAAAGCAAGAAAAAAAACTTTCATTTGCATAATTTATATTAGAAAATATACTAACAGACATAAATTGATTTAAATTAGAACAATGTACTCTACAATGAAGTACATCCACTAGACAAATTATTAGGAGGACCATATTAATAGTAGCCCCCAAAACAGCCTCAGTTCTTCATGGCATGGACTCCACAAGATAGTGGAAACATGCCCTTCATACTCCACGTTGACGATCGCATCAGGATGTTTCTACAACTACATCAGCTGTACATTCATGCTGTAAACCTCCTGCTCTCCCAAACGTGTAATTATTGTCATGTTCATGAAACCAGTTTCAGATGTCCTTTCATGTGGTGTATTGATGGAAGTAACCATTTGAAAATGGGTAAATTTTGGCCGTGAAACGACGTACAAGGTCGGCAACAATACTCAGATAGGCCATTGTGAATTTCCCCTTGGGGTTAATAAAGTATCTATCTATCTATCTATCTATCTATCTATCTATCTATCTATCTAT
>JANRMT010028174.1:49963043-49980267 GCA_026402145.1 Polypterus bichir lapradei | reverse complement strand
TTTACTGTATATCATGGTGGCACCATTAATAAAGCAATGAACTGGATTTTTAATAACTTCCTCCTAGCTGGATTTTTAACTTGCAGCCAAGCACAATGCTTTTCTGTTTGAGCTCACGTTTTGCCTCATGCTTTGGTTCTTTCCATTTTCTCAGTTTTCTGAATTTTTTTTTAAGTCTAATTGCAAGAAGCTCAGAAACTGTGTAGATCAACTGTTGCCAGGTGATAAATGCAATGGAGGCGTCCGGTGTAAAATGATCTGTGCTTCTGGAATGCCCTAATGAAGTAGGCAGCATTGTAAGGAGCCATTGCAATTTCTCAATGCTAAAACCATTTTGTGGAAGACACTGTTATTCAGGGAGTAAAACAGACTTTCCCTTTAATATGAGGGGTTACTCTCCTTGAAGGATAAAGCTGTGATGCCACGCTAAGGAAATCTGAGGTGGAGGCACCAGAGAGATTGATGCAGATCTGCAGGGATACACGTAAATGAACAAATAGTATTTTTCTGTGTGCAGTAGAAATGCATCTTGGCTGATAATTTAGTGCTTGGGTTGGAGTTATGCATAACGTTTCATTTTTCTGCCTTGTAGGGAGGCCTGGATCATGTTATCCATATTCTTTGTACAGTTCATTGTCAAACAGATTGACAAGAGCTGGAAATATACTTCTAAAAAAAGTAAGCTGATGAGAGTGTACAGAAAGGTTAATGTTAATCAAAGTAATGAGATAATGGGCATATCATATGTTTGTGGGGCTGTTTATGGCAATAATATGCCTCCCTAGTTTAAGCTGAGCATGCAAAATGGAACACACACACCTAAAATAAATGAAAGGGAAGGATGGAAAAAAAATTCAAAAGGAAGACAGCCAATTAAGATGAAAAGAAAAAGAAAAACAGAAAAAAAATCCCAGCAGTGCTGTCCGATGGCCAAACTTCTATGGAACAGTAAGACCTCACTGAATTTCAATGGAATTGTACATGGAAAAACTGTAAATAAGCCACAGGGTTTGAAGGCTTTCTGATGACGTGAGTAGCTTTTTCCTTGGCATTAACAATGTAGTCTTTCTTTACAAATTGAGAAATGAGAGGACAGTATTATTAAGTGTAATTAAATGCCTGTCCATTGAAAAATGGACCGTGTACTCTGAGACTTTGTTTTCAAGCAAGCATCTCCTCAAATAGCACTATTATAAATAAGACCGATTAATTATTACAGAGAATCTGTAACAGACCAAATAAAAATGTACTTCTTAGGTGTAAACCTGATAATTAAGGTAAAAGCATGTCTGTGCATGCTATCAATGAAGGTACTGGCTGGTAAATCCAAAGTTTGTCACCTTATTCTCTGCATATATTTCATTCTGCTGTTTCTTTATCTACCAGTCTTCATTTAATATAATAAATAGTGAAACACATGAACCTACAGCCCCAAAATAAAATGGAAATAAAAACCATGTTAAAGTTAAGAAGCTCTTGAAACTTATGTTCTAAATGTTTTCCAAATAGCAATAATTTCTTTTGATCACAAGATCTGAATATCCGACAATCTCCGTCATTGCCAGTGTCCATTACTCTCTCTAAGATGTTCTTGAATTCTTTATTCTGGACTTTGTCTTGTGTGCCAATGAGCCATTGTGCTTGTCTGCTGCTTAACTACTCTATATTCAGGATTATATCTTGTTTGTCAATGCAGTTCAGTATCTTGTCTCCTTACAGTTTCTCGATCTTTATGACTTAGTCGCTTTCTGCTATGTGCTTGATATTCATCAGAAGTCACTGCTCTTCCTTTTATTTCTGCCATCGTGGTGATTAACACTTGGTTTTGCAATCACTTCACCTTAAGCACATGGGAACAGGTTGCTTTGCCATCCTTAATTTACATTAAATAAAGTTCAATGTTCAATGAGCAATAAATACTAGGGGGTACACAAAAATAAGTAGAATTGAAAAAAAAATGTTTTAATAATATTTACTTACTGAAACTTTAGTCTCCTTCAAAGTACTCTTCATGTGAATGAATGCACCTGTCCCAGTGGTTTTCCCACTGGTGGAAACATTTTTGGAATTGCTGAAGAAGAACATTGTCTAGTGCCTGCAATTACTTCCTCCACAGTACAAAAACACTTTCCTTTGAGCTCTTTTTTCATATGCGGGAAGGAGAAAAGGTTGCACGGAGCAAGATCAGGTGAGAAGGGAAAGTGGCAAGAACTCTAAGACACAACTCAATTCAGAAATCTCTTCAATAGTCTGACGGCAATTTTCGTAAATTACATTGCAGACTTTTTCAAGATTTTCATCATTCCTAATTGTGGAAGATCGGCCAGATCTTGGTTGGTCTTCAAGTGACATTTCCTCTTGTTTGAAACACAAAAACCACCTGTAGACCTGTGTTTTACTTAAAGCTTCCTCTTTAAAAGCAGTTTCAAGCATCAGTACAGTTTCAGCAGCTGTGTTCCCTAAGAGAAAACACATTTTAACTCAGACTCACAATTCTTTATGATCGACCATCACAAAAATCGCAAAACATGTTTAATAAGCTCCAAGAAAAACCAACATGGAATGCCGTATGAACAATACAGAGCAACGCCACTTGGCAGACTGCCACAGAATACTGTAAATATGCTACACCTAGCGGCAAAATTCACAATTAAGTCTAGATTGTGCACCAGGTACAGATTCCAGTTATTTTTGGGTACCCACTTGTACACTACTTACACTTAGTTGTGAATTTTGAACATGTATGTACTGTGTCAAGGGGAATTATGAAAAGATGGTCTTGTGAAGTCCATGTTTTTCTGGACTTAGTCTTGCATATGTATAAACTGTTGTGCTTACCTAATGGTAAATTGGTCCATATTGTGGATTACCTCTTGCTTGTTATAAATATAATACTTACACTTAAATATGAATTCTGAACATGTATGTACTGTGTCCTGGAAAACAATGAAGAGATGTTTTTCTGGACTTTGTCTTGTGTATGTATAAACTATTGTGAATGTCTGCTGGTCGCTTGGTCCATGTTGTAGATTACTTCTTGCTTGTCTATGTGCCTCTGTGTTATGTCTTCTTATTGTTTGGCTTGGGTTCTTCATCATGTAACCAGACTTTGCAATTTGCTTGTCACTCAATGGATGTTGCTGCTCTTCTTTATTTTCCTCCATGTCATTTGGTTTTGTGACTACTTTGCCATAATAAATTCACGACCAAGGGTCATGTTGCTAGGGTTGACACTGCCTCAGATTTTCTTTCGAAATTCCAGAGCATATCACGTCATACACTTCTATTAAGACCAAAATCAAGGTTCTACGCCCAGTAATTGGTCAGTAATCCTAAACACGATTTCAGTTCAACGCAGATCTTACACACACACACTCACATGGGTCCGATTTAAGACTGAAGAAGAAAACATAATAGCTAAAGAAAAACCTGCAAAGACGTGCGAGGAACATGCAAATTTTACATAGATAATATTCAGAAGTGGGATTCAGCCCCAGGGCAGGAGAAATAACCACTTGCTGCCATCCTTTAAACATGTGATTTCCAAATGTCCTGGAGTAATAGCGACAGCAATGTAAAGTAAAGAAAAGCATCCTTATATACTTTCTCATTTAATTGAATTCAGGGTTGCACTCCTGCAATACATGGCTGAAGGAAAGAGGTAACTGTGGATGGCGTAGCAGGCCATGTCAGAGAAAAAGGTAAATAAATGTAAAATCAAAAATTATCCTGTAAATGCAAAAAAAGGTGTTTCTTTACAAAATTATGTGTAGTTATTTCATGACACCTCAGAAATACTCTACGCTTGGCATAGACAGGATATTTATAACACAGAAAAAGTTCCTTCAAGAGTCCCAAATGCCATGAATTAACACTAGAATCCCTGGAACCCAGCCCACCTTAAATCCCTTTGCACCTCTCCATCAGCGTCTTTTGTTTTTTAAATGTGTCAGTCACCACAAGCAGCAAGCAGCCTGCTGTCACATCCCCTGCCTTGAAGGAGCTCAACTTGGGTAAAAAGTTCTCCCAGCTCAAGCCAAGACTCCTTATCTGCATGTGAGACTCCTGGAGTTGTATAGGGTAAATAATACAGTATATCATTATTTGGAATACATATTCATGTGTGTTCCGTGTCTACAAATATCTGGGTAAGTGTAGGATGAAAGAAAATGCGAGGCAAGAAATGCTGAACACATACCTAAAGCAGATACTTTTTTCATGTTATACTAATAATGACGTGAAGTGTATAATGTGTGAACACTTTAGTCCAAATATCAAATAAACATGTGAAATTTTACTCAAGACTATATCCAAAGTAAAAACAAAAAATCATTCTATTTACATGTTGTTGTCAATGAGTTACAAGCCCAAGCTGAAATATTAATCAACAGAAAGCTAATATGTATTCTTGGATGGTGCAGAGGTAAGAACTGCCACCTTACAACCAAAAGGTTGCTGGTTTGAGTCCCAGCGCTCCATGTTTTGAGTAGTGAGCTGCTATTATTATTATTACTATAATATAATAAAAACATACATTTGATTTGAGTCTGTAACACCCAGTGTAAATTTTGGCTACTTGTAAAAGTTGGCACTTTTTTTTTATTATTGGATTTTATTCTGTCAGTGACGTTCACATGGTACAACGAACTTGTCTCTTCCTTTTTGAGTTGATGCTGCCGTTTATCTACTTTCTTTTCACAAGAGCAGCGATGACCACAGTTGATACTGTGATTGATGCCTGTTCAGAACTATTTGTTGTACCAGCAATCAAAGATACAATGTCCTGTGACTGCTATCAGACTGGACAAAGGCAGAACCGTAACATCAGCTTCTTCACAGTGTTTTGCTGGCAAATAGACTGCTGCACCGCAACACAACTCTGCTTGGCACCATAATTAAAATGGGACTTCCACCTGCAGCTAAAGTCACTTTACCACGTTAGTGTTTAGATCTGGCAGTGTGATGCTGATGGTAACCCAGCCACAGGGGATGCACAAACCAGAGTGTTTCTTTGTGTCAGTCCCAATCCCAGATAAATGGGGAGGGTTGCGTCAGGAAGGGCATCCGGTGTAAAATTTTGCCAAATCAATATGCGGACAACAATATAAATTTCCATACCAGATTGGTCAAGCCCCGGGCTAAGAACGACCGCCACCAGTACTGTTAGCCAACAGGGTGCTGGCAGATATTGGGCTACTGAAGAAGGAGAAGAAGAGGGGGGAGATGTGTCCGGAGGCAGGAGGGGAGGAGGAAAGCAAAGAGAGTGGAACTGAGGGTAGGAACTTTGAATGTTGGCAGTATGACTGGTAAGGGGAGAGAGTTGGCAGATATGATGGAGAGAAGGAAGGCTTATATATTGAGAGACTAAAAGGAATGGGAGTAAGACCAGGAGGATTGGAGGTGGATTTAAATTGTTCTATCATGGTGTGGATGGGACGAGAAATGGGGTAGGAGATATTCTGAAGGAACAGCATGTCAATAGTGTTTTGGAGGCGAAAAGAGTGTCAGGCAGAGTAATGATTATGAAGCTGGAAATTGGAGGTGTGATGATGAATGTTGTTAGTGCATATGTACCGCAAGTTGGGTCTGCAATGGGTGAGAAAGAAGATTTTTGGAGTGAGTTGGATGAAGTGATGAATAGTGTACCCAAGGGACAGAAAGTGGTCATTGGAGCGGATTTCAATGGGCATGTTGGTGAAGGGAACAGTGGAGACGAGGAGGTGATGGGTAGGCATGATGTCAAGGAGAGGAATGAAGAAGGTCAGAGGATAGTGGATTTTGCCAAAAGGATGGACATGACTGTGGTGAATATGTATTTTAAGAAGAGGGAGGAACATAGGGTTACGTACAAGAGTGGAGGAAGATGCACACAGGTAGATTACATCCTATGCAGAAGAGTGGATCTGAAGGAGATTGAAGACTGCAAAGTGGTGGCAGGGGAAAGTGTAGTTAAGCAGCATAGGATGGTGGTCTGTGGTCTGCAAGGTTGAGTTTAGGGAGGAGGTGAGACAGGCACTGGGTGGCAGTGAAGAGTTACCAGACAGCTGGGAAACTACAGCAGATGTAGTAAGGGTGACAGCAAGAAGGGTGCTTGGTGTGACATCTGGAAAGAGAAAGGAAACCTGGTGGTGGAATGAGGAAATACAGGAGAATATACAGAGGAAGAGGATGGCAAAGAAGAATTGGGATAGTCAGAGAGATGCAGAAAGTAGACAAGAGTACAAGGAGATAAGGCGCAAGGTGTAGAGAGAGGTGGCGAAGGCTAAAGAAAAGGTGTATGATGAATTGTATGAGAGGTTGGACACTAAGGAGTAAGAAAAGGACCTGTACAGATTAGCTAGACAGAGGGACTGAGCTGGGAAAGATGTGCAGCAGGTTAGGGTAATAAAGAATAAAGATGGAAACGTATTCACAAGTGAGGAGAGTGTGTTAAGCAGATGGAAAGAGTACTTTGAGAGGCTGATGAATGAAGAGAAGAGGTTGGACGATGTGGAGATAATGAATCAGGAAGTGCAACGGATTAGCAAGGAGGAAGTAAGGACAGCTATGAAGAGGATGAAAAATGGAAAGGCTGTTGGTCCAGATGACATACCTATGGAAGCATGGAGGTGTTTAGGAGAGATGGCAGTGGAGTTTTTAACCAGATTGTTTAATGGAATCTTGGAAGGTGAGAGGATGCTTGAGGAGTGGAGAAGAAGTGTACTGGTGCCGATATTTAAGAATACGGGGGCTGTGCAGGACTGCAGTAACTATAGGGGAATGAAATTAATGAGCCACAGCATGAAGTTATGGGAAAGAGTAGTGGAACCTAGGTTAAGAAGTGAGATGATGATTAGTGAGCAGTGATATGGTTTCATGCCAAGAAAGAGCACCACAGATGCAATGTTTGCTCTGAGGATGTTGATGGAGAAGTTTAGAGAAGGCCAGAAGGAGTTGCATTGTGTCTTTGTGGACCTGGAGAAAGCAGAGAAGTACATAAGAGTTGTACAGGATATGAACGAGGGGAGTGTCACAGTGGTGAGGTCTGCGGTAGGACTGATGGATGCATTCATGTTGGAGGTGGCATTACATCAGGGATCGGCTCTGAGCCCTTTCTTATTTGAAATGGTGATGGACTAGTTTACAGACAAGACTAGACAGGAGTCCCTGTGGACTATGATGTTTGCTGATGACATTGTGATCTGTAGCGGTAGTAGGGACCAGGTTAAGGAGACCCTGGAGAGGTGGAGATATGCTATAGAGAGAAGAGGAATGAAGGTCAGTAGGAACAAGACAGAATACATGTGTGTAAATGAGAGGGAGATCAGTGGAGTGGTAAGGATGCAGGGAGCAGAGTTGGCGAAGGTGATGAGTTGAAATACTTGGGATCAACAGTACAGAGTAATGGGAATTGGAGGAGAAGAGTGTCAGGAGTAATTTGTGGCAGACGGGTATCAGCAACAGTGAAAGGGAAGGTCTACAGAAGTCAGCATCAGCGAGATTCTAGAGGTCTTTCGCGACCAGCTCTACACACACAATGGTGGAACTTTACACAGATTTACACAGATCTTTATTTTGTTTTGGGTGGCCACCACTTTGACCTTGTCTTGTGTTGTTTTTCTGTGTTAAAAGCCCAGTGAGTCATACTACCACAGTCTCAGATAGTCTTTCCCCAACATTTGGGTGAGATCTTTTTCCAAATCAAAATATTTTAGCAGCCACAAAAAACACAAAATGGTTCTGAAACAGAATTGCAGATACCTACAGGCTGACATCATTTCCAAATCAACTGCCCCAAATTTCCAATTGATGCAATGTTTTATGGAGCTAAGATGCACATTTACTTTAGAAACAAAGTTTTTAAAAGATTTAATTTTCTTGAAGATTAAGAAGTAAACTTGAAAACAAAACATAAACTAACCAATGGGCTTAACCATGATATTAGTTACTCCTTTCTGAGTGAGTAAAAATAAGTACTTTTGCTGTTAATTGTTGAAAGACCTTTTATTCAAGCTTATATTAGTATGAGATAATTCATCTATGATTCATAGCCATTTTTGTAATCAGATTTGAATGATTATTAATCATCTTTACAGCATTACAGAATCTTGTTGCTGGCGAGGTCTCCCGTAATCCAGACTCCTGCAGCACTCTCACTGTATTTACAATAGCTCGCCTGCTGCACCTGCTCTCTCTCTGGCCAAAGACTGAAAAAATAAGAATATGGGCATTATTTTTTTAGATTTGTACATAATTTTCATCTCACGTAGTGAATCAATATGAGTGATTATAATTGTGACAATTGTTTTGATGGCTATGGTCCAGAAGTGACCTTCTCCATCACTGTGCTCCTGTTCGCCCACACTAGCCTGCCCTCTGTGGGTGACAGGACCTTCTGCTGTATAGCACCCAGATTTTGGAGTGACCTCCCACAATTAATGAGATCAGCTGACTCCATTCATACTTTTGAACAACTGTTCAGGAAGGCTTTTAACTTAACCTGACATTCTGCCTCCTCTTTCAGTCTTCCTCTCTGTCCAGATGCTCAGAATAATGTGTGTGTGTGTGTTATATCACAAATTATGTTATTTACTAGGGTTTCTTTTAGCATTTAATTTAGTTTGTTACTCTGGATTATTGTCTTTTACTCTATTTAATGCCTTTGTATATCCTGTATCTATCTGTTTTAGTGTTCTATTCAGGAGACATCTGCATTCAATGTTAAATATACCTGTTGTTTCTTTACGAGACTCTGTAAAGTGCCTTGAGCTTGGGAAAGGTGCTATATAAATAAAATAATAATCCATCCATCCATCCATTATCCAACCCGCTATATCCTAACTACAGGGTCACGGGGGTCTGCCGGAGCCAATCCCAGCCAACACAGGGTGCAAGGCAGGAAACAAACCCCGGGCAGGGCGCCAGCCCACCGCAATAAAATAATAATAATTATTATTATTACTATGTCTGCAGAAGAGAGACAGAAGCTCTATACACTTGGGCAGTAATGTTCAGTGATGTCAATAACACCAACAGAATGTTTTAAGATAAAAGGATATGCATATATATAAGTGTGAGAAGGAGTAGAGAGGCAGTGATTTAGACTTTTTATATAAAAATAAATAATTAAAAATTAAATAAAAAAACAAACAAAATATCAGTCTTTTTCTGAATGTAATTTTAGAGTTACAATAATTTGGCCATTTGTAGTGCAGCTATTTAGGAAAAGTCAAGGGAGAACAGTAGGGTGATACACATGCTGCAGAAATAATTAAAAATTAAAAAGGCAAAGCTCTTCAGAGTGGCAAATGGCACCTCTAAGTGTTAAGACAGCTTAGCTCTTAACAGGAACATTTCAAAAGTGAAGTATGAAAATGGATTACTGTAACAAGAAGGCCTTAACTGTCTCTCTATATTGTCATTTTAACTGAGAATGAACAGTTCTGTAGATGACTGGCCTGTTTCTAATGACACATGACAAACTACTATTAGAAAAGTATGTGCATGGTGGGCAGGTCACTGAGATGAAGCTGATGTCAGTTGACACGTTCTATTGCTAGATATCCAGAAATAACAAAAACCATGTTTCTGTCAGTTTGTTAAAGGACTTGTCATAACAAAAAAGGAAGCTGAATGTGATAAATGAAAAGTATTGAGAATGAAAAATAAATACATTTGAACAGATTTATATGATGTGTGACATTCGAAAATGTATCACATTAACGACAGTTTTGCCTGAAGAGTGTATTTTAAATGTATAAATAATTCATTTGTATTGTACATTGAATATTTCTTAAAATATTTCTAAACATTTCACATTATTATAATTTAAAATTGTTAGAGAAGATATTTTAGGTCATTAAATAGAAGTAAATGGCTGAAGTGAAGAAAAGCTAACAAAACAAAATAGTAATGTTGTACTGATAATACACTATTGTAGGAAATGGTAACAGAAGATTCAACAAAAAGATAACATATAAATTTATTGATGCAATATAATTTGTAAATATGGGTTGCACTGTCGCACAGTGGTTAGCACTATGGCCTCATGGATCCAGAGTCATGTGTTCGAATCCCAGGCTTGGATGTTGTTCATGTGGGGTTTGCATGTTCTCCTGTCTGCATGGATTTACCTCCTGTTCCCCCCAAAGATGTGTAGGTTAGGTTAATCCAAGATTATTAATTGGTTTTTTGTGACTGTAAGTGTATGTGCATGAGTAAGTGGGTTCTGAAATGGCATGGTGCCCTCACCACAGCAGTTTTTTACTTTGCGTTCGGTACTTCTTGGAGAGTCTGGCTCCTCATGACCCTGAATTGCATAAATTAGGTTTTAAAATTTTATGATAATTTTTAAATGCAACTTTTTTGGAACATTAATAATACAGGGAAGGTTTCTCAAGTAACATTGTCCATTGTCAGGTATGTGCGATTAGGAGACATCCTCAAAGTTCTACACAGGTATGCACTTACCAGCCCAGGCCGAGAGGGGGCACTCTTGATAACACAATCTTTCTTTCCATCCGCATTTCAGGGGAAACCCAAACAGAAGGCAAGTGACATCACTGCCAGGTCCGCATAGTTGGGACCCACCCCTTCCAGGAATCAGTGCTACAAAACCAACCAGGACCAGAAGGAGAGAGTGATATTGTTGACTACCACAACTGAGACAGAATACTCAGAAGCACAGCTTTCTTTTCTTGCTTTAAGCACTCTCGCATGCTATTGATTTTGGCCAATTTTCCCACTTTTCCTTTGGATTAAATGGGGTCCTGCTGGTTCCCCAAGATTCCTTTTGGCTCATGATCTGCTAATATCACACCATGTTGAGGACACACTTTATGTATAATCATTCAGATAAAAGAATCTTCATAATTGAATATTTCTTTTGAGAAAGTTTACTGATATCCAACCATTGACAGTAATGAAGCAGGCAGGTAGTTAGCACGTTCAGAGTTGATGGGGCTTGACAAATAAGAATATAAAATAATAAGAAAAGTATTGACATTTAAAGGGAATTCAATAATTGTCATGCCTTGTATTTATCAATGAGTTTGATTCATTTTATAATGCTGGAACCCTTCTCAACCAATACTGTTATGCAGCGACTGCACAGATGCTAACTGCCTGCCTTTTTATCACCAGCTGGCCCCTTCAAGTAGTCTGCTGACAAAGAGAGTTGGAGATGAACTGCTAAGGTATAATTAGCAACAGACTAGGAGATGCATGTGTCTTTTAACAAAGAAACTAAAAACAAAACAGATTTCACAAGAAACTGTGATTCGCTATGAAAACAAGAGGGCTAAACTGTTGCAGTTGGACACAAATTGCAAGTAGTTGTTTACGAGAACACTTCAACCAGAGCCAAAACGATAAGACAAGAATAAGCTGTGAATTGCAAACCAGTGTGTTAAATCACTAAAGAACACTTGTACATGGGTCAAATCCATAATCTTAGACAAAGAGCTACTGATGCTGGAATTTATAGTCTTTGTGATGTGAATCATGCTGCCTCATGGGAGGCGGTCCTTAGCAACTAGCAGGCCCCCTAGCAACCCATTATCTGTCTGCAGAGATTCTAAACTGGGGTATTAAATGGAAATAAATTAAAACACACACATCAAAAATACATTTTGGAAATTCAGCTTTCAAAATGGTAAAGTCTTATAAATTGAAAAAAATATCTAAAGCAAAAAAATTGTAATGGGTCAAAACAGGGTTTTCAAATCTTAACAAATTAGCCGTCACTTCTGGAGATTTTATCTTTTGATAAGAACAATCATTTGATGCCTTGTGTCGAGCCAATGCGTGAGAGGTTTTGTCTATCACGGCAACTAATTGTTATTTAGACTCAAAATACTGCAATATTTCAAGAGGAGAGTCAAATCAGGAAACATTGAGACTAGAAAGAGTCAGTCATCGATTCCTTAAGGCCTGTGCTGACAAACTTTGTGGTGTCCTCTGTTAACTTTCAGTCTGTCACTAAGGATCCATAAAGTGTTCCTGCTGTTGAAAACACCTTGCTTTGTTCCTGTTCCAGAGAAGGTAGACACCTCTTCGCCAAATGACTACAGACCAGTGGTCTTTACGTCCCACATAATGAAAAACTTTGAGAGGCTGGCCCTGGACTATATGCCTACTGCATTTTGCATTTGTCTATTTAGCTGACACTTTTATCCAAAACAACTTACAACATTTGACATACAACTGGTTACATTTTTTTGTTTCTCCAATTAGAGCACACAAATGTGAAATGACTTGCTCAGGGTCATACAGTGTCAGTAGCAGGATTTCAACCCATAACCTCAGGGTTTCAAGTCCAAAGCCCTAACCACTATGCCACACTGCCTGCCTTATATATATATATAGTATATTGCCTATAGGGCAAAGATTGATGTGGAAGATGCAGTTATATATCTGCTCCAAAACACGTATTCCCACCCTGATAAACCTGACAGCTCTGTGAGGAGATACAAGGCTGAAAAGTGAATGTAAAAGAGCAGAGCACATCAAAACTTGTTTATAGCAGATGGTATTCACAATTCAAGCTGACACAACAAAAAGAAAAGAAACACACACTGGCAATAAGAAAATCACACGTGTGCCAGACAGTAGCTGTTAGAGTGAAAGATACTGTACCTTATAAGTGGGGACCCAAAACTAACAAGTTAGATAAATGTACACATGGCATGATATTCTGGTGCATTCCCTCAGTCGCTCAATGGACTGAGAGCAGCAGCTACAGTAGGTTCTAGAACCTTCTCAGTCCATTTTAGGGGTTTTGGGGGCCAAGGCTATCTCACTAGAATTGGGCAAAAGGCTGAAAACAGGCATGGATAAAACTCTAGTCCAAAACAGGGACCACTCTATACACACACATACACACACACACAATGTTCACAAAGTTACAATTTGCAATTGACAACACAACCTATAGAAAATTTAAAACAAAATAAATAATTAATTCCTTCTTTGCTTGAGCATGTTTTGCCATAGTAATTTTCAATGAAATGGGACTTGCAAAGCTATTCAGTTATGACAAATGTTAGGGAATAATGGAAGGGAAAGGTAAACTTTATTAGAGCGACTGACAATTATCGATATCAGGTAAATATAGCACTCTGATAGTAAATTACACTGTCTGTAAAATAGGGAATTATTATAATCTGCAGATAATGCAGCTGTAAGGCTGGTTCAGTGTAAGATTAATACTTTAAATCTTTTCACTTTAAAGGGTAGGAAGATCATTTAACTTACCTTTTACCACTTAAAGTATTGGGATGAGTGAGTTGCTGATGCACTGGTTGTCTTCCATTTACGGTCAAGCAGCTGGCAAAACTTTTTAAGGCAGATACAATTTGCTGATGCAAAGGTCTCGCCACACATCCAGCTGGACACTCCAATGATGGATCATCTGCTGGCATGTGCAGAAACAGCTCATGACAGTGATTCTACTCCGAGCATGCAGTATACTAATGTTTCATTGACTTGTATTGGGGATCTGTTTGCTGTCAGTAGCAGCTATCGAAGGTGAAAAGAGGAAAATATACAAATGTTCCAAATGGCCATGGAACGTACATTCGTTGTACCTGACATTTCACGTCAATCATCCATCCAGCCTTACTTGTCTTCAGGATAATATGCTGGTTACTACGATACCATTTCTTACTACAATACAGTTTGCATCCATGACTGCTTGTGCATTGATACCATGATATTGCTTGCAATTCACCTATACATGCTTTTCCACACTTGGTACAATGATCTGTATGTGCATGCCAATTTCTATGAATACAGCTTTAACTAACTTTAACTCACTTTGTCACTGTGTGAATCTGCGTAATACCTCATGTGTTGTAAAGGTGTTTAAAGTTTGGTGCAAAGTTTGAGACATGGTTAATTGTGACATACTGTAATCATTACTATTGCAAAGCTGCATTTCTCAATGGCCAAAAAAGTAGCGTTACCAACAATTTATTTTGGCTAACAGAGCATGGCTTCTTCGTGTAGATAGATCAATTGTGTAACATATCAGATTTGTTACAAATATTATTCTATCTCTGTCATATCATTATCATTTTACTAGTTCTTTGTTGTCCAGTGTTTCCAAAACATTACACCTTTGCCATAATGTGTGTGCTGATTTCTCCCTGAACACCATCTTCTCGCAGTTCCTAGCAAATCAGGACAACTCGTGAACACTCCTTCTCAGCTTTGTCTGCTCATTGGTTCACTTGGTACAGTTAGTTTGGATCTTAAAGACAATTTGAGATGTTTATTATACTGTAATGAGTGTGTTTAAACTTTTGTAGTTTAAAGTCAGATAGTTTTAAAGACCCTGCGACATTAAGCTCCCACAAGGACTTAGTTCAGTTGTAGTATTTCAGATATAAATCTCCTTTCTCCAGATCTATACACAGCAGATACATACTGTTGGGAAAATCACAGAACTCAAATGGAGACGTTAGTGCATGCTTTATTTTTCACATCTTGATTATTGTAATGCTTCATTTACATGTTTAAACAAGATGTCACTGCTGTGTCTTCTGTCTATTCAAAATGCTGCTGCTGCTAGTGTTCTCTTATTACTCCAGTTTCGCCTTCTCTTTATTGGCTCCCAGTGGAATTTAGAATCCGTTTTAAAAATTTAGTAATAACCTATAGAGCCCTGCATGGTCAAACAACACAATATATTACACATTTTTACAACATTGTACTACCAGTCACCCACTTAGGTCATCCAACCAGGGCCTTCTTATGGTTCCATGTACTCGGTTCATGGGGATTGGGCTTTTTATTGTGTTTCACTGAAATGGTGGAATAGCCTTCCCTGTGCTTTACGGGCTGAAGATACACTTGACATATTTAAAAAACAGCTGGAAAGACACAATTTTAGGTTAGCATATGGATAGCCGTTTTGGCTTTTCTGTTTATGGTTCATCTGTTAAAATGTTAGTTTAATTTTATTTTTACTGTTTGCAACTGTGCATTTTAATTATTTTCTATGGTGTACGGCTCTTTCAGACTCAAAGGCACTAAATAAATAAATAAAAACAAGAATGGTCCACATATTCACTAAATTCACAGCATGTTTTTACAGATTCATCTGACCCACCTGCTAATTTTATTCAAACTGTGTTAATTTCCCAAAGATCAGCTATGAAACAATGAGGGTTTGTTTCCAATAAGATGTGTTTTAGAAATATAAGTGTGATTCTATTGGCTTCTGTATGTTGTATACATGAAATCCTTCCTCAGGTACTAAATCAGAAGTTGGCTGTTGCACTTTAAAATACTCTCTATTTAAGAAGACTCTTATGATTTATAACATTATTTCAGAAAAGAACATTGACATTTTTGCACTTACTCAATCATGGGTCCCTTCTAGTGATACCACCACTATGACTGAGCTTTCTCTTCAAGGCTGAATTTTAGATGATCTTTGAATTTCAAGTTGTTACCCGCTGATTTGAAGTTCTCCTTTTTTGAATCAGCCCAAACTACCATAAAGGTCGTTGCTACTTATCTTCATCAATGTGGCCAGTCCCACAGTTCCCTTTAAAAAAAAAATGTTTCTCTTTTCTCTTTAGTTTGTCTTTCTACAGACAACCTCATTCTAATTGGTGATGGTAATTTACATTCTTTACCTAGTACAGTTATTTCTGATAATTAATTCTTGTCTTTTTTTATCTTGTTTTAGTTGTTCACTCTCCTAGTGATGATAATGGAAACATTGGAAATATTATTCTCCCAAATATAAATGTTTCAGAGTAATGCTTCTCCAATCATTTTCTGATGCAAGGTTTAACTGATGTACCACTTCTCAAACCTTCAGATAAATTTGTGTCATGAATGAAAGTTTCACCAGTGTCTGTTTGAAAAGCCTTGTTAAACTCTGATCTAATAATTAATTCAGATTTCCTTCATTGTATTGATGTAAATCAGTACCTCTACTTTTCTTCTATGTGTAAACTGGGTGTGGTGTTTGGCTCAGAATTTGCTTTAACATCTTTTAAACCTGCTTATTTCCATTATAGAAACAACAAAGAAATTTAGCCACAACTTAATCTGCTTGGTGCTAAAAAGTATAGATAGATAGATAGATATTTTATTAATCCCAAGGAGAAATTCACATACTCCAGCAGCAGCATACTGATAAAAAACAATATTAAAGAGTGATAAAAATGCAGGTAAAACAGACAATAACTTTGCATAATGTTAACATCTACCCCCCCGGGTGGAATTGAAGAGTCGCATAGTGTGGGGGAGGAACAATCTCCTCAGTCTGTCAGTGGAGCAGGATAGTGACAGCAGTCTGTCTCTGAAGCTGCTCCTCTGTTTGTAGATGATACTGTTTAGTGGATGCAGTGGATTCTCCATAATTGATAGGAGCCTGCTGAGCGCCCGTCCCTCTGCCACAGATGTCAAACTGTCCAGCTCTGTGCCTACAATAGAACCTGCCTTCCTCACCAGTTTGTCCCGAGGTGAGGCGTCCTTCTTCTTTATGCTGCCTCCCCAGCACACCACCGCATAGAAGATGGCACTCATCACAACTGTCTGATAGAACATCTGCAGCATCTTATTGCAGATGTTGAAGGACGCCAGTCTTCTAAGGAAGTATAATCGGCTCTGTCCTTTCTTACACAGAGCATCAGTATTGGCAGTCCAGTCCAATTTATCATCCAGCTGCACTCCTAGGTATTTATAGGTCTGCACCCTCTGCACACAGTTGCCTCTGATAATCACGGGGTCCAGGAGGGGCCTGGGCCTCCTAAAATCCACCACCAGCTCCTTGGTTTTGCTGGTGTTTAGGTGTAAGTGGTTTGAGTCGCACCATTTAACAAGGCCCTTAATTAGATTCCTATACTCCTCCTCCTGCCCACTCCTGATGCAGCCCACGATAGCAGTGTCGTCAGCAAACTTTTGCACGTGGCAGGACTCCGAGTTCTATTGGAAGTCCGATTTATATACAGTGGAACCTCGGTTCACGAACGTCTCGGAACACATACAAATCGGTTTACGACCAAAAAATTCACCAAACTTTTGCATCTGTTCACAACCACAGACTCAATATACGAACAAGCCAGTTTCCCTTTCGGTTTGTGCGCGCCGATGATTTCCGCACGTGTTCAGTCTTTCCCTGTGCAGCGAGAGAGAGACACACACACACACACATGCGTGCTAGACACACACACATACAAGAGAGAGAGAGAGAGAGAGACACACACACACACGCGCAAGACACACA
>JANRMT010028174.1:49948547-49963033 GCA_026402145.1 Polypterus bichir lapradei | reverse complement strand
CATGCGCGCGAGAGAGATACACACACACACACGAGAGAGAGAGAGAGGGAGACGGCTGGATGCATAAGGCTTGTTTTTAAAGAGACAGATCTGAGCATTTTTTTAACCTCGTTGCATTTAATGAAGTCTTTTTCTCTATTGGATTTTAACCTCCAATTCACTTCTGTTTACAGCGATCGGTTCGTAGCGTGCATTGTTGCAATGTTACTTTTCTTGGTGGTTTATTAAATTACAGATTTTTCAAATGTTCATTTTTTTCCCCTGTGCTTAAAACTCATTTAAAAAAAAAATGTTTTTAGTGAGCAGTTCGTATCGCTACAGCACAAACTCTTGCAGTGTTAGTTTTCTCTGTTGTTCAAGGTTTTCTCAGTGTTATTCAGTGTTTTTACATTTAGTTTACTATTACACTGTGCATTCCATGGTATAATTAACTATATTTGTGCTTAAAAATCTTCAAGAAAATATATTTACATACAGTTCCTACGGTCTGGAACAGATTAATTGTATTTACATACAATCCTATTGGGGAAATTACTTCGGCTCACGACCAAATCGGTTTATGACCAGAGTTTTGGAACGAATTATGGTCGTGAACCGAGGTTCCACTGTAAGCTGAACAGGACCGGAGAAAGTACAGTTTCCTGCGGCACTTCTGTGCTGCTGACCACAATGTCAGACCTGCAGTTCCCGAGACACACATACTGAGGTCCGTCTGTAAGATAGTCCACGATCCATGCCACCAGGTATGAATCTACTCCCATCTGTCAGCTTGTCCCTAAGGAGCAGAGGTTGGATGGTGTTGAAGTCGCTAGAGAAGTCTAGAAACATAATTCTTACAGCACCACTGCCTCTGTCCAAGTGGGAGAGGGATCGGTGTAGCATATAGATGATGGCATCCTCCGCTCCCACCTTCTCCTGGTATGCGAACTGCAGTTTTCATTCGGCAGTACAGAATTCAGCGACTCTGAATTTTGACATGTTCCTAGAATCATTCCAGTACAACGTTGGTTTTATGCTGCTGGCATTGAACTGTAGTTGTATATAGTTGTCTTTAATGTTTTTTCTTTAACATTTAAGTCACTGCTCAACAGATGTCCTTTATATTTATCAATAACCAATTATGCATATCCAGCACACATTATATACTGTATATTTGTGAGAGTATAGAGTGAAGGTAGGCAGGCAGATCCTGGCATCACTGGGCTGCAGATGGCATGCTAGTCATTCACAGGGGCACAAACCAGCATTCGTTCACACTCAGCCAACTAACCTGACATGCACATCTTTGGAATTCTGGGAGAAAAGCTACCTGAAGAAGAAACAACATATTCAGGTCAGGGAGCATGCACTGGTACAGCGGATAGCCGCACCCACCCCACACTGGAACAGTTCGGGGGCCCTAGAAGACACACGGTCCAGTCCCATGCCCAGCCAATGACCATCTATCTGTCACAGCTAGGTGACCTGGTCCAGCCACACACCAATGAGGATCATGTGAGCTGAATCACCCTCTGGGAATCGTGCCAGATGGCCGTAGTGCTGTGACCGACGCTCCATTACAATGCAGGTAATGTGCCTCATTCGGGACCCCGTGAGCAAGAGCTTGTTCGACACATAGTCAGAGGACATCTTAATAAATGAGTTGAATGGAAACATTCCTACATGCAAACCACAATTGCTCATTTAACCAAAATACACAAATTTATGGTATGCTGCCAGATTCTCCCAGAGAAATTGTCAAACTAAGAATTAAAATTGAAACATTTAATTCAATTTAGTTTGGAGATTAACAAAGCACTGAACAAATGCCGTCTGCTGAGAAGTGCTGTTGATTTGTTAGTCTTACCCGAGATATACATAGCTTCAAGGCATTTGTTCAGATTTTAAAATTTTCAGAAATGAATATTTGTGTTTTGTAATTCTTATGTACACCATCAGTTTGAAGATTTCATCTGTTTACCAATCTCTAGTCACTCATTAACTTCCATATTCTACTTTGTGTATTTTATTACAAAAGAATTACTGAAGGCAGACTTCACTGTAAATGTGACCCAGAACATTAATGCCAAATAGGCCAACTACACCACCTAGTGATGGTAACATACTGAGAAGTATGACACTACAATTTAAGCAAACTTTCCCCATTTTTATTTCTTTTTTTTAACCCAGTTCTTTTTCAGGTTCCTCACAATGAAACTATGGATTCCCATATACAATCTTGGAAACAATATTAAAAGACTGGCAGAAAACTCCAAAAAGATTTGGGGCTAAGCTGCTACAGTTGCACCCGCTTCAACACTGTCACCAGGTCCACCAATCTGCAAGGACAGAACACTTTTATAGGAACTGGAAATAGCCCACCATAAGTAAAGACCCCTCCACCACTATCCATGGTCAGTTTCCGACTTCACAAGGCACTTAGCTTAAGCGGGAAGCTGCCAGGCATGTTTCTCTCTAATTCCCTTCTAACCAGGTTTACGCTTCAGTTGTCTCTTCCACTTTAGCACAAAGTCTCTTCAGTTTCTAATACACCACGGTCTACAACTTTGCAGTTGACCTTACCATCCAGAACCCTTTTCCAAGTTTAAAAAGAAAAAAAAATTCAATTTAAGTCACCATGTCTGTCTAGATTAAATAAAAATAAAATGCTATAAACAGTATTATAAAACCAAATCTCAAACACCCCCAGGAGCCCTTTCCTGTCAGTATGCTTCCCACTCATTCAGCCTTGTCTTGTCATCTCTACTTGTCTGCCTGCTCAGCTGTCATTTATTGCTCTCAACTAACTTCATCTGGGAGAAATCACAAATCAACTCATTAATTAACCAATTAAATAAAAAAAGCAGTTAAAGGAAAAAAAAACATACAACACATCAACACATGTATATAAAAGAAAAAAAATCTTATTTAAAAGAAATAAAACAAAGTGAGTGGTTTTATTACAAAGTAAAAAATTCAAACAGTATTTGACTCATTCTCAATTTAAACACATAACTTATTCAAACCGGTGACACAAATGTGGATTCTAAATAATTGATCACTATATGTTCATCACAAAAATATTAATTTTTGTGTTTTTTTTCTGCAACTTATTACTTCATTAGTTTAGGTTTACATCTCCTCCTACTCATAACTTAATAATTAACATAATTCAGGGGTGTCTCTGGAGGGCCGCAGTGGCTGCAGATTTTTATTTTAATCTATTTCTTAATTAGTGACCAGTTATTGATGCTAATTAACTTTTGACTTAATTTTAATTTTCATTTTATTTTCTAACTCACTTAATCATGGGTCAGGATGTTGGTTCAGCTGGGGCCTATCCCACCTAGCATAGGGCGCCAGGCAGGAAGAAAACCTGAACAGGGTACCAATCCATCGCAGAGCCTTAATTTTAATTGACTTGCTATTTAAGACTCAGACACCCCATAATTGTTTTTTTTTAGTCAGTGGTATAATCTATTCCTGCATTTTGCATTGTAGTTTGTCCTACTGTTTTGCATTCCTGAGGTGGCAATGATTGATTGGCCATCAAGTTCTGTGACACCCATTGCATGCCCAGCCCAAAGGGAAAGGGGTCTCTCTCTGAATGGCCTTTCCTAACATTTCTTCCTTTTTTCCTACAAGTTTTTTTTTTTTGGCGGGGGGTTTCTTGTGTTCTTAGGGAGTCAAGTCTAAAATAAACTGTTGTTATTTTTTCCTTAATTTGCAGACACACAATAATGATATACAAATGAGCCAACATATGACTACCTAGCCCCTTGTCCATCAAACAATATCTGAAAATAAAGAACTCTGAAGGTCTCAGTCATGTTGACCTGCTCAGGTCCACAAAACATTTTGGCTGTGCTCTTAGAAGTAAGTAACTCAACAGTTTTGGAAATGTTTGGTGTGGCAGAATAAGTGTACCAACAAGCCATGGATTTGCAAAACATGTTTGCTAAACAACAAGAAGTGGCTTTTAATTAAGAAATTGGTTGGAGTTTGAGGCCCTGACTTAGCTGGTCATCTGTTGGCTCACTTCACATCTAATTTTTGTCTGGCTGCCATTTAAGGAAAAAATAAAGTCTTAACAAATAAGGTAATCCAGAATTTGGTCAGGATTTGAGTCAGACACCTCTGACACAATTAATAATTTATTAAGTCTTCTATCTTAGTCTGAAAGCTTGTAAAATACAATCTGCAGTGTCTGTTTTAATCCACAAATGTTAGTTAAAGCACATTTAAATTCCATTTAGGATTTTTTTTTCTGGCTCATCCTCTTCTCTGGATTTATGGCATACAGATATCAACAATAGAAATGATGTCACCTTGCTCTTTATTCATTTTACATTGTTAGTTGTTATAAGGTTTTAATTACTGGAAAAATGAAAAAGACAAATCCAATTTAAGTATAAGCCTGATACAATCAAAAATTTATTTTGCATCTTTGTATTTAAACAAGTTTGTTTCCATGATCAGTTTGTATTCTGTATCTAACACTATAGGCAGAGCAATTACAGTCACATTTTCAATAACCAACCATTTTCTCGTTTTTGGCCTCTTTTCAGTTTACACATCCAACGCCTTTCTCTGTCTTGCTCTTTATGAATTTAGTGTTGATTGCCCAGTCTAGCAGGGTTACACAGTATTACAGCTGAACATTCCTTCATAAATTTGTTATAAATTTAAATAATTAAATGTTTTATTACACCTTCTCATAAATTATGTGTGTCTTTAATGTTTTTGGGTTTCTCTGGTTTCATGTTAATAAATAGACCGATCAGGTTTTGTCACAAAATTATGGCCTCAAATCATAAGGTGAATTATTGTGGTGATCATAATACTAAACAGAAAAGCATCGCTTTACATTGTAAAATTAAGATTGTTAATTTTAATTGTTAATAAAGAGTGTGGCAGACGTCTTACCCGGCCGGGACGCCTCTGTAGTGGAAGGACCTGGGGAGAGAGCGATAGATGGTGTGGAAGTAAATCCCAGAGGAACACAGGAATAGTTTAATCAATCAGTTTTTATTCAGTCACAGATGAGTACATGGATTCATGCTTTGCAAAGCAAAAGTGCAAAGTTCCCCTGTTTCAATTGGCTTTTAATATTAATTTTCCTCCCTCCCCCTTACTTATGAAACAGCATCTAAGCATTTCATCTTATATTACGCAAATCGGCCAACCATTTCTTTTTTGTGTACGTGTCAGGAGGGGCCCCAAAGAAGGAAAAGTCATCTGTCCTGTGTCTAACAGACTCATTCTAAATAAAGAAGTTGTCCTTGGTCAGCTTACTGCAACCTGTCTTATGACAGACGCCTGCATGAATCACCAGCTGTTATAACAAAACAGCTTTTAACCCTTAGTAACTTGCAAGCAGTTACATTTTCTTTCACAATGGCAGCCCCCCAGGGTTGTAGCAGTGCCTCAGACTCCCACAGGGCTCCATAGGAGTTGGAGTCTGGCGCAGTCCTATTGGGTTCCGTGACTGCCACTGGGGGGGGGTTGCAGGAACAGCTGAGCTCTTTGGTGCAGCTCTTCTGCTATACCTGAAAGTACTGCCGGAAGAAGATCACCGGACACGTGGAGCACTTCCCGGTGCCTTTAAAAGGAGCCAGCTGCCACTACTCCGGGGGCCAGAGTCGGGAAATGGACGACAAAGTTACCAGTAGCAGTAGAGATGGAAGAGAGAGAAAGAGAATGAAAAACGAAGAAGTGTGTTTGTGCTGTGTTTGGGCTTTAACTGTGCTGTGCAAAGAAAAAATAAAAAATGCTTGTGTTGAACTTATGTCCTACGTCTGTCTGTGTCGCTTTTGGGCAGCAGGAGTGCCTTCTACAGGCCACAAGAGTTAAGAGTAAAGTATTTGTAGGCACACAAATAAGCACTGAATATTTGATTTGAAAAGACAATTAAAAATATAATTTTATGCTCATTTTTGAGTCCACCTCTCCCGAGTACCCATGGCTGAGAAGAGCATTAAATTGCATTATTTGCCAATCCATACTTGGTCTGGCAAGCACAAAACTGTAGTTGTGAGCCTATGAATGGACTGGCCTGTGGTGGGCACAGCACACCTTGTTAGAACACTTAGATATGAGATTTCATTCTGATTTTTCATGGTTTTGGCATTATGTAGTATTTCCTAGTGTTTATTTCTAGGAGGCCTATTGCAGAAATAATTCATCTGAAGCATTCTTTTTTCATTTGAATCCTTATTAAATATTTTTAGAGGTGGTACAGTAACTGGTTATTGCTCTTGCCGCACAGCTACAGAGTCCTAGGTGCAAATCCTGCCCTATGTGCACTTTTGATGTCTCAATGGGTTTTCTATCAGCTTCCTATCACAAAGATGAACAACTGAGGATGACAGGTTTCCTAAACATGCCTCTTATGAATAGTTGGAGGTGTTCATCTTCAGAATCAGGGGAATGGTGACACATTAGATAGCAGTGTTGACATGCATCTCCAACAGACTGTGTTCAAACCCTAGCCTGGTCCACGGCTATGTGGCATTTAGATGTTTTCTCCAGTGAGTTTTCTCAAAGTTTCTTATTGCATCTTGAAAATATGCAAGTAAGAATAAATGGTTACTCTAAATTGGCCCCTTATGAGTGAGTGTGGAGGTTGGTGTTTTGATTTAGTGGGATGATGACACAGACTTTAGCACATCTGAGTATCTGTGTACAAATTTTGCCTGGTCACTGTCAGTGTGAAATTTATATTTTTCCCATGATTCTCCAGGGTGTTTTGTCTGGGCTTCCTTTTTCATGTTAAACATTTACAAGTTAAGGCCATGTCAAATTACGTGACTTTAATTTACATAATCGTAGCGAATCTGAGGCAGTTGGCAATGGGCTCCCAAGAAGGCCGGTCACATATTTGACATGCCTAGTGACTCATTCCAACTAGTCCATGACTCATCGTGAAGAGGCTTGATTTGACTAAGTTCATAGAGAAGGGCTCTGTGTGCATGAGAACTGAACACCAATGAGTACACATCTGGAAGTAAAATGCATATAACAAGGAATAAGGAACGTGGGTGTTTTGGACCTCACAAACAGTCTGATGCTTCATGTTTTGCATTCTATGACAGAAAGGAAAGAAGAAAAAAGGGCTGAGACTGTCGCTGAAGTCACCATACCTGTTAACCCTTTGTACAACACCAGGTACGTCAGGCAGTATACTGTTAGCTGTGACAAAAAGGGATGAGCACAACTGTGCTGTAAGGTTGACACTCAGTCAGTAAATGTTAGATGCACAGTTATTTTCAGTTTTGTGGTCCGCTGATGAGATCAGCATCTGTAGTTTACTGGTCTGACATACCTGATTATGCGTGAAGTTGGCTTTAGTTAGACTGGTGACTCCATGTTGAGGATTTATGAGTGAGTGTGGGTGCTCATGGTTTAATTCAGTAGGATGCTGGCTAGCATTGCTGCCTCACTTGTCCAGACCTAGCCCTGCTGACTGTATGGTGTCTGAATGTTCACTGAGGGTATTTTTCCATATATGTTTCAGAAATGCTTGTGCGTTAGATTAATTGGTGATACTAAACTTAACTAGTGTTAAGTTAACATTTTTTATTTTTTTATTTTTGTGAATATACCCATTGTTGGACTAGTGTCCCAAAATCTCAAGCTTATTACAATTAAGGTTTTGAAAAAAAAAATTGCTATTTTATACTTTTTGAATTTCTCCAGGACGGAAATGTATCTTTTTCCGATTTTTCACAGCCATTCAGCATAAATCATATTCTAAGGCTCCTAGCTCGAGCCTTCTGGAGACAGCATTGCTGCCAACCCATTCTCAAGGGTTGCAGAGCTGATAAATACCAGCAGAGAAGATGGCTTTGTCCTTAGATACATCATTTATGTTGTAATGATATCCTTAAGTAAACTATAAATCAAACTAAAAAACAGGAAATATATACAGCTAGGAATTTCTGCAGTATCCAAATTATCGCTCTTGTTTTTTTTTTTTTTCATTTTATTCACAATTCCTTGGAGAACGGACATTACTGTTACTTTTGACTTTTCGATGTTTTGGTTCTTAACTGAAATAAATTCCATAGGCCTACAGAGGCTCATTAATTTTCTGCTATAGGACTGGTGAAATAAGATTGTTTTCAAATTATATTTTTTATATTGAGTGAAGACAACAGGAAACCAAAGACAAATGCCAGAGCATTTGTCTGCAGAGCTACAGTATATATAAAAATGTAAAGCTTAATTAATAATATACTCTTATGAATTTGAAATGTATAATAGTGTTTAAGGCTGTTCAAATAAACATATTTTGCCCAGCGGTTTCAAAACAGTGTAGACCTTAACTAATGAAGAGGCATAGACAAGACAATATGGAAAAAAAGCATAAAAACGTTCTCAGTCCCAGTTGATCTTATTTAGGAATATGGGGGCTGAAGCTCATCCCACGAGAGCAAGGCAAGTCTCAGCCCTCGACAGGCCCTGTCATACACACACAGCTACGTACGAGTGTTTTGGAGATGTTGGAATAAAACCACAGTATTCAGAGGAAAACCCGTGTAGACAAGCAAGAATGCCAAACTCCATGCAGACAGCACTAGGATATGAGAACTGAATCCAGGACACTGAATGCATGAAGCAGGAGCTCCAAACAAAGCGACTAGGCTCAAAACAAAAAATCCATTTGGCAGAATGTAGAGTTAAAATTACATTGAAATTCAAAATCAGGCAGGAAAATACAAGGCAAAGACAGACTCAGCAGGTGGAAAGAAGTAAAAAAAGGCAGATTAAAAATGCATTTTATTACAATGTACTTTAGAGTCACTTAGTAAAAAGGAGAACCTTTATGTTTATTAGTTTATCATGTTATCAGATCATCTAGCATGAAAGGTATTAACTTACCTCTTAGGTTGTTTCCTTAATGGGAGACAGGAAGAAATGTCAAACTAGCTGCGTTCTTGTTACCTGTAAGCTCCTTGTCTTACTGGCCATATTGTCCCCTGCATAATCAACCCTAGGGACCTCTAATGGCAGGCTGCTTGCTGACTGAGGCTGTTTTAACTTCTGAATCTTTAATTCAACCCAGTTTTACAATAATTGGAGGAATTCTCAAAAACATCCCTTTGTTCCCAAGGGACTGTTGCTTGACAAGGAATGGACAATCTAATTTTTCCCCTTCGCTAGTAATAATGAGGCAAAGGCACTGGTTTTTAAGTTTTTACATAAAAATATATTTATTTGCATCAGAACTATTAATAGTGCATCATGCATGAGTAGGGGGCATCTTCAAGGCTTTTATGTTTGTAATTCCATCTCAAGCCGTATGTTGGCGCTGTCATTTATGCCATTGCCTCCACAAAACTGAATACCAGTGGCTTTAAGAATCATGATATCAGTTTTGCTTCTGAGGAAACACCCACCACTTCAACACCATTTAAGGACCAGCCTGACTATGATAGGCCACATAACCATTCATTTTGTGATAAAAACTTAACTAATTATAGCTTTTCTTTTTTCTTTATAATCAGTTATAAGAGGTGCAATTACCTGCATGGTAGGTTCATTGAAAGCTCTCTGTGTGAAATGTCTGAGGCAGTAGCATGAAGTCACACTGTGGTAGGTGGCATTGCTGGACAGTTTGGTTCCAAATACGGAGACCTGTCACTTGTATCGAAACATTGAATACTGGCACGCCTGCAACCTGGCATATCTTTGTGCCTTTTAAGAATGACATCCATTTGAGTTTGTGTGTGTCATTGTAGGGTTATCAGCATGAAAAGAGTGCGCACAAGCCAGTCATGTAAAAGAGGATGTGTAAGAGAGTTAAGGTCCCAGAGAAATTTCAGAAAGTTGCCAGCAGCTAGAGGCTCATACACATACACCTGCTGGCAGGTACACATGAGTAGAGACACCAGACTACACAGTGTAGAACATCATGACAGTCTCATCAGTTGGGTATGCTGGGTCAACACATTGAGCTGTCATAATTGTCTTTATACTACTTGTTAGGTATAATTTTGAATTTGTATTGCAGGTTATTAAAATTGAGGATTGTGTTCCTTTTATTATTTGCTTGAATTTCGTAAAGATTCCGTTGTTGTATTTTGCCTTGGACACCATTTTAGCTCCTCAGTCACCGCCATTTTGTAATCCCATTGTTAGGTTTGCTTCCTCACTTTTCTAGAGGTGTGGCCTCTGAGATCATGACCTGTACTTATACGACGTGATTGGATAAAAGAATGTCTGGAAAGTAATTTACTTATTCGATCTGTGTATACCAAAACTCTCAAAAAGCCTCGTACAAAACTCTACTCACGTGTTACTTTTAGTTTTGACCTCTTGCTTGTCTCTCGACCTCAAATCTTGTCTCTCATTTCTTTTATATCCTTTTTTGTTTTCTTATGTGCATCTTCCAGTTGTAGTCACAAAGTTTATCTGCCAATGCAGTGACAGACCATGACTGATTTGTCAGGGAAACAGGACCCAGCATATTAAACTGATAGAGGCCTGGCAGGGGTCATCTTTTGACTGTCTGGGATTGGAGAGAAAAAAGTAACAAACTGAGTCGCAATCCTTAAAGAGCATTCCTGTAAATATTTATATAATTAGAGTTTCCACGGCTTTTTCCTTGTGTTTCTGTTTGTGTGCTGTTTTTTCACTTTTAATTTTTGATAACTGTTCATTTTTCATTCCCTTTCATTTTTGCATTGTGTTAAAAGGAGGTAGAAGAAGATTTGTTTGTTTTTCTTTACTTTTATTTTCTGAGCCACTGTATATCCCTATATATATATATAAAATTCAACATCTGTCTGTCTGTCTGCTTTTCACGAGAGAGCTACTTAACGGATTTAGATCAGGTTTTTTTCTATAATTTGCTTGAACATTGATTTTGATTTTGCGACCTCTCTCATTGCGCTATCATAGTTCACTTGCGGTACCAATTTATTTGTGACCGAGGAGAGGGGGGAGGGAGCCTCCTCACTTACACGTCAGCATCGAGGCGTATCTTATCTCCGCTTAGCTAGCGAACGAGAGAACTACTTAACGGATTTAGATTAGGTTTTTTCTAGAATTTGCTTGAACATTCCAGTTGATTTTGCGACTTCTCCCTTTGCGCTAGGAATCATAGTTCACTTGTATGAGCGATATATTCACACTAATTCAAAACAGAGGCTGCGGGCCATGGAGAGGGGGAAGCGTGATGTCAGGAGTGGGGAGTCGGTCTACTTCTGTGTTTTGGAGCATAACTTGCCTCCGTTAAATTAGCGATACCTTATGCTTATTGATTTGTAAAGTTTGTCCAGTTTCACTACTATGCAGGCGGAGCTACAGGGAATGGCTAGTACTGTATATATTGACCATTACTTATTTTTATTATTTGTGGACAGAAAGATATGGGAGAAGATGATCCGCTGTGGAAACCCATAACGAGAGCAGCCGAAAGAAGAAGAAGAAGAAGTTCTGAATATTCTGGGTCATTGCAGAGGACTATGTTTTGAGTGCCTGACACTGGAATTATTATTTTCTGCCACTTTACAAAAGGCACATTTGATATTTATTTATTTATTTTTACATATTTACTTGGAGTATTTGATGCTATTATTCCACCACTGGTCCCTTCAGGTAAGTGCAGATGCCCAGAGTTTGAAGGAGTATGTAGAGGTGCCAACACACCCATCCGAAGTGCCCAGTCATTTTAGAACTCCTGTATGAATAAGACAATTCAGGACCAGCATGCTGATGAAAACCTTTTTTTGCTTTATTGCTAATTTTTTTGGCTTATCACCAGGCTAACTTAAATGAGGTTCACCAGCTTGTGTTATCTTTGTGATTTTATTACAAGTGATACAAACAATCACTCTTCATCCATACTCTTCATCCAGTTCAAGAAGAAGTAATACAATGCTGATGACCATTCCACTCCTTGGTGTTTTCCTTTCTAGCAGGTTATGAGTTTTCAAGCAAAATAAAGATATAGCAAGGGAAATAGAGATAAAGAAGTTTTTGGCAGCTGGGAGAGACGGGTGGGTTGAGGCGGGGGCTCTACTAAAAACAGTATTCTTCCCAGCTCCTCCCTTCTTGCCCAAACAGAAGCAATCACACACTGGTATTAGAGCATGTTGACATTATTTTATGCAGTTTCTCACAGGAAAATGTTTTTACATTGTTATAAAAAGCTCAAGAATAATTCTCTGAGATTCCGAGCTAAGTAAGCAAAAAGCCTTTTAAAAAAACCCTCTAAATTCCTGCTTTGTGTTCCAACTTTCCCAGCATGCACTGCACTTCTGTTCAGCTTGACAAGAGTTCAGACTAAAAGTAAAAAACCTCTTACCTGAGCAGTTTTTACATTTATTAGCCACAAAATTAATTTATTATTTTACATAGGGTGACAATGAGCTCTATTTAGGAGTCCATTTGAAATGCGATGCCAGACACACTCACTCCCAGGCCAATTAACCCAAAATGTTCCTCTTTTAGATGTGGGAGAAAACTGAAATACAAAAAGTTTACAGAGGAAATGTGGAAAGTTCACACCAACAGTAACTAGGCTGGGATTCAAACCTGCTGATGTTATGGGACAACTGCACTATGTGCTGTGTTAGTTTCCATTGTCCTGAATTTGACTCCTGCATCCCAACATTGAATACAAAGATGGATCTTGGCATTGATGCAGTGCCGGCCCTAGCTAAACTGAGGCCCTGGGCCTTGTCAAGGATCTATCTTGCCTTGTGCAATAGATAAGTGCACTGAAATTCAAGAAGAGTCAGCTACTAGTAAACATTAAACATATTTCTCTCTACACTCTCTTCACTTACCCCTGATTTTGGCAAACTTGTGAAAATCAGACAAGCCCAGTTAATCAATTAAAAGGACAAATGGACGCTAAATTGGATTCAATATTAAACACCCATGTGTCGAGTTGTTTTTGGATGAGTACCGTCCATATTTCATCTATTACGTTCACTACATTTAAATGTTGAATATGTATTTACTGTTATTTGTTAATGTGTGTCATTCAGGGGAATCTGTTGGCTAGTTAACTTAAAATTATGGCTAATATAAAGTTATCAATGGACACACTGGACCCAAGACCAAAAAAGTTTCTGTATAACTATTAATTCTAATAAAACTAAGGATTTAGTTAGATAACTTATGAATGTGTAGCGTTATCTCTTGTAATATGCATTAATTCTAATTGCAGTTTGTTAGTAATTCAATCCATATATTAGTTATTTAAATAACAGAAACTTATATTTTCCATTTAGTAGTACGCAGAGGGCAGCACAGTGTCTCAATGGATAGCATTCCTGGCTCGGACATCTGGTTCGGTCAGTTTGCATGTTCTCTCTTATGTTCTCTCTGTCTGGCTTTTTCTCCAATTTTTACATTTTTTGATTAGCAATTTCTAAATTGGTTTAGGATGAGAGAGTGTGAATGTAGAGGTGAGATTGACCAATATTGTCCTGGGTTGTTTCCTTTCTCTTCTGTAATTGGGTTAATAACTTAAGGAAAATTGATAGAAAGAAAATATTAATAAAATTAGGTGATTAATAAAAGCAGGTACAAATCATAAAAGCCAAGCACAATAATTAATTTCTTTCAAAGACGTATCTAGGGGACACATCAGAGATAAAACTGTTCTGCAAAGTTGATTGTTATTCCTAATAAACATGTGAAGCATTTGATGGTAACCAAGTGCATTTGATACATCCTGCTGGAGATTTGTCATCTTCTAAGAGCATTTACTTGTCCTTGGCAACCAGGAAATGCGGGAATCCTTTTGTCTTCAGTATCCAGAATGCAATCACTGTTGATAAAAAAGGCCTGTTTGTCTTTTTTTTTTTTTTGCTTTTTCTTTCATACATGAACACAATTCTTACTTTCTAATTAAAATTGAATGTGCTGGCCTGAACTGCTTAGTGAAGGTTCTAAGGCTTATAAGGAACTAGGCCATGAATACAAATGAAAATGTTAAATAATCTTTGCAAGATACCTAGAAGTATTGGATGCCTTTGAATCTGCCAGCAAAACATGAAAGGGAGTAGCTCAGAAGGGGCATTTTTTAGTTAAAGAAAGGACTTTAGAAAAACTTTCCCTGTAATGAAAGCTGTCATTTATTGACCAGAGTAAAAAAGACACCAATTAGTATGCAGAGGTTCTAACCCTGTCCAACAAATTGTGAATCCAAAAATGAGAAAATGTGTAGCAGATGTGCCTCTTCTTTTGGGAATGCTGGGGCCTGTCCCAGGGTTTATAAAACTCCTTAAAATCTTTCTTTCTAAATAGTGTCATGTGACAAACTTCTTTATGAGTGAATGTATGTTGTTTTTTTATTTTTTTTATAATTTTTAGCCATGTTACAGAGTAGAGTACCCAATCAAGCAATGTTGGGTAATGGACTAGAGCCCTGAGGATTTAAATTTGAACTCCAACTGTCAGATCACAGTAAGTCCATGAGCAGGAAAAGTGTGTTATGAGTTCTTTCTTTCTTTCTTTCTTTCTTTCTTTCTTTCTTTCTTTCTTTC
>JANRMT010028174.1:49928713-49948537 GCA_026402145.1 Polypterus bichir lapradei | reverse complement strand
TTCTTTCTTTCTTTCTTTCTTTCTTTCTTTCTTTCTTTCTTTCTTTCTTTCTTTCTTTCTTTCGAAAGAATTACATCATCCTAAAACACTGAACCAAATAAATGGCTCAACTTAAAACCCAATAACACTGTTATACTTGAATAAACAGTGGTAGGGTCTGAAACCTGTAAGTACACCTTATAAGAAGGAGTTAGGAGTTGTAGTAAACCCATCATCATACACATCCAGAAAAAGTGAAGAATCCATTAAGTTTTGGCTTGCATAACATTTTGTGTCAAGTTCAAATTAAAGGAAGTTATTCCTAAACCATAGACTGCTCTAGTGAAGGCCTCATCTGAATGATTCTGTGCAGCTTTATTCCCGTATTCATCAAACGCCTCAGAGTAGGAGAACAGGCCAAACTGGCTCAAAAATCTCAGAGTGATACAAATTTTATCCTATTCTTAGGAATAGGAATAAGATAATTTTATTAATTTGCCTGTTTAGGAAACTACTCCTTATTTCATCAGGATTTAGGAGAGCTGATGAGCTTTCCCAACTAGCTAGGAGTTGCCTAAAGATGGCATTAAGGCAGAGATCAGCAGGTGCATTCTGGGAAAGGCTGGATGTTTTGGAAAGAAAGAACTAGTTAAAAATATTGATTTGACAATGATGGAATTATATTAGTAATGAATCTTGTATGTCACGGCTCCTCCACATAGTTGACGTTGTGCAATGTTGGTAACATTGCATTTTTTGGTCATGGGGGAAATGTAGCTTTGCAATAGCGATGATCTGGCTATGTCACAACTAACCATTTCTTGAATTTTGTGCCAACATTAAATGGCCTTAAAACTTCTGAAGTGAAACATAGATTTATACATCTCCCCAACAATCTATTGTACATGAGGTAATGTGTAAATCACTGGTTTTTCTGGAGTTGTTGGTATGATTTACATATGCAAGAGATATCAAAGTATGAACATACAGGTGCCCATGGATGCAAACTGCATTATTTTTGATGTTGCTGCAAAGTGGCACCAATTAAATGCAGCTTAATGCAATATCCTACCTTATGATTTTCTTATTCTTCTTCTCTTTCTACTTTGCTAGAATCCTAACTAAGAAAAGAAAATCCGAACACATTTCTCCAGTTTTGATGTCACTACACTGGTTACCTGTGTCTTTCAGAATTGACTTTAAAATTCTGCTTATGGTTTATAAAGCCTTAAATAATCTCGCTCCATCTTATATATCAGAATGTCTGACACCATATATTCCAAATCGTAACCTTAGATCCTCAAATGAGTGTCTCCTTTGAATTCCAAAAGCTAAACTTAAAAGAAGTGGTGAGGCGGCCTTCTGCTGTTATGCACCTAAAATCTGGAATAGCCTGCCAATAGGTATTCGCCAGGCTAATACAGTAGAGCACTTTAAAACACTGCTGAAAACACATTACTTTAACATGGCCTTCTCATAACTTCAGTTTAATTTAATCCGATACTCTGTATGTTCAATTCATCATAATAACTATTCATGGTGGCTCTAAAATCCGTACTAACCCCTACTCTCTCTTCTGTTTCTTCTTCCTGTTTCTTTGTGGTGGCGGCCTGCGCCACCACCACCTACTCAAAGCATCATGATGCTCCAACATTGATGGACTAAAAGCCAGAAGTCTACATGACCATCATCATCAAGTCCTTTCGTGAGAACTCTAAATAAAAATACAAATACAAATCTGTGTTAATTAACGTTGACCTATTTTATTTTCTTACTGTGTCTTTTATTTTTCTATTCTTCATTATGTAAAGCACTTTGAGCTACATTTTTGTATGAAAATGTGCTATATAAATAAATGTTGTTGCTGTTGTTGTTGTTTAATAATATTGTCATTTATTATTATTAGTATATTTGTTGTAAAGACTTATCATTGGCATCAGAGCATTGCAAAGCATCAAAATCGTTTCCAAATGAAACTAAAAGATGCCTTCAAAAATGCTGCTTTGTGGCTTGACATCATTTATTCTCATATGCGAAATGCTAGTCCTGACCGGGAGTGAATGTAGGATGCTTCATAACTACTTCCCATGCCCTACTCTGTTGTAGGACAAATTCTTATCCTAGTCAGATTTTTAGTGCATTTCCTAGAAGTAATTCTGAGAGTTTTGATTAATACGGGCTCTGATTTCCTTTTTTGTAAAAAAGTAAAAACTAAGATAACAGAACCAGGGAAATTCCAAAGCAGCTAGACACAACTAGACTCCAGGACTACATGGTAATAAGGTATGTTAAATAATGAGTGAGAAACAAAAAGGAGGGTTGGGGTCTGAAGTCATGCATACCACATTTATTGATAGATTGGATGTGCTGGTGCATTAAGATGATCTGTCAGCAGCAGAGCATGGTGGTTGAGCTTCCACAATCTTTGGCTTATAACCGACAAAGGATGTTGGTGCCAATATCCATCTTATGGGCAATGACAGATGGCAGACAGGTACATGGATTAAGCCATTCACAAAGGATTTACTGTTTCAGAGTGTTATATTTCAGAGTTCCAACCCCAGCTGGGGTTCAAATCCATGTTTTATGTCCTTTTTGTTTTTTCTTGAATCTTTTATTTAAGATTTAAGACTTATTTTGTCTGTTTTTGTTTTTATCTGCATTGTCTACTGTGCTTTGGTTATGTTCTATGGTTTTTGTGGGTGGTCCCCCTAGAGGCAAGGCCAGCTGCCAATCCCTATCAAGAACTGCCCTCTAACCTATAATCCTGGAGGATCTCCCATAATTCCTGGCAGTTTATTTCAAATGTACTCTGGTTTGGTGAGTTGTTTCGCATTTTAAATTCTTTATGGCCTGCGATTTCTTTGGATTTTTTTCAACCTTCTGCTTCATGTTTTGACCTTGCTATTTGAAATCTGCATTGGGACTTTGTTCGATTTGGATTGCCTTGAGTTTCAGGCAATTTCATTTTACCTTTGTGCTCTGTGGAGCTTCATAATGGTTAACATACTGATTGTGAAGAATAAATCTTTCATTTTATAAAAGATTCAGTGCTTACCCTTATTACTAGTTTGCTTTAGCTGGGCATGCTTGGAGGTGTTTTTGAGACTTTCATGCTTTGTGACTCCCAGATGTCACACATGTGTGCATGGGAGACAGTCTATGGGCTTAACTAAGAGTACAATGCCGGGTCAGGGGTTGACAAAGTTCACTCCTGCCTTCTCTCTCTCCTCTACAGAACCCCAGAAGGGAAGACCAGTTAAAGCCTAACCAATTTCCACTTCCATCTCCAGACAATGCCCTCCTGCTGACCTCACTTCCGCCGGTGCCCTGTTGGACCCTCCTCTTACTTTCCACCATCTATAAAGCCAGTCAATTGCCTTCCTCAGTCAGTTCTATTCTGGACTCAATTTTCTGAGATTACTCTACAGATTAACGACAATACATGGAGTGGATCCCCAAACCTTTTTCTTATTTCTGTGTTCTCTTTTACACAGACTACAAAAAACAGATAAGAATTAAGTAGAAAAGCATGTTAGTCCCTTGGTGTCATTTGCAACTGACTCTTGTAACGTCCTTTGCTTAGTCCCATCAGACATTTGTGAACAATGATACCATTTTGAGAAATGAAATAAAAGAGAAAGAGTTGAATGTTTAACCAGAAGAAGGTTGCGAAAGAAGGAGATGTGATAGTAATGCTCAAAATTATGATGGAAATGAGATCTTCTGTAACAAAAAATAGAAACGGGTTAAGGGGACATTTCACCACAAATCTCAAACACTTTTTTCTTCACACAGAGAACAATATTACCAAATAGGTGGATAGTAGTACTTTGGGCTTTTTCAGAACTTAACTAGATGATGTTCGCTTAAAAATACGTAAACAGGAAAGGACAAACTATCTTGAGCAGAATGGCCTGTTCTTGTGGATATATCTTCTGTATTCTTAATGAATTTTTCTGTTCCCCAAATTTCCTGTTGACCATATGTTTGACGTTTTTTTAACTGACTGAAATTATATCTGTGTATAGGCTGGTGTCCTGTTAAGGTTGGTTTCTACCTTGGATTTAAAAATAATCTCCAGCTAACAATTACTGTGCAATAGAAAAGAACCAGTGATGAATGGATGCGTAAAAAAACAAAACTTCACCAGATAAGAAAAAACACACACTACAATGCAATATGCTCTATACATACAAATACATTCCTAAATTGGCTTCATCCAGTTTAGAGCTGTAGGATGCCTGGAGACACTGGGTGCAGGCAGGAAGCTCATCTGCAGCATGGCTTTCTCACACACATTCACACTTAAATAGGTTTAAATAAGAATCTTATTTATAGATAATAATCTTTGGCATTTAAGAGAAAAGGCAGGCAGAGTCCAGAGAGGAAGACCTATAGAGAGATGAGAAGAATGTCCCAAGTGCATAGAGGTAGTGTCCAGGCCCTGAACTCTGGAGCTGTAAAACAAACTGAGCACTGTGCCACTTGTCAGAAAAAAAAAAAACAATGCAATGCTTTTGCAAGTCTGAGAAGTAATTTGAACCCAGGTGAACCTATAGACATGCAGCTGGTTAAGTTAATTTGTCATCATGTTGTAGAATTAAGACCAGTATTCATAGTGTTCTTGAATTTGCATTTTCGGCATGGACCTGAAATTACACTGAGTCTTTCAGGTACTGTATATTTTTATTAAGACATTGCAATGTGGAAATGGAACATGTGTGGTGTTTTAGAGCAGATCTCAAGCCTACATATATACACTGTTTATTTACGTCTACATTTTCCTTATAACCACTAATTATTGCACTTTACATTTCAGAATGATCTTGTCTTTTAAGCTTCATTAAGTCTATTCACATATGTTAATATAACATAACATTCTCAAATGCTACAATCTAATAAAGAATGATGGGTGAGCTGAAGCCTATTCTGTCAGCCACAGGTGCAAAGCAGAGACCGGCCCTAAACAGGCCACATTTCCATTGCAGGGCCCACTAACACACACACTTACTCAAGGGTTTACATAAGGAAATGCTCAGAGGGCACAGCTGGACCCATTTTCTATGACAGTGTGGACATGCTTTTTCAGCACATCAATCTGTAATGATACACATCAGTGCTTTCATGCAAAAATACTGCCTGGGGACCCCTATAAACTTTCATTTCAGTGTGGACAAGTCCTTTTGACTTGCAGGATGCTGATAGTCATCTCCTTGGAGAGCACAGATTTTATCAACAATTTTGGAATATTTTCAGCCATGATCTCTTAGAAAACACTGAGGAGTCAATGTCTAACTCTACCCCAGTTTCAGTTTCAAACCAATCAATTAGGTGTGCTCTTCTCATCTAGTGGGAAATGGAGATAACAACAACAACATATATTTCTATAGCACATTTTCATACACAGGATGTAGCTCAAAGAGCTTTACAATTCAAAGAAGTAGTTATAAGCAAAAAAAAATCAAATTACATTTAGATAGGAATAATAATGAATAAATAATAGAGAAAAGTCAAGCAAAATGATGCCTTTTATTGGCTAACTAAAAAGATTACAATATGACAAAATAATAAAAATACATCAATATCATCTTACTTAACATAGATATACAACAGTAATTTGGAGAAAATTAGAGAAATCATATAATACATATTGTAAGCCCCTAAAGATGAGTCTGATTATAAGGTCAATAAGAACATGAGAAGATAAGTACAATATTACTAGTAAAAGTGCAGAGTACAATATTATTATCAAATATGAATTTATATAATGTAAGAAAATCTGAAAACAATTGAAGTGCAGAAATGAGTAGTTGGATAAAAGTGCTTATTGATTTTAAACAGATTGGTACATAAGTACCCAGAGTGGCATTACAACCTGACAGCACTTGAACACAAGACTGATTCCCAGCTGGCTTGCCTTCTGCATTCTGCTATATATTTCTTAATTATAATGCTATCAATTTGATTAGAATAAGTGAGTGATACATAATGTATTGACGTCCCAGTTACATTCATGTTGCTATCAGGATAGGCTTCCCCTTTTATAAGCCCGAAAAAAGTTTAAAGTTTACTAAGCAGATGGAGAGACTATTTGCAAAGTCAACTATATAGTCATTGAAGTTCTGTTCTGTCCAGGTTTTGTTAAAATAAGAACAAAGATTACAAATGATAACCTTCTATGAAATCATTATTGTTGACTTTAAGATTAAGTTATATAAGTTATATAAGTTGTTCAAGTGTATAGCCCTGCATCCCAACTGTTAAATTCTTTAATGATATTATTTTCCTTGGTGATGCACTTTTGGTTAGTGCAGCTGATAGATAGATAGATAGATAGATAGATAGATAGATAGATAGATAGATAGATAGATAGATAGATAGATAGAGGGAGTTCAGGTTCAAGTTTATTATCATGGTAAATCTCCTCAGAATACTAGCAGTGGCATTAATGAAGTATAAGACAAAAAAATCAACAAAGTACATAAAACAAATCTTTATATATATATATATACAGTATATATATATAAGGGCTCAGGAGCAGAAGAGGCAGATTCAGTAAAAGTGACATCATCCATGGTGACAGTGTCAGCCCCTGGTTCGGAGTGTGTTTATAATCAGATAAACCCTGAAGTTGCCTAGCATGTGCACATGTGTGACAATACACAGTATATATATAGTGGTGGACTGCATGGGGCCTTTTCCTGGCTGGAACACCTCAGTAATGGAAAAACCAGGGAAGAGAGTTTATTCACGACATTATCTCCCCCGGAATGCTAGAGGGCAGCCCGCCTGGCTTGCAGTGGGGCCATGGGTTTGGAGCATAGAATTTCAACCCTGATGGGGCCCGTGGCCACTGCTAGGGTTTGCTTGGATGTTTTCTGAGCCGTATTTAGCAGCACACACCCTGTAAAAGTAGCCAGCCGCCATTACTTGGGGAGCCACAGTCGGGAGGAGGTGGACAAAGCTTGCCGGGAGAGGAGTGGAGGCAGAGAAAGAAGAAGAAGAAAAGGGTTTTGTGCTGGATTGTGTATTTTGGTACTGTGTTGTAGTGTGTTCTGGGGAGGGTTACGTCAGGAAGGGCATCTGGTGCAAAATTTTGCCAAATCAATATGCGGACAACAATACAAATTTCCATACAGGATCAGTCGAGCCCCGGGTTAACAACGACCGCCACCTGTACTTTAAGCCAACAGGGTGCTGGCGGAAATTGGGCTACTGTTGGCCGAAGAAGTAGAAGAGGGGGAGACAGGAGGAGAGGGGGAAAGCAAAGATAGTGGAACTGAGGGTAGGAAGTTTGAATGTTGGCAGTATGACTGGTAAGGGGAGAGAGTTAGCAGATATGATGGAGAGAAGGAAGGTTGATATATTGTGTGTGCAAGAGACTAAATAGAAGGGGAGTAAGGCCAGTTGGATTGGAGGTGGATTCAAATTGTTCTGTCATGGTGTGGATGGGAGGAGAATTGGAGTAGGATTTATTCTGAAGGAACAGTATGTCAAGAGTGTTTTGGAGGTGAAAAGAGTGTCAGGCAGAGTAATGATTATGAAGCTGGAAATTGGAGGTGTGATGATGAATGTTGTTAGTGCATATGCACCGCAAGTTGGGTGTGCAATGCGTGAGAAAGAAGATTTTTGGAGTGAGTTGGATGAAGTGATGAACAGTGTACCCAAAGGGACAGAAAGTGGTGTTTGGAGCGGATTTAAATGGGCATGTTGGTGAAGAGAACAGTGGAGACAAGGAGGTGATGGGTAGGTATGGTGTCAAGGAGAGGAATGAAGAAGGTCAGAGGATAGAGGATTTTGCCAAAAGGATGGACATGGCTGTGGTGAATACATATGTTAAGAAGAGGGAGGAACATAGGGTGATGTACAAGAGTGGAGGAAGATGCACACAGGTAGATTACATTCTATGCAGAAGAGTTGATCTGAAGGAGATTGTAACTGCAAAGTGGTGGCAGGAGAAAGTGCAGTTAAGCAGCATAGGATGGTGGTCTGTAGGATGACGTTGGAGAACAAGAAGAGGAAGAGAGTGAGGGCAGAGCCAAGGATCAAATGGTGGAAGTTGAAAAAGGAAGACTGCAAGGTTGAGTTTAGGGAGGAGGTGAGACAGACACTGGGTGGCAGTGAAGAGTTACCAGACAGTTGGGAAACTATAGCAGATGTATTAAGGGTGACAGCAAGAAGGGTGCTTGGCGTGACATCTGGAAAGAGGAAGGAGGAAAAGGAAACCTGGTGGTGGAATGAGGAAATACAGGAGAGTATACTGAGGAAAGGGATGGCAAAGAAGAAGTGGGATGGTCATAGAGATGCAGAAAGTAGACAAGAGTACAAGGAGATAAGGCGCAAGGTGAAGAGAGAGGTGGTCAAGGCTAAGGAAAAGACATATGATGAGTTGTATGAGAGGTTGGACACTAAGGAGTGAGAAAAGGACTTGTATCGATTGGCTAGACAGAGGGACCGAGCTGGGAAAGATGTGCAGCAGGTTAGGGTAATAAAGGATAAAGACGGAAACATACTCACAAGCGAGGAGAGTGTGTTGAGCAGATGGAAAGAGTACTTTGAGAGGCTGATGAATGAAGAGAACGAGAGAGAGAAGAGGTTGGATGATGTGGAGATGTGAATCAGGAAGTGCAACGGATTAGCAAGGAGGAAGTAAGGACAGCTATGAAGAGGATGAAAAATGGAAAGGCTGTTGGTCCAGATGACATACTTATGGAAGCATGGAGGTGTTTAGGAGAGATGGCAGTGGCGTTTTTAACCAGATTGTTTAATGGAATCTTGGAAAGTGAGAGGATGCCTGAGGAGTGGAGAAGAAGTGTACTGGTGCCGATATTTAAGAATAACGGGGATGTGCAGGACTGCAGTAACTACAGGGGAATAAAACTGATGAGCCACAGCATGAAGTTATGGGAAAGAGTAGTGGAAGCTAGGTTAAGAAGTGAGGTAATGATTAGTCAGTAGCAGCATGGTTCCATGCCAAGAAAGAGCACCACAGATGCAATGTTTGCTCTGAGAATGTTGATGGAGAAGTTTAGAGAAGGCCACAAGGAGTTGCATTGCGTCTTTGTGGACCTGGAGAAGGCATATGACCGGGTGCCTTGGGAGGAGCTGTAGTATTGTATGAGGAAGTCAGGTGGCAGAGAAGTACGTAAGAGTTGTACAGGATATGTACGAGGGAAGTGTGACAGTGGTGAGGTCTGCGGTAGGAGCGACGGATGCATTCAATGTGGAGGTGGGATTACATCAGGGATCAGCTCTGAGCCCTTTCTTATTTGCAATGGTGATGGACAGGTTGACAGATAAGATTAGACAGGAGTCCCCGTGGACTATGATGTTTGCTGATGACATTGTGATCTGTAGCAATAGTAGGGAGCAGGTTGAGGAGACCCTGGAGAGATGGAGATATGCTCTAGAGATAAGAGGAATGAAGGTCAGTAGGAACAACACAGAATACATGTGTGTAAATGAGAGGGAGGTCAGTGGAATGGTGAGGATGCAGGGAGTAGAGTTGGCAAAGGTGGATGAGTTTAAATACTTGGGATCAACAGTACAGAGTAATGGGGATTGTGGAAGAGAAATGAAAAAGAGAGTGCAGGCAGGGTTGAATGGGTGGAGAGGAGTGTTAGGAGTGATTTGTGACAGACGGATATCAAGAGTGAAAGGGAAGGTCTACAGAACGGTAGTGAGACAAGCTATGTTATATGGGTTGGAGACTGTGGCACTGAACAGAAAGCAGGAGACAGAGCTTGAGGTAGCAGAGTTAAAGTTGCTAAGATATGCATTGGTTGTGACAAGGATGGATAGGATTAGAAATGAGTACATTACAGGGTCAGCTCAAGTTGGATGGTGGGGAGACAAAGTCAGAGAGACGAGATTGCATTGGTTTGGACATGTCCAGAGGAGAGATGCTGAGTATATTGGGAGAAGGATGCTAAGGATAGAGCTGCCAGGGAAGAGAAAAAGAGGAAGGCCTAAGAGAAGGTTTATGGATGTGGTGAGAGAGGACATGCAGGTGATGGGTGTAACAGAACAAGATTCAGAGGACAGAAAGATATGGAAGAAAATGATCCGCTGTGGCAACCCCTAACAGGAGCAGCCAAAAGAAGAAGAAGAAAAAGAAGAAGTTGTAGTGTGTTCTGGGGAGCGAGAAAATAGTGATTCCCAGCTTGGAATAGAGTGTTGTGTGTGTTGCATCTGCGTCTCTGCCTGTCTGTGTCAGGGTTGAGGTGGGTGTACGCTGTGGTATAGTGGGTCCGTGGCTTAAAAAAGATTTTGGCCAATTTTTAAAACCAGAAAGCCGTGTCAGTCTCCGTGGGTGCGATTGCATGACCGCGGGGAGTTAATAAGGTAGATGGGGTAGATCACATGCGGGTGTGATCGTTCTCAATGGCTTCATTGGCTTCCTGCGGCGTGTGATTAAGGCTCTGTGCCCACGGAGAAATATATGTATGGGCCGGCACAAGGGAAAAGTGAAAGAAAGATATGAAAGAACGGAAGAGGGTTGGCAGAAAGGAGTTTGTGCTGCTGAGTTTCCGCCGACAACATCAGTGATGGGTGAGTTGGGGAGAGAGAAGGAGGTGGGTTGAGATCATGTGAAGAGAGAGACTGCATTTTTAACCTCTATTTTAACGGATTTATTTATTATGGATTTTATCCCCACTTTTCACTGGTTTTAAGAATTTATTTGTGTACTGTATTTGTTTGAGAACACTGCACAGTGGGCACTTTTGGTTTTACTTTTGACTGTTTTTAATAAACAGAGGGTAGAGCTGCTGCCTCGCAGAAAGGAGACCTGGGTTCGCTTCCCGGGTCCTCCCTGTGTGGAGTTTACATGTTCTCCCATCCCCTGGCTTCAATGACATTTGTCCTTATTTGTCAGCTCATCTCTGTCACAACTATCGGCAGTGTTGGTTCAACAGACTCCCTTGTGGGAAGAGGCAATCTGGAGGGGACCGGCATCATCACCTACGCAACCCCGGGTTTCAGCCCAATGTTGTTAGCATGAGCTGTAGCTCCCTGCAAGTCTAAGGATGTTATTAGATTAGATTAGATAAACTTTATTAATCCCAAGGGAAAAGTCACATGCATAAAGCAGCAGAAACATAAAAACAAGGATGCTGTCTCACAGGACAAATAATACAGCCAATCAATCAATTGATAAGTAAATGAAAAATAAATAAATAAATATAAACAAATAAATAAATGTATATTGTTCATGTGTTTCAAAATTTGTACAGTGGAACCTCGGTTTGCGAGTAACTTGGTTTACGGGTGTTTTGTAAGACGAGCTAAATTTTTTAATAAATTTTGACTTGATAAACAAGCGATGTCTTGCAATACGAGTAGTATGGATACACTTTGTCTGCTGAGCGTCATTTGATCACAACTGAGATGATGGTTCTACTCGCTCGCTTGCTCATGCGTCTCTCTCTCATCTCTCTCGCTCGCTCGCGCTGGCGTCTCTCTCTCTCCTTATCTCGCTCGCTTGAGTGTGCGTCTCTCTCTTTCTCTCTCTCTTCTCTTGAGGGCAATCGTCTCCTATTCTCCGTCTGAGTCTGCGTGCCTCACTCATATAGTCAACATCCATAGGAGCGTATACTGTTTACTACAGCATTGTGACTCTGTGTGTGTGTGTGTGTGTGTGCGCGCGCGCACGTGTGTGCTGTGAAGTGTAAGTCCCCATCTTGCGCCCGAAAACACGAAGCTGAGTCTCAGTACTTTAACAACACCTGCAGTGCGATTGCTTTGGGACACTCTTCCGCATGTCGTCCTGTTGGGTGGAATCCCACAAGAGTTTAGAAACTCACTCACACCAGCCATGATTCTTTTTAAAGGTAAAGTGTAGGTTAATTTGTTTTATGTATTTTTACTTTATATTTTGTATTAATCATTTTTATATGAATAGTTTTGGGTTGTGGAACGAATCATCTGAGTTTCAATTATTTCTTATGTGGAAATTCACTTTGATATACGAGTGCTTTGGACTGCGAGCACGTTTCCGGAACGAATTATGCTCACAACCCGAGGTTCCACTGTATTTCAAAATAAACTTAACAAGTGCACTTGAAGGAAGCATTGAAATGCCTGACAGCAGTGAGCAGAAAAGACCCCCAGAGTCGCTCCTTAGCACACCATGGTGGGATGTGCCTGTGGCTCAAACTGCTTTAAGAAAGCACCTCCTGGAAGGGATGGAGGGGATTTTTCATGATGGTATCCAATTTTGCCACCATCCTTTTTCTACAGCATCTTAAAGTGTATCCAGTTTTTGCCCTGTGATGGTGCAGGCTTTCCTGATAAGTTTGATCAGGCATTCTGTTTTTTTTTAGCTCAAGTTGCTTCCCCAGAAGACTGCAGTGTAGAACACCACACAGGTTTACTATGGACTGGAAGATCATCAAAAGACCTAAGTCTTCTTAGCAAGTGCAATCTTCTCTTCTTATACAGGAGTGTTGTGTTGTCAGACCAGTCCAGTTTGTTGTTTATATGGACCTCCAGGTACTTGTAGTTCTGTATATTTTTATTTTTCAGAGCTTTTAGTTTTCATCTCTTCTGATACGGTTTCATTGGTCTAATCTAGTATGGCATCAATCATTTTTATTGTGTGTCTAGTAGCTTGCTCAGTATATTGCCATGAACATTTATTCTTCAATTATATGGAGCATAAGCTGTGGGGAGGTTCAGGCCATTTGATTTTCTCCATGTTCGACTTGCCGCTATTATACACTATTCTCAACTGAAGTCATCTATCTTGTCACTTTAGGATCATTACCTTTCAGGTTGTTTTTCATTCCATGACAATCCAAGGTTGCCCCTGTTCTTTATGTCTCTGATGAGGAAATTTCATGTATAGAATGTAAGTGGATTAAGTGTTACCTCTAGGTGCGTGGAATAATCTGCAACTTGTGTTGAGCCTTCAGTGCTTAGACTGCCCTTGGCTCTTAACAGGCATATGGTGGTAGGTCATTTAGTTCTATTGATAAATTAAACAGGCACATTTCAATTTGCATGCAGTTTTGAAAACACTAAACTAAACACTTAGACTTTTAAAGTTTTTTTTGGTTGTTCCCTAAAGCCTTTGTAACAATTAATCCATACCACACCCGTAAAATCAATTCTATTTATGCCTCTCATCCATTTCACTGCAGAGGAATGCCGTGAGTTTTTTTCAAAATCTGACATGCAGCATATTTTTAACACAAAGACACCCCTAAACGCATCACTGTGCATATTGTTGTATTTTGTCCTCAGGAAAGTCTCACTGCATTGAAAGCTGCCGCAGCCCCATTAACCTAGTTGGGAATATCAGGCCCGGTCTTAGGTATTATGGGGCCCTAGGCGAAAGGGGGGTCCAGGGGCCCCCTGAGGGGGGCAGAGCCCCCCTGGAAGCTCTGCGAAATGCATGAAAATTAGACCAAGGAGACGTTTTCTTGTAACGTTACGAGATCATCACCCTGCGTCCCTTTTTCGCCCGGAGTAGTTAGCTGCTACAATTTAGCCAGTTTGAACTGTTTCCATTGGGCACCACGTGGCGGTACGTAGCTAAGCCCAGCTTAGTTTTTTTGTATTTTTTCTTGTTTTAGTTTTTTTGTCCTTTTTTATTTTTTGGGATATTTGAAACTTTTGGAATGTTTGAGAAATGATAATTTTCTGGGTTAATACTTAATTCTTATTTTATTTTTATTTTAAAACATGCGAGGGCAGGGGCGGGCTGGGGGCCTGGCCGCCGTCAATCCGGGGCCCCCCGGACGCCAGGGCCCTAGGCGGTCGCCTACTTCGCCTATGCCTAAGGCCGGGCCTGGGAATATGTTCGCTTCTGATGATCTTTGTTTTCACTAGAGACCTCTACTTAAAATACAAAATGCTAGGGAGTTGTGGACAGTAGGGAGCACTTTTGCTCTCCAAACCCGACACAGACAGGCTCAGACACCAGTATAAAAGCACTAACAAGATTTTACTCATGGGAAATGCTTCCTAAGTAAGTGTTTACCAATACAGCCAGCACACAGCAACCCTTTTGTCTCTTCACTCTGTCACTCTCTCTGCCTCCACTCTTCCTCCAGCAAGTGCTGTCCTCCACGTTCCGACTCAGGCCTCTTTTATTTGAGTACTCCCAGTGTTCCATTTTCATGATCCAAAAGTACTTCCAGGTGAGGCGGAAGCCTGACAAAATAAAGCTCCCCACTCCCTGCAGCACCCCCTGGCGGGAACCAAGAGGGCTGAGTAGCAGAACTCCATCTCCCATGAAGCCCTTTGGGAACCTGTGGTGCTACAGCCATTCAAGGAGGCTACCATCTAGCATTCCAGAGGCGATAATGCCCTATGCACACACTCTCCCCTAGTCCATCAAATACACAGGCATCCTGGTGGGATAAGTGCCATCCACCACAGAGTTTAAAAGTGTATTCACGCATGCAAAATTAATGCACAAAAATGCTTCCAGACAGGAAGTAAATATGTTTCTTCTTGTTTGAGTGGCACAGATTTTACTGGAAGCGAAAGGCAATTTATTTTACAAATTACTTTATGAAGCATGTTTCACTGTGAATTTAGTTACACATAAATTGATTTGTTCACTATTATTTTGTTTTCTCCATAGAAATGCTTTTTTGGATTGTAAATGAAGATTTCCAGGAAACTCCCCTTTGTAAACAGAGAATGGCCTAACATTAAGATTGAAGTCCACACAGCTGCGAGGGAGCTACCATAACCAATTGTATAAACCATTGTGCCCTCCAAGATCATTTCCTGCTTCTATGAATTAGGTGTAGCAACCCCAATGTATTTTAGACTACTCTCTATGTTCCTTACAAAGAGGTGGTATGTCATCTTATAAAAGTAGTACATTTGGACGTGGTGCATTGGAGAGCAGGACTTACACCTTACCTAATAGTATGACGTAGGCTTTTTATTAGCTTATACGTCATCGCAGAAGCTTACCAAAAAAGTCTTTGATATACAGAAACAAGGAAAGGGAAGGTTGTCCCTGTTTGTAACTCCTTGCCAGGTTTTAAGGAGACATATAACAACTACAGAGCTACAGCAGTTATTTCTGTCCTTCACTTCAACTGGAAATTACTTGCCACTAGCTGCATCCCCTTCATTTTTACACCGTATAAACACTGTCAAGCACATGCAATTAGGGGACATCTTCAGGACTCTGAAAAGGTAGTCAATACCACCCCAAGCAGAGAGGGGGCACTATCATTTACACCTTATCTTTTTTTTATCTGCAGTTTAGAGGCTCACCAGTTCGACAATGAGTGACCTAGTTTCTGCTTATACGAACAAAGCTTCACCCTTTTTGGGTCAGCACTATAAAGAAAGTGATTGATCTTTGAGGACCAACGTCTGAGGGAGACAGAGCTCCTCTTCACAATCATCTATCTTTTTCCTGTATCAAGCCGCTACTTTTACACCTGTGTGGGCATTTTTCATTGAATCTTTATCAAACGGGGCTACCGGCTGATACCCCCTACAATTTGTCCATTAACGTCTTGTCTTTATTCTTACAACACTTAAACTTTATTGACTCCTGAATATACTATATTGGTTATCCATGATCTGACCCAAGTGCCATAGCTTTTGCTTCACTGGTCTCACGTGATATGCCTCTGAACTGTTCATGAGATTAACCCGTCCTCTTCAACTTCCACCAAACACTGTAGGTTTTCCCTCACAGTAAGGCATTTCAGGGCTTTCCAGTATTGAATTCTTATGAAGTAGAAAAGTCTGAAAACAGAAACTCCACCTTTCTTCACAACTGCACCTTGCCATCCATCTACATGGTATAAACCCCATTGACTGCACTCTTAAGTTTCAGCTTTGTGATATACACCTGCTCACAGATAATCTGCTTTTTCTCCATTTGAATTTGTTATTTCTTTTTTCTGTAGTATCCAAGATGTGCAGGTGACCCAGTGTTTGAACTTGCCTCTCATAACATGCTTCCCATCAGACTCTGAATTACTCAGGGGACAAAATCTATTAGCCTTTTCAATTGTTAAAGTGTCTGACTCGGTGTGACGTGCACATTTTCCATTCCTGTTTAATCTTCTGCTCTCTGAATCTGCTGCTTCTTTGCTGTCTCCTCGGGTATTTCAGGAACTGTTTTCACTAAAGGTCTTATCAATAAAGTTTTCTAGTCCATTAATAAACTGTAAAATAGGTATTAAGTTCAACCATCTGAAACTTTAGAATGCTGAGAGGATGGCATCATTCAAAGGTGCATTAATCTATAGAGGGTTTCTTTACAAATACAAGAGCAGCTCAAAAACCTACTCCCCTGAGTTATAGTCACTTATTTATTTAGATACAAAGTAACCAATCGCATTAAAATTTTGATGATTATTAATCAAAATATTGTCACTTGAGTTAATTAGATTTCATTATTTTAAGCTTTCTATGATGGATATGCTTTCTAATAAAAATAAGATTAAAGAATATTCTGTGACTGGAAAACTCCTGGTTTGTGTTTTGTATCCAGAAATAACACATGGGATTTAATAAATAAACCAAAAATCAAGTCCCCTTTACAATATTAAGTACAGTTAGGAATGAACACAGGTAGACCACAAAACAGAAATAAACAGGATCAAAACAAAAAACCCATAGCTGTTCTAGGCCTGCTTTAAAGGCCTTTTAATCTTGTTCTCTAAATTATTCCTCAGCCATTATGACTCTTTTGAGTTCAAACTGAATTATTATCCAAGAATAAGTCACACAATTCTCATTCATTTGATTCTCAGACTGAATCATTTGCTGAGAATTAGTCACGTAATTCTTGTTAATTTGATTTGCAAGCAGAATCATTACTTGCGAATGATTTGTACAATTCTCATTCACTTACGATTCTCAAACATTAATTAAAGATTTTAATTCTTTTGTTACGATTTGTAAATTGATTCACTTCAACAGGTAGTTTGAAATGAGAGAATCAGTTAAAAAGTTAATTTAAATGCCCCTTACTAATTAGAGGTTACAGATGTAGCAGAGTAAAACCCAGCTAAGATTCACACCGTCGATATGACGGTGATTTATTTATTTTTAGGTGAAGATCCCAGGAACGCACCCAGCCTTGGCCCAACTCACACACACTCCTTTACAGAGACAAAAAAACAACTGAATGTATTAAACAATAATAAATGAAATATATGAAACTACAATGATTCCACCCAAGTTCCCCTTTCTGCGATATACAATAAACCTGAACTCAACAATAAAAAACCTCTAACTAAAACAACAAACTATGAAGTCCCTGATAATGGCAATTGATGAAATGAAATGATGGAGGTTTATAGTCCAGAGATCAGCACGCTGTATATGAATGTAAAGGTCCATCCTACCGATATTACCTGATGAAATGATGGTGTGTGAATGGGATCAGGAGCGCTCCTTTCTTTGCAGGACGACAACAAATCCTCAGATAGTCCCCATGCAGTAGGAAGACACCAGACAGTCCATACACCCAAAACATGAGACGATCCAGGATAAAACAAGAATGCACAGGTAGCAAAACGGGAAGGCAAACAGACAGGCAACTCCAGACAAAAATCATGAAATGCTTTTTTCTTTCTGTAGAACTGGCCCCCTTTTAAATCTTGCGCCACCTCCTTGTCCCCAGCAGCCCCTGCACCCTCAGCAGACAACCAATCAGAGCCTCTGCAGGGACTGCTGGGAGTTGTTTTTTTACCCAGTAGCACCGCTGCACAGATATTACAGTAAATTACACCACATATGTAGTTTATTGTCATCTGCAATTGTCAATGTATCTTGGAGATTTTAAATAAAGATATATCTCATAACATACTGTCACATGGAACAGCTGATGGGCCATAATAACTGCAATTCTGCTGCCGCTCCAGCATTTTTATCTTCCTTCCTCTTCAGATGGGATGATTGACAGCCATAACCCCTTTGACACCACCTCCGATGTCTGTTAACTTGAACCCACCTCTTCTTGTCAGAAGGACCCAACACCAGAAGCTGCACCCTCTTTGGTACTTATGTTGTGAACTCATATCTGTAAAGACATCTCCACAATTACTACATGTCTTTTCTTTGTGTTTGCAAACCAGGCTGGTACCCCAACTCTTTAGCTTTGTCATTTCATTCTCTTACAAAACATATAACATTCATGATTAATCAAGAACACTCCTACCCATCAAAAGCAATAAACTAAAGGATTTGTTTACGACGTAACTGAGTGGCCTTTAAACAATTTGTAATTAACCAAACACGTAACTGATTGTGTTTCGGAAGGAAAAGCAGAATATCCTGTGAGAAACCTATGCACACACAGCGATGAAGACAGTGTCTGGGCCGGAATGTAGAAGTAAGGCAAAAATACTGAATCACCACTGCACCACACCAAAATGAGAATGTTTCAAAATGAAGAATGATTTTGAAAAATTCACATTTTTTATAATTATGGTGAAAGGTTTTTTGGCAAACCTAAATTAGGCCAGTGTGCTTGAATTGGAATGTGTTTGCGCATTGATCCGATGGATGGGTCGATGCCTTTAATTCTATTTTATGGCCATTGCTGCAAGACTAAGCAAAGGCTTCCCTCAATTCTGAAGTAGAAAACTGTTGAGTTAGAAACTGTATAACTGATATACTACTTAGATAAAAGCACCACAGTACACATGCAAGGCCAATAATTAACACACAAAAAAAGCAGGCAAAAGTATTTGCAAAATTGACAGATTGTACTTATTGAACAATAGAAAATGCACTCAAAAGAGTACAATTCAAGCAAAAACCAGTACACATTTAACACATGCAAACCTAAAGTATGCAGAAAAAAAACAATATAGTTAATTTACAAACCAATAAAATGTAAAAGAAATTAATACACACGTAGTTTATATGCTTGAAACAAATATTGTAAATGAACAAATCAATAAGTAACAACAACATTGTACTAATATATGATAATAATACAAAGAGCAAACTGTAATGAACACTAATACAACTGATTACTTAATACTTAAACATAACAGTCTGAAGAGGGCATTGTCACTAAATAGGCCTGAAAGTACTGACATAGTTTATTCAACATAGGCTGACCCACCTTTTAAGGCGACCGACTTTTAAGTTGATCACTTCTTAAGGCAATTCAATATGTAGATCAATTTGATATTTTATACAAACTCATTAATTTGGTTATATTGCATTTGAGCGGTATTACTTTAATACTCTGAGTTTCTGTTATTTTTGTGATGAAATTTAAACTTTTTTTCTATATTGAGGTCGCCCTTTTGAACCCCCCTGATATTTACTACGCTGATATTTGTACTCCATCAACATTAATTATTTCCAGAGACATACAGTAATTTTGTCTATTTTTCCAGTGCATCGCGCACAAAAGCAAGGGAACGATGGGAGCACCAGAACTCTGCACACATCATGTCGCTTCGTACCGCAAGCTGCAAGTAAGTAGTAAGTCTGTGATAAGCGGAATACCGCTACGCTTTCCACTCACGGGACGGAAGGACAATCCCGACCGCTTTTCTATAGTAAGAAAGAAGAAGAAGATATAACACAGTCTGGAGTAGAAAATCATCTTTTACCTGGAAAAACTAAACTACAAATCCCATCGTGCATAGCAAAATGGACGGGACGTGTGTGAAACTCCGCACCTGCGTAGCACTCACGGGACGGAAGGACAATCCCGACTGCTTTTATAAAGAAGGATGATGAAATGCGGCATTCATGAACTACAATAATTATTACTCGTGTAAAGTAACAACTATATAATACAAATATGGAATGAAATTTCCCCTTGGGATTAATAAAGTATCTATCTATCTATCTATCTATCTATCTATCTATCTATCTATCTAT
>JANRMT010028174.1:49900388-49927213 GCA_026402145.1 Polypterus bichir lapradei | reverse complement strand
GAAAGAAAGAAAGAAAGAAAGAAAGAAAGAAAGAAAGAAAGAAAGAAGTTGAATTTACAGTTCAGAGGATGGCCAGCAGCCTGGCCACAGTAATAATATAAATGTACCCAAAAGATAAAGGACTCCATAATAAATTCAGTATATACTGTAGTGTCACTATCTTTCACCTAGGTGCTCATTACAGTATTTTAATGTTTAAGCAATGTAAACCTCTTTTATATGCATTTTAAACACATTAATATTTATAATCCCTGTGCCAAAAATTAGCTTGCATATCAATTACTGTTCAGAAAATTGTTATCCTCCATATGTGAAAAGCTAAGACACAGATAGCTTTTTGATCTAAAGCTCTTACTTGACAACTAGAAACATGCAATAAATTATTTCTATCCATGGTTTTGTTTAAACAATATTAGCAACCCTTATAAAGGTTAATTTTAAGTATATTTAAGGGTAACCTCAGAACAAATGTCATTGTTATCTCATATACCCTACTGTTCAAAAGTTTAGGGTCATCTAGAAATATTTGTGTTTTTGATACCTTTTATTACCATGATACCATTAAATTGATTTAAAATTATAGCCAAGGCTTTACTAGTGTTTATAATGGCTATTACTGCTTGAAATGACTCATTTCAAATTGATTATTCACATATGGCTGCAAAAACCCCATTTTCAGCAGCCATTCCTTCAGTGTTCTGATGATAAGACATTGGTGGAAATTAAAGGGAAGTGCATATAGGACTGAAGCCATGAAGCACATCTTTATTCAAGGAGTTATAGGAATCTGGAACAAACTATTGAGTCATGTAGTTGAAGCAGAAACCTTGACAACCTTTAAGAAAAATCTGGACGAGACACTAGGACATGTTAGAAATTATCTAAACAAACCATCTTGATGGACCTCTCATTTATCAAATTTCTTATGTTCTTATGATTAAACCCAAAAAATGTTGACACATCAAAAATGTCTGTGTATATCCCACTGCTATAATTCATGACCCTGAGTAAGCTAAGTAAACATAGCACCAGATGTAAAAAACACACTTTTTATTCACCATAATTTCCATTAAATAATAAATATGCGATTTCTCAAACTAAATTTAAGTGGTTCTGCATTTGCAATCCCACCCATTCCTGTCTCATGCCTTTGGAATACAATCTGGCTCTCTCTGACCCCGTAATGCAATTTGAGGATTTACAAATAGTTGGAGAGAGGCCTATTTTATTCCACAGAAATAATGTTAAAAGTTCTTAAATATGGAACCTATTGTTTACTTTCTTTTTATTAATGAAATCACATCAGTTAACATTTCATCATTTGTTTAAAAACTCAAGATAAGCCACAGGTTGTCATTTGTGGCACCTAAAACTCAACTTTCTAAGCTTTGCCTAATGTTATTCATGAATATGGAAGAATTAGAAATGTCAGTCATTGAATTCTTATTCAGGATGCAGTATCTGGGGAATTAAGTTTGAACAAGTTTTCCATTTTTATTGTTCAGCTGGGAATCTTTTATGTGCGATGCAATGGGAATGTTTTATAGTAGTTTATTTATTGAAAGCATTTTAATAAGTGAACTTAAAATAAAAAGAGGTATGTTGGTTTCATAGAACTGCAAAATAACAGGTGGTACACTTAAAAGTACCCTCATCTGTGTCGTCTCGTGATAAGTTATAGTTATTGAATTGTGAGCTTATAACCAGTAATAAAATAAAGAAGAAGAAAACCATTAAGTTTAATGATCACATTAAATCAAAGAAGATCATCTTTTCTGAAAAGGGAGCTTTTCTTTATTCATCCACATTTAACAACATGTTGCTATTATTGTTGCTGGCTTGGTGGAGCTGCTGCCTCACACCTCCAAGAAAAAGGACCCAATCCTGGCCTGGCCTGGCCATGTCCAGTTGTGGAGTTTGTAGATTTTTTGCATATCTCTACAGTTTTTTTTTTCTTTTCCACATACTCTAGTTCTCCTCCAACATTTCAATGATTTTATATGTAAAGAGGTTTCTGATCCTTCCTAATATGAGTGGTGTATGAGTGCACCCTTGTAATGGACTGAGTTAATGCCTGCCTTTAATCTGATGCTACTAGGATAAACTCCAGCCCCTGTGACCCTGATTTGAATTAAGATGGATTAACAAGGATTGGTGTTTTTTTCACAAAAGTGGGAGATCTTCATTGATTTTCTAACCCAATCATCCAGCAGAGAGTAACAGAGAACCAGTCCTAAAACCTGACAGTATTGGGTGTGAATTGGGAAATAATCCAGCTTGGATCTAGTTCATGGCATGACGCACATTACTCTCGTTAATTTAAACCAACTTCCCCAATTATGTGAACATGCATGTCTTTGGGTTATGATTAAAAAAATAAAAATAAAAAAAATATACAGAGAAGGGAAGACACTCTAAAATAGACACATCCACCAAGGATTGTGGAGGTGTTAGTTATGTGGGAAAATCTGCACCTCATGTCATTTGCAAAACAATGTCTATTTTCAATTTAATGTACATTTTAGAAATGCAAAGAATAGTTCAAAAAACCCCAATCAGACATCTGCTTGAAGGGTTTAATCTTCTATCTCTAAGGTGATTTTCCATTTTTTTATAAAAAGGATATCTTTTTCCAACATTCTTGAATGTCTACTCACTTCCCAAGGATATCTTGGGTCTACCTGAAATCCGACTTCTCTGATTTGTTCTGGGCTGAGGGGTTTTCTGTTACGAGAATGTCTGGTTTCTACACAAGAGAACATAGATGTCAGTTTTAGTAAGGAATTAGAGGTTTCTTGGATATTCATCTTACATTTTACAATCTTAATTACTAAAATATACTTTATCAACTTACTCTGTGTTTTACTTATTTGAAATTAGTAAACATAAGGAATTGTAAAGAATTACACTGGTCAACAACAGTTTTGTCCTAAGGATTGTGGTGGATTTTCCAAGCATACTTAATATTGCTGAATCCAAACATGAAGTTAGATATTTTCTGTCTGGCTTACAACATTAGAACAATCTAGACTAGAACAGGCCATTCAAAACAACAAAGCTCACCACTCCTATCCACTTAATTCTTCTAAAAACATCAAGCCGATTTTTGAAAGTTCCTGAAGTCCTGCTGTCTGCCATGCTGCTTGGTAGCTTATTGCAAGTTTCTGTGGTTCTCTGTGTAAAGAAAAACTTCCTGATGTTTGTGTAAAATTTACCCTTAACAAGTTTCTAACTGTGTCCATGTGTTCTTGATGAACTCATTTTAAAATAACAGTCTTGATCCACTACACCAATTCCCTTTATAATTTTAAACACTTCAATCATGTCACCTCATGATGTTTGTTTGCTTAAACCTAAAAGGCTCAGCTCTTTTAATACTTCCTCATAATTCATCCTCAATAATGTTCTTAGTGTTCTTGTGACACTGCTTTTCATATTTTCATTATTTAATTGCTATATCATTTAAAAACAGTTTATGGAGGCTCATGGATGAGTGGTGATCGTTCATTGACTCCTAATATGCCGTCTCTCTCTGTAATGGAAATAAATCCCCTTCTGCACCTATAAAACATGCTACTAACAAGAAAGAGTTATAAGAGAACATGAAGTTACTTTTAGAAAACATTTAGTATTAGGCATATAATTGGACATCTAAAGGTGATTGCAGTTTTGCTTGGTTACACCAATTCCTGTTGTTTTTGTATATGTAAGACAGTAAGAACATGAAGGACCACAAGGGTCAGAAAGAGTGGCCAAAATGTGCCGCATTTGTTCAAGTAAAGAAAAATATGTTAAACAGTCAACTTGTTGCCCCTGAGAAAGTTTACTTTCCACAACTTCATTTCAAACTTGAACTTATAAAAAACGTTGGTAAAACAATGGATAAAACACAAACAGGATTTGTGTTCTTGAAGCATAAATTTCCACAGATCAGTCATGCCAGGATTAAGGAAGGCATTTTTGTAGGTCCTCAGATCAAAAAAATGTTAAAATATGAAAGATTTGAAGAATGGCTGAATGACGCTGAGAAAAATGCTTGGCAGAGAGACTGAAGTTTCTGACCAAACGTTATGGGAAATCGTATAACAGAAAATGATCTTGAAGTAGTGAGTGACCTTCTCAGGTCATACCAAACAATGGGGTGCAATATGTCATTGAAGATGAATTTCTTGGACTCTTACTTGGTCTGTATTCCTGAAAAACCTTGACATGGTTATTGATGAACATGGAAAGCAATTTCAGTTTCATCAGGACATGTCCAATATGTAAAAAACTTCACCAAGGCAAGTGGAGTCCTAATATGTTGGCTGACTGCTGTTGGACTCTTACGAGAGACATCCCTGATGTCAGTACAGCAGTACAGAAGAATTTCAGCACTGTAATAGCTGAATATATTAGAAATTTAAAGCATGACTGACAAATAAAAATTTTTCTCACCTTTTGTATGAAAAAAAAAAAAAAATATATATATATATATATATAGTTGCTCCCTATGACTGCTCCCCATGCTTTTCCCGGGAGGTTTGCCTTTCTCTTTCATCATCACTACTTTTGAAAATAAATAAATAAATAAATCCTTTTTGAAAATAAAACTGTTCTTTGAGGCACTGATAGAAACATTGACTAGAGTCTACATACCTAAACAGAATGATTTTCTTGATGACATATCACTTATGATTTGGAAAGGTCATTTGAAAATACATATGAAAACCTTAAACAATTGCTAAGCTGGCAGTGTCTCTATTGAACAACAGTTTATTGGTAGACTCGGGGTGGGGGGGGTTGGGGTTTCCCATGGATAGCCACAAAAATGTGCTAAGGTGCCAGAACTCTATTTTAAAACTGGAAGAGGTGCCGGTACTGTTTACTGCCGAGCACCGCCTCAATTCAAGCACTGAAAATATACTATTTTGAAAAAATTAGTAGCCAGAATAGTGTTTTAAAAAATTTTCTTCACTACAATTCTTACTTCTCTCTTTCTCTCTCAAAATAGCTGAATGATTAAACTCTGTTTCAAATATTTGACATGTAATAATGTGCTCTGATAGCAATCAAGTGTAATTCTTAGCATTAACATTGCATACTTTTAATCTATCTGTCTATCTATCTATCTATCTGTCTGTCTGTCTGTCTTATATGTCTTGAGAGATAATAGAGTAAGTGTACTATGTTTTGATCAGGCTAATGTTGAGCTGCATCATTTACTGCAGGGGTTCTCCAAGTCGGTGCTGGGGGCCAACAACTGATAAACCTGAACTCAATTAATTAGCTGGTATTTTTTTCTCTTCTCTTATTCTATATTAAAGAAGCACAGCAACATGATGTTTACATTTATAAGACATTTACAAATATTTCCATTTTGCTATGGATTTAAATGCTTAACTACCTTTTGTTGCTTTCATTATATTTTGCCTTTCCTCTGTGCAGTTTGCTCCCTTCATTGTATCTTATTAGTGACAATTAAAAATGAGCAGAGCAGACACGCTGGCAAACAACACTGAATCATGAAAGGCTGCAACTACTTTAGCATTAGACCCACTAATTATAAAATAATGGATTAATTAAACAATTAGAACACCTAGAAAAACAGAATGAAAGTCAAGATAAAAATATTGTTAAAAAGAAAAAGAAATACATTATTCCTATAACTGCTTAGTACATTTTAATATTTTTTTTTTTACTAAACTTAGTTTTCTAATTTCTGTTTTTTTTCCAAAACACAGAATCTGGGAAATAACACATCATTTATTTAGCCCAGAAGTTCAATTAAAAACAGAAGCTGGTTGGAACAAAAACCTGCATACACAGGGGGCTACAAGACTGACTTTGAGAGCCGCTGGTTTACTATGACTGCAAAGTCCCATTTTGTAATGGCATGTCACACAAATGACAGTGAGGTTAGCCTGTGTTGTTACTTGGGCTGCCTTTTGGCGTTTGCATTTCTATTTTTCTGCCCGTAGTCTGCTTCTTCTCTATTCACTCCTCATTACATCTGCATTGATGCCTTGCCTCCATTGGCTGTGGTCAGATACAGTGGTCTCACATGAAGATGGCTCAATATCACATGCCTTCATGTATTTTTGCATTTGTCTTTGTAAGATAGGGCTGATCTTGCAGCGGTTTTGGTGCCCATGACCAATTCCCCAAAGGGCATCTCTTAGGTATTCGACCATCCACCATTTGGTAGATGTGTCCTTGCCACTGTAGACAGCATCTGGTGAGTAAAGCAAAGTCCTGTCCACTCCAGAACAGCAGTGGTGGGGGTATAGTCCTGCCATGTAATTCCAAGAAATTAATTTGAAAAAGCTAAGGTGAAATGTGTTGAGGTGTTCTTGGCAGGCTTACAGTGCCCATGTCCCACTTCCATTGAGAAGCATGCTGAACATGCAGGGCTGGTGTTCTCTCATTTTAGTGTTGGCAATCAACATCTGATTATCCCACACCAACTTGACCAAGCAAGCCATCGTCCCTGAGGCCTTCTCAATGCACCCATTGAGCTCAGCATTGAATGAAAGGTTTTTACAGACGGCGAGTTTAAGAAAGGCAAATTCATCTACCACAGAGAACAGAGACAACCTCTCTATATTATCTTTATAGATTGACAAAGGCCTTTGACCTTGTCAGCAGGTGAGGTCTTTTCATGCTACTCCAGAAGAGTAAATGCCTCCTCAAACTCCTGTGGATGGTCATGTCTTTCCATAATGGTATTTTATATATATAACAGTAAACCCCTGATTCTCTAAATAATCGCAAATCCAACAATGGCAATCACTTCTGTTCCCTCATTCAAAATAGTTAATCAAAAATTTCCTTATAAACAACATTTTTGATAAAGATGGTTTCCTGTCGATGAATCAGTTCTCCTTGGTAAGGAGTAATTAAAACCTTCACTTTAACGTCAGATGAACGCAGAACTCTTGAAAAGGCAACATAAAGTTGTCCATGTCCAAATACAGGCTCAGATAGGTAAATCCCTACTTTGTTCATGGTTTGTCCTTGGGATTTGTTAATCGTCATGGCAAATGCAGCCTTAATGGGAAATTGGCGTCGTTTAAGTTTAAAAGGTAATTCCAGGTCAGAACTTGTAAGGTCAATTCTAGGAATCAAAATAGTATTGTCAGTATGGGATCACATAAGCACTTGTGCCTCAATAACATTTTCTCTCATGCTGTTCACGACCAACCGTGTACTGTTGCATAAACCTTGTTTAGTATTAAGGTTTCCTAATAGCATGACTATTGTCCCTACTTTAAAGTTAAGATGGTGTTGTGGTAATCTGACCGGGTTAATAGTCTTTAAATATTCTAAATATATGGGAAATTAAGATGCTCAGTTTCTTGTTCAGAATCAACATTGTCAGTACTTAGAAAGACGTGGCTTTCTCCAGGAAGCAATCCAATCACTTGGTTATTTATCTGGTCAACGTCAATAGGTTGTACTGTATATGCGGTGGTCTGCGCGTTCGTGTTTGGGTGACGGTTGTATTGTGCACGGCTTGCTTCTGGCCTCTGTCATCTGTGTATATATACAAACATTACTAAACGAAGGTTGTATATGCAGTGGTGTGCACGTTTGCGTTCAGGCGGTGGTTGTATTGTGACCTGAAATTTAGTTTACAGGTTGTGTTGTGTTGTTTGGGCGCTACCTAATGACTCTGGGAAGCCACTGGGTTTGACTCTGGGGCACTGAGGCGCTGTGCACATGCGCTTTCGGTGTGTCTAGCCTCTTGCATCCGTGCATATATACAACATTCGTTTAGTAATTGTGGAGCCGACCCGGACACAGACAGGCGGACATGTTGTTTGTCACCACCACACGTTTATTATATATACAATATTTACAATAAATGGTCACTAAGACCTAGTCCAAAATAGTGCACAAACCCCAACACACAGTCCTGGCCACCAAATGCCTCTCTTCGGGCCGCCTCCACTCTCTTCTTCTGCCTCGTCCTGCTTCCTCCTGACTCCAGCCCTGAATGAAGGGAGACAGCCCCTTTTATATTCTCCGGATGGGCTACAGGAGATTCCCGACACTCCTTTATTGGCCACGCCCCAGCGTGGCGGAAGTGCCAGCTGTTCTCCCGGCAGCTCTCCGGGCGCCCTTTTAATTCTTCCCCCCAGCACTTACTGGTGTGGCGGAAGTGCTGAGGTAACAGGTCCCCAAGACACTGGGGCGCCTCCTGGCGGTGACCACAGGCCCCTACAGGGTGGGGCTTCCATGCTGTCAACCCGTGGCCCCCAAAGCAACCAGGAAGGTGGCCCCCACGTGATCCAGGGTGGGCGTAGACCCATATCCGGTCCCTCACGGCGTCCCGGCCGGGTCGTTGCCCCTGGCATCCCTGACATAATATAGATATACGTATATACATCAGATTTCAATAGGAAAAAAATCATGCTGGAAATCTATACTGATATGGACTGGATAATGTGTTAGGAACAAAAGGAAATGAAAATTATCAACCTAAAGAGGGCTGAATTCAAAGACACCCTGAAAATCAAAGTGAAAAAATAATGCTAGTCGGCTAGTATATCTTGCCGGAATTTCTTTGCAGCAACTCCAAATCGTACTCAGTAGTTTGTATGGCCGTTATGTGTTTGTATGCATACCTGACAATGTCAAGGCATGCTCCTAATGAGACGATGGATGGTGTCCTGGGGAATCTCCTTCCAGATCAGACCAGGGCATCAGTAAGCTCCAGGACAGTCTGAGGTGCAAACTGGCGGTGTCGGAAGGACCGAAACATAATGTCCCAGAGGTGTTCTATTGGATTGAGGTCAGGCGAGAGTGGGGGCCAGTCAATGGTACCAGTTCCTTCATCCTGCAGGAACTGCTTGCATACTCTCGCCACATGAGGCCGAGCATTGTCATGCACCAGGAGGAACCCAGGACCCACTGCACCAGCATAGGGTCTGACAGTGGGTCCAAGGACTTCATCCCGATATCTAATGGCAGTCAAGGTGCCGTTGTCTAGCCTGTGGAGGTCTGTGTGTCCCTCCATGGATATGCCTTTCCAGACCATCACTGACCCACCACCAAACCAGTCATGCTGAACGATGTTACAGGCAGCATAACGTTCTCCACGGCTTCTCCAGATCCTTTCATGTCTGTCACATGTGCTCAGGGTGAACATGCTCTCGTCTGTGAAAAGCACAGGGCACCAGTGGTGGACCTGCCAATTCTGGTATTCTAAGGCAAATACCAATCGAGCTCCACGGTGCCAAGCAGTGAGCACAGGGCCCACTAGAGGATGTCGGGCCCTCAGACCACCCTCATGAAGTCTATTTCTGATTGTTTGGTCAGGGACATTCACACCAGTGGCCTGTTGGAGGTCATTTTGTGGGGCTCTGGCAGTGCTCATCCTGTTCCTCTTTGCCCAAAGGAGCAGATACCAGTCCTGCTGATGGGTTAAGGACCTTTTGCGGCCCTGTCCAGCTCTCCTAGAGTAACTACCTGTCTCCTGAAATCTCCTCCATGCCCTTGAGACTGTGCTGGGAGACCTGTGCTGCCAGCAAACCTTCTGGCAATGGCACATATTGATGTGCCATCCTGGAGAAGTTGGACTACCTGTGCAACCTCTGTAGGGTCCAGGTATTGCCTCATGCTACCAGTAGTGACATTGACTGTAGCCAAATGCCAAACTAGTGAAAAAAACAGATGAGGAGGGGAAAATGCCAGTGGCCTCCCTCCACCTGTTAAACCATTCCTGTTTTGGGGGTCGTCTCATTGTTGCCCCTCTAGTGCATGTAGTGTTGATTCAATTAACACCAAAGCAGCTGAAACTGATTAACAACCCACTCTGCTACTTAACTGACCAAATCAATAGCCCACAAGTTTCACTGACTTGATCCTATACTCTGATTAAAAAGTGTTTCTTTAATTTTTTTGAGCAGTTTATATATAAATACTAAAAACTCTAAGTAGCTTTTACTATTGGCAATCCACGCTATAATACTAGTAGGTGTAAATAAATGTTTGTTTCAAACTATATGGAATTCGTTTTCTGCTTTTTCCTTGTTCCATGGCAGTACTAAGCAAATGATAGGATCCATCTCTGCAAAAGAGACCAGTTCACTGAGAGCATAATTGCATATCCATGCTCAAACAAGGCTCTGAGTAAAAAAAAAAAAAAACAACACAGATATTTTTTACAAAAAAGTAACACACATATTCTGGAACAAGATAACTGGAATACCCGGAGAAAAAAATGTTCAAAGAACAAACACCCCGCTGGCTGTAACCAGGCTGGGCACTGAACCAGCATCCCAGGATCTGTGAGGCAGCTGCTTCACCACTGCACCACAGAGCAGCCCACCCATAATATTACTCTTGCACAATTTTATTAATAATAAGAAATTGCACAACCAATTTTCTTTCTTTACAACAGAAAAACTTTTTTTTTATTTCAGTAAACTTAAACAATGTTACAACAAAAGTAACAAATTACATGGCAGACAGAGCAGCCTGTTAAAAACATGAGGGCTTAATTGGAATCTAGTCGCTCATGGTTCATTGGTCTTTCTAATCCAGACATTAAAGAGATGTATTAACTTTGGCAAGAATAATCATTGCTTCTTTACAAGCAGCAAATCTTCTGAGAGAGAGCCAGAAATGCTTGTAAAAGACGGAACTGGGCCAAGCCCAAATTATGGAAGTGGTCAGCTGGAGTGTACATCCAGAAAGAGGCCTTTTACTGTAAATTAGCTGGGATTTGAATGCAGCACATTTTTGGCATAGGAAATATGGTCATTTAAACAATACTCACCAAAATGTATTAAGGAAAACCTCATTAGGAGTGAAAGACCAAGACAAGAAAATGATCAGGAATCTCTGACCTTAACAGAGAGCAGCTGAAAGATAGATAAGTCACTAAGGAGCATGGGAGAAAGAGCTGACCAATCATTAGTACTTGACCTATCAGAACAGTGAACTGTGCCTACTACTGTATTATTTAGACTTGATTAGTTGAACTGATTCAGCTCCATATAGCACCTTTCAGGGTGTTCAGGACATAAAAATGCTTGCAAAAGGAGCACAGTTGAATTAGCTCGGGTGCGTGCTTATCAAATATGATTGCTTGATTGCTCAGGATCACTCCATAGAAAAGTGGTGGAATTTTATTCTGCATCCTTACAAGTCCATTTCCTTTGTTATATAAAACGTATTTCTTCTGTGCCAATAAAAAGTATACAAAAACTTTAACAGATAAGTTTTAGACACACTGTTAATAATGGTAAAGATACAATTGAATCAGTGTAAGATTCAAGCTAAAATAATTTTGGTTGTCATTATTTCCATTTTAACTCACTGCTGCAAAAGAATATTAGAACAATCTAGCCAAGTATAGGCCATTCAGCCCAACAAAGCTTGCCAGTCCTATCCACTTACCTCTTCCAAAATAATGTCAAGTCTAATTTTAAAAGTCCTACTGTCTGCCGCACTACTTTTTAACTTATTCCAAGTGTCTGTGGTTCTCTGTGTAAAGAAAAAATGTTTGTGCGAAATTTACCCTTAACAAGTTTCCAACTGTGTCCCCTTGTTCTTGTTGAACTAATTTTAAAATAACAGTCTCAATCCACTGTACTGATTCCCTTCATAAGTTTAAACACTCCCATCACATCTCCTCTTAATGAATATAATGAATGTACAGTTGCTGGACAGTGTTCTGACCTGAAGTGATTTCTCTGTTGCATTCAGTCTACAATGAACCATCTCAACACAACCCTGATCAGGATGACAGGGTGAAATAAAGAAAGGATAGTCCAGTTACTGACCAATGTCAGAATCTTAGGTCTAGAGCCATGCCTGATGGGACACCCAGATTATCAGTCCTCATTTCTGATTCATAGATATAAGAAATCCAAAGGCGCTGGTGACCTTAAGCCCCTTAAAATTCAACCACTTTAATATGTTGTAATGGCCGACCCCTTTTCCCAGACCGGTCACTACACTACCAAGACTATTGCCTTGGCTTGCCTGAAGACTCTCAAGACGATTTCAAGCCATACTCCTTACAGGTTGTACTTTTTTTCCCCAACACAACGAAATAACAAGCAATAGTTGATAGAAATGTAAAATCAAATGTGGATATATTGTAAGTGATTATTATATATACACATGAGGACAGATGAATACTTAATAATATGTAAAGGCACACAAACCACCACTATCCCAATGACACCCGTGAATATTTATATATATATATTATATACACGAACGCACAGATATTCAGCAATAATACTATTTACAAAGACCCTCCACTGCCCCTAAACAATAAACGAATTATCACATCACATACTGCAAACAAGAACACAGATTGATAACAAACAGCAAATGAAATGTATATGATAAGTGAGTCCCAAAGCTGTAAAAGTCCGACGGATATTGACGACTGGCTGATGTGATAACTTGCTTCCTACCGACAATACAAAAACGACCTCGCTGTATATGTCCTCAGCAATGGTTGGTGTGAATCCAAACCTCGGGGTTTCTCTGCACAGGTTGCTGTATGTTGAACCAGATCTTAATTTTGAAAATTGCAGGGTCCAGTTGTATGAAGCTGATGGAGAAGACCTGTGCACTCAGTCGCAAGGCAGTCATGGCTGCCAAAGGTGCATCTACTAAGTACTATTCTGAAGTTGGTAAATACCTATATGATCAAATATTTTGTGTTTTATATTTATAATTACTTTAGACCACATTGCAAAAATCTACTTTCACCTTGACATGAAAGATTCTTTTTTTGTTGATCAGCGTCAAAAACACCAGATCAAATCCACCGTGATTCAAGATTGTATAGCAATAAGATGTGAAAACTTCCAAGGAGGTGAATACTTTTAACAGACACTGTAAATAGTGGCAATTTAAAATTAGCAGTTAACGTAACTTGAAATTTTTTGGGATGTGTGATGAAAACCGGAATGGTTAGAGAGTCTGCAATGACATGTGCAAAGTTTTCACAGACAGTTACCAGGCTGAAATTTGAACCCATTTTCATTTAACTGTGGGGCAGAAGTCCTTAACTGATCTGACACTTCGCCATTGGCTCAGAACATGAACAGCGGTAACTGCTTGTGTCAGGTACAGTTACCCTCTAAATCTTTTCTGCATGACATCATGGAAATGGTTACCTATAACTTCATATTTCCTTACAACACCAAAGCTGACTGAGGAGAGATTGTGTGACAAAGTCCTATTGGCACATGTAAAGCACAGCACTTTCAAACAGACACTTTTGGGTAACATAAGCAAATTGAATGAATGATGCCATTTCACTTGGATTGGAGAGTACTATAAATGTAATCCAAATTACTGAGCTTAACTCGAGAGCGAGGGTGTTACATAAACAGTAGGAGGTGCAGAAGTTGGAATAAGTCTTAAATCAGAATGAAAGTTAAAATAAATAACAAATCTAAATGAAAATTAAAGCCAGATCTCGTTTTTTTGTTCTTTTTTTCTTAAGCTGAATATACGAAGGATGAGAAGACCTCAAACTTCAACAAAGCTTCTCAGTTAGGTAGTTCCACACAACTAACTTGCCTAAGGTAAGTTGATCTTTTTTTATATCCTTACAGAATGTAGTCTTATAAAACACAAACAGAAAAAAACCAAAAGCCATAACTGGGAAGAGATATGAAATGATGGCCACAGGCACCTACCAGAATTATTATTTTCTGCAAAAGGTCAGGAATGCTACAGTTGAATATCAGGGCCTGAGCAAAGGAGATGAAAGACAATCTGACTGTTCTTCTGAGTTTGCCATTTAACTCTCCACCTTCATGTCATTTTGCTAGAATTTTTTTAAAATCTGTTGTCATCCGCGTTTTTCAAATCGGCCGTCTAATGACAGGAGTGTTAGTACCCAGTATGTGCTCAGACCAGACTGTAATGTGACACTTTTCCCCAATCTTTTCTTACATGCTGAGGCTGATTAAATGTGAACTTGACATAAGAAGTACATTGAGTTTCAGCCGGGACCTCTGCCAGAGACACCAACTGAATTCACGCTAAAATAAAGCTTCCCATGCTGCCTGTCATTATGCAATTAATTTTCTGTACATTTGTAATTACATTACAGTATTTATTTCTACCAGTTTCTTTTTTTTAAAGAATTTCAACTTAGACAGCAATAAAATAAATATTTAGATAGTGTAATATAAACTGGTTGGTGAAAGTGTTACCAAATAATGATTCATTTATAGTAAAGACCATTTATCAGAACTATATGTATAGTTATAAGTATTTAGTTACATTTTTCTCAATCATGTAATGGCATTTAGTTTATCAATCCTTCCATTTTACGTACCCAAAACTTTCTAGTACAGGAATTGGGAAGAAGAAGCCTTTTCTGGAGCCATACCAAGATGGGAAATCATTCCATCATGGGTCACAATTACACCATTACAATCTTCTTAGCCTCATGACTCTGGGCTGTGGAAGACCTTGAGTAGGGCAAGTTAATACAATAATAGCATGAAAGTCCAAACCAAGGGTGGATTAAGACCCCGCAAAGGCCATGGGTGACTTAGCTCCTTAACAGAGAGTAACATTTCTCACTCTTTATTTTGGTGTAAGACTAGCCCCCTTTATCATTTTGACTCACTAATACTAGACAGATTCATTGAGCGGGGTTGCCGTTTTAGGAATCTTGGTCATTTCATCAGGTGTGTGGGTGCAGGGGGTATTGATGAAAAGGCTCTTTGTCATATTGGACCCCTGGTCGTGTGGAATATGCTTATGGTGGATACAACCCTGGTCCAAATAGAAGGAGCTAAAGCTCTGAATTGATCTGAGGTTCTTCTCTCTTGCAGTGGGTAGCAGTACTGCAACAGCATGCTAATCATTGCTTTTTGTTCACTTCACTTTCACTGATGATGGTTGCAGTAGTAGTGTGCTGAGTTAGATAGATTACCCTATTTTTGATACTTTATTCCAGTTTCTCTTCAGGATTTCCCAGATGTTTCCATTTAAATCATGTTAATTCATACATCTTGTGATGTTCTTGATCACATCATCAATAATTGCACCTGGAGTCATAGGGTATTTTCAGGTATTTCAAAAAATCATACTTCCTCACCTAGATGACCCAGTTGGGGATAGTCAAGTCCCAAGCTGCACTTGTTGATCATGGATTCCCCCTTTTGTTCCAGAGCCATCTTGAGACTTTCTGTACAACCTCTGTGACATTCCTGATGACTTTCCTGTTGTTCTATCCTGTGATATGAAAAAGATTTAGAATACTTTAGAGTGATTATCTTACAGAGCCTCTACAGCACACCTCAATTAGCAGAGACCCATGCTTCTGGTACTCACCTAATAGTTCTTTGTTTCTGACTCTATTTCTTTAATATGTCTCAGGGAATTGTCAGTTCTATCAGAGTTACATGTTTTTCTGATTTAGATATCAGGGCAATATCTGACCATATACAAGTATGTAACTCAAATCTCAGCAGAGGAGGTTGGATGGACTACCGAGGACATCATAGACCAGCTAGATGAAGAACCTGGTGTGAAGTGGGACAGCTTTCCAAAGCTCTGACCAAGAAACCTCTGTTCTATTAGTTGTTCATATCTAGTACATGCTACAAATCCTACACATCCTACACCTATTAAGGGAAAGTTCAGATGGCATCCTAACTATATACATGCTCATACCACCTCAACTGGCTCTGGTCACTTCAAAAGCAGCCATTCTGTGTCAATGTCCTAAATTGCTGAGTGCCTCACCCAATTGCCTTATTTTTAACCAGGCATTCTGGTCTTAGTTCCATATCTATGCTTGAAAATTCTAAAGGTGATTTAAAATTTAAAATAGTGTGAGTGTGCATGTGTGTGTGAATCAGTATTGTAATTGTCTAATATACATTCCGGGGTTGATTTCTACCTTGTGTCGGATGCTTCTGAAATATACTCCATCCCGCTCCTTACCCTACTGTATCCAGCAAGGCGCGCTATTTCTGCAGAATTGACTAGAACCAATACCATCTCTTTTGTATCCAGGGTGGAAAATAATTACAAGAGAGAGAAATCTGGTATAAAAAGAGATATATGTATTTAACTTGCTTTAAAAGATAACATTCATTTCCAGAATATAATGCATAATCCTGTATATATACTGTACATATTCAGGCCGGAGAGCTGCAAAGGGACATCAATGCCAAGTGGGAGAATGGTGACACACAGATGTCCCATCAAGCAGCAAAGAATGTTAGTGGCATTGTGAGACACTTCTGACATCGTGCTGGATCCTCGTCATTATAAACACTCACATAATTACATATTCATAGAATTCATGTTAGATATGGGCAACTACCAGAGGAACTAGCTGGTTATTAATACCTTCACAGACTCTGGGTTTTTTAATCATATTAGTCAAGTAGACATCAGCATCTTTTAAAATAACCTGCTTGTGCCCTTCACATGTTTTCTGCCTATCTCCCTAACCTGACTTACAGCTCTCATTTGTCAATTTTCCTGGCAGTCACTCTTTCTCCGCTGAATTGCATGGCTTTCCGAAATAAACTTTCACAAATTACATTTGGCACAAATAACCTTCTTGCTACCCCTACATTGGATTAAACAGATAATTAGGCATTCTATAATTCTAACTTTGTCTGTTTCTCAACTCTTTACTATTACCAAAAATTAAAAATAAAATCTATCCATCTATCCATTTTCTTATGCCAAGATAAACAAAATTTAAATTGTCACTTAGAGACTGGCAATAGAAAAGATACAAGGACACTGAGGGACAAGTAACCTAATGTGCGAATGAATTAAAAGTTATATTTGGCTCCAAAATTGATAGTTATAATGTTTTGCTTATCATCATATTTCATTGTGATTCATATATCATCATTGAAGTGAATATAATTTGGCCGTATTTGCCCATTATGTAACACATATTTATTCAGCATGTGTTTCTGCATTATAATCTATTGAGTGCAAGTGAAATCAAGTGGAATAATGTGCTTTATGGATGGAGAGATGCGCTCAGCTTATATAGCATGAGTCACTTTAGCTATGACTAATCTTCTGTTGTCATGCTGAAATCTGTTCAAACTGAACAATTTATAAGCCCGGTCAAACTTAATGATTGTTCGGTGATCCTGTCCTTTTCATAAATTCATTTTCACAAGACAATGTTATGATTGTTGCCTACATGTATAATGGTCATTAATGAAATCAAAAGGCCTTGGTTGCCGAAAATGAATTTACAATAATGTTGTATTTCTGGAAGTAGAGAAGCACCAGAAAAGACTGGGGTTAGGTAGAAGATGAGAGAGAGGGAAACATCCAAAACTGGCAAGGGCAGAAGGGTCAGGTTCCAATCCCATTCAATTTATTGAGTTGCTTAAAAATACAAATTATTCAGCTTTACTTACATTTGTTGTTTGCCTTGTGGACACTGGCCCGGACACAAACAGGCCGACATCGTTAGTTCACCCAACACACGTTTATTTACAATATTTACAAATAAAGTGCCACACACAATCCCAAAACTCCCCCAAAGTCCAGGTCTCACAATGCCTCTCTTTTCTCCAGGCCTGCCTCCACTCCTCTCCTCCAAGTCTACTCCGCTCCCGACTCCAGCCATCGAATGGAGGGAGGCGGCCCCTTTTATACATACCCAGATGTGCTCCAGGTGCCTCCCGATTAGCTTCCACCGGCACTCTCAAATGTGGTGGAAGTGCCGGCTGTGCACCCAGAAGTACTCCGGGTGTCCCTGGTCTTCTTCCCCCCAGCACTTCCGGGTGTGGTAGAAGTGCTGAGGGCCAGGGCTCCTCAGGCATTGGGGCGCACCCTGGCGGTGACCAAGGGCCCCTATAGGGTTGAGCTTCTAAGCTCTGTTCCCATGGTCCCCAAAGCTACCTGGGCGGTCGCGCCCTTGTGGTCTGGAGGAGGCGTAAGCCCTCCTCCGGTCCTCCTGGGCATCCCGGCTGGGTACCACCCACAGCCACTCGCCACAGCCTCTTGCCTGGATTATTAGATTTTGGTCTTTACAGGCCCGTGCTTTTGCTTCTGTTATGGTTCTTACTGTACATCTTTTACCACTGGATCAACATTTCTGAATGCGCTTTAAACCTTCATAAAACATGAATTAAACACCTTAAAATAATATTGGGATTTTTTTTAACCTTTATTATTCTTAGGGAGACTTTTAGAAAGTCATTTGAAACATCTGTGTCATTTTGTTTAATTTTTTTGAACATTAATACTGTTACGCCAGCCAGAAAATCCAGAGACAAACTTCTTGAGCACAGTGTGTACCAATACGCGTAATAATCCAGACTGTATCACCTAGTAAATAAGGACACTAGTATCCTAAATAGGAAAACTGTTTCCTTTTTTAACTATTACCCCTTAGGTTTTAGATCTGAGAACCGGAAACAGGCACACACAATGACACAAGGAGCAGATTAATTCAACCATGAATCAAATTTGTTTAAAACAATAAGCAGTTAAAAGCTACTAAAACCAAATCTCCCTTTAAAATTTAGAGACTGTCATCTAAAGGAAAAGTCAGCATCTTTGGCAGTCTTTGGCCTGCTGTCTAGCTGAAATTCCAGTTGACTGAAGGAAGAATGAAACTTCAGTGTCCCTTGTGGTCCAATTAGGAATGCTGTCCTTATGGCAGAAAGGGCTACAACTCAAAATAATGAGAAGGCAACGCCAGAATAGGTGAGTCGAATTGACCATTGGCCTAATCGAGAAAAGTTGCAGATTTCCTGCTATTATTAGCTTTGCATCCTAACTTCAAAATATTTATCTTGTTGTGGTCCTGCTTCATACAACAAAACACTATGCCAATTACAACTCACAATCCACACTGAAAGAATCTCCAAATTCGGGTTTACCTTTGTAGTTCGCCTCTCCAGCCACCTTCACAGCATCCAAGAATGTTTCTTGCCCTTCTTTCTTTTTTCATTCCAGTCTAACCTCAGTAACATTTGCTCTCGGCCCTCATCCTGCCTCAGAGTCTCTCTCTTACTTTTGTTGACCTTCCCCTCTAGATCGACCCTACCCAGGTGAATAGTGCAAACAATTTCGGAAACATAAAAATCCTCACATAAAAATCCTCACCCAATTAAACACTGCAACCAAGTACAATACACGTGAAAACTATCAATTAACTAAGTGCTTAAACAGAAAAATAAAACAGCAAAGTACAAATCCATAGAATCCAACTAAATAAACATCACTCTAAAAAAAATCCTTCTGCACATCAACTTAACTGTGACATTTCGTCACGACCCATCTGCTTTTGTTAGTTCCAGTAGAAGTATCTGCATTGATTTCATTTTTTATATGTTTTGGTCTTGTCTGTTGTAGAAATCAATCTACAACTAAAATGAGGGTCTCTTGTGCCCTAGATTTCAATTCCAACGTTAGTTTTTTGCTTTAGTAGTTACTTTGTTACCATGTGACCCATGACATCATAGCCACCATGATATATAAGGTGACTGCTCACATCATGTGTTAGTGTTTTGGTAATCTAAAAAGAAACTTGAGCATTGGTCTCCTTATTTAACTATGACTTCTCTTTTTTTGACTCTTAAAGACATAAAAGAAAGACATTGGTCATCCCTGCAATTCCAAAAATTAGCGTTCACTCCAACAAAGCCTTAAATCAGTCCACTCTGAACATAATAGATACTTGGTGGCTTATAGCGAGTCGCTTACCTGTGATGATAGCAATTGCAGATGTTGTTGGGGACATCATTGCCATTGCTGGTCTTACAGTGGATTCAGAAAGTATTCAGACCCCTTCATTTTTTCACATTTTGCTCTGCTGCAGCCTTCTGTAAATCTGTCAAACTCATTATTTCTCAATTCAAGCAACACTCAATACCAGAAAATGAGAACGTGAAAAAAGGATTTTGGAATTTTTTGTAAATGCATTAAAAAAAAAAAAAAAAAAAAACTGAAATATTACATTGACCCAGGTATTCAGACCCTTTGCTATGTCACACAAAATTTATCTCAGGTGCATTTCATTCTATTGATCATTGTTGAGATGTTTCTACACCTTGCTTGGAGTCCACCTGTGGTCAATTCAATTGATTGGACACAAAAAGAAAAGGTACAAATCCATCTGTTGAAGGTTCCACAGCTGACAATGTAAATCAGAGCAAAAACCGAGCCATGAGGATGAGGGTACAGCCTGCAGAGCTCAAAGACAAGATTGTGCTGAGGCTCAGATCTGGGGACAGCTACAAAAACAAAAAAACAAATAATACTGAAGGTTCCCAAGAGCACAGTAACCTTCATAATTGAAATGAAGCAAGTTTGGAACAACTGTCCCTCTTTCGAGAGCTGGCCACAAGGCCAACCTTATTAATTATCAAAGAAGGACTTTGGTAAGAGAGGTGACCAAGAACCCATTGATCACTCTGGCTCAGCTTCAGAGAACTTGTACGGAAATTGGAGAAACTCTACCAGAACACTGCAACACTTTTCTGATCTGTGCTGCTTATGAAGAATGGCCAGACAGAAGATGCTCTTCAGTAAAAGAGTTTGCAAAAAGGCGCCTAAAGAATTCTCAAACTATGAGAACCAAGATTCTCTGGTCTAATGAAACCAGGCCCCATTCATCACCTGCACAATACCATTCCAACATTGAAGTATAGTGGTGGCAGCACCATGCTTTGGGATTATGTTTCAGCAGCAGCGACTGGGAGACTACTCAGAGTTGAGGGAAAGCTGAACAAAGGGAAGTATTGAGATATCCTAAATAAAACCAGCTACAAAGTGCTCTGGACTTCAGACTAGGCTGAAGGTTCACCTTCCAGCAAGACAATGATCCTTAGCACTAAGCAAAGGCAGCACAGGAGTGGTTAAGGGATATCACTGGGAATGTCTTCAGATCACTCAGACAGAGCCCCGGACTTGAACAGTTCTAAAAAAATGACAGGATTTCAACTTTGGATTGCCAAGTGACTACTGCTTTGTTTTAGTTATGACAAACAACTTTTGATGCAAAGTCTACGACGTTGTCTGTTATTAGTTCTTTATAGAGAATACACTTTTTTGGGGTAGATAGCAGGAGACCACTTTTTATCTTTAGCAAACAGTCCCCAAGTGGAGCTCCGTTTAGGTCAGGCAAACAGGAATCAGCCTGAGAGTACACTACTATTTATGTTAAAATATGTCTTTTTTTTCTTTTGAGGTCAAATGACAGATATTAGAAATGTTAGGCTGAATCAAAATCCATGAAATGGATAGGGGTTTGCTGAAGCATTCAGATTTTCTCAAATACATCTGTACTCACAAGAAGGCTAATTTAAAAACCTGACATTCTTCATCCATCCATCCATTTTCCAACCTGCTGAATCCAAACACAGGGTCACGGGGGTCTGCTGGAGCCAATCCCAGCCAACACAGGGCACAAGGCAGGAATCCAATCCTGGGCAGGGTGCCAACCCACCGCAGCCTGACATTCTTAGAAATCTTTATTGATTTCTTGAGATGAAGACAATTTGCTCCTTTAGTTTAATTCTAAGTTCAAACAGATGAACATTTGTAACCTCTAGCTTTTAAAAGAAAGATGGAGACCAGCATATCAACAATTAGCATATGTGCAGTGACAGCACCACAATAAGAAGGCATCTCTGAAAACGAGTGACAATACAAAGGAGGAAACAAAAACAATGTAAAAAGTAAATTTAAATAAATTATGAGAAACATGAGGAAAATATTCCAAATATGCACAAATAGACAGGTCCTTGATCCTGTCAGCAGGGAGCAATAGACTGTGGGATGAATTACAACTTAGTGTGTCCGTTTTCCTTGAATTCTTTAAAGTGATGTTTGGTGTTCCTTCAAAAAATGACCCCTGGACACTCCAAGACAGTGGTTCTGAAAGTGAGTTCCATGAGCATGTGCCAGGCGGTCCATTGTCTGACTTAGTCATCTTTCTTAGAGAAACGTTCTTGCTGATAAGACACATAAAACTGCTTTCAGATACCAACCATGGAATGATTTGCCTGCCAGACAGTAACATTACTTCTCCTTCCTGGACTGGTCCTGTATAGTTACTTTTCTTCAAACATGCAGTATCTTTCCTTTCCAACCTAACTCCTTCACAATGTAGAATTATTTTTTTTAAGTCCACCTTGATGTCCACCTGCTGAGCCAACCCTTGGCAACAGCATTCTTGGACTTCCATGTGGACACTGACATATACTGCTTTTAAGATTATTTTCTAAGTCTGTGCGCTGTAACGGCATCTTCAAAGATTTTTTTATGGATCATTAACTAAAATCAGGGACTTTGAAGGTGCGTGAACAGAAGTATATCAAGTTTGTTGTCTTCCTTAGTTCAAATTCTAAGGGGATAAGAGCGGGAGTAGTACAGGCACTTAAGTTAAGGAGGTGCCTTCCAGGAAGCAGCCCTGTTCAGGGCTACTAACTCACTATTTAAGTCTGTGTGCCAGCTCTCTTCCTTTGCACATTGTCACAATATTTTTCACATGAGTATTGTGGAAAAAAGTGATAATTGTAATGTGGAATTTATGGTAATGAGAGGCCATTTGCCACAGATGGTCCTTCATATTTTTGAATTTGACAGAGTGGTCCTCAGTCCAGAACACTTTGAGAACCATCGATCTTAAAGATCTTAGAGTCATAAGGAGAGCTGAGGTGAAGAGAGTTCAGGGATTTGTAAAGGAGAAACAGATGAGTGGTGAGAAGAAGGTGTCACTTGGGTGTGGGTGTGTGTGTATGTGTGTGTCTGAAGAATCCATGTCTTTTTACTCTTCTATTTTTTATTTATTGATTTCAAAGTTTGCTTTCTATGAATGCCTGAAGAATATGCTAGGTTTTTCTTTAATTTTTATTGCATTTGATTAAGTCCACATTTTATTTGCAACCATCAGACCAAAGTGTCTATGAGAAGACATTGTTTAGGCAAATAGCAAACAATGTTTAAAGTGAAAGTGTTTTCAGATTAAGTAATCTGTGCTTTAAGAACTAAGAGGACTTACAGTTGAGAGTTCCTGAGAAGACTTGTAGATACACAGGATTGGCACTGGGCAAATAAGAACTGCCTCAGACCAGGGTCAGGCAGAAAAGCGCTCTCTAGTTAAAAGGACAATTGCAATGAAGAACTTCACCTCAGTGAGCTGGATGTCCAAAAGGAGAATATACATGCTGTGCTCTCCTACCTCATGTCAGATACAAAAATGGTTGCAGATCTGGGTTTACTGGATTGACTATACTTCAGGCAGATAAGCTGAAGGCCAGGCTTCAAACCTGTCTAGGCACAGTAATGGTGCTAAGGCTTTTTTAAGGTCAAAGCTTCAAAGTGTCCAGAACTGGAGGGAGGAAAACTGAAAACCTCTAGCTCCAGGGCAAAAAAAAAAAAAAAAAAAATCTTATGTATTTTAAGAATTTATGGAAATGATTAAAAAAGGAAAAAAATGAAGGAAAGGCAGGACACAAAGAAGTATAAATAGGTGTTGTCTAAAAAGTAAAAGTCCTAAAGCAAACAAATTCAATAATATTCAAACAAAAAAGATTAAACAAGCATGAGGCAAATCCAGGGATTCTAAAAACACAAAGTCAAAATTGCTGTAAACACAACAGTTTTGTCTTTTATATAGTTGGGACAGTCCTCCAGCTGCAACATCAGATGGCCCCAACTCCTTGGGAACCACATAAAGGGACAGGGCAAAGAACAACTAGCTGCTATTAACAAATGTCAGAGATGGCTGGGGTGGCGACCCGGCCGGGACACCCAGAAGGACCAGAGGAGGGCTTACGCCTTCCCCAGACCATGTGGGGGCGACCACCCTGGTACCGCTGGGGGCCATGGGTACAGAGCTTTGAAGCTCCACCCTGTAGGGGCCCGTGGTCACCGCCAGGGGGTGCCCCAATGCCTTGGAGACCCTGGACCTCAACACTTCCGCCACACCCGGAAGTGCTGGGGGGAAGAGGAACAGGGACACCCAGAGTGCTTTCGGGGATACAGCCGGCACTTCCGCCACACTGGGGCATGTCGGTGGAAGATTGCCGGGAAGCACCTGGAGCACATCTGGGTGCGGATAAAAGGGGCCGCCTCCCTTCATTCAGGACGAGAGTCGGGAGCGGAGAGGACTGTGCTGGAGAAGGCAAGGAGGCGGCCTGAAGAAGTAAGGCATTGTGTGGCCAGGACTTTGGGGACTTGTGGGGTTTTGTGGTGCACTTTACGAACTTGTAAACAGTAGAATGTATAATAAACGTGTGTGTGGTGAAACCAACGTGTCTGCCTGTCTGTGGCCGGACCAGTCCCCACACAAAATACACATTTACTAAATAATTTAATAAATATCACAATATTATATCAATGTAATAAAAACAAAAAGACAGAATACGTAATAGAATATACAAACATGCATTTAAATAATAGCAAAATACTAAGTGAACCCCACGTAAATGAGCCAGGGAAAACACCCTGGTTGTAATATAAAAATCTCCAGCTGCATTATCTTGGTTTGAATTTTAAAAATGTAAAAATGTCCATATGGAGAGAGCACAGTGTTTCAGAGTTGTACTAGGGATGTCATTTTCTTTTTACTATATTGAACATTTTGGGAACAGTGCATCCAAATCAAATTTTACGTTCAGTACCATATGTAGTAAAATGATGAGTTGCTCAACTCCAATGACAGTGCTTTTGAGATGAAAATAAAAGGACAAAATAATAATACATGACTTATAAACATTAAGATTCATTAAACAATTTAAAATTTGTAATAAATAGACAGACGGAAAGACAGACAAATAAGTAAATGCAAAAGAGCTAACAGTAGTTCTAGTCCAGGGATCTCTTTCTCTGGTCCTGGAGCACTACTTCAGCTGCAGGTTCTCATTCTAACATTTTCCTTAATTAATGACCAGTTTTTGACTGTAATTAAGCCTTTTGCCTTATTTTTACTGCTCCACCTGAGTGCTGTTAATACTGAGGGTGGGATAGTGCCTCTGCTGTTTGTTTTTTTTTTTGCTAAAGTCCATAATCAGTTGTTTTGTCTTACTGACATGCAGATGTAGACTGTTGACTTACACCAGTATGACGTCCTCTCCATTTCATGCAGGTAAGCCTGCTCATTGTTGTTGAATATCTGGCCTACCACAGCCATGTCACCATGGACACTTGACAATAATATTCAGTTCACATACAGGCATTTAGTCATATATGAACAGGGAGTACAGCAGAGAACTCAGAACACGGCCCTGTGGTGTGCCTATGTTGAGAGTGAGGGATGATGAAGTGTGGCCACCTACTCGAACCGCCTGGAGTGTGCCTGTAGAGAAATTAAAAATCCGACTGTACAATAAAGTAGGGACCCTGAGCTCGGTGATGATCTTAGAGTGCGATTTTTGAGTTAAAATGCAGAGCTATAGTCTATAAATTGCATTTGTTCATAATTTCATCTCTTGTTGTCCAAGTGGGCAAGTATTGTATAGAGGATCAATGTGATGGCATCCTCTGTGGATCTACTGGAGTGAATTGCAAGGAGAAATTAAATTTAACTGTGAGCACTGGTGCAAGCTAATTGGCACCGATCTTAAAAACACGTCCAGGAATGCTGTCTGTTCACTTTCCTGAAAGCCTACCTTAGGTCGTGTTCCGACAAAGTTTCCTCACTGAGCAGCTGTTCCAGTGAAGATGTTTTGGACCGCTAGCTGGCATTAGCGGCATTCATATCAAAGTTCACACAGAAATTGTTGAGCTCGTCTGCCAGAGCGGCGTCAGCACTTACTGTGGTGAGTAATTGGTTTACGGTTATTTATTGTCTGTAAACCATGCCACATGTTCTTAGGATTGGACTATTCAAATTACGAGGGGGCTTTGTAATGGTCCATATTCCCAGACACAAGGCCTGAGTTGTATGCAGTGGTTCATGCGTTTAATGCATTACGAATTGTTTTATCCATCCATGGCTTATGGTTTGGGTAAGTTCTAATGATGACTTTTGGTTTTATTTCATTTGCCAGAAATCCAATATAGGAGGTCTCAGCTTCCGTAAACACATTGACGTCATCATTTAAGCTGTGCTTGAATATATCCCAGTCAGCAATGTTAAGCGCATCCTGCAAAACTGCCTCTGATTGGTCTGTCCATTGTGTGACTGGAGTTTCTTGCATTAACTTTAGTTTGTGTCTGGGCAATAAGAAATACAGTGAAATGGTTAGATTTGCACAAAGGAGCCAGCATTTGTAGATGAGGCCCTCTTTAAATGGTGAACAACAATGATCCAGTGTCCTGTGCTCCCTGGTATAACATGTAATGTTCTAAAATCCATGATATGATTGTTTGTGTAGAGTGCTGATAAGGACGATTAAATAGTAATAAATATTTGCAACAGGAGCACCTAAATCAGGAAATATTGTGAAAGTTAACAATTTGATATAAGTGAGTATAGTGATAAGTGAAACAATTTGCAGCAAAACTTAGTGTTTCATGATGCTATAAAATTCAAATAAGAAATTGTGTTTTGCTACCATCAAAATTTATGCCATTCATACAAAGAGAAAGGGGTTTAGATCCTGTCTGGATATAAGAAAGTGTGGTTCAGTGGTTAAGGCCTTGAACTTCAAACTCATGACAATATGTGACCATCATTCGGTCTGTACTCCAATTGGAAAACCAAAAGAAATGCAACCAATTGTATCATAAATGTTGTAAGTTGCCTTGGATAAAGGTGTCTGCCAAATAAGTAAATGGCTGGAAGGGTTTTCATGCAGTTATTCTGCTTGCATATCCCTGTGTCATTTAATATTTACAGTACAGGCCAAAAGTTTGGACACACCTCCTCATTCAATGTGTTTTCTTTATTTTCATGA
>JANRMT010028174.1:49784598-49845388 GCA_026402145.1 Polypterus bichir lapradei | reverse complement strand
AGGGGGCAATTACTTTTTCACACAGGGCCATGTAGGTTTGGATTTTTTTTTCTCCCTAAATAATAAAAACCATCATTTAAAAACTGCATTTTGTGTTTACTTGTGTTATATTTGACTAATGGTTACATGTGTTTGATGATCAGAAACATTTTGTGTGACAAACATGCAAAAGAATAAGAAATCAGGAAGGGGGCAAATAGTTTTTCACACCACTGTATATATTAGATGCAACACGGGTTGAGTGGGCATCTCCGCCAGAAGAGGGGATGGTTTTTTACCCAAATGGGAAGCTCCAAACAGGTTAATAGGCATACCAGCAGGGGAGGAGAAAGGGATCAGATCCAGCAGAAAGGACCAGATAGGATAGACGAACAGCTCACTGGGGACTTTTTACTCCCTCAGCATGTTAGATGTCAGCGGCTCTGGATAGCGGTGTCCAATATGGAACCAGTAGGGCATGCTGGGAAGTGTAGTCCAGCAACTCAGCTCTGCTGGAGCCCCTGGGTGCCAAAAGGGGGCACTGCAGGGAGATGCACCCCTAAAATGGGAATTCCTTATGACCCAGAAGTATTACCATCGGGCAGTGGCCCTAACCCCAGAAGTACTCCCAGATCCCTAATAAAAGGAACCGCACTCCCTTGTCCAGGTGGGTCAAAGCTGGGAGGCAGGAAGGCAACTCTGAACTGGAGGAGCGCTGTGCAGTGGTGAGAGTAGTTGGAAGGAGAAGAGATTATTGTAGGGAAGAGAAACCTGTGCTTGTGCTATTTTGAAGGATTGTGAGAAGGAATTCTGGTTAATAAACCATCCTTAATTCAAACCCGGGCATCTTGGTGTTTTCGTTTTAGAGTTTGGAGCTTATTGTTGACCCGGTATCCTTTGGAACATATATATAGCTACAACAGGATTATTGAAGGATCAAGGTAGACAGAGGACAGAATGTGCACAGGATATAAGAATAATAAGGGAATTCAAAATGATGAAAGAATAAACTATTGAGTTGTATGTAAACAGATTCCACCAGAGGACAGTAAAGAGTAGGGCGTATCTTGATGTCCTAGCTCAGAGGTGCCCAACTCCAGTCCTGGAGGGTCGCAGTGGCTGCAGGTTTTCATTCTAACCCTTTTCTTAATTACTGACCTGTTTTTTCTGCTAATTAACTTCTTTTGAATTCATTTTATTTGACTTGTTCTTGAAAACCCAGACCCCTTTAATTGTTTCTTTTTCCTTAATTAGCAGCCAAACAATCATGAAATACAACATGAGCCAAAACAGGACCAGCAAACTGTAACCATCATACAGTATCTGAAAATAAGTATCTGCGGCCCTCCAGGACTGGAGTTGGGCACCCCTGTCCTAGCTAAACAGCCTACCACATCCTAGTCAATTTGGCCTCCTAATTATCCCCTGTCCATAACTGGCTACCTATAGCTCTCACTCCTTAACCACCTATTACCTAATGTGGGGTGAAAGTACAGGTGCACAAATGGATGCTACCACATCATCCACATGTATGCCACACATTGGTGGTGAATGAAGTTGCTACAGACTCCTAAAGTGCCGTAAAGAGCTTTTAGTAGTGAGAAAAGCACTATGTAAATGTAGACAAAAACAAATGAATGCAAGGAAACTGTAAATAGCAGTGGACAAAACAAACTAGTATTTAAGAAAACATGGAACAACGTCAAAAAGCAAATGAAGGGGCGAAGTGGAGCTCCAGAGGTTAAAAAACAATATCCAACCTATTTAAAGTGCATCACTTCATCACATATGTCATGCATCTGTTTAACGAAAATATTATACTCTCCATCCCTTTCAGCTTTTGTTAATGGGTCTGAAACTTCATCTTCTCTTTCTTTTCTAAAGCCAGTATAACAGGTACAGCTCTTCTTCCATCAGCAGAGTCTCATTTAGCATAGCCATCTTTTGCTAAACAATCGTGTATACAATGTATTTTCTCTGTCTGTGAAATTGTTAGGCATGCAATATTGACTAAACAATGCCACCTAATGACTAGGAGAATATCGGCGCGCCAATCAAATGTGCCATCACAAGTATAAATGTGTTTACCTCACTAACAGCATGTCCGCTTTGCACTTAGCAGGACAACTAAAGACACGGATATGACAATACAGTGCATCCGGAAAGTATTCACAGCGCATCACTTTTTCCACATTTTGTTATGTTACAGCCTTATTACAAAATGGATTAAATTAATTTTTTTCCTCAGAACTCTACACACAACGCCCCATAATGACAACGTGAAAAAAGTTTACTTGAGATTTTTGCAAATTTATTAAAAATAAAAAAATTGAGAAAACACATGTACTGTACATAAGTATTCACAGCCTTTGCCATGAAGCTCAAAATTGAGCTCAGGTGCATCCTGTTTCCCCTGATCATCCTTGAGATGTTTCTGCAGCTTAAGTGGAGTCCACCTTTGGTAAATTCAGTTGATTGGACATGATTTGGAAAGGCACACACCTGTCTATATAAGCTCCCACAGTTGACAGTTCATGTCAGAGCACAAACCAAGCATGAAGTCAAAGGAATTGTCTGTAGACCTCCGAGACAGGATTGTCTCGAGACACAAATCTGAGGAAGGTTACAGAAAAGTTTCTGCTGCTTTGAAGGTCCCAATGAGCACAGTGGCCTCCATCATCCGTAAGTGGAAGAAGTTCGAAACCACCAGGACTCTTCCTAGAGCTGGCCGGCCATCTAACCTGAGCAATTGGGGGAGAAGGGCCTTAGTCAGGGAGGTGACCAAGAACCCGATGGTCACTCTGTCAGAGCTCCAGATGTCCTCTGTGGAGAGAGCAGAACTTTCCAGAAGGACAACCATCTCTGCAGCAATCCACCAATCAGGCCTGTATGGTAGAGTGGCCAGACGGAAGCCACTCCTTAGTAAAAGGCACATGGCAGCACACCTGGAGTTTGCCAAAAGGCACCTGAAGGACTCTCAGACCATGAGAAACAAAATTCTCTGGTCTGATGAGACAAAGATTGAACTCTTTGGTGTGAATGCCAGGCGTCACGTTTGGAGGAAACCAGGCACCGCTCATCACCAGGCCAATACCATCCCTACAGTGAAGCATGGTGGTGGCAGCATCATGCTGTGGGGATGTTTTTCAGCGGCAGGAACTGGGAGACTAGTCAGGATAAAGGGAAAGATGACTGCAGCAATGTACAGAGACATCCTGGATGAAAACCTGCTCCAGAGCGCTCTTGACCTCAGACTGGGGCGACAACAACAACAACAACATTTATTTATATAGCACATTTTCATACAAAAAGTAGCTCAAAGTGCTTTACATAATGAAGAATAGAAAAATAAAAGACACAGTAAGAAAATAAAATAAGTCAACATTAATTAACATAGAATAAGAGTAAGGTCCGATGGCCAGGGTGGACAGAAAAAACAAAAAAAAACTCCAGACGGCTGGAGAAAAAAATAAAATCTGTAGGGATTCCAGACCATTAGACTGCCCAGTCCCCTCTGGGGACCACGACGGTTCATCTTTCAGCAGGACAACGACCCTAAGCACACAGCCAAGATATCAAAGGAGTGGCTTCAGGACAACTCTGTGAATGTCTTTGAGTGGCCCAGCCAGAGCCCAGACTTGAATCCGATTGAACATCTCTGGAGAGATCTTAAAATGGCTGTGCACCGACGCTTCCCATCTAACCTCATGGAGTTTGAGAGGTGCTGCAAAGAGGAATGGGCGAAACTGGCCAAGGATAGGTGTGCCAAGCTTGTGGTATCATATTCAAAAAGACTTAAGGCTGTAATTGCTGCCAAAGGTGCATCGACAAAGTACTGAGCAAAGGCTGTGAATACTTATGTACATGTGATTTCTCAGTTTTTTTATTTTTAATAAATTTGCAAAAACCTCAAGTAAACTTTTTTCACGTTGTCATTATGTGTTGTGTGTAGAATTCTGAGGAAAAAAATGAATTTAATCCATTTTGGAATAAGGCTGTAACATAACAAAATGTGGAAAAAGTGATGCGCTGTGAATACTTTCCGGATGCACTGTATGTGAGTCAAATATAAGTAATTAGTTTGAATTAAATTAAGTTGCTGTACATGTACAATAACATACGAAACACAGACTAAATGGTTATTTCTCCAAGTCTCAATAACCGACTAACTTTTGAATCGGTCTTTTCATCCTCACTAAAGGCAGCCTTTTCTCACTTACTCTTTCCTTTTCTTCTTTCATCTGCCCTGACTTTGTTCCATCCATCCCCTCCTATATACAGGGTGATTCAAAAAGATTCATCCAATTTCAAAGTGCCATATTTTTACAACTGTGAGGCGCCTAGGAACCAATCACATACCAATTGAAAGAAGGGGTCATAGGGTTTCTGACTGTCACCAGCATTTCTTAACAATGAGCTCCCTCATCGTTGGATTGGCCGTAAAGGAGCCCACAATTTGCCACTTCACTTCTGGTCCCCAAGATCGCCAGATCTCACACCATGTGACCTTTTTTTTGTGGGGGGTACATTAAGGATTCTGTTTAGGTGCCACCACTCCCAACAACACTGAATGATCTCCACGAGTACAGTGACACCCAACATACGCAATCGAGTATGGGATGAATTTGACTATTGCGTTGATATTGCCCATACAGCTGGATGAGGTCATATTGAGCACTAACAAAATTACACAATAAACTTTACAACTGAAATAAATAATTTTGAAATTAGATGAATCTTTTTGAATCACCCTGTATGTTGCCTGCTTTTTCTTTTTTCTGTTGCACACCCGATGAAGACTCTGCAGCTGAAACCTTTTTTCAGAGTGGAAATAATTTTTTTTTCTCCTTTGCAGTTACACAATGATACAACCCTACACTAATGTAATGTATGCACTGAAGTATGTCATCCTAATATACAGGGTGGTCCACATCTAATTATGCAGATCCAGATCGTCTGGATGACTTTGATTTATGCGGGGACGATTCCAGTTCCAGACAATTCTTCATGTCATCAGTTCGCACACTTTTCGATGGTCCAGGATTTTTCGGGTGATTTTCTATGTAATAAACTTAATAAGTTATAGCGTAATGAAAATTGCATAAGTAGATCTGGACCACCCTAAAGAAACGTATATAGAAACTGAAAAAATGTACTAAGATTTAAATTTTAAACATTGTATTATCAATTTTTCTCTTAATTTTTGTGTTAACAGTTTGTGCTTTAAATCGTGCTAAAACATAAAGAAGAAGGCTTGGATTGTGGAATTTTTTTGTGTACACATTAATGCTCAAACCTTTAAAGAAGCTACAGCAATATTGAAAAATGCAACTTTTTATTGCATTTTGGCTATTAAATGTTATTCTCAGCTTGGATAATCTCTGTATTATTTATTTGTAAGATATTCCTATACTCTAGGATTATTTGTGCCTATATTTGAGGGTTTTTCTGTATTAGATTTTTTTCAGTTTGACAATTTGACTATATGATTGACTTCTTACTGTAAATATGTTGTGTTTTTAATACTTTTCCACTTGAAATTTTATTTATTGTATCATATATTTTCTATATATTTATTTTTGTAAATATGTTTAATTTTATTTTTTAGTTTATGTATTTATCATTTTCTGTGATGTTTATCCAGCATTCCAGCATAGCTCTGCACTTTTTTGGACTTTTTTCAGTACAGATTGATTTACTACAGCCTTTATATTTATTCATCCAAATCTCTCTCTTTTTTTTTTCAAGTTATGCAATCTGTTTTATTTCTATTTAAAAAATAATCCTACAAGATGAATTTTTTACTTATTTTATTGTAATATATTGCAAGATTCCAACCGACATTTCTTCAATTTTTGATTTTTTTAAAGTAGTAATTGCACTCCCTTAGATAGTAATTTTGGCCATGATAAAGGATGGCAGTCTATGACTACTGATCTACAGGTAGAAAGACCCACAGCTATTTTCCACTGAACACGGTAAGTGCAGTAAAAAACAAAATGTTAAATGTTAATCTGTTCTTATAAGGGGCACTTTCTCTTGAGAGCTCAGCGCACAGTACAATAAATGAAGACATGGTATGATTTGATAGGATATAGCATTATATCCACATTAGGAGAACACTGATCCAGGGTCAAAATACCATTCAGCTCCTATAAGAGCAATTTGTTAGTTACTTAGCTTATGTTAAATTGATAGATATATTTTCTTAGTCATGTTAAAATGTTTGCCTATATATTAATGCATAGTCTACAGGTGAGTCTATTATATCCCCCACAAGCTAAACTGAAATGGAATATTCTAATTGTTTCTTGTCCCTCTGACTAGAGATTAGTGCCAGTTTATGATCTGCCTTGCAGTTGGTAAGACATGGATGGCACACTGTTTTCAAACTGTATCCCGTAATGTATCATACTGACCATACTGAATGGGCCATACATATGGACCGCACTGAATGTAATTTTGCCATAGAGAAATGATACAAACTTTAAATAGAGAAAGTAACTTAACAAGAAAAAGCTAAGCTTGTAGAAGAAACATTTTTTCTTTTTTGCCTTTTATACCTTGTGTGTGTAATAACGTTTTTCTCTATTTTTGTGTGAACTGTTTACCTTTGAATTGTCACTAAACAAAATGCCTAAGAGGGAACATTCTTCAAAAGGCAGCCTGTTACAGCTTGGTCAGAGAAACAAAGAATTTACAAACTACTGAATTTACATACACTGTCAATCAATGCATACATTTGCTCTGGTTGGTTCGTTGGTTTACACCCAAATGGCTTATATAAAATAAAAGTCTGTTATATTATATTCTGGTTCTTGTTATACCTTTGAGATAATCCACCACCCTTGAAATTTCTGTGCATATAACAACTGTCCATTCTGGTTCTTTACAGGACATCAGCTGATTTCTTAGTCATTTTTTAGTACATTTTGTTTTTCACTTGACCTGTATTTGGTTTCCTGTCTGCAAAAGTTTCTGACATGTACAGTATTAACCTTTTATACTGTTTCTTTAAGATAATTTCTATGCTACCCTAAAATTTCTTCCACAGTTCCCAGTCCCCACCAGTAAAATAGTGCAAAGATGCAGGCAGAAAAGCAGGCTTAATAAATTTTAATTACAAAGCATTATTCATATAGCGGCGGCATGGTGGTGCTGTGGGTAGCGCTGCTGCCTCGCAGTTAAGAGACCGGGGTTCACTTCCCGGGTCCTCCCAGCGTGGAGTTTGCATGTTCTCCCTATGTCTGCGTGGGTTTCCTCCGGGTGCTCCGGTTTCCTCCCACAGTCCAAAGACATGCAGGTTAGGTGCATTGGCGATTCTAAATTGTCCCTAGTGCATGCTTGGTGTGGGTGTGTGTGTGTGTGTGCCCTGTGGTGGGCTGGCGCCCTGCCTGGGGTTTGTTTCCTGCCTTGTGCCCTGTATTGGCTGGGATTGGCTCCAGCAGACTTTACAAGTCTTTACAAAAGTTCACTTTTTATACATTAGAAGAAATGTAAAGTTCTGCTTCTTGCTACAATAGTTCCTAATTTTCATATATTGAAATCGCTGCTTCACTTTAGCATTTAGGGTCTCTGTCCTCTTTTTTCAGTTGTCATTATTTGGATAAAATACAGTATATAATGCGAAGCTGACTGACTGACTCACTCACTCATCAACAGAAACACTATTTCCCATTTAACTAAAGAGTTGAAATTTGAGATGATGGTACATCTAGGGCAGTAAGTATCCACTAAGAAAGGATATTTTGATATATCAGTACTTAGTGGTTAAAAATTAATACCCCTAAATCTCAAAAACACCTTGACAGATTGATTAAAATATGGTGACGCTGTAGAGAAAAACAAAACTAATTGACGTGTTTTTCTTTATTTGTTGAAAATTGTTATTGATAATGCTCAAGCGATAGGAACATTCTAACACACAACATCCCATTGTTTCGCCACAGTGTTCACTGTAATCTCATGCTGGGTATGCTGGTTTATGCTAATGACAGTCATCTGTAGTAGTGAAATAAAAGGAGCAAAGTGTGTCAAAGCTCAAAGAAGACATATTTAACAAGTGCTTAACAGGCGTTGTGGCTGTGAACATAGTCAATTTCACCCACCTGATACAGTAAGAAAGTATTTCATTAATATATATTTATTATATTACCCCTTACCCCTTCATCTATTCTGCAATCTCATGTAGCTGCCAAAGTGGGCACTACAATTCCAATGACCCGGAGTACTGCTCCACACAGTTTCATCAGCGTCAACAAAGTTCATATAAGTGCATTGACAAACTCTGACTTCTTCAAATGTAACAGCTGCTGTTTTTTTTTTCTCAGCCACTTTGGCATAACAATATCATTGTCTCACTGGATTACAGTGTTTATCATAGAAAGTGTTTCTTAACCTTTGTAGTTTTTGAACCCAGTTTGACATTTTTAAGTTCCTTGATGACCCGCAACATTTCAAGAGAGGGAGTGTTTCCCACTTGTGAATCAAGCATGATTCAAAGGGGAAGCCGCCATGGTGAGATGGTCACAGTTAGAAACGGGGAAAAATATTGCACAGTGTTGCCTATCGCTCTAACGGACCAAGGGTTTTTCTCATTTGTACTTTAGAACAGTAAAACAATCTAGACAGGAATAGGCCATTCAGTCAAACAAAGCTCACTAGTTCTATCCACTTAATTCTTCTAAAATAAAATATGTCAAGCTAGGAAAGTTCCTAATTTCCTACCGTCTACCACAGTACTTGGTAACTTATTCCATGTGTCTTTGGTTCTCTGTGTAAAGAAAACCTTCCCAATGTTTGTGTGAAATTTACCCTTAACAAGTTTCCAGCTGTGGCCCTTTCTTCTGGATGAACTCATTTTAAAGTAACTGCCTCGATCCACTGTATTAATTCCCTTCATAATTTTAAACATTTCAATCATGTCTCCTCTTAATTTTATTTTGCTTGGAATTGGAAAGGCTCAGCTCTTTTAATCTTTCCTCATAATTCATCCTCTGTAACCCTGGAATCAACCTAGTCGCTCTTCTCTGGACCTTTTCTAGCACTGCTACGTACATTTTGCAGCCTGGAGACCAAAACTGCACACACTACTCCAGATGAGTACGCAGGTAGCATGTAATGAAGTGATAAAATTTGAACAGATGTTTTAGGCATTCATCCATCCCTCCATCTTCCTAACCTATTTATCCAGGGCAGGGCAGCAGGGCAGTGGGGCAGGTTAAACTTATCCCACAAAGCATAGGACAAAATGCAGGAATGATAACAGGACAGGGCGCAAGTCACTTGCAAGGTAAACACACAAACACGCTATTGCCAATTTAACAATAACAGTTCATCTATTTTATTTTTTTTTTAATTGGGAAAGTTCAAAGTGTAGGAAGCTTTACTCTTAAAAATCTAAGGCTTGTGTTAAAATGCAATGTAATCAATTCATTTCAGATTTGCAAGTACAATGAAACTCTTATGCGTGCTGTTCATGATGGCACTGCCACACAGCATGAATCTCGCTCCATAGGCTATGTAAAATAACAACACAGAATATAACTGGCAAAGAGCAAGTCCCGGTTAGGAAAACACATATAATTTGAGCACACATCTGTCTGTTATTGCAAAATGTTTACAAAGATGGGAGGGTTTTGCCATAACTTCTCCCATCTAATGCACTACGAGGAGAGAAGTGAGCAAGAAACATATCGTTAAGAAAATAATACCAAAAATGTGTAATAAAATATTTTATTTCCAATTTAGTCTTTTTGTCAAAAACAGGCTTCAGAAAGGCAAAAGGCGCATTTTCTTATATCAAAATCTTTGCTTCTTCAAAGTAGACATATCGGTACGTTATAAAGCTTTTTTTACAATGGGACCCCAATACTCATTAGCTCTGTAAGTTCCAATCTTAGAAAGTTAATATTAATGTTAAATTCACATCTAATTTCAGTAGAATATCTGTTTCTCATATTTACTTAGTTTATGTTATAGTCTTTTACCCCCTGTATGTTAACATGAAATAGAACTTTCTTTGCTATATCTGTAAAACTGGAGATTTGCATACAGTTTTCTGACCATACCTTCTACATGTAATATGAGTGTACGACCAAACTTAGAAAGAAATAAGCTTTAAACATAAGCTTTTCTTAAAAAATAAATTTTCTTTAATATAAATTTTTCTCTATTTTTTGTGTGAACTGTTTTGCTTTAAATATTACTAATAATTTTAAAACGGAGATACTTGGTCTGTGGTATTATTTGAACACGCGTCACATTCATGCCAGGACTTTCCTATGAAGCAAACTAAATGCTGCTGAACTTTGGTGACTTTGGATAAACACATCTACAAGCTCAATTATAATATTTAAGTGCAGGCTATTTATTTTTTAAAATGTATAAAATATGATTCACTTTAGGACACAGTTTCATGTGTCAAACTAATACTTATTATGATTGTAAAGAAATAACTTCAACTTGAAAAATACTGAACTTACATTGTCATTTTGGACCTGATTGGTTTTCTTTATATACTCTCAGACCAAATATCGTGGGCTCTTTTCATTTGTCACCAGAGCCTTTTCATTCTCTCGAGGTGCCTACTTTATAGTTTTTAGTACACTAGCAACAAAACTTTTTCAAATTCCCTTTTCTTTCCAGTAAATGTAGCAAACAGTGGACTCATTCATGGCCTAACGATGGTGATGAAGGAGGTTATTGATTGTTTTGGGGTAATATATGAATAAGGGATGATTGTATTTTATACATATGAAACATTAAAAGGGATACAAAAGGGATGTATATATATATATAGAGAGAGAGAGAGAGAGAGAGAGAGAGAGAGTCATATTAATCCAAAGAAAGATCCAAGTCTTCAATGTTTGTATTAATGAGCTGGGTCAGCATGGTGGCAAAGCTTTTAACACTGGTGTCTTAGTGGCTCCATTGCTACTTGGTATGCCGTCTATGGGGACTTTGTATATTCTTATTCATGTTTACACAGGTTTTCTACAGTGACATATGCCTCCTCCATAAGTCCAAAAACATGTAGTTTTTTTGATTTTAGAATCTAATCTTAATTTCAAAATGAATTAGCATGGGTGTGTTTGTCAATGTTGTCCCATCTTCTTTACAATCAGTGATTCCGCAGAGAAACCTGTTCTAGATGAAGAAGGTTAAAAATCTTGGTGGGTTCTGCCTTTGCACATCTAGCTTGTGAAACTACTAAAATAAAAGTGCTTTGAATACTGTTTTACTCTTAAGGTTTAATCGAGCTATTGAACTCAGCATGAAATTCCTGCTGGTTTTTCTGTGAGAAAAATGTAACACTGGACGTGAATTTCTTATATTCTCCTTCATCTGTCTCCCAGGTGCAATAAAAATTTGATTTCTTGCCTTTAGGTCTATTTTATTAATAACAATCAGAATAATTTATAAAGCTACTGACTTTTTCTACCACGATTTTAAAATGTATTGCTTAACTCTGTCGAATCATATAAATTGTCTTAGATGAAAACCTGAAGACCGTGTGCGAAGCTGCATATAAATAAAATAAACTGTCCACCAGGTTGTCTGATTACCAACTCCCAAATAGACAGAGAAAAAAAAAACTTTAAAATAAAGCCACAAAGCTTACTTCTATATTTTTATCATCACATGCAAAACGAGCTCAAAAATGTACAAATGGATATGCTTAAAAAGGCAAACTTGTAACTAACTAATAAACTAAGAAAGTCCCAATAATGTAACTTCTGTCAAAAAACAGAGCAGAGGTCAGAAATCCAGTGAACAATAAACCATAAATCACAGGAAATACAAGAGAATTCACCATAGCAAGTGTAAAAGAATTTGACCTGTGGGTTTCCTAGCTTTAATAGAGTTTTGGCTGGGTCAACACAGAGACCGATAGGTGGCCCCTCCTCTTAGAGGACCACCTACAAAACACAAGTGACCACACAAACTACACAATAATGAAAAATTATTAAACACAGAGAAAGCACTTGAAATTAAACAAAGAAGATATAAGAAAAGGAACTTGAGCAGTGAATCAGTGGCCTGATTCTGTTTTACCAACATCAGATTCAAGTTGGGCAGTTTCAAACTGAAAATACTGAATTGTCGGTTTCCATTATTTTCTATTGTATTACTTAAACAACAAAATAGCTTACCCCAGTAGTGCACTAGGATTTCACGAAAGGGTGGGCCTAAATTTGTCATGTGTGTGCCAAGTATTATTTTTATTACGGTTAAATGTAAGTTCATAAAAAAAAAAGAGTTTTTTACAGGTGAGACCTCTAGTCCTACAGTGGCTCTGATGGGTAAAACACCACAAAAATAAATAAACAGAGTGAAATTAACAATAAAAAGTGAGAGCATCAAATTTTCAAGGAATAACATTAAATTAACAATAAAACCTGAGAGCATGAAATTAACAATAAATGTCAAAGCCACCATATTAGACTTATCGATTTCAAATCAGGTTCCATCTGTTACAAGTCCAGTCATACTAACGTAAATGGCATTTTTTTTGCATGTCTAATTTATATCCACTTACAAATGATGAAGATAAATTGAATGCCTACCTTTTGTTAATACATAAGACATTACAAAACATCGCAAAGCACAAATGGCCAAATAATGTCTGTTATAATTTTGACAAGTTTAGCATTATGTAACAGGAAACAGTTAACATTTTGACATCCCTTTCAGTTTGTGTATGCATATTTAGCTGTAATATTTGTGCACCACAGGTAAATTAATGGAAGGAATTATTATGGGAAAGATTGAGAAACTTTTGACAAGACCAGGGGACTCATGCATAAGGCCGTGCGTAGAATTCACACTATAACATGGCGTAAGGATAAAAGCGGAAATGTGCGTACGTTCAAAAAAATCCAGATGTATAAATCTGTGCGAACGCCAACTTCCAGGTTCTTCCACTCCATAAATCCCGGTCAGCGTGAAAAGTAACGCATGTGCACACACCTGCTGCCACTCAGAAACTCCTCCCAGACTTAGGCCTCTTTAAATATGCAAATCAATATAAATAACCCTTAAGCTCAGCGTTCTGTGAAAAGGCAAATGGCAAAAGCACAGAGGGAAATAGAAGAATTTCAGAGGATACCAAGTGGACGCAAAGAAAAAAGTACTATTTGTTGGGTTAAACAGTGGTATAAACAACAAAAGGAAGCTGATCGAGTGACATTGAGTGTCAGAGAAAGCTCAAGCTCACAAAGTCACACAGTGCCCAAAATAAAAAAAGAAGTTGTCAGATATCAAATTCGCCATGAAAAGGCGAGTCGTAGCCCACCATCTGAGTGTCATATGAAAGCTTATTAGGGTACAGAGAAAAGAAAAACAAAATATGGACACAGTGGGAAAAATGCTCAAAATGTCAACTTTAATCTCAAAATTTCCACTTTAATCACGTAGTTTATTTTGTCATTAAAGCAGAACATCATAAACTTCATCTTAAAATAGTTTAATTTACTAGTTTCTCAAATCCCATCGCAACTAAAGTAGCATGTTAAATGCTTTGTTTTGTATGTGTTCTTCTATGTGGTCTATGTGTGTGAATCACTACGTGCTTCTTAAACGGGCTTTCTCTTCCTCCAGCAGGACACAGAATCCATTACATTCATGATATTAAAGCTCTCTGAATAATTAAAATACTGAGATGTATATTTGATATCATTTTCATGATGATAGAAGTTAAATCATGTTATTAAACATGGGAACAAGGTGGTGCAGTGATAGTGACGAGCTGGTGCCCTGTCCAGAGTTTGTTCCTGCCTCACGCAAGATGCTTGCTGCACCATGGGCGACCTTCAATGAAATAATTTATTGCAGCAGTCTCTTTCAAACGTACTAATCTCCAATTCCTGTCCTTCCTTTTCTTTCTCCAAGTAACCAATCATCACATAATTAGCTCTGTAATAAATGTTAAGCCATCTGAAAGCTTAGAACACTGATTCTTCAAAACTTTTAAGGAACATTGAAATATCTTTGTAGTACATGTTTAATTATTCTATCCATCTATCCTTCCAGTGTTGTGCCAGCCCCAGCAAGAATACAGCGTGAGGCAGGAACAATCCCTGAACTAGCTAACACTGCGACACCGTGTCCTCACATGTTTAATTATTAACAATACAGATTATTTAAATGATGTTAACATTTTATCTGTTTAATGTAATAAATACATTTTGCTGCATTTCATCTTAAAAATATCGTCATCATATGTAAATATGCGCTTTTCAAAGTGGCTCAGGTTATGCAATATTATAGTTCTTGGGATGAAACTGTTTCTGAACTGCGAGGTTAGTACAGGAAAGGCTATGAAGTGTTTGCCGCATGCAAGCAGTTCAAATAGGCATCATGGCTGAGGCAGCGTGTGCTTGATGCTGTATACTGATAATTCACTTTCCGATCAGCTGCTGTAGAGCTGTGATTCCACACTCAGATACAATAATATAAATAATCCGAGTGGTGCAGTGAGAGTAATATGGAAAAAGATGATCCGCTGTGGCAACCCCTAATGGGAGCAGCTGAAAGAAGAAGAAGAAGAAGAAGAAGAAGGTGCAGTGAGAGTATCAACGTTAAAGCAGCTATGGTATTTGGAATAGTTTGGTCATTCCGTGGACCATTATATTTTTATGGGTTAATTACAATCAGATGCCGTAAACTAATAAACAATATGCGGTTAATTTCAGAGTATTTATTAAAGCTGCGTCAGGGATGTGGATCTCTAAAAGAAAGGGAAACCAACACTGGAACAAAAGCACTGCTTTGATGCTGAGTGCCGGCAGTTTGCAAAACCGAGGAGAGAACTTGCGTATGCCAGGGTTTGAGCTAGCGTGAAAATGTGCGTGGCTTTACACCAAGTTTAGGCTTTATACATCACAATTTAGGTGTGGAAATGGGAGTATGCAATATTTTTGTACGTACGCACTGTTTATACATGAGGCCCCATGAGTTTTACTAAATAGTCAGCATGAGTTCAGAAGAGGGAGGCTCTGTTTTACCAACATGCTGGAATTCTATGAGAAAGCAACAAAAGGATACAACAACAACATTTATTTATATAGCACATTATCATACAAATAATGTAGCTCAAAGTGCTTTACATGATGAAGAAAGAGAAAAAAGACTAAGTAAGAATTAAAATAAGAGAACACTAATTAACATAGAATAAAAGTAAGGTCCGATGGCCAGGGAGGACAGAAAAAGCAAAAAAACTCCAGACGGCTGGAGAAAAAATAAAATCTGCAGGGGTTCCAGGCCATTAGACCGCCCAGCCTCCTCTAGGCATTCTACCTAACATAAATAATCAGTCCTCATTGTATTCAGGGTTCTCATGGAAGGACTTGATGATGACGGTCACGTGGACTTCTGGTCTTTAATCCATCAATGTAGGGACATCACAGTGCTTTGATTAGGTGATGGTGGCACAGGTCGCCACCCCAGAAAACCGGAAAAAGAGCAGAAGAGAGAGTAGGGGTTAGTACGGATTTTGGAGTAACCATGAATAGTAATGATAATTAATTGAATGAACAGAGCATCAGGATTAAACCAAGATGAAGCTATGAGAAAGCCATGTTAAAGTAATGTGTTTTCAGCAGTATTTTAAAGTGCTCCACTGTATTAGCCTGACAAATTTCTATTGGCAGGCTATTCCAGATTTTAAGTGCATAATAGCAAAAGGCCGCCTCACCACTTCTTTTAAGTTTAGCTCTTGGAATTTTAAGCAGACACTCATTTGAAGATCTAATGTTACGATTTGGAATATAAGGTGTCAGACATTCCGATATATAAGATGGAATGAGATTATTTAAGGCTTTGTAAACCATAAGCAGTATTCTAAAGTCAATTCTGAATAACACAGGTAACCAGTGTAGTGACATCAAAACTGGATTTTTTTCCTAGTTAGGATTTTAGCAGCTGCATTCTGCACTAGTTGCAAACAATTTATGTCTTTTTTGGGTAGTCCTGAGAGAAGTGCGTCACAGTAATCTAGTCAACTGAAAACAAAAGCGTGAACTAATTTCTCAGCATCTTTCAATGATATTAGATGTCTAACTTTTGCTATATTTCTTAAGTGAAAAAATGCTGTCCTAGTGGTCTGAAGAATATGTGATTTAAAATTCAGGTTACAGTCAACAGTTACCCCTAAATTCTTTACCTCCATCTTGACATTTAATCCTAATGCATCAAGTTTATTTCTAATAACCTCATTATATCCATTATTTCCAATCACTAAAATGTCTGTTTTCTCTTTATCTAGGTTGAGAAAATTAGTACTCATCCATTTAGAAATACAAGTAAGACATTGTGATAATCCGACCTAATGGAATCATGTACACCGAAAAGAGCAGCAGACCCATTGAGTATAATGTGTCTTTGAGTTATAATTACCACAACTAATAAAGAATTTTCTACCTGCCAGGTAGGATTCAAACCAATTTAAGACACTGCCAGAGATGCCCACCCATTGAACAAGGCGATTTCTAAGAATATTGGTTTCAAATGCGGCACTCAGATCTAAGAGAATGAGAAGAGATAAATGGCCTCTGTCTGCATTTACCCGCAAGTCATTTACTACTATAACAAGTGCAGTTTCTGTGCTGTGATTTGTTCTGAAAACTGACTGAAACTTATCAAGAATAGCATGTTTATTGAGGTGGTCATTTAGCTGCATAATGACTGCCTTCTCTAGAATTACACTTAAGAAAGGCAGGTTAGAAATGGGTCTAAAATTTTCAAAAGCAGAGGAGTCAAGATTATTTTTCTTGAGTAGGGGTTTAACTACAGCAGCCTTAAGACAGACTGGGAAGACCCCTGTATCTAATGGCGAGTTTACTATGTCAAAAATACTATCAATTAGCACGCCCGATACTTCTTTGAAAAAACTTGTTGGTATTGGGTCAAGGATGCAGGTGGATGGTCTCAGTTGAGAAATTATTTTATATAAATCAGGTAAATCTATCCCGGTGAAAGAATTAAATTTGTTTATAACGGAGTACTGGGGCTTAGGAGGATCCGCAGTCTTGGGGAGATATACTATATTATTTCTAATATCATTCATTTTTTGATTGAACAATACAGCAATAGCCTCACAAGTTTTACTGGAAGTATTTTGGAGGCATTCCTTTGAGTTACCTGGGTTTAGCAGACGATCAATCGTAGAGAATAAGACTCTGGGATTACTAGCAATGTTATTTATAATTCTAGAGAAATACAGTAGCAGCGCCTCTCAAGATGGACTGTGTTATTGTATTCAATTATTTTAACCTTCAATATCTCATAGTGGATACTTAGTTTAGTTGTGCTCCATTTACGCTCAGCTGTCCAGCATGTTCTCCTTAAAACAGACACTCTTTGGGTCTTCCATGGTGTAACAATGCTAGAAGATTTTTTAACTGTCTTTTCAGGTGCGATTATGTCAGCAGCAGCTCTCATCTTAGTAATAAATTCTTCCACCTTACTATTTACATTATCCTCGCTATTGTAGTTAGCACTACAAATGGACTGGTTGCTTAGAATGTTTGTAAATTTTGAAGCTGCTGATGAATCAAAGAAGCGTTTTTTAACAATATGCTTCTCGTGAATGTTTTCTATTATTATTTCTATATTAAATAGTAAAAGAAAATGGTCTGATAGATCAATATCAATGATCTGCTTCACATCAACTTTTAGTCCTTTGGTAATTACTAAGTCTAACGTATGACCTGCTTAATATGTAGGTTGACTAACGAGCTGTTTCAAATCAAAAGAGTCCAGGAGGTTCATAAAATCTTTTACTTTTGGGTCACACTGATTATTGATATGAAAGTTAAAGTCACCGACTATTGGGAGTGTGTCATAGTTCGTAATTATAATTGAAACCAAGTCTGAGAATTCCTCAACGAAAGACGCATTGTATTTAGGGCGTCTCTACACGGATAATACTAGAAACTGAGAAACTCCATGAATAATAACGGCAAGATACTCAAAGGAATTTACCAAAACTGACATCTTTACACTTTAACTGGCTCGAGTAAACCGCCACCTTTCTTTCCTTGGCGATCCGTACGATCAAAGCTGTAATTCGGAGGCACAGATTCGATTAAAACAGCTGTAGCATCTGAGCTAAGCCATGTTTCACTTAGTGTAATAAAATCAATTTTCCTATCACTAATAAGATCATTGATGAAAAATGTCTTGTTGGTTAAAGCTCTAACATTTAATATGGCCATATTTAATGTTTCGGAGGAGCAGAGCTGAATTTTATGTGCGTTATGGGTATTCAAAGTAGAAATTAAGTTATTTTTATTATTTTGTATTTAATCTATAATCTGTTTTTATAGATTTAATACATTGTTCATCTAAAGGTGTAATTGTAATTAAATTATTCATATTTATGCCGCACTGCCTAGATTTTTTACATGCACTGAGATTAGTTATTAGAGTAGTAATGTAGTGCACTTTTGCAGAAGACTTTGTTAAAGAAGAGTAAAGCATATAATATTATTTATCTTGACTTTCAGAAAGCATTTGATAAGGTGTCACATGAGAGGTTGGGCATCAAACTAATAGAAGTGGGAGTTCAGGGTGATGTTTATAGATGGGTGCAGAATTGGCTCAGACACAGGAAACAAAGATTGATGGTCCAAGCAACCATATCAGAATTTCCAGTCATTTGGAGTGGTGTCCCACAGGGGTCAGTGCTAGTAGTTGGTTAGGAGCATATGCTGATACAGCACATCTTGCAGGGGGCTGCACCTATTTTTAATATATATAAATTATTTAGATAGGAATATAAGTAACAAGCTAGTTAAGTTGGCAGATGATACCAAGCTAGGTGTACTAGCAAATAATCTTGAGTCCATTTAATCATTACAGAGGGACTTGGACAGCTTACAGGCTTGGGCTGATTTGAGACAGATGAAATTTAATGATAGTAAATGTAAAGTGCTACATGTAGGAAGTAAAAATGTTAGGTCTGATTATACAATGGGAGGTCTGAAAATCAGAAGTACAACTTATGAGAAGTATTTAGGAGTCATACTAGACTCCACACTATCAACTGCCAGAAAGAGTTCAGAAGCCATTAAGAAGGCTAACAGAATGTTAGTGCCCTGATGTGTGGAGTACAAGTCCAAGGAGGTTATGCTTAAGCTTAATAATAAACTTCAGAGAAGAACAATTAGGTTGATTCCAGGCCTTTGTCCAGGGACAAAGTTGGAAACTTGTTAAGGGTAAATTTCACCCAAACATTAGGATGTTTTTCTTTACACAGAGAACCACAGACACATGGAATAGATTAGCAGGTAGAGTGGTAGACAGTGGGACTATAGGGACATTCAAATCTAGACTTGATGTTATTTTAGAAAATTTAAATGGATAGGACTGGCAAGCTTTTTTGGTCTGAATGGCCTGTTTTCGTCTAGATTGTTCTAGTGTTTGAATGTTCTAAAACATCCGATATTTGCATTTCCAGTCTCTGAATACACAAGTAAATCGGTCCTCAACTAGATTGTTATAAAAATGCTAAAATTACACCTTTGAATATCCAGTACTGTTATCTGTTACATCAATAAGATGCAAAGGTCCACTATAACAGAACTTGGAAACTTTTATCCAGAATGAGATGTTGGCATGTGTATATTTGATAAATCGATGAACTGGCCAGTCCTTCATCTTTTGGCAGCTGGGTAAATGTACTGTAGAACTTCTAGCACAGTCAGTAATAGAGTAGGCAGCAAACCCACTGCTAAAGTGAACACTGCTAGAGGCAAGATTTCCATTCACTGTTGGGCAACACCAATATTTGCAGTGCCAACATTAGACTCTGGCTCTTCTGTTTATTTCCTTTCACTAATAAAACCTTAAACGGCTGTTTGTCAAGACATCATTAATGTTTTCTTCCAACAAGACATATCCCAGCAGTAATGATGGACGATTCATGCATTCTTTATGAAAGACTCTTTTCAGTAAATCATACAAACCGATTCAGTGGAGCTCAATGGGAGTGCTACAGTAAATTCAGGATGTTACTATTTCACAGCCTCCTGTTAACATGTTTTGAGTATCTGTGATTGCCAACATTTTAAGTCAATCTTATTTTTTAAACCTTGTTATGCAGATGTCTGCTGTATAATCAGCATCTATATATGCGCTTTCTAAATATTTTTTAAGAGTTAAATTTACTTTTCTAGTGATAAATTTAACGCTGATTATTTTGCTGTGTAAGTTTAGAATCAACTGATATTTTAATTAAGAGAGATGTGTATTGTGGAACAATAATTTTAGGGTAATATAGCTTATATCTTAATGAATGTCAGAAACCTTTGTGGGCATGTCAGGAGGCTAGATAGGGGTCAAGTGAACAAAAACAAGTACTGAAACATGACTAAGAGATGACTAAGAAAACAGCAGATGTCCTGTAAACAACTAGAACGGACAGTTACAATGTGCAAAGAAATTTCAAGGGTGGTAGCTCATCTCAAAAGGTATAAGAACAACCAGAATATAATATAATAGTTTTATTTTATATAAGTTATTTGGGTGTAAACCAATGGACCAACCAGAGTAAATGTATGCATTGATTGACACTGTATGTAAATTCAATAGTATATAGAATTAACCTCTATTCTTTGTTTCTCTGATCATTCTACAGTATAACCATTCCGTAACAGACTTCTTTTGAAAAATATTCACTCTAATGCGTTTTGCCAAGGAGTAATTAAAAGATACAATGAACAGCTTTTTTCCTTCCTGATTACAGGTTTGTCCTGTTAGAGGATGTTTCTTTCTTTAATAAGACTAGGGAGCTTCGCCACCTGCTCGTTTAGCTCGCCAACCACACCTCCCCCCGCCCCAGCCGTTGCTATGCGCCGTTGTGAAGAGGGAGGCTGAACGCACCCCAAGGAGACGCAGTCACTCCTTCAAAACCCCTATTAAACGATGATACACTGGGAAACAAATACAGCATGATCTGCATCTCATACAGCGCTACAAACATTTAAAAGCCTGTACAGCAGGTGCCCTTTTGTCTCACTGCCTTGTCTGTCTTCTTCCCCAGACATCCTCAAACACTATTCGATTTCTTTTCACTGTTCCGTTATTTCCGTTTGTTTGCGGTAATGTGATTTTTACTCTCAATTTTTTGAGACTTTCGAAAGTGGGGCTGAACGCACCCCATGGAGACGCGGTCGCTCCTCTGAAACCCCTCTTAAATGGTGATAAAATAGGAAACAAATACAGTTTTTCTTTTTACCTCCTCTTTGCTCGATCAGCTACTGGCTTGCTGCTGCTGCCATGCCGCGTGATCTACATCTCGTGCAGCGCTTCGAACGTTTAAAAGCCTGTATAGCAGCTGTCCTTTTATCTTACTGCCTTGTCTCTCTTCTCCCCCAGACATCCTCAAACACTCTTTGATCTTTTTTTGCTGTTCCGTTATTTCACCGAGTAATATTTTCTGTTTGTTTGCATTAATGTGATCTTTACTATCATTTTTTTAAAACTTTCAAATTTTCCTACTTCCATTATCTCTAACCCGCTCTGCATGTGTATCGCGGCAACGTTTTTGAATTCTTTACAAAGTTTGCTTTGTCTTTTTCTGGCCCTGGGCGTGGTTAAATCTCTTGGCACAAAGTCTTCATGAGATGGTCTGATTATTACTTTCCTTATTTTCTGAATTTGCACATAGATTATTTTTGTTCTTTTTTGCTTTCTTTTCTCTCCAACACTTTTGGGTCTCTATTCGATGCTCTGCTCTTTCTTCTTTGCTTAGTTGTTGATGTGTCATCTAGAACATATAAAATTTTTAAGAGCTGAGAGCACAGGAAGTGTGTCAACTAAAAGAATTTTAACAACTGAGAGGTTAGATGACCGTGGTCTTGTTTGAAAATGGTTGTAAGTAGGGCGTGACTTGCAAAAGTCACCGTCTCATCGGACTTGCTTCCAAAGGTTGTAAGTATGACATGACTTGACCATCTCGCGGGACGTGAAAGTGTCTTTCTGTCTCTCTTCAAAAGATCATGTCTTGTTACCAGAAAAAAGATTTTTTTTTATAATAGAGAGATGTTAAATTTCTACCACAGTATTAAAATGCATGTTTGCAGTATAGGCTAATTAAAATGAAAAACCTATATTACAGTATGGGCCAATGAGGAAAGTGGATGGGCCCAGGCTCACCCGGACCCAGTACTTGCCCTGCCCCGGTATACCCATTCCGATCACTACTGAAATGTTTAGAATTACAACATTTGTTGCGTTTAAAGGCCATTTCAAAACATTTTATCTTGTTTAGGTTTTAACAAATAGTCCAAATCACTTTCAGTGTTTACCTCAATTGATGGTAAAAGAGGCTGCAAGTTATGTTCAAGAGTTTTTATTGAGCAAGTGACACACAGGCAGAGTCATTAACACAAAATTGATCTTCTGGCCAGGAAACTAAAAGAAGCTAGCAGTTCCCTTACACATAATAAGTTCAATTTAAAGAGTTAGTTAATGTAGCCAGAGTCCTAATTCCTATTTAACCTTGATACATTGATAGGGTGGGACATTCAGCCTTTTCTTTCCAATCTATTCCTATACATATCTATTGAAATGCAAATTTTCAGTTCAAATCAGGTTTATTTTCATGTGTACACAGCAGAATGGAATTCATACAGTGAATCTAGTAAATATTCAGATCCCTTTGCTTTCTGCACACTTTATTATTTTGTAGATTTAATTTTAAATGGATAAATTTGCCATTTCTGCACATCAGTCTATATTGAATAACCCATAATGACAAAGTGAAAGCATGTTTTAAGAACAGTTTGCAAATGTATTAAAATCAAAAACTGAAATCTCCCGTTTATTGAAACATTTAGGCCCTTTTGTGTGGCACTCCAAAGTGTGGTCAGGTGCATTCTGTTTGCTTTAATTCTCCTTTAGCTGTGTCTGGAAACTTGATTGATGCCCATCTGTGGCAGTATTGAATTGACTGGACATGGTTTAGAAAAGAAACACACCTGTGTATATAAGGACCACAATTCACACAGTATGTCTGGACAAAAACCACACCATGAGTTCCAAGGAACCCTCTGTAGACCTCAATGATAAAATATGTGGTGAGGCATAGATCAGTGCAAGGGATAAAACCATTTTTAAAGCTTTAAATGTTCCCTGAAACACAGTGGCTTCAATAATTGTAAAATGTAAGAAGTTTAGGACTCTTTCAGCATGACAACAACCTGAAGCATACAAGACAATGCTGGGGTGGCTTCAGGATATATCTCTGACTGTCCTTCAGCAGCCCAGTCAAGTCCATAGAGCATTGGTGGAGAAACCTGAAGATGGTGATTTACAGATGCTTCCCATCCAATTTAACAGTGCTTGGCAGAATATGCCAAGGAAAATGGGATAAACCATCCAAATGCATGTATGAAACGATTATGGAGACTTACCCAAAAAGATCCAAAGCTGTAATTATTTCTAAAGGGATATATACAAAGGACTGAATTAAGGGTCAGAATAATTAAATTGGTGAGGTTTCAGTTTTTGGTTTTTAATAAATTTGCAGACTTTTTTGAAAATATATTTTCACTTTGTCTTTATGGGTTATTGAATGTAGACTGATGGAAAGAAATGGCAAATTTATCCATTTAAAATGAGATCTACAGCACAATACGGCGTGCAGAGACTGAAAGGGCCATAATAATCACAAAATCCACTGAACATGAGACTTGTGACAATAGTAGTACAATACAAGAAATGGACACAAAACCAACAAATATAGAATATAACATGTATCCTGTATATAGTGTTTATAGTGTGTAGTGTTTATATATATAGTAGATGCCACACAGGCTGGACGGATATCCCGACCAGGAAAGGAAGCAGACCCAGAAGGAAGAGATGGAAGGACAGACCCTGTAAAAGTAGAGATATCACTAGGGAACTGTTATTCCCCCAGCACTTTAGATGGCAGCAGTCTCAGATCTCCACACCCAGTGGGAAGCCAGCAGGGCATGCCGGGAAATGTAGTCTGGCAGGGCAACCCTGCTGGGGTCACGGGGTGCCACAAGTGGGCGTTCCAGAGAAATAAGCTCCCTACTCTAATAATGGACTTCTGTGTGACCCGGAAGTACTTCCATTGGGCAATCACCCTGCTACCGGAAGTATTTCCGGGTCTGTAATAAAAAGAAACGCACTCCCTTATTTAGGCGAGTTGGAGCTCGGTATGTAAAGAGGCAACACTCGACTGGAGGAGGGTAGTGCGATGGTGAGAGAGAGTATATTGTGGAGAGAGAAAGACAAGTGTTTTGTGCTTTGTGTAAATACTTTTTTGGAGGTATTTAAAATAAAACCTTCATTTATTTTGATAAAGGACTTTGCTTTTGTGATTGTGTCAGGGTGTGGTCAGGCTATATAACAATATGCATTTATCAGTATTAGTGGCTGTTGGGTAACCTTATGACCTGTGGATAAAAATCTCTGTAAAACTACTGAGGTGAATACATTTTTTACATTTCCACAAGACCTGTTATTTTAAAGTTCATAGAAGTCACAATTTCAAGAAATTGTAAACATTCATAACAATCCTGTGATGCATTCTGTTTGCATTAAGCAAACTATAACACCAATATAACTAAAGTACTTACCACCTTCACGGTGTCACAGAAGCAAGGACCCCCAACAGACCTTCATCTTCACCGTTTGCTACTCTAATCTCTCTGAAGAGGACAGGGGACAGCTAGAGAGAGTTCTCTGCATCTACCTGGTCAACTACACATTTAACAACCCTGTCACTCTATTTAATTATAACAATTTAAAGAAAAAAATCTTATAATTGAGGATTGAGAACAGACGATGCAACAATTCAATCCACTTGCAATTCTTTATTCAGCAAAGCCTCATCCAGTTTGGCTGTGTTAAGCTCTGGAACCCCTTGCATCTGAAAATTCAGTTAAACAAGTCAGAAAATGGATGGATGGCTGATATTAATTAGATGTTTAAATGAACATTTCTCCAATCCTGATCATATTATCCACTGAATATTTATACTGACAAAAAAAAGCTTTTGATCTTTGTATATACAGTAAGTCTCTTAAGCATGTAGAAGATCAAAGCTTCTCTTGGTTATGTGAACTAAAAGGATTTAAACATTTTAGCTTGGCCTGGAATCTGAAAAATAAGGCTGGCATTTGATTTTGACTTGATCATTTTCAGTATATATATTAAATTAAAAGTTACCATTCTAACTGACAATCTAATATTGACATGTTTATGTGGGGATACAGTTCATTTGCTAATTTTGCATTGTTAGTAATGTCAAAATTTAGAGCCACTGCTTGTAATTAATATCAGGAAGACACCCTGTCCAGGTCTGACTCCTGCCTTGTGCCCATTACTACTGAGATATGCTGTAGCCACTTTGAACATAAGAAGATAAAGAATATAAGTAATCTGACAAATGAGAGGAGACCATTGAGTCATTCAAGTTCATTTCTTTAGCTAATAGCTAAGCTCTCCCACCTTGGCTCTGAACTGGAGAAAGTTACATAAGGAATGGAAAGATGGAGGGCTTACAGGTCCACATCGTCAACATGACCTTAAAGCTCTTATGAAAACTGCTGCTAAGGGCTTTATTTGTCCATATGTTGAGACAGGTATAATGATTTTGAAAGCTTTGTTGTTTTGAAAAGTCTCATCCCTACAAGTCATTGTGGTAAATCAAGTGTTCATATATAAATGACTAGGAAATGTAACGTAAAACATATACTTTAATACTCTTTTGCTAAAACTAATGTATGAATTATTTCACATATCAGTTACACTTTCCTCATTTGGGACTTTTCTTGATACTATTTTGTAATGGTTTTATGGATTGCTGCTACTGACATTAGATGATTTTTAAAGCACTGTTGCACTATGTTACAGAAGAAATAAATGACCTGTCAAGAAAAACAAATGCAAGGGGCCCTCGGGTTATGACACAGTTACAACAGTGATGTAACCCGAATTTTGGTGTAAGTCGAAACACACGCTAGCCTAAGTCACTTACCTATCCTAACATATTTGCAAAATCATAATCTACATAAAAACACAACTAAGCCACAGAAAAGGGAAAACGATGTAAATATACTGTACTGTACACTGTACTGTAGTAACAGAAAAAATGACAAAAAATGAGTGTAAAAAAATTCCTTACCTTTATTCCTTCTGATCTTTTTGCAATGTCTAATTTCACTTCCATCGTGATGGCTTTCCTCTTCTTCGATGCACTACCATCTGAAGACTCTGACTTTCATTTAGGAGCCATGATAAGGGCCAAAAAGTCTCCAAACAAAGCAACACAAACAGAACACTTCCTCCACGCGCAACCAAACTAGTTCGCCAACTCCCTCACTCATACGTCTCGTTACTGTGTATTCTTCTGCTGCGCGCAACTAAACTAGTTCGCCACATAGTCCGTAAGTATGACACTAATGGCGTAAGCCGAAACGTTCACATTTTTATGGGAGTGAGTGTTGTAAACTTGAAACATCATATGTTGAGACGTTGTAACCCGAGGACCCTCTGTATTCCAATGGAAGAGAGTTTGCAAATGGATAACAAAGAACATTTTCTTATAGATAAGACTCTACCTTGCCATGTCTAGATATAATTAGAATGATTTTAATCATGCAACAGCATTTGAAACAGTGATGCATTCGACGTATTGAAATATATTTAGCGTTTACAGCTTTCTTTTACACTCAAATGATATCCACTATGCTGATTTTGTTAATTCTGGAAGGTGGCCCAGTTTATATCTGTGTAATTGAGCATGCTGTGTAACAAATTGATCTCTCGTACAATTCTAGATGCCATACATTTGTACACCGCAGAACATTGAGAATATATTACCATATCAGAATGCAGGAACATAGAGTGGGAATTTAGTCACTTTGCTGGGCCAGTGACTCATTTAAATTACCAAATGGGGTATTTTGCAATTAGAAGGACAGATTCAGTGCTTTTTTTTGTAAATGGATATATTGCATTTATATCAAGTTTAAGGTACTGTGAAGGCATATATAGGGCAAGAGTCTAGGTGCTACATGTTTTATTTATTTGGTGAAAAAACAATCTTTAAAATTTGAAATTGACAAATCATCAAGTATATAATAATAATAATTTTTTACATGTATATAGTGTTTTTCTCACTATTCAAACCCCAAATCCGTGATCTCCTTACTGTGAGGCAGCAGCGCTACCATTGCACCTCATGCGCAGGGATACTTTACTGCATAATATTGTACCTGACAATTTAAAATTATAAACACTGGATTTCCAAAATCGAAGAATATTTACCACAAGTTAATAATGAGCTCTACATTCTACAAAAAAGTTGTTATGTAGTCAGAATTTTCTTAATTTGATTGAGTTTTAAAGAAAATTCCAAACTTTTTACGTTTTCATCATATGTAGTCTTCCTGAATCATTCTTTGTTTTAACTGTCAGTGCCTGTTTGTCATCCTCATAAAAGCCTCTGAAATATTTTTAACATTAAACCGTTGATTAATTGTATGATTCCAAAATGGCATTCAGTCAATGCGAGTCAATAGCATGGGTTCAACACGTACCTTCAAACTGCAGACGCAAGCCCTAAGAGGCCTTGCACAATACAGCTGTTTCCCACATTTACACAACAGAGGGAGAAAAATAAATTGAAGGAATACTATACTGTTATGTGGCAAAAACTGTTAGGAAGATAGTGATAATATGATAGAAGGAAATAACAGCACTTTAGCTGCAAATACAGACATTTAACATATTATTAGTATTATTCATGAAGATGAATGTCATTTGTCAGTATTTATTATTTTCTCCCATTATGTGCTGGCATGTTATCATGACTATGTTCTTTCTGTTAAATTTATTATTTATCTATTTATAAGCCCAGCACACTGTACATGTTTACAAACAATGTATTATTCAAATAAAGCACGGAATTAGATGCAGTAAAAACACAATCAAATTCATAAACACAGAAATGCCATTTAAAATAACCACATATAAAAATATATTAATAATAATGCTTATTCCTTTTCAATTTAGCCCTCTGTGACATTTCCTTCAATGTCGTATATTTCTCCTTGCTTATTTTGTGTTAAATGAATGAATCATTCAGCTGAAAGGACCCAGTATGTTATTTACACATCTCTAGGGTGATTATGTGAAATGCATACTTTAAGACTAATGCATGGTTTTCAGAGCAGAATAAAGGATGCTTGTAAAATTATCCCATTTTGGCTTTTTTTCCAAAGAAAACAAATGTTTCCTTCTTTGACAAAGATTCAGTCAAAACTAGAAGGATGGAAATTAAAAATAAGGATACAAGCTGCCTAAACAACTAACTGTGTAAGGTATACTGTATATAGCTAATTTGTAAATGTGCTATACAGTACATATGTTGTTCTGGTTTTATTATTACTGAGCTCTGTGTCATAGATAGACAATCATTTTTTGGGGATCTAAAAGCATATATACATGCTGTGGTGGATGGCTGGGGCTTATGCCCAGTCGGGACGCCTGGAGGATGGAAGGACCGGGAGAGGAGCAGTACCACCCCTGTAACACAAGAAGGCAGCCATCCTGGTGGGTGTTGGGACTTGGAAGCTCAACATTGTGGGGACCTGTGGCCACCGCCAGGGGGTGCCTGGATGGTTCAGAAGCCTTGGTATGCAACACTTCTGCCACACCAGGAAGTGCTGAAGGAAGGTCATCAGGGAGCACCTCACACCATTCAGGCAGCCGGAGTCGGGTGGAAGAGGATGGGGCTTATGAGTGGAGGAGTAGTGGTAGCAGAAGACTTCAGCGAAGAGAAAGGAAGGATTAAGAAATTATTGTGGGTTGGTGCACTGTGTGTATTGTGCCGAAGAAGAAAATAAAAAGCGTGAACTTGTGTAAGTGTGCCTCCTGTGTCTGTGCTGGGTTAAGCGTATTCAATAACTGAATAAAATTATAGTTTGACTTCATTGATATACTTCAAAAGCAATCAAAATGCTAACAGAGAATCTCATTTAAAATATCTGACCGCCTGGTCATATGTATATTTTTTTACCATCATGACACACAGCCATTTTGTTAATTTGGCTTGCATGGGTGGTCTTTTTTGGTTGCAATGATACTGTGTGTTGCTAAGCATTCGGTACACCCTCTGCATTACGTGTAGTGTAATATACTGTAAGTGTTCCTAATGGCCTCAACAGGGTCTAAACCTGATATAATCGAGCCAAGAGTTCATGAGAGCATTTGGTGTTTGACCAGATCAGTTTAGCTCCAAATCTGTTTTTGACTTGGATTTAACAACCTTGGGTTTAGTTCTGCCTTGTGAATTGTGGTCCATTCTTAGTGTACTGCCCCCTGCTTCTGATCCAATTGATAACGCCCTACGATGTAAAGAAAAGATCTCTACCACTATCTTTAAGTTTTATCTGTGAGGAATTGTGTGGAAAGTTTCTGAAAACATGCATGCATGTGTTTCCTGGCTTTGTAGTCTTTTATTTTATCTTTCTCAGTTCTACGAAATGCACAAGAATAAGAATTCCCCATCCTAAGCAAGACCCACAGGAGCTTTTCTCTATATGGCTTTCTTTGTACAAGTGGCCACTCTATATCTCCTGTTCCAAATATTGAGAATGAGTCAACATTAAGCAAGCTGTGGCTGAAGCATGAAAATAAGAAAAACCAAGCACACTATATACACACAATATACTAAGTGATGAAACCAAGTGAGCCAAAATCAATTCCGAAAACTATTAATGTTGTGTTTTATAAACCTCCTTGGACATTTAGACGAAGCTCAGACACATCCTTGAGGATGCTCAGTCATGTTTTGTAATGGCAGTTGGGTTAAGTTAACGTATCACGTAATTCCTATGTCATGTGACTAGCAATGTGTGCTATAAATAATATGGCAATGCTAAATTAAGACAATGGCAATGCAATAACATCACAAAATTTAAAAAAATAAAAAGTATACATAACAAAAAAAGCAATGGAAAAAGTATACAACAAAAGAGAATTATCCAAATACTAATCCAAAAGGGCAACATAAAGTTGGCTTTGCCCCGTTACAGACTTCACATACTTTAACATATTAATTTATATCTTTGCCAATGGAAGATAAACACAAATGTTGAAAGTAAATTAGTTTTAGTAATTTCTGGGTATCTAGCCAAAAGTAAGTCTTGCCCATATTGAAGCACTCAGCTACAAGAGAATCAGACACAAATCTGAGTCCTACTGGTAATTTAATTTTATATGACCTTACCCTCATTGGCTTTCCTAACTTTTCTAGTAAATTGTTAGGCTCGTAAATTTCCAAAGTACCCATATTTTTTTTTTTTGCATGAGAGATGAAATTTCTCTTCATCTTCAAACTGCTGAGATAAAGCATCAGCTTTCAGTGTTTTTCAACCCTGCTTTATAAGAATTTGCAGAACTGAAGCAACTGAAGAAGACAAACTGTTAGACATTTAGCCTTTAGCATCTTCTTAACAGACTAGCTCTTATGATATGTGAAAATCATTAGTGGGTGTTCCATACCTTAAGCACTTTTGAAAATGTTACATAATTTAGGGAATCATGTCTTTCTGATAATGAAGATCTATTACATTTTTGTTTTCATTTTTTAAATGTAGCATTCGTTAAAACTTGTGCACTGCATAACAGCTTTTATATGTGTGTGCTTTGCACAATTAAGACTACTAATGGTCATAAGCACCAATATGTAATCTTTTTGTTTGTCTAAATGTATACCAGTCATGTAACAACAGCTGAAATGAATTTCATGAAATTTTGCAGGAGTATTGCTGTTGGTCCAAATTAAATTTTAGGGTATGTGGAATATTAGGGAGAGGGCCAACCTAAAAACCATTGCTGACGCATTGACTTAAACTTCTACCAGGCAACAGGAGTGCAGTCTGGTTTAATGGGAGGACACAAAGGTTTGTACCAGCCAAAGCCAGATCTCATCGAAGACCTCAGGTACAGCTTTTTCTTCTCAATTAATTGCAGCTGCAATCATCCAGCAAACAAGAAGATGGCAGCAACAGCACAAACAAATAAGTTGCTTTCACACACCGCATGATCCGTAATGTATCAATTTCCAATTGAACTTGCTCCATCAACCTTTTTGAAATGTGTTAACTGTGACTGCTGTATTAATGTTATTGCAGTTGACCTTGCGGTTATCTTGATTTTTCCGAGTTTTGATGGACCCTCTGCAGTTACTCTGGCATGCTGCTCTCATGAGCTAAATTCTTTCCATTAAGGAAGCTGTAGTACTACAGTGTTGTACCGTGTTAGCCATTATGAATGGAGAAAGAGGTTAAGCAAAATGACACCCTTTATTGGCCAAGATGCAAGCTTTCGAGGCAACTCAGACTCTTTCTTCAGGCAAAAAGGGGTCTGAGTTGCCTCGAAAACTTGCATATTGTAATTTTTCTAGTTGGCCAATAAAGGGTGTCATTTTGCTTAACTTCTTACTACATTAAGGAGGCTTAATTTTTGTCTCAGTTATGTAAATTCACTAATATGCTCAGAAGTGGATAAAAATGCATTTGGTGGAAATCCAATTCCTGAGTTTGAGAGGGCATTCAAGTGAGAAATGTATCCATGATATAATTTTCTTGCATTATAAACAAGTCAGCTTACTACACAAACAGTGCAGTGACATTACCACTCAGTGCTGAAGGTAGAATGATTGCAGCTTTCTGGTCCAAATAGAAGTTGCTTCCGGTCAGAAGACTACATGCACATTTTTCACTGTTCAGAGTAGGACATGGAAGCAGAAGATTGTAGTTATAAGCTTAGATCATCTTTAGCGAGGGGCTGTCCAGTAGCTGGTTCATAATACACTTATCATAGAGTACACCTACAAAAGTGCTAATGCCAAAGTAGCATTATGTGACTTTTTGTCATGGGGCATTTGCTGATCTTATAGCTGGACCATATCAAATTATTTGACTGAAATTTCAAGCCCATGTCTGTCACATGTTACAGACTGAGCGCCAATCTTCCTGCAGATTTGTGATTATGTCTTTATCTGACAACCAATAACATGCTGCCTGGTGGAGCCAAATCTGTACAAAGGATTAATTAGGATAACAATTGTATTGACTTGTTTTTAATCGTGTTGAATTTCTCAAAGACAGTTTATTTTCATCTAGACCCTCTTCTGAGAAATCTACAGGGGAGAATGGTGTTGCCAAACACTTAAGGAGCAATATTCCTTTTTTATTTCCCCCAAAACTTGTAAAACTCCAAAACACCCTATTTAGAATGTTTCAAAGTTGTGAAATAGCATGTGAAGCAAAGTATAGCATCAATTTTGCGAGACTGTTTTTGAAAGGAACCATGGCTGCTTTGTTCAACACTGACTGTTATTTTGTGAAGATATATATAACCAATAGCGTGAGAATAGAGCCAGGGACTAGGATAATGGTGGTCTTCTTTGCATTGGACAAAGATGTAGATAGGTGTTTCATCACACTGTGTACATGTGACAATAACTCTCAAACAAATCGATGACATTACAATTTTTATCAAAGCGAAACCTTGCATTTTTAAAAAGCCAACACTATCATACACCAGCATATTGTTACTAAATGTGATTGAGATAAGCTTCGAGGAAACAGAATCTGGTAGAAAGAGTAAGAGTATAGCCTAGTAGTTTTTACTGTTTCTTGATGGCAAACATTTATTCACATTAATTTTCTGATGATCTTCTGGCATTAGTGTGCACACCTGTGAAGAAATAGTGGCTTATTGGGTTGCCTGGTGACTTGCTGTATGGAAAGACATTACCACAGTAGAGGAGAAGAGAACTAGGGAGTGGGCAGAGAGGAGGAAATTCAGAGTGATGGCCCCCTAGTCAGAGCCACCACCATTTAAGTGCAGTACCTGTCACTTGAGAATTGGTGTGCTCAGCCATAACTGGCACTACACCAAAACCAGCTGAAACCTCAACTAGGTGCATCAATTGTCTACTTAGACATCTAGAGCTAAGAGAGATGTTATCATCAGACACATATAATTTTAGGCTTTGAGGGAACTTAAATCAATGTTGAATGAATCAACTTTGAATCATCATTATAACATTATTGAAAATCACCAGTGGTGCATTCACCTGTAATTATGTGTAGGCCTGTAGCGATGTCCGTGAACCCCAATGACCCACGGCCCCCACTGCTGTACTTGTTTTCTGTGGTCAATACTTTCAGTTATTCAACAAGCCATCCAGTTTATTAACGTGCAATTAAACATCTATTTGTGGAGCCACACTAAACCAGGATATACAACATTCATGGTTTCAACCAAGCAAGGACTTAACAGCAATTCTGGAATCCAATTACACAAAAAAAGAGAAAATTCTCATCTCACAAGAGCAGGCAAATTGACAGGGAGGTAAGAGGTGTAAATGACAGATGGGACACTTACATTTTAGCCAGCATTGCATAAAGGGTCAACACTAAAACAACACATATTTATTTACTTTCTTACCTGAACCCATTATACAAATATACCTGGGCAATGCCCTTTAATTTTGATCAGTGCTTAATAAACCACATAAACCTTTCAGTAAGTAAGTCCTGGTACATGGCTTTGTCAGTGATGGCGACTGAAAAAAAATATCCATTCAATGAAATGAAAACCAACACATATTTGGTGAAATAGCAGAACATAACATCCCTAATGCATGTTTTCCTTGTGATTTATTTTGGATTAAAATCATTTTTTGCTGTTTTTTTTATCATTTCTAAGACACCTTGTGCAATAATGTTAAAAAAATTAAAATGTGAAAAGCAATATAAAAATTACAGTTGGTTTTGCACTGTTTAGGTGGCCCAAATGATGGTTATCTTATATATAAACGTCTACGCATGGAAGTGTGTGTCTGTCTGTCCAGCCCGGGAAGTGCGAGGCTACAGCGTGAAGCTCAAAGATAGTGACTCTTTTTGCAAAGTGAAACTGCCAAGGAAAGAGAAACTCGCTTAGCCGCTAATGCACAACCGATGAGATTGATTGATTGATTGATTGGAGTGCTAGAATCCATGGTTTCTAGGAGCCTTGGCTTTTTACAGCATGGGCTTACACAGCTAGTGTGCAAAAATATTCCCTGTGATAGTCCTCTGTGATGGGTTGGTTCCCAGTCCACCCTCTGGTTTACTGCTGCTGCACAGTTTGATTAAATGTCTTTCTTTTTAGTAGATGCATGACGATATTCCTACTTCCTATCACTAGTATGAAATTATGTTTAAAAGTGTCCTACGTCATGTATAAACTGCAAACCACCTTCCCAATGGTTTCTGCAATAATATTTAGAATTTACAGTGACAATTATATGTGAAATTCTAAACTTATTAATATCTAGACTGTGTTTGGACACTTTTCAGAGTTACAAAAGTAAAAACAATAACAATAAAAAATATGCACTTTGACCATAAAGTTATAATGTTAGTTAGAGTTCATTCATAACTACTTTTTAACATACTTAAAGTTTACTTTACAGCTGCAATCCACCAACTAACAAGAAGATGGCAGCAAGAGCACAAACAAATAAGCTGCTATCACAGACCACATGAAACATGTGACTGCTGTGTTACTGTTATTTCCCTTGACCTTGAATTTATCTTGATTTTTCTGAGTTTTGATGCTCCCTTTGCACACTGTAGGCACACTGAGCTGAATTATTTCCGAAAAGAAGGCTACATTTTTGTCTCAGTTATGTAAATTCTCTAATTTGTTCAGAAGTGGATAAAAATATATTTGGTGGAGTGAAAACCAATTCCTGCATTTGAGAGTTCATACAAATAAGAAATGTATTCCTGATGTAAGTTTGTTGCATTATAAACAACTCAGCTTACTGCAAAAGCCATGTTATTAACACACCTGTCAGTCACGTCCCACATGCACAGTGGTGTTATAAATGTCTCACGTAAAGCACGTAGGTCCCACAATAGACATTTAAATACAATACACCCCATGTGTCTCACGTAGGCCCCCCTTTATCTCTTGTTTCGGTCACGCCCGAATCTTTAGGGTATATATACCCCTGGGTCTGGTTAGTTGTGGTATGCAGCAATTTGAACATCTGTCTATGCGCTTCTCTGTCTTGATCTGACAGTGGGAATCACTCACCTTGTAAGTGTCTTTTAAAGCTTTATTGTTAAGTGTATACTGTCTGCTATGTATTGCTTTATAAATCATTATTTATTGTCTTTGGTTGTACACTTGTAAATACCTGTGTATTTCTTTGGTATATATTTCAGTTTACAACAAGGTGCGTCCAGTAAAAGCCTTCAAGAAAGCTCACCCTTGTTATGGATGTGCTGAGTTGTTTAAGCTTTCTGCGGTCGTGTTGCGTAGACAGTGCGGAGTGAGGCAGAAATGTTTTTTGGGCTAAAGTTCTAATTCAAAGTAGGATGGGGAAGCAGAAGATTGTAGTTGTAAGCTAAAAACATCTTCACAGTGAGGGGCTATCTGGAGTAGCAGGTTCATAATACACTTACCATAAACTACACCTACAAAGCTAAACTGCTAAAGTTGATGTCACATTACACAACTTTTTGTCGTGGGGTATTTTAGAATTGCAAATCGCAGTTGCTGATCTGTCACTGCATCATGTCAAATTTCATGACTGAAAGTTGGAGCCCATGTCACATTTATTGACTAAACACAGTTGTGCTCGCCTCTTTATCTAACCACCAATAACATACTGCCTGACAGAGCTGGCACTATACAAAGGATTAACACCTGAAGTGAGTTCAACTTCAATCTCTGCCCTTTATTATTCTTTCATTCTGTTTTGGTATGTAAAATACAAGACACATTTCTTTTCTATTTAGGAGGTACAAAACGCTCATTGTTCCTTATTCATCATTGCTACATTCTATGCATTGTGCAAATGGATGAGGATCCATTAGTTGTCAGCTCCCCTGTGTATGCAGGTTTGATTTTATCGAAGCTAGTTAAAGGCTGTTTGAATCATTTTGGAAGAAGTGTGCTCCTGACTGCCTCCAACTGGCTAAGGCTATGTAAATGAAGGCTACAGCTGAACATTGCTGGAAAAGTGATTACATGTGTCATGAGCTTAAGTCTAGGCATGTCCAGAGAGCCAAACTTATTTTAATTTAATGGGCTGTCACTTGATTTGTTTGGTTTGTGGTAGACTTGATCAGCAGGAAGTGTTTCACACCAAACGACGAAACTATCTGCCATCAGAATCTATGTGTGTTTTTTAATAACTAATGTAGTACTAGGGTGTTGTTCCATGTTAGCCATTGTGAATGTAGTGAGAAGTCAAGCAAAATGACACCTTTCATTGGCTAACTAAAAAGATTAGAATATGCAAGCTTTTGAGGCAACTCAGGCCCCTTCTTCAGGCAAGATGTAATCTTCTTGCCTGAAGAAGGAGCCTGAATTGCCTTGAAAGCTTGAATATTGTAATCTTTTTATGTAGCAAATAACTAATGTGAAATGCAGAACACTGCAGAACCTCTTAAATAAATAAAATGAAATACCCCAGTACCCTCCCCTCCAAGTTTACAGTTTGTGAACCCTAAGCAAGGCCTACTGATGTGTGCTACAAACCCATGTGGGAGAAGTCAGGCAAGGGTCAAGGAACACTTCTAAACACAAGACGGAGAGTCTGGGTATGAAGGGCTATAGTAAAATATTAAGGCAATAATAAAGATTGTCTTGAGCTTTAAGAAGATTGTAAATTAGAAGCGAGTGTACTGTACAGGAATACTGTATAAGGAAGAGAGCTTGATCTGGGCTGCTACCTGACAAGTAGTTGACCTGCTGTGGGAATGTGTTTTGGACTATTAACCTCATCGCTTATATTTTATTTTCATGGATATTTTTTAATTGTTTTAATGACTAATGCTCCATTTAGGAGATGTTTAATATTGTCTATTATTCCTTTAAAATCAGCAATGTCAGATATTCATTTTTCATTGTTTTTTTTCTTCCTAATAGACAGTGATGTAAAATAAAAGTCCTTCATTGCCATTATGATCTCAATGCATAGTCATGGTGCCTGGTCATCAATTGCAAGGATCATTTCAGCAACAATTCATAATTCTAGTCTATCTACAGTATATATAACACAACACATCTGGCATCTAGCCTCCATTCGTGGCTGGCATAACATAGTAAGCCATTCGGTGTCCGTTCATGGCCAGGCGTAACATAGCAAGGTTTACAAGTATCAATCATGTCATCCAGAATACACAGGAACATCTTTTAAAGGGTAGTTTAACCCATCTTAGACAGGCAACTCAGCTAGTAAACATAAAAAATTTAAGATTAAGGTGGTCATTTATGTTGTTAGCATATAATATTCATATGAGAAATATTTTAAATCAATTCTTTTGATAGATAGATAGATAGATAGATAGATAGATAGATAGATAGATAGATAGATAGATAGATAGATAGATAGATAGATAGATAGATAGATACCTTATTAATCCCAAGGGGAAATTCACAATAGTGCTATATCAAAAAGTTTTAACAACATCACAAGCAGAAAGGTTAAGGTATGAACAGTTACCAATATAGTCAAAAATTAAAGATAGGTGCTTTTTGGTCCTGTTTAGGGTTTATAAACTCCCACATAGGAGACACAAAGTCCCATTTAAGCAAAAAAAGTTCCAAATAAATGTTTAATTTCCTTGTGGCTCAAAGATACTGCCTCACCAAAAACAATTACTTTTCTTTATATTCAGGACTAGTATACCATAGCCATCCCAACAGATTATCAGATTATTGCTGTTTGCATTGTTCTTCAAGGTAGCTCATTCTCCTTAAAGTACAGCTCTCTGTTGCCACACTATTTTGAATTTATGTACGACTTTTGTAGACCTGCTATTTTTATAGGCTCCCCTGCAGCTGGGGCTGAAGCTGCTCATTTAAATTAAAGAATTAAAGCTCATACTGTTAGTGACTCCTTCCTAGACTGATGCAACTTGTCAGCGCTGGTAGAATATTTTCTGTGCACATCTCTATAGATCTTTCCAGAATTATTACTATTTATTTAGCAAACTTAAGAAATTATACAGTGACCTGCAGTAATGCATTTCCTTAGGTTCTTCTATGGGTTGTTTCTGTGTGTTTCATATTAGAAATAACTTTGATTAGTTCAGGTCCTACTCTGTCTTACTACTAATTTTAAGTTAAAGAATGCTGATCGTTTGGGTTTAGAAGTTATGTGAAGGTGATGGGACTAAAGGAGTGTTTCCTGTGATAAACTGACATTCAGTACAGTGTTAGTAATTGCCTTGAATCTACAGTTGTGCTTGAAAGTTTGTGAACCCTTTAGAATTTTCTATATTTCTGCATAAATATAACCTAAAACATCATCAGATTTTCACTCAAGTCCTAAAAGTAGATAAAGTGAAACCAGTTAAACAAATGAGACAAAAATATTATACTTGGTCATTTATTTATTAAGGAAAATACTCGAATATTACATATTTGTGAGTGGCAAAAGTATGTGAACCTTTGCTTTCAGTATCTGGTGTGACCCCCCTTTGCAGCAATAACTGCAACAAAACGTTTCCGGTAACTTTTGATCATTCCTGCACACCGGATTGGAGGAATTTTAGCCCATTCCACTGTACAGAACAGCTTCAACTCTGGGATGCTGGTGGGTTTCCTCACATTAACTGCTCGCTTCAGGTCCTTCCACAACATTTCGATTGGATTAAGGTCAGGACTTTGACTTGGCCATTCCAAAACATTAACTTTATTCTTCTTTAACCATGACTTGTGTGCTTAGGTTCGCTGTCTTGCTGCATGACCCACCTTCTCTTGAGATTCAGATCAAGGGCAGATGTCCTGACATTTTCCTTTAGAATTCTCTGATATAATTCAGAATTCATTGTTCCATCAATGAAGGCAAGCCGTCCTGGCACAGATGCAGCAAAACAGGCCCAAACCATGATACTACCACAACCATGTTTCACAGATGGGATAAGGTTCTTGTGCTGGAATGCAGTGTTTTCCTTTCTCCAAACATAACGCTTTTCATTTAAACCAAAAAGTTCTATTTTGGTCTCATCCGTCCACAAAACATTCTTCCAATAGCCTTCTGGTTTGTCCACGTGATCTTTAGCAAACTGCAGACGAGCAGCAATGTTTTTTTTGGAGAGCACTGGCTTTCTCCTTGCAACCCTACCATGCACACCATTGTTGTTCAGTGTTCTCCTGATGGTGGACTCATGAACATGAGCATTAGCCAATGTGAGAGAGGCCTTCAGTTGCTTAGAAATTACCCTGGGGTCCTTTGTGACCTCGCTGACGATTACACGCCTTGCTCTTGGAGAGATCTTTCTTGGTCGACCACTCCTGGGGAGGGTAACAATGATCTTGAGTTTCCTCCATTTGTACACAATCTGTCTGACTGTGGATTGGTGGAGTCCAAACTCTTTAGAGATGGTTTTGTAACCTTTTCCAGCCTGATGAGCATCAACAACTCTTTTTCTGAGGTCCTCAGAAATCTCCTTTGTTCATGCCATGATACACTTCCACAAACATGTGTTGTGAAGAGCAGACTTTGATAGATCCCCGTTCTTTAAATAACATTCACACCTGATTGTCATCTTATTGATTGAAAACACCTGACTCTAATGTCACCTTCAAACTAACTGCTAATCCTAGAGGTTCACATACTTTTGCCACTCACAAATATGTAATATTTGATCATTTTCCTCAATAAATAAATGACCAAGTATAATATTTTTGTCTCATTTGTTTAACTGGTTTCTTTTTATCTACTTTTAGGAGTTGAGTGAAAATCTGATGATGCTTTAGGTCATATTTATGCAGAAATACAGAAAATTCTAAAGGGTTCACAATCTTTCAAGCACAACTGTATAAGTGCTTTATGATTCTGTATGAAATGTAAGCATTGATAAAAGGTTTAGGAGACATCTGGGTCACAGATAATTTTTGTTAGAAGGGTTATACATAAGTCTTATATGTGTACTCCTGGGGAATGCTTTGCGGGGTCATGATGAGATCCTCTTTGTTGTTCACTTCAGTTATTCTCTGTAAATATACTGAATCTCACTTTAGACATTGGTATGTGGGCTACCTCCCAGGTTATTAAACTGTTGGTGTATGTCCGGAAGCCTCATTAATAGAGAAAGTGTGACAGGTGATCTCTGCCATTACCCAGCTGGGACTCTACCTGGATGGAAGGACCAGGGGAGAGTGCATCAGTGAGGCAATATCACCCCTGTGACACTAGAGGGCAGTTCCCTCAGGCGGCTGTTGCACCATGGATTCCCGCAAGGCATGCCAGGAGCTGGAGTTTGGTGAAGCCCTGTTGGGATCCGTGGGGGCCGCCAGGGGGAGTTGCAGAGCCTTTTAGTGGACCTTCAGCACACTTGGGAGTAATTCCAGGTAAAACTGATGAGCCACCTGGGACACTCCCAGGACCAGAAAAAAGGAGCCACCTCACTCCATTCAGAGAGCCAGAGTTGGGAGGAAGGAAGACGAACCTTGCTGGGAGAGGAGTGGAGGTGGCTAAGAAACAGAGAAGGAAGAAATAGAAAGAAGGGACTGAGCATTGTGTGCTGGTACTTTGTGCTGTGGATTATACATAAAAGGTGTGTTGTGAGGCAAGCTCCCATCTGCCTGCTTCTGTGTCGGTTTAAGGCTGGTGCTCCACAGGGTATATAGGATAATAGATTTGGGATCGATTTCCTCCACTTTCACACCAGATGTCTAGAGAGAGGTTCAACCCTTTACCTTCATCTCAGATTTATTTCCTGTGATAAAAGACCAATGATCACTCATGTGAAAAATGGAAAAGGTGGTTTAGAAAATAGATGGATGATCACATACTGTAATTAAGTAAATTAACACCTTTTTGAGATGAAGGAAATGAGACGGGAGTAGAAGTCTCCATTTATAACCCCTTTCCCAAATTTCCCATAGCTGATTTGAACCCTTGTGAAAAAAATAAAAATAAAAAGGTCAATGCAGATCATAGTTTTTCTTGACTGCCCCAATTCATGCCTGGATCAGCTCATATTCACAGCTATATCATTAGTTTCTTTGTATTCTTGGCGCACTCTACGATACTGTAATTCTTACAATGAAAGGTACTATACAAAATAAAGACATATTCTTTTAGTGTAGCCAAACTGTACAGCCAGTCTCAGATGTTCTTGTGTGCCTTTTCACATTCTGATATGGCTAGTGCAAATGTAGTAGTTGAAATTAATACTATGGCATATACTGGAGCTGTTTCTGTTTATGTGTCTTATCTAAAGCTAGGAAAAAAAATACATGAATGGAAGAAAAATGTAGAAATCTGTTAGACTTCTACTGAAGCAGGAAAGATTTCTGCATTTATTGTATGCTTTATTTACTTGTATGTACATGCTAGTATTTCTCAAGAACGTATATGGGGTGATAGAAATGAATGCAAAAGTAGCATCTGTTTTTTAACATTATTTTGTAACAGCAAAAGAGTATAAACAGTACCCAGTCAGCAAAGCTGTCTCCAGTGATGCCAAAAAAGATGAATTGCTGGCAGTATTGGCAGTACATTTGTCAGACTACTGTGCATTACCATAAAAGTATCCCATACATATACAGTGACTCTTTAAAAGTACAGAAGTGCAGTACCTGTACCATCCAAATGGCATCGCAGCAATTTGCAAGTGCCTGTGATTATGAAGTGTATCGACTCAGACACTGACAGGCTTGTTAAAATCAAAGGAGGTCAGAGCTCTGATAAAAGAGACCTCACAGAGGTTTAACGTTACCCACACAGAACAAAGTGACCTTGTGCTCCAGCTAACGCAGAATTGATGGATCAGATTTCAAGTCTTTGAACAGTCTGCCAAACAGTACTGCATTTCATTAAAAAGCCTATACTGAAACCTCTGAGACCTTCAAATGATTTAATTTCTTTTCGTCTTTTTTTTTTTTTTTACAATCAGAAAATTTGAACATACTTGCCCTTCTCCTAGTTAAGGGAAACTCAAGCAAGCCGAGACAAGGAAAAGAAAAAAAATCATTATTTAAGCAAAATTATGTAGCCATGAAAGTAAAATAACAGCCAAGCATTAATACTAATAATTTTCCCTTTGCTAAAATGTTGAAGTTATGTCATTGTGGCTTCTACTGATGTCACATTTGGTTTGGTATGTGCCACTGTACAGCTTAATCCAGATTGTACTTTGTAACAGTGCTCACTGTGAACTGTATCATCTATTTATCTATAATGTAATGAAATATCCCCAAACCTGCCCAATTCAATTCCTAATCAGCCTCTTTGGCAAACCCTGAATGAGGTACCAGATCATTGCCAGGCCTATTCATATACACAGTTAATTTATTATTATTAATTTTATTAATAATAATAATAATAATACATTTTATCTATATAGCACTGTTCTTATAATTTAGAGCTGCCAGTTCACCTAACATGCATATATTTGGGGATGCACGAAGAAAACCTATGCAGATGTGTGAACACAACAACAGATAACAACTAGCCACAGGACTAAAACATTGGACGTGGGATCCATAACAACCACAACAATAACATTTATTTATATAGCGCATTGTCATACAAATAATGTAGCTCAAAGTGCTTTACATGATAAAGAGAGAGAAAAAAGAAAAATAAATAAGAATTAAAATTAGGGAACACTAATTAACATAGAAAAAAAAGTAAGGTCCGATTTCTAGGGAGGACAGAAAAAAAAAAAAAAAAAAAAAAAAACTCCAGACGGCTGGAGAAAAAATTAAAATGTGCAGGGGTTTCAGGCCAAGAGACCACCGAGCCCCTCTAAGCATTCTACCTAACATAAATGATCTCAATCAGTCCTCATTGTATTCAGGGTTCTCATGGAAGAACTTGATGATGACGATCATGTGGACTTCTGGCCTTTAAACCATCAATGTAGGTAAGGTAAAAGGCTAACCAATGTGCCACAATTGCATCTCACGCTTGTCAAGTAAAGTATCCATTAAATTATAAAGCAGAAAATGGCATTTTTATTGCAAGATTGCACTACTAAAAATCTAAATTAATTATCGTCTGACCATGTTATAGAGTTTGGTGCAACTGTACGTAGTCTTAAGTCTTATTACCTCCTAAACAACCGAGCACATCGGGCAAAAAGTGCTTTCCATTGATTTCAGTCAAAAGTTGTGGTTTCAACATTTTCCCAAGCAATGTTGATAGTCTTCAGATCATCTTGGAATGTTCCAGGTTGTTCAGGGGCTTATCATCTTTCCTTCTTCCTTCTGGGGGGACCAATCAGATCACAGTCTTCATCCGTAGGACATGTCATGCAAATCGCATCATGCACTGCATGATGATCTCCATCAGACTGCAGGAGTCAGTTCTTTTTAAGATTTTGATGTTGGTGATACGATCATGTACAGTAGGTGACATCTGCTGGAATACTTTGAGTCAGTCAGCGATCTCCTCATGCTTTTTCAAGTCTCACAGGTGTAGATGGTTGTCGGGATGATGACAGTGCAACTGTACAGTGTCTATAAAAAGTGAAAGTTTTCAGATTTTATTGTTATACAAAATTGAATTATATGTGTTTTGCTTTATATGTGTAATTACTTTAGACCACTTTGCAGAGACTTTGACATTAAAGAGTCTTTTTCTATTGATCGAGCTAAATTAAATCTCCAGTAATTCATGGGTGTGCAGCAAGAAAATGTGAAAACTTCAAATGGGGTGAATACTTTTTATAAGCACTGTATTTATTCTAAAGTAACAGATGTAGTTGGGATGAATCTGTTCATACATATCATCATTGTTTTTGGAAACTTATAAATAGTTTGTAAAGCAGCAAAATAAATTCACTATATTTCAAATTTAGTTTAGTTTAACTGTTTATATAGCTCACCTCAAATTAATGTCTATCAGCATTTACATACTGAAAAATATAAGTCAAATACAGTAGCACAACACTTAATAAAAATAGAAACATCACCAGGCAATCACTGAATCATCTTTTATTTTTTCAATGTAAAAATCATCTTTTATTCCTTTTCTACATATTGATAAATATAGACATTGTATAAAGTTCTTCTCATAGTGATTATACAAGTAAATGCGACTCCCTCAGGAATAGATACAAATATCTTATTTTAAAATGAAGTTTTACATTCAGTTGATTCTTTTGATTGCCATCTTTCAGTTTTCTTCATTCCACCTCTGGTGATTGCTCTGATGGTCTGTAGGGGGCACTCATGCCTTTTGCAAAAAAATCCTCCACAAGTAGTAAATGAATTTAGGAAATGTCAGGAATGAGAAAAGCAAGAACAAGTAACCAGGTGACTTTGGCTGTAATGAATTTGTTTTTACTTTGTGGTAAATGATGAAAAGGTTTATCTATCTGATCTAAAAATTCAGCCAAGCTAAGTTATCCTACATACAAAAGAAAACTGACATTTGAAAATCAGGGCTGTCAAACCACGTGTGCTAAATAGCATTATATAATGATGACAGCCAAATGCAAATACAGCAAAGAAATACTGTCCATAGTTCTTAATTTGCAGTCAGTCTGTGGCTCATGCCAAGTGCTGCTTTTGTGACCTTGAATTGGATTAAGTGTGTTTGAAAAAAAATTATGAAATTTTAATGCAGCTAGCCAGTTCAGTATACCACAAGATGCACCGGAAAAACAAAGATTAGGAAATCCTGTCTCTGTCTGTGATTATATTCACCCATTGAAGTGGCACTGATGTGCTTGTCCTGCTTAATGTTTTAAACAGTGACATTTAGTGATATACACTCAATGAGAAAATTATTAGGAACAATCAGCCAATCATGCCATTAAAATCATGCAGATGCAGGTCAAGAGTTTCAGTTAATGTTCATGTGAAACACCAGAATGGGGAAAAATGTGATTTCAATAATTTTGACCATGGCATGATTGTCGATGTCCTACTGGCGGGTTTGAGTATTTCTGTAACTACTGATCTCCTGGGATTTTCACCCACAGCAGTCTATAGAGTTCACTCAGAATTGAAAATCAAAAAACATCTAGTGAGAAGCAGTTCTGTGAATAGAAACATCTTGTTGATGAGAGAGGTCACAGTAGAATGGCCAGATTGGTTCAAGCAGACAGAAAAGCTACAGTAACTCAGATAACCACTTTGTACAACTGTGGAGACCAAAAGAGCATCTCAGAATGCACAACACATCGCACCATAAGGCAGATGGGCTGCAACAGCTGAAGACCATGTCGGGTTCCAGTTTTGTCAGCCAAGAACAGAAAGCTGAGGCTGCAGTGGGTACAGGATAAGCAAAAATTGACTGTTGAAGACTAGAAACACAGAGCCTGGTCTGATGAATGAGGGTAGGTTCAGACTTTCATGACAACAGCATGAATCCATGCATCCAACCTGCCTTGTATCAACAGATCCGACTGGTGTGGTGGTGTAATAGTGAGGGGAATGTTTTCTTGGAACACTTTGGTCCCGTTAATGTCTGAATGTCGCAGCCTGTTTGAGTATTGTTGGTGACCTTGTACATCCCTTCATGGCCACAATTTACCCTTCTTCTAATGGCTACTCCCACCATGATAATTCACTACGTGACAAAGCAAAAGTCATCTCAAACTGGTTTTATGAATATAAAAATGAATTCAGTGACCTTCAGCCTTCCCCGTCATACCTTTGGGATGTGGTGGTACAGGACATTCGCAGCATGACGAATCTGTAAAAATCATGTGAGGCAATTGTGTCAACAAGGACCATAATCTCAAACAAATGTTTCCAACATTTTGTGGAATCCATGCCATAAAGAACTGAGGCTGTTCTGAGAGCTAATGGAAGCCCTACCCAGTATTAGTATTAGTGTAGTGTTCCTAAGAACTGGCTCAGAAAGTGTAGAATAATATCTGATGTTCCTAAATCACAGCAAACGACTAGATTGAAAAACTATTTTGCTTAGACTTTCTTCAGCATTCTTGGTACTGACTTGTAGTTCTGTTTTTCCTTTGTGCTTCTGCTTTGAAGCTGGCAGTCACTTTCAGAACAGGAATATCTTCTCAGAACCATCATACTCATTTTTTGTGCTTGCATCACTCACAGACTAGCCATTTCACTGAAGAACATGTTTTCTGTCTATCTGTGGGGTCAGCTACTTGGCTTCTCTTATTCTAATGTCATAGCTTCTATTGTCCTCCAGTTTATTTCTGTCTTTTTCTCATTTAGACATATGTATCTTTTCAGAGAATTAGTAGACTCTCTACTGTACAGCCACCCCTATAATACCTCTAGTCAGCCACAGGCACCTAAAACTCATTTAACTCTGGGTAACTCCCATCAGCACACTTCAAGGCATTTGCTACGCTAAATTAAGGCATCACATGAGCTGCATCTGCACTTCACTGCAGCCCCTGGTATTATAGGCAGAGGTTAGTTGTGATGGATCATCTCCCTTTATTGTTCCGAATAGTAAAGAGGCATGAATTATTGAGAAATTTATAACAGTCTCAGCTTTTTGTAATTTTTAACCTGGACTGCAGGGTTGTGAGAGGTGTCGCTTTTCACGATTTTTACAAGAGAAACAGCATGACTGACGCAAATGTTGGAAACCACCCAGCTTTTAACCTTTTTTTGTGTCTTGTACACTTTATTTGCCGTGAAGGACTGACTGTGGCCATGATTTCATTGCTCAACCACAGGGAATGATTTTTAGTAATTTAATTTGAAGCAAGCATGTAAGAAAACACCCCTTTTCATAATTTGTGTCTGATGTGCAGAGTAGCCAAAAATTGTACTCAAGTAAGAGTAGCGTTACTTCAAAATAATATTAATCAAGTAGAAGTAAGATTTGGTGAAAAGACTACTCAAGTACTGAGTAGCTGTTTGTTCATAATAAATGATTTATTTTTTAGAAATGTAATAAGACAGACAAAAATATAAAATAATGTGCACATTGTGCTATTTCCAAATAACAAAATAAAAAATGAGTAAAAATAAATAACATCTTTACAAAATAAAGATGCATAAATAACACAAAGTTCCAAATCTTCACAACAAAGTTTTTGAAGCCAATACCTACAGTAGGTAACATGTATGTTTGAACAGTGCAAACTACTTACAGTGACAAGATATACTGTACACTGACAGTATAATACTGCATATTCACTTGCCCTCCAAATAGCACAGCTGATAGAAAATAACATTAGAACAAGGCAGCTTCTGCACGTACAAGAAGTCTCACTTTACCATGACTGTCTGTGTCTATGCATTTTTGGTTAAAACGTGCTTGTTCTTCATTCAGTGAAGTGATGTTTAAGCTTCAGCAGGAGTTGGCTCTCAAGGTTCCTGCAGTGAAGCTGTGACCATTTAGCAGTGAACAGGAGCCCTGTATGACTAAAACGTCTCTCACAGGCTGCAGACGCAGGAAGTTTGTGTGTGGTCATGTGACTGCATGGCTATGACTGATTAGTGAAATGGAGTCATGTGATTATTGTTGCTACGTCTGATTGGTGAAACAGTCATGCAGTAGATCCACTGGCAACTTCTCTCCAACTAAAATATAGCGTATATAATGTGTAAATGGAAAAAATTAACAAGTCGAGTGTTGCCCAATGTAGCGGAGTAAGAGTAGCGTTTCTTCTTCACAAATGTACTCAAGTAAAAGTAAACAGTATGGTGCAGTAAAACTACTCGTAGAAGTACAATTTTTTTTTTAAAAATTACTCAATTAAATGTAACAGATTAAATGCAACTCGTTACTACACACTTCTGCTGATGTGTACTAAATGCTACATCGTTTTCTGCGATAAGTGCAGTGAATGCTGTTTCAAAATATGCAAAAAGCTAGTAGACATTACCTGTCTGTCTCCTGAAGACCCAAGTTCATTTATATCTCTGATTCCTAACTAGTATCATCCAAATGTTCCTGATGTGTCTGTCCCATAATTTGCCTTCTAGTACACTCTAGAACAGAATTCATATTTTATTCGGTGCTGAACTAAAAAAGTTTTTCCAAAGAAAGGTGACTGTGAGAAGAGGATAAGGGTGATCTGTGCTTACAGCTTTGATTTTCATTATTCAGTAATGTATTGTTTGTCACCCTTATGAAACTGGCACATGTGGTAGCGGTGCTGCACACTACGGTGTGGGCTGAGTAAGTGAGAGAATTCAGCTGAGGTCACCAGAAAGTGATGCACACTCTTCCATGAGTAGGTAATGCAGTTCTCCACTAGCTAACTCTGTAAAGAGACTGTTTCTGAGTGCCCTTGTTATCCAGATGTCATAAGTTCACAACTGACCACTACAGCACAAAATCTGTGACCCGGGATGGATTGTGGTGTGTGTAGTGTGGAGGAGGTGTTGCAAAGTACAATGCAACTCCCAACATTAGGAAGTGCTCTGCTTTGTATCACTTACAGCCTGACCTCATGCAAGCAGTTGATAGAGTTCTCCTTTAGCTAATGCTGTAAAGAGACATCTTCTGAAGGCATCAAGGGTTTGTGGCTGACCAACAGCAGGTACCACAGTGCAAAATGTGCAACCCGGGATAGGTTATGATTGCACAACATTACAGCACACCACCATCTTGTGTTGTCTTTTCATGGACACCTGCATTTGTTTAACATTGCTAGGAATGGTAACCAGTCATTTGATTCATACTACAATGCCACCAGTATACAATATGGTAGCAAGGGAACATCAGTATCCAAGTTTTTTGATTTTTTGGTATAAATTCTCATTAAGCTTGAGTTTGATTTACTGTAGTTGCTTTTTGATTAACTGTCCTTCACTGCTAACTAATGCTCTTTTGACTTTGATTTTTGGCTCTTGATTTGTTTTTCTGCGGTGGGTTGGCACCCTGCCCAGGATTGGTTCCTGCCTTGTGCCCTGTGTTGGCTAGGATTGGCTCCAGCAGACCCCCGTGACCCTGTGTTCGGATTCAGCGGGTTGGAAAATGGATGGATGGATGGATGGATGGATGGATTTGGTTTTTTGTTTTGTTTTACAATCATTATGATCATGCTGTGCGGTGGGCTGGCGCCCTGCCCGGGGTTTGTTTCCTGCCTTGCGCCCTGTGTTGGCTGGGATTGGCTCCAGCAGACCCCCGTGACCCTGTAGTTAGGATAAAGCGGGTTGGATAATGGATGGATGGGTGGATGATCTTGCTAGTGTTTTGCACCTAATTTTCCTTGTCAGGTCCCATTATCTTTTTCATCCATTGGCCTATCTGTCTGTTGTCTTATGTCCTTTTTAGAACAAACCTTCTTCTCACAATACAGAAATGAAAGGCCAGTTTACTACTCCAAATTCCAATTAACTTATTTTTCTGAAGTTTATAATGTATAAAAGAAGACCCATCACTTGCAAATAGCACTCCAGTACTGAGAACAGGTAAGGATTCTTCATATCCCACCTTTATGTAAGCTAAGCATGTTTGGGCCCAGCCTGTACTTGGATGGGACAGCAACCAGTAAAGCTTGTGTTGCTACTGGAAGAGATGTTCGTGAGGATAGCAGGATGCTTACCCTGTGTCTGTGTGTGTGGAAACCAATGCTGCAGTGCAGTGACTGGGACACAGTGTTGTATAAACTGGCACCGTCCTGCAGATTACACATAAAATTGGGGTCCTGACTCTTTGTAGTCATGAAAGATCCCTGGGCATCTTTCAAAAAGAGTGAAGTGTTACCCAATGCCCTTTCTAAATTGCCCACCATGACTTTGTCCATTCTGACTCCTAATGTTCCCCTGTCACTAACTGGCTAACCACAGTATCTCTCTAACTCCTTCACCACCTAGGAGCTAATGTGTGGTACGCATACTGGAGCAAAAATGGCTACAATTGCATCATCCAGATGGACTCTACACATTAATGGTGGTTGAAGTGGCTCCCCATTGTCTATGTAAAGTGCTTTAAGTAGTTAGAAAAGTGCTATGTAAATGTCATTAATTATTACAATTATCTATCTATCTATCTATCTATCTATCTATCTATCTATCTATCTATCTATCTATCTATCTATCTATCTATCTATCTATCTATCCCAACAAAATCTCACCTAAATACAGTAGGATTTGAAATGTGAAAAACTCAAGGAAAGGGAACACTTTTTATAACTACTTAAATAAGATGCAAATATTTAATTATTACTTACAGATTAATATATTAGCACTTACTTCCATGTTTTATAAATAAAACGTTTCTCTGACATTGCCTTTAAACTAACCAGGGTTGTTAAAACTATGCTGATTTTTTTTTCTTCAGATATCATTTAAGTGCATTGTTTTTTTTGTCTTATCTGCTAGTTTCCTGCATAGAGAACTTTGAAGATATGATTCCTAGGTTAAATGTTTTATCAGTAACAGTAAAAGGAAATTTAGATAAATGCATTCTTCATGCTCAAAAAAAGGCTCCAGCATTCTCATTATTGTCTCCTTGCATACGTACCAGGCCAGCTTCAAAAGAAGTGAAAACAGATATTTTCCACAGGGCTATTTGTCATTTTTTTCTCTGCAGAATGACAAGTTTTGATTGATTCACAAAGACCTTCCAAGGCCCTTTACCACTAGATGCAAGTCAACCATTCCACAACGCAACATGACCCATATACATGGCAGGTGCTTCCCATTCTGAGGATTTAGCATTTAGCAGACCTCACTGTGCCCATTACAGGTAACAGAGCAGAGGCAGCGCTGAGCAGAATGACTACTTATACTGTGGCTATGAAAAGAGAATTGAAAGGGCTGCCACTTTTTTGTTAAAAGCCACTTTTTATATATCCCTTAAAGGCTGGTATTCAGAGTCTGCACCTATTCAGTTGGCCATCCTGTCCAGTTATACCGTCAGACCAGGGACTGTTTTTAGCAGCACAATACAATAAGAATCATCTTTCTGATATATGATAAAACGTTAACTGTTATGAAGTTACATTTTGAGATATTTAACTTCATAAAATAAAACTAATTGCACTACGCAGTGTTTTTTATATTTTATTAGTACTGACTTACTGTTTTTAATCTCGTAATTTTCATAGCGCAAATATTTTGATCACTAGTTGAGTAAACTGTCAGTGACGGGTAGATTACAACTTCAAAACTGGCAAAGAATAAACAGCATTGGATTTAATTTATTTAATAAATAAATACATATTCCACTTCATAATGAATACTATATAATTGGACAGACTTTCTTGTCTGAGTGTGCAATGTACCTGCACTGTGATAAACTTGACCATTTATCCTAAAACAATATGATTCATAGCATAGTGCTGGACTCCGGTTAGCCTCATGCCAGAAACACTCATGCCAACAGGCTATTAACTGATTGGATATTCTGAATTAACGTTTTTGGATGGAGATGTAGACCAGAAATAATGTGCCATGACAGCACCTTGTGTGTACCAGTGTTGTTGTAGCCTCTGTTTCAAAATATGTAGCCCTGCAGCATACACAATCACTATTAATCTTTCTAAAGTGATACTGTCATCGATCTGGTCATATAATGCCAAGTGAAAAAGGTATCATTTACCGTCTCTCTTCACCTCTGAACATTCACAGCTAATTGTGCAGTTGTTTGCTGGTGATTTTGAGACTGCCTTGCCAGTAGTGTTGAATCAAAATGAAATTTTGTTTTTGGTACCAATGCTGGCTTTTGCACTCCAGTTCAGATAGCAAAATGACATCGAAGCAAGTAAAGGATAAGATCTCCAGCTACCGAAACCCCAGTCCCACCCTCTCACCTGCACACCCAGCAGCTTCTTCCCCTCAGCTGACACATGTGCTCACTGTCCAGCTGTAGCTGCCCTGGGGTCAGAGCCATCCAGGGTGCCAGGGTCTGTCTGAAGCTAGCCAGTGATGATGTTCGCAGCCCTCAGTAAGAGTGACTGGTAATAGAGTTCCTCCCTCCATGTTTGATCAGCAACACCCTCTGCAGTCTGTAGGTTCTTGTAAATCATGTATGTTTCAAGTTGCTTTCTGAATTTTGTATTGTACTAAAATTAAAGCATTCAGTGTTTGGGGCCCTCATGGGAGTATCAAATGTGCTGTTATTCACATGTTTTATTGGGATGGATGTTAACATTAGTGTGTGTATTGCACTGTTACAGCCTTGCGTATAAGATTAACGAATTTAGCATAATGCTGGTATAGTACCGCTTTCAAAATTGGGTAGTTTGGTACTTTTTTAGTACCAGATTAGTTAATTTGGTACTTTTTTTAGTACTGTATACTGCTATGTGTGTCTGCATGTGTGTGAATGAAGCAATAACAGAGCTGAACGTTTAAATAAAAGCACTGATAATAATTCACAAAACTTACAAATCACTTATCATGTATGGGATGATTCATACTTTAACTCATCTGGGTAGTTTAATAGCCAATAATATAACAGATTTTCTGTGGAACTTTCCAGTTTTTTTATGTAACTAATTGGCAAGTAAGCAAGGCAGAACTTCGCAAACGTGATGCACATGTTAATCATAATCTGGAGAGAAAATCCGAAAAATGTTGATACAAACCAGTATGCAAACAAACAAAATATGCCAAAGAATATTATTACCAGAGTGGCATGGTGGCGCAGTGGGTAGCGCTGCTGCATCGCAGTTAGGAGACCCGGGTTCGCTTCCCGGGTCCTCCCTGCGTGGAGTTTGCATGTTCTCCCCGTGTCTGTGTGGGTTTCCTCTGGGTGCTCCGGTTTCCTCCCACAGTCCAAAGACATGCAGGTTAGGTACATTGGCGATTCTAAATTGTCCCTAGTGTGTGTTTGGTGTGTGGGTGTGTGTGGGCCCTGCGGTGGGCTGGTGCCCTGCCCGGGGTTTGTTTCCTACCTTGCGCCCTGTGTTGGCTGGAATTGGCTCCAGCAGATCCCCGTGACCCTGTAGTTAGGATATAGAGGGTTGGATAATGGATGGATGGATGGATATTATTACCATAAGGTTGAAATATGGCAGGTGCATTGACTAAACCCGAATGACATTAAAAAATACTCATAATAGCCTCTGTTGGTATTAAATACCTTGTTCCCTTCATCGACCTCTTGTATATTCTGAGAGTTTTGAGACCCCGACACCCCCCAACGGGTGCTCGACAACCCATCCTCTGCTCTGTGCACCAAAACAGACAGGAATTGGTTGTCTGCTGCTGCCACAACTGCAGGTTCGCAGGCTCACCACGTAACGTGTCTATCACCCGATGGTTCATGCATTGATCATTTAAATCTGGCCACTGACCTGGCCTTGTGCTAACTTTTCTGTCGTCTCTCCTCCAGAATGAACCTGCTTGGTGAAGTAGACTCTCTGCTCCTTTTCAACTGAAGAAGGGAGTTAACACAGGACGAATGATAATGTCGCTTTTGCCTTCTGTGTTTGCGTGTACTGAAGTGACAGCTCCTGTTTAGATAAATGCTTTCAGAATATTCCTGTTTTAACAACAATAAAGCTGATTTTGTTCAGAAACCTGCACTTACCTCCTTTTCACTCGTGCAAGTCTCTGATCCACACATCACAATATATACAGTAATCCCTCGCTATATCGCGCTTCGACTTTCGCGGCTTCACTCTATCGCGGATTTTATATGAAAGCATAACTAAATATATAACGCGGATTTTTCGCTGCTTCGCGGCTTCTGCGGACAATGTGTCTTTTTACTTCCTGTACATGCTTCCTCAGTTGGTTTGCCCAGTTGATTTCATACAAGGGACGCTATTGGCGGATGGCTGAGAAGCTAACCAATCAGAGCACGCAGTTAAGTTCTCCTGACTGAGAAACTAACCAATCAGAGCACGCAGTGGAGTTCCTGCGTGCTGAATGCAGTGTTAACCAGGAAGTCTCCTCTCGCTCATTCAGCATCAACGTGTTTCGCTGTGTAAAGAGTTGTGCTCTTTTGTGTTTATCTTTGTGCATAGTCAAGCCCTTCATTATGGCTCCAAAACAATCTGCTACTGCTTCAGGGGCCGTGCCCAAGCGCAAGAAGAAGATGTTAACGATTGCCGAAAAGGTAAACGTTTTGGATTTGTTGAAGGCTACGATTCTTTTTATTTAAAAAGTAGGAAAGGAATATAAGATCTACGGCTGCAGTGTCCTTTTAACCAGGGTACAAAACGAGTTGTAAGTGGATGTAATAAGGCAGTAGTCTGGATGGAATCTGCTTTAGGGATTTGGATTGAAGACTGCCAGAAGAAGAACAACGGCAGTGCTACACAATCGCCTGAAGTGGCTCCTTTACAAGGGCTGTAACGCTCTCCTTTGTTGTGCAGTAAAATTAAACTCATTGTTATCGGACAAGTCATCGTGTCATTGTTGGTGAGTAACCATAATTAATTTTCTTCTTACAGTGCTTAGTACATGTACGTACGTTTAGTGTCACTGTACACACATTTACTGTATACTATTTTTCTTGCATTGTACGTATTTATTGCTGGTGACCTGTCTATCGTAATGGCTGTAACATATGTGATATCGGAGACACTCAATATCTTTAAAATAATATTTAGGTTTTACTGTATATAAACAGTGTGTTTATATACATAATTTCAATGAATCTTACCTAATATCTAAGAGAATACAAAGGGATTATGCTGTATAACTCTGCGGGGAATATTTATAAACAGTGCGGGAGAGTTTATAAGGGCTTAAAATATATAAAAATAACCATACAAACATATGGTTTCTACTTCGCGGATTTTCACCTATCGCGGGGGGGTCTGGAACGCAACCCCCGCGATCGAGGAGGGATTACTGTATTACATTGTAGCTGATTTGATGATCTAACTACACAAATACTGTGGAGCTAGTTACATGATTAACAAGGAACAAGATCTGTGGCGAAGCATAATTATATTTTGTTGTTATTTATTGGATTCTTGATAATCAATACAAAGTCTGATAATCAATATAGTGTACAGTACTATACTTTTTCTCTCCAAAAAAAAAGCCCTATCCAATTTGTCTGTTACTCTATCTGATAAAACCATTATACAAATTGTCCTGACTACACTATTACTATACATTTTTGTTTCAGTAATGGTGCATTGGAATAAGTGCTACTCTACAATTGTGTGGATAATGTGGTAGTAGAGCTAACGTATTTTGCTTAATAATCACATTTCTGCCAGGAGATGATACTCCAATTGAATAAAAGTGAGCAGTGGTGGCATTACGCTTTTTAAACATGAGTGAAAGAAGTCTATCCCCCAGGTTGTAATTTCCCTGAGGGACCAATCAATGTCAGGCAACTGTTTTCATAAACAGGAATACTCAAGAACAGTTCTTATCATGGGTATCTCTAAAATGCAGAAAACTAACTCTTTGAAAAGTAAAATCCGAGTCTGAAGATGCATCACCATGAATAAATTCAATCCCTTACCAATAGGCCCTCCATCAATTCATGAAACAAATCATTTTTCTTTCAGCTGGATTTTAGGAATGTGCAGTTGTTAGTGTAATGTACTGCTAATAAAAAATTCCAAAGATGCAGAGTTGGGAAAACCTAATATATCTACAAATTAATTTACCCGTATAGGTCTCATACAGCAGTTTTTACAGTGTTCTTGCCTGTCCCTTCAAACCTGAATTTAAGTATGTGCTTATTCTGATTCTTTTTATTCAATTGCCTGTCTTGATTTCCCACAATAAAAGCACAGAACATTAAAGGTTATCAAAGTTACGCCCCTTAGAAACTCTTTCTTTTGTTAAAAGGAAGTTACATTATTTTTCACGGCTACTTCTCTTCCCGCACAACCTACAGACATGACATGCAATTTTAGCTAATCTACTCTATGTGGGTTATCCGCAGCAAAAATGTATTTTTTCTTCTGATGCAACAGAGGGGTGGTCAGATTTATATGGCACCTTCTTAAATAAAGCATCAAGATGCTGCCTGGTCATATGACTTTCCACAGACGTTTTCACTATATGTAAAATAGCTGCAAACAGCAAAAACTAACCTAAAATAAAATACAACCCAAGGTTGTGCTTTGGAGAAATAATACAGATATATCACATTTGTCATAAATTGTCCTGGAGTAAAAAGTGTCTCAATAAGTCAGATTCTGAGTTCATAACAACATGTCTATATGGATATACGGCTGTGCTAGGATATAAAATTCTCTACAGATTTACTGGTTACTGTAGAAGTAGTTTTCCTAAGAGAGTGGAGAGCTGGAAATACATTGGAAAACATCCTGGCAAATTGGAGGCAGTATATGGGATATGGGAGTATATGGGAGTTTTTCCTTGTCTTCTTAGAGAGTCAAGGCTGGGGGGTTGTCAAGAGGCAGGGCCTGTTAAAGCCCATTGTGGCACTTCCTGTGTGATTTTGGGCTATACAAAAATAAACTGTATTGTATTGTATTGTATTGTATAGTATATGGACCCTTGCCAGGGATGGAGGAATTGTGTTATTGATTGGAGGGTGAGGGCAATGAAAACTACCAGAGTGTCTCCCCTCAGGCGGCAGCATATATTATTTGTTAGAAGGGGGACTGTGTTGAACAATTTAGGCAGGTAAAACAGCCGTGTGAGAGATGCAACATTTTAATGGTAAAGTGGAATTAGGAACACTGGAGTGAATAAATGGAGTTCTTGCTGAAAATCTCACAAAGTGAAGGATTTTTGGGAGAATTGGAAATGAGACAAACCCAGGGGCCACATGTATAAACATTGCGTACGTACAAAAATGTTGTGTACTCCCGTTTTCATGCTCAAATCATGATGTATAAAACCTAAACTTGGCCTAAAGCCACGCACATTTTCACATTTTCACTTGCGTTCACAAGTTCTCCGCTCATTTTTGCAAACTGAAGGCACCCAGCGTCAAAGCAGTGCTTTTGTCCAAGTGTGGTTTCCCTTTCTTTTTTAGATACACATCCCTGACGCGGCTTTATCAAATACATTGAAATTAACTGCATATAGTTTATTAGTTTAAGGCATCTGATTGTAATTAACCTGTAACAATGTAATAGACCATGAAATGGCCAACTTTTCCAAATACCATAGCTGCTTTAGTGTTGTTCCTCTCAATGCACCACTCAGTATGAGTATGAGTATTTATATCACTGTGTCTGAGTGTGGAATCACAGCTCTACAGCAGCTGATTGGAAAGAGAATTATCAGTGATCTGCACCACTACCACCTAATCAATGCACAGTGATGTTCCTACATTGATGGATTAAAAGCCAGAAGTCTACATGACCATTATCATCAAGCCCTTCCATGAGAACCCTAAATACAAAGAGGACTGTTTCATTTATGTTAGGTAGAATGCCCAGAGGGGGCTGGGCAGTCTTGTGGCCTTGAACCCCTGCAGATTTTATTTTTTCTCTCTCCAGCCGTCTGAACTTTTTCTTTTGTTTTTTCTGTCTCTCCCTGGCCATCGGACCTTACTCTTATTCTATGTTAATTAGTGTTGTCTTATTCTAATTCTTACTTTGTCTTTTTATTTCTCTTTTCTTCATTATGTAAAGCACTTTGAGCTACATTATCTGCATGAAAATGTGCTATATAAATAAATGTTGTTGTTGTTGTTTTTGTTTTGCCCTGAGGGGCTTTTTGGCATTATTGCACCTAAATTACATATCCAAAAATGAACTGCTATTATTCTGCTTAAATAATAAAGGAGCTGTAGATAGATGAAGAATAGTGAGTAGAACACTCCAAATTTAAAGGAAAGTATTTATATAATTAAAATTCTTTGTTTACACCAATATCAAATAAATAAATCCCCAAAAATTATTAGAAATCTCTGAGTAAAACTTTGAATTTTACACAATCAAGGCATTTTAAGATGCTCATCCATTTCGTGCCACAAACTGCCAGCTGTCATGCCAATTTCAGAATAGCATTACAACGTTAGACTGTTTGACATGGAGTTTCAGGAGGGAAGTTGCAAAATCAACCAGAATGTTCAAGCAAATTCTAGAGAAAAGCCCAATCTAAATGGATGTAATATACGCCCTGAGGCTGGTGCATGAGTGAGAAGGAGCCACCCCCTCCCCTCATCTCACTGCATCCCTTTTGGATTTGTGCAAATAAATCAATACCGCAAGTGAACTATGCTACTTAGCACGATGAGAAAAGTTGAAAAATCATCTGGAATGTTCAATCATATTATAGAAAAAAACCTAATCTAAATCAGTTAAGTACTTCTCTCGTGAATAGTGGACAGACAGACAGATGTTGGATTTTATATACAGAGAGATATTGTCACACATGTGCGAGTAGGGGGCGGTTGTGTGGACCAAGTAAAGGTAATTCCACGCCAGGCCAGGAGAGGGCAGGATGCACTAAACCTTCTCCTGTTATCTCTTCAGACCAACCACGGGAAAACCTATCTGAACCAAGAATGTCACTTCTAGTTCCGGCGCCCAGAAGAACGTCACTTCCGGTTCTGGTGTCCAGAAGAACGCCACTTCCGGTTTAGGAGTCCAGAAGAATGTCACTTCCGGTGCCCAGACTGATGCCAGGAAAACATCACTTCCGGTCACCCTACATCACTTCCTGTCTGACCACTTAAAACCACCATCTTTTCCATCCTTGATTTCTGTCTTGGACTCTCTACAGTCAACTTCATTATTGAATGAAAAAACAAACCTTTGCAGCTAGGAATATTATACGGGTGGCTGCCCCAAACCTTTTTACGTGTTTCAAGTCTCTTCCTTTTTACAATATATAGTTACACACGTGCACATGGGAGGCAGCTTGAAGGACCAAAAGAAGGTAATTCCACGGCAGGTCAGAGGGTCGGGGGTGCGCAGTAACCTTTTCTCTTTTATCACTGCAGACCAAACATGGGAAATTCTGCCTGGCAACTCTGACACCACTGCCAAGTCAGGGCCCAATGACATCACTTCCAGTTCCTTGCATGATGTCGCCACTTCCAGTTCCGGGCCCGATGACATCACTTCCAGTTATGGGCTCAATGACATCAATTCCAGTTGTGGGCCACAACCTCCCATTCTTGGGGCATCCTCGACCGGGATGAGCTGGCGGCCGTCTGTTACACTGTACATACATATACATACATATATATACAAACACTTTTTATCACTCTGAAGCAGCAAGAAAACAATTAGTAACTGTACACTCATCGGCCACTTTATTAGGTTCACCTATTCAACTGCTTGTTAATGCAAATATCCAGACAGCCAATCACATGGCAGCAACTCAATGTATTTAGGCATGTAGACATTGTCAAGACGACTTCCTGAAGTTCAAATCAAGCATCAGAATGGTGAAGAAATGTGATTTAAATGACTCCGAATGTGGCATGGTTGTTGGTGCCAAACAGGCTGGACTGAGTACTTCAGAAAATGGGATTTTCACACACAACCACCACTAGGGATTACAGAGAATTGTCCGAAAAAGGGAAAATATCCAGTGAGCAGCAGTTCTCTGGTTAAAGGAGAATGCCTAGACTAGTTTGAGCTGGTAGAAAGGCAACAGTGACTCAAATAACCACTTACTACAACTGAGGTATGCAGAAGAGCATCTCTGAATGCACAACTCGTTAAACCTTGAAGCAGGTGGGCTACAGCAACAGGAGGCCACACTGCATGCCACTCCTGTCAGCTAAGAACAGGCAACTGAGGCTACAAGTTGCACAGGCACACCAAAATTGGAAAATAAAAGTTTGGAAAAATGTTGCCAGGTTCAATGAGTCTCGATTTCTGCTGCAACATTCAGATGGTAGAGTCAGAATTTGGCTTCAACAACATGACAGCATGGATCCATCCTGCCTTGTATCAACAGTTCAGGCTGGTAGTGGTGGTGGTGTAATGGTGTGGGGGATATTTTCTTGGCACACTTTGGACCCCATAGCAACAACTGAGCATCCTTTAAATGCCACAGCCCACCTGAGTATTGTTGCTGGCAATGTCAATCCGTCTATGACCGCAGTGTACCCATCTTCGGTTGACCACTTCCAGCAGGATAATGCAATGAGTTCACTGTATACAAATGGCCTCCACAGTCACCAGATCTCACTCCAATAGAACACCTTTGGGATGTGGTGGAATGGGAGATTGGTATCATGGATGTGCAGCCGACAAATCTGAGGAAACGGCATGATGCTATCATGCAAATATGGATCAAAATCCCTGAGGAATGTTTCCAGCCCCTTGTTTAATCTAGGCCATGAAGAATTATGGCAGTTCTGAAGGCAAAAGGGGGTTCAAACAGGTACTAGCAAGGTATACCTAATAAGAGGCCAATGAGTGTATGTATATGTATAATTTTGTACTCATTTAAACATTTACTTTCAAAGTAAATTTTCATGCCAGTCCTGGAAACATTTTTTGCTTTCCCAGAAGAAATAGAGAGTCCTTACATTTTGTACAATATATTGGAGTTTTCGTGCTACAAATCAGCCTTCTTCTCCTACCTTCTGTTTCAGTTGCCCTACAGATTTTTAGTGTGTTTTTATTTATTTTTTCATTGTTGTTGCTTTTTCTTTGCATTTTATGACTGAAATAAATTAAGTACATGCATTTTCATACCAGCATCTTCTAGTTCTGCGTCACGGGGTTAAAGGCAATGCCCAGAGCCAGTCACACACACCGAACATACACATACACCTAATGTTTCTCAAGTGCTTTTGGAGCTAAGTCACGAGTGGGCCATTGCTGGGTTATAAGCACATGAGACTTGTTCACAGTATAATCCCACCTCCTGCGCCACCAAAGGCTTAAACAGAGCTGTGTTAGATTATTTTTTCCCATTTCTAATTGCGCTTGCTTCACCAAGCACTTGTTTCAAAGGTTGATCATCTATTTCATTTTTCTATTTGTAATCTTATTCATTACTGCATGTGGGTCACCAGTGA
>JANRMT010028174.1:49761004-49772539 GCA_026402145.1 Polypterus bichir lapradei | reverse complement strand
TATATATATATCTATATATATAGATATATATATAGATACATACACAAATAAAGAGTCTGCATAGAGAATGCAGTTACAGTAAATCAAAATAAGAAGTTTATAGAAAAATACCAGAATGCATGTTACCCATCTACCCATTCATTAAATTTCAGACCCACCTACCCATCCTTCTAGTTCAGTATCAGGATAGGCCAGAGTCAAACACTCATATTTGGAATATGAGAGGAAAGATTAGAACGGCAAAGAGAGATCAATCTCAGCAAACTCAGAGTGAAATGGCCAAAATTCGAAGCAAGCCTCGTGTAACTTTCAATAAGCAGAAATAAACAGTGCACCGCCCTGTCACTCCCAGAATGCATATTATTTTCACAAAACTGTAAATTAAAAAAAATACTGCTCTCAAGTTAAAAGGTTTCAAGAGCCTTATTTTGTTCAAAGACTGAGTGCAGTGCACTCTCAGCTGCAGTAGGTGATGCTGTTTTACTTTGTCTCATATGTTGACTGTCTTTAAAAAAATGCAGTGCTGACACGTAATTACATGAATAGATAAAATAATAATTTAAATTCTGGAGGAGCATTTCATTTCTTTCAGATATCTTGGCAATAATGCATTTTGTGACAGGACTGTTTCTCCTGCAGATATGAAAATCATTCCTACAGCTCTACTAAAATTTCAAAAGAATGTTTTAGAGGTAAATATATTACATTAATGGCAAAAAACTAAATAACTGGGACACCGAGAATACTTTAGCAGATCCCAGATTGGAGATTTTATTCGTGGGCATGACTTTTTTGCTTAAGAGTGTTCTAACTAAACAGAGCAATCTTATTACAGCTTCTGTGATTGTGTGCTGTACATGACATGCTTGCCAAGTGTGTTAAGAAAACAAAATTCTAATCTGTAGTTCATTCCCAAACAAAATCAATATTAGAAAAGAATGACTGTTCAATGCAAAACCACACTCTTTGCGTACAAAGTCATTTTAGTCTTTAGGATGTACAAGCATTCCCCATGTTTTTAAATAAAACATCTAATTATTCTCTACTTAACGAGATTCTTTTTTCAGTTTTTAATTATTTCCATTGTTTTTCTGCATGTTTATGAGTCTAGTTCATGCAATGAAATAAACTCCAGGCTAGTATTTATTAAGCTTAGAAGTATGCTAATCTCCCACTGCTGCACACTGCTGGATTAAGCAGTAAATACATGTTTGCAAAGTTTTACAAGCTCTAATTAAGAAAAAATAAAGTGTAGTGTATATTCAATATATATGCTCTATCATGGTCTGAAGGAAAAAAGTAATTGAATCTCTCAGAAAAGCAAAAATTATAGTTTAAAGAAGAAGTTAACGGAGCACAGTTGATTGTTCGCCAGTGATGAGATTAAACGTGAGTACCTCGCCACAAACCAACCGAACTCTGAAGGAACAGAAGCAAATGAAAACACCTAGATAAACTCTGAACTAAATATAAATTCAATTTGTTCTCTGCTTGATGACGGTATGTTTATATGTTGTAATGGCCTGCATCATGTACAGCTTAGGTTTACTGGCCAAAACTGAAGATTGTTTCACTTGCCAAAAATGATATAGCTAACTTGGGATTGGTTGGGAAAATAAGGGCATTGGAAAACCATGTTTGGAACCTTATAGTGAGTGAGTAAGGAAATTAATAATTGGATTCACTTATTTTTTTTTAAACCATTTGGTAATTTCTAATTTGGCTTCATTCTCTACAGGCTCAACTATAGTCAGTGCACGGCAAAAATCAGCAGCACAAACTTGGCCACAGGGTGAGTTCTTAACAGGAAGACAGAGGTCTAAGAAGTCAAAATGTACATGTCTTGACACTGTAGACCACCAGGGCGCGTACAGCCACCCTAACCTGACACATACAAGCAGAGAAATGAGTTGCCACACAACACACATTTTATTTTCACAATCCACAGCACAAAGTAAAGGACCAATATGAATACACAGGCTTCTCTTAGCAAGCTTCTCCCTACCTCCTCCTGACTCTCGGCTCTCTGGATGGAGTGAGGCAGCCCCTTTTATAGGGCATCCTGAAGACCTTCTTCCGGCAGCACTTCCGGGTGTGGAGGAAGTGCTACAGCCTGGGCTCAGTAACTGTACAGGCACCAGCTGGTGGTGGCCGCGGGCCCCAGCAGGGTTGAGCTTCTAAGCTTCAAACTTGTTGCCCCACTGTAAGCCAGGGGGGTTACCCTCTAGTGTTCCAGGGGAGGAACTGCCCTGAATATGCCCTCTCCCCTGGTTCTTCCATCGCAGGGGTCTCCCAGCTGGGCAAGGGCCCTGGCTGCCTGCCACATCACCCAGGTCAGTAGTTTGGACCCTGAACAGATACTTAGCACTCAGACATATGCCTGTCAAGATTGAGAACAACAAAGTGCTCATAATTTGTGATTCTGTAGTATGAAATGTTGAAATTCCAGACTGTGTTAATCCAGCAGTTAATGTAAAATGCCTCCCAGGGGCAAAGGTATCTGAAATAGAGGCTAAATCAGACTTTCTGGATGATGATGAAGTATCCACATTATTGCAACATGTTGGCACTAAGGATATAGTTTTGCATCAATCAGAGATATCAAAGAGGAACGTCACATCCTTAATACACTAAAGCTAAAAAAAAGTGTTGGAACTTAATTGTGTCTGGACCTTTACCAAGATTACTATAGAAGGAATATGGCCTATAGTAGATTCTGTACCCTTCACTGCTAAAAAACTAGGATGATTTTGGAGAAACGCCTGGAGTTTTTCAAATATGTGATCTTCAGCCTAACTGGAGTGGATCTTTTATTTTATTTTGGAATATGGCTCTTAAATCACAGTCTGGTTTTTATCCCACCTGTTATTATTCTGTTGCCCAGAATCCTTGTTGTGGGGTATCTTATAATTATAGTTTGAAAGCAAAATCTAAATCTTTTGATAATCAAAGAATAAAAATAATAATAAGACTAAGATTTAAAATAAGGTCCTCCACTAGCTGTACCTTTATAGCAACTTAATTCAAATTAAAACAAAAAGTATAACATCAGTTTAAAAACATCTTTCCAGTTTAAAGCTTTGTTTAATAAACATTCCCTCTCTCAGATGTAAAGCTGTTTTATTAAATATTATATTAATTACAAAATCTGATTTATGATTCTTACTGAAACTAGACTTGGTAAATGTGACACTATGCCTTTAGCTGATACAGCACCAAATGGTTGTACAATCCTTTTACAAATTAAGAAATACTGGTTGAGATGGTGAGATTCCTCCCTTATGTTTATTTGTTATAATAAACAGGCATTTTTTGGGTAATGAGCTTTCTGTAGAAGTCTTTGTTTTGTGTTAGAGTTTCCCTTTTTACTATATGCAGTATAGTGACATCTAGGTGGTACTTAGAGAATCAAAGGTACACCAAAATCTGTAGTTAAAACTTTAGCAGTGATGCAAGTTGAAAGTCAACTTTAGTAACATTATTTGAGTTACTAAAAGTCACATGTTTCAGCACAATTTAAGTTCTTCTCCCTGTAGGCCCACATCAGTCTCTTAGTTCCAACATCTGCAGTGACAAACAATGAATTCCCCCTTGGTTTATTATGCCAGCTTTCTTCTTTCATTGACAATAATGTAATTAACCACTGTCACAAAAGCAAACCACAGACATCGAAAAGGTTTCGGGCAGCCACCCATATATTGTGCCTTGGCTCCAAATGGGTTGAATTGGTTGTGAGGTTCACAGGTTTGAGTCCAAAACAGAACTGATTGTAAAATGAAAAGATGGAGACTTTATAGCCTGAGACAAGAAGTAATGTCATCGGAACCAAAAGTGACATCTTCTGGACCGGAAATGGCGTCATCACTGGGGCCTGGAATGGAAGTGGTTTCTTTAGGACCAGAAGTGACATTCTCCATGGTACCGGTACTGGAAGTGACGGTGATGGTCTACAGGAGGTTGAGAAAGTGAGTTAGTGTAGCTCGCCACCCCTGGTCTGGCGTAGTAGTACTATTCTTAAGGCCTTTCAGCTGTCTCCCAGTTGCTTACAGAGAAAGGAAGATACAAATAATGTGCAAATAAAATATATTTTTCTGTTTGTAACCAATGAAAACTGTTTAATAAAAAATGTGAAAACCAGGGTACCCAGAAAAGCTACCTAGACATAGACACTTCTGTTCACTCTCTTTCTGCCATGTAAATGGCGTAGTTCAATCAAGATCAGAAGTACTACATTTCATAACAGTATTTATCCTCAAGCATGAGATTCACAAACATAACATCCTGGGTTAAAATGTTTTTTTGAATTATGACTTTAGTCACCTGTATGTTTACTTAAGGTATATTTTCAACTAGACCAGTTTCATGCCTGTGACTTTAATATGTCAATATATTAAAATTTATAGTAAATCAAGCATATTTAAAACTAGTCACATGTGGTCTTCTGGCCAAAAAACAACCAGAGGACGCGCTATCCGTTTTACTATATACGTATGTGAACTTGGAGAGAAGTCAGCTAACTCTTAAGAATTACCCAGTGCAGAGGACATGGACACCACAATGTGCATGCTGCCCCACTGGCTTTCATAAGAAGACACTGGCGATACCATATCTTAGCCATATCGCCGGCATATGAGCTCTGTTAATCTTTGTCTCAAGAAAATACCTCCAAATAGACAATGTTTTTACCCTTGCCCTCTGATGCTGAAGTGTTTCACTTATATGTTGTTGAGCCGCGGCAATTGTTTTGTTCTGACATTGTGTCTCTTCATCTATGTCATAAGCACAATATTGTTGTTGCATGTCAGCATTTGCTCTACACAGGTCTTTCATAGCAAGCACCGAAAAAATGTAAAAGTGCATGCATGCGCCATCTAGTGGCTGTGGTTGAGCATGAGCAGAGCTGACTGCTCCATATACACACACACACACAGGTCTTTCGTTTATATATGTCTAATTAGCCAGCTTGAGCTGTGAGATGTCTAAACAAACCATGATGCCCCCATAACCCAAACGTTGTTTTAAATGATGTACAAAATTGGAGTTTAACCCCTACTCATTCTTCTGTTCTTTTTCCGGTTTTCTGGGGTGGCGACCTGCATCACCACCACCTAATCAAAGCACCGTGATGTCCCTACATTGATGGATTAAAGGCCAGAAGTCCATGTGACCGTCATCATCAAGTCCTTCCATGAGAGCCTTGAATACAATGAAGACTGATCATTTATGTTAGGTAGAATGCCTAGAGGAGGCTGGGTGATCTCATGGCCTGGAACCCCTGCAGATTTTATTTTTTCTCCAGCCGTCTGGAGTTGTTTTTGTTTTTTCTGTCCTCGCTGGCCATCGGACCTTACTCTTATTCTATGTTAACCAGTGTTCTCTGATTTTAATTCTTACTTTGTCTTCTTTCTCTTTCTTCATCAAGTAAGGCACTTTGAGCTACATTATTTGTATGAAAATGTGCTATATAAATAAATGTTGTTGTTGTTAAATCACCACTTAGGTACCCATCTAAAAGATAAGCGGTCTCCAATTAATTTACTAAATAATAATAATACATTTTATTTCAAGGTGCTTTTCTAAACAACCAAGGACACCGTACAGATAAGAAAATCATAAAACCAACAAAAACATGCATGTTTACATACATATATGCATATATTCATATATATGGAACTGAAAATACAACAATAAGAATACTAAGACATACTTTTATGGAATTGCATGAAAAGGAAAATAATAGTCTTTACAAGCTGATGAAACTGTTTGTGCACAATGAAAACATTTTTACATTGCTATAAAAAGCCATTTGCCAAGTACAAAGCTGTTTGTGAAAGCTTTTGTGAACTGCAATACTATTTTTCAGTCAACAAATGAAAATTCAATTTAATTTACAGCAGGTAAATCTTGATTATGGCGAGATAGAAAAAAAACACTTGGGGACTAAAATAAATTCATCAGGTGCTTTTGCTTTTGTTTAAAGGAACTTGGCAGATAAATGATCAATGAATAAAGCACCCTTTATCCAATCACATAGATAAGATCATCCCATTTAATGCCACCTCTGTCAGGCCAATCGCTTTTTCTTTCTATTGATGAATTAAAAAGACATGGCCTGTTACATTAAAGGTTGGAGAAAGGTTCAAGATCATCCAGATAGAGATCTGACCTTTCCTATCTTCCATTTTAAAAAGGAAAACTGCTTTTGATGGAACAAAAAAAAAAAAACTCTTTTATAATAAGCTCCAACAGCAGGAAAGGCCATTTTCACTTATGAATAGAAGACAATTCTTGTACGTTATAATTAATAACTGCACTGTATTCTACAAGTGATTTTGTTATTGGCATTTTGGATCTCAAAAATTAATATCAGGAAGGTAAATTAGTATCCTGCTTTGATTCTTTGTTGTGTCCACAGTTAATGTTCTTAAAGTCAATTTTTAAGAATATAGGAGACCAAAGAGTATGGAATTTCTGTACATATTTAAAAATTTAACAGCTGATACATTATTATGTGTCTACAATATTGCTCTGCTGAAACAAACAATATTTAGAACAGCACGTACAAAACTCCCCATACCCTAGATCCCAGTTTGATATAATTTATGAATAATAATGCTGTCAAAACTCCAATGGGGAAATCGTAATTAAGAAGTTGTGTTAAATTTAACACCATTGCCAAGACAACCAAGAAGCAAACAAAAGCAGACAGTGCTGTCAATTATTTGTTTCCACTTCAAGCACGGTGTCAAATCATACATGGTCGTTTACAAATTTTTTTATTTTTTTTTCTGTGCCCTGATCCCTTGGTGTTGATGGTGAGATAAAGTAGACATTAAAAAATAAGAATAGGCTTTATGTATTGGCCATACATGCTACATAAATGTCCCGGTTTTGGACTTCTAAAATATGGTAACCCAAAAATTTACCATCAGAGTGCCACATTCATCTGACATCTATAATAATGGTTAGGCACTGTAATAAAGTTTGCCTTTCACTTCTGATTTTCCCTAATATTTGTCATAACTGAGTACCTGAATGCCAACTATACTGGACCGATTATTGTGCCCGAAAATGTGACTTGATCTGTGAGGCAGCAGTACTGTCTTCCTGAGATAAATTTATACCCTGAGTGCACAACATTCCATTTCATTTGTCTGTCTTAGCATCTCTTGAGCTCCTATCACTATGGCTAACTAATATCCATTAAGCTTGTGATGCAAGGCATCGGCATTATATTTTCGGGGAGCTGTCTCTGTTAATAACCGATCTGGACTTAATAGCAAGGTGCATAATATGCTTAATCCAGCAATGCAATGAATAAAAACCCCATGTAATGAATCAATGTAGCACAGCAAAGTATTTTCCTAAAATTCTTATTAGGGTCAGCTAATGCATCCTTCAAAACAAAATGACTGCGTTTTTTTTCCCTATTCCTTCAATGCATGTGGAGTGCAAATTCATTTGGAGTACTGATAACGTAGAGACATCACACGTGTATGTATTTGCAGCACTGAAAATAGTGAGGTGGAGTTTTCTTACTATACACATGCATGTAGTGAGATGTCAAGCAAAATGACACTTTTTATTGGCTAACTAAAAAGATTACATCTTGCCTGAAGAATGGCCTGAGTTGCCTCGAAAGCTTGCATATTGTTAGCCAATAAAAGGTGTCATTTTGCCTGACTTCTCACTACATTCATAATGGCTAACACAGTACAACACCCTAGTACTATATACACATGCATGAAAGTTCTGCACATGTGGGACACAAATTGGGCATGTAGTGCAGATTGAGAAGTGACATTCCCATCCAACATGACTACTACAGCTCAGTGATGTCATGCTGGCCTCATAAAGCATCATGGGACACCAGGGAGAAAAACATTAAACTGGCCACATGGCGAAAACTCAGCAAACTCAGCAAATTTACTGTGAAAAACAACTAGGTGAATTTCGCAGATCAGCACCAGCAGCCACTAAACCTCTGAATTAATGTGGATATGAGGCAAGTCAATCAATCTCAATTTAATATTAATGTGGACACTAGAGACACATTTGAATGGCCGTTGTAAATGTAATCCAGCTAAACAATTTACGGATACAATCTATATATGAAATGCACTATGAGGGAAGTCTTTGAGAAAACTATCAGTCATTGTTGGCTGTATGTAACACTTTGCAAATGCTGATGAAGTAGGCCACTTTAGAAAGATCTCAGGGATGGAGTTGGCCCTTGTGCCTTTAATTTGAAACCCCTGTTGTAGCTTGATTTTTAGAAATTTAAGTATTTTAATTTCAGTCATTGTGTGGCTCCCCTGGAAGTTTACTGAGGCCATCTAGTGAAAAGCAAGAACCATTTATTTAATGAATTATGCTGGATTTACAGGAACCTAACCTAACCTAACCTCCAGCTATATATATCCATCTATTATCCAACCCGCTATATCCTAACTACAGGGTTACAGGGGTCTGCTGGAGCCAATCCCAGCCAACACAGGGCGCAAGGCAGGAAACAAACCCCGGGCAGGGTGCCAGCCCACTGTAGGACACACACACACACACACACTTCAAGCACACACTAGGAACAATTTAGAATCGCCAATGCACCTAACCTTCATGTCTTTGGACTGTGGGAGGAAACAGCTATAAATAAATATATTGGTTAATTTTATTTTATATATATATATTGGAATTTTATTGGTTAATTGCATTCCCTCTGATTTCTTTACTATATTGTTTCTTAAGATTCTATATTCAGCTTTTTATTTTACCCTTATATGCTGTTGCTGGGCTATAATTATTCAGCAGGACCTCATATTATACTCCCACACTCAAAACACCAAATAACTTCAGAATGAACAATCTGTTATGCCTTATGTGATGAACATGATTCTTGAACTTCATACATCTCAATAAATAGAATGCAGTTACTTTTAGAAGGATCACCTAGCGCAGTCAAAAAAATTTGCCCTCATCTACCTACAACTTAGTTCTTGTGGTATCGTCATCTGTGCCCCAGACTTGGAGATGTACTTGACTGACAATTAAATCTGACATTTCTTCTGCAGCCAAAATTACATTTTATCATTTACAAAACATTGCCAGAGAGACTGTGCTTCTTAAGATCAGTAGCTGATGTATTTTGACATGTGCGTAACACTTCCCAGTTAGACCAAAGTATTATTTTTCAACTTCACTTGATTTTTATAAAGTGCATTTTCATAAAAGTTACGAATGTAATTCAATTTTGACACAAAGTGACACTTACATAAAAAACTAAAACAAGACGAATAATGCTGAAATGCCAACTGAAAACAAAAATTAAAAATATACTCATTTATAAATTAAAAAAATGGAAAAATCATTTCTAAACAAAAATTGTATAAGTTTTAAAAGGTGCAGGTAAAGGAGACCCTGGGGAGGTGGAGATATGCTGTGGAGAGAACAGGAATGAAGGTCAGTAGAAACAAGACAGAATACAGTACATGTGTGTAAATGAGAAGGAGGTGAGTGGAATGGTGAGGATGCAAGGAGTAGAGTTGGTGAAGGTGAATGAGTTTAAATACTTGGGATCAACAGTACAGAGTAATGGGGATTGTGGAAGAGAGGTGAAAAAGAGAAAGCAGGCAGGGTGGAATGGGTGGAGAAAAGTGTCAGGAGTGATTTGTGACAGACAGATATTAGCAAGAGTGAAAGGGAAGATCTACAGGACGGTAGTGAAGCCAGCTATGTTATATGGGTTGGAGATGGTGGCACTGACCAGAAAGCAGGAGACAAAGCGGGAGGTGGCAAAGGAGTTAAAGATGCTAAGATTTACATTGGGTGTGACAAGGACAGACAGGATTAGAAATAAGTATATTAGAGGGTCAGCTCAGGTTGGACGGTTCAGAGACAAAGTCAGAGAGGTGAGATTGCATTGGTTTGGACATGTGCAGAGGAGAGATTCTGGGTATATTGGGAGAAGGATGCTAAGGATAGAACTGCCGGGGAAGAGGAAAAGAGGAAGGCCTTAGAGAAGGTTTATGGATGTGGTGAGAGAGGACATGCAGGTTATGGGTGTAACAGAGCAAGATGCAGAGGACAGAAAGATATGGAAGAAGATGATCCACTGTGGCAACCCCTAACGGGAGCAGCCGATAGAAGAAGAAGAAAAACAACAACCACAGGGGAAAGAAAGAAATGGATGAAAATGGATACCTGCCAAATAAAACATCTACAACAAATATTGAAAAGGAAAAGCATTAGGAACAGCCTCAGGAGCAACTTTAACAAGCATAAGCTATTATAAATGAATAAGCTTCCAGGTATGATTTAAATGCTGTGATCAAAGAGGTCTCTCAAATATTGCCTGGTCTGGATCTCTCTTGAATATTTAGTGGTTTTCCAGTGTGAACTATCAATAGGTTTAGAATGTCCTTGTCAAGAGTTTTGACCTGGAGGAATCTCTGTGACCCCATCACCCTTCTGCTGTCTTGTCTTTGCTGGAGTCTTCTCAGATATCGATTTATCTTCCAAAACTCCAGAATATTGGCCTGGACTGCTTATACCATACAGTATGAACCTCTTAGACAACAATGGCCTTAACAAGGTGACTGACAGTCTAACTTGTTAAAAAATAAATAAATAAATAAATCATTAAATCACTTTTGGAAATTCTAATTCAGTTCTGTGTCTTTTGTTTTCTCATCGTAGTTATCTTTGTGAGAATCACTTTATCGTAACATTCAAATCAGGACCAAAGACCCCCTTGATTTTAATTGCTGTCCTCTTGTTTGTGTGTTTCAGTGGTTTCCGATATATAATAATATTGGCCATGGTCTATAATACCTATTAGTGATGTCTTTTGTGCATTTGCTATGGTTTAATTGCACTGCTGTTTGTATATTTGAAGCTGCACTGTAATTTAGTTGGCTCTTTAAGGTGCATTGTAATGGTGTGTGCTCTTAATGGTGTTATGTAAAATAAAGCCTAATTGAATGATTGAATGAATTAATTCATATGATATTCTAAATTATTATTGTGACACCTATGTAATTAATATTTCCTTTACTGAAAGAATGCTGTTAATAAAAGATAACATTTTATTTCAGTGCCTTACATTTATCACGCTTAGAAATAATTAAAGACTGGCTGAGCCGCACTCATAGAGAGCAGTGTAAGAATGAAGGCTATGCCTTTCAAATTGAGTGCACTTAAGAAGAAAGGATTACATATTGTGCTTGTACTGAAGGACACATGATTAATGTGAAAGTTAATGACTTCAAACATGGAAACAAACATATTTCAGCTTGTTCCATTCATGAACACTACAAGCTGGACCTGCTGTCTTCAAATGCTAATAACATTTAATATAAACCTGTGGTACAGTCTGAGCAGGCCTGAACTTATTTTACAGCCAACTACAACCTTGTTATTCACAGCAGTAGCTCTCTTATCATCCAAGGCATAAGTTCTGATCTGTGTTTGGTTTTATATATATATATATATATATATATATATATATATATATATTGTCAAGGATGCCAGGGGCCACGA
>JANRMT010028174.1:49741781-49753282 GCA_026402145.1 Polypterus bichir lapradei | reverse complement strand
GACAACAACACTCATATCAATGACAAAACAATTACATTAACAATCATGTTACATTATTTTTAAAATATTTCCTTTTCTTTTTCATAACTTCTTTAACACACTACTTCTCCGCTGTGAAGCGCGGGTATTCTGCTAGTATAGTATAAAGTTAAATATTATATATGATCTTATTTTTAATTTACATGTGCTGGTACAAATCACGTCAGAATGTCCTAGTTTAAAAGGCAGCTTAAATCTCTTTTTTCTTTTCTCTTACATATTACGGACAGGTTCTTATTAATCTTTGGTTGTCTTTTTTACCTTAATTTTTTTCATGTTTTGCCATTTTTTGTGCTTCTTTTGTTATTTAATATAATCTTTAAAATTCAAAAGGACATTTTTTGTTTTTGTCCTTTTGACAGGGGTATACAGTTATCCTCATCTTTGAAGGTCATTTTTGAGTGTTTAGAGTGTTTTTTGTACTTTTAAATTGTATGCCTAATTTTGGGCCTGTGCGGCTCCAAAAGCCCACCTTATAAGGTTGGGGCCAGACTGCATGATTCCAAGGAAGACTGAGTGAAGTGCTGCTCTGATTTGCTTATTTTAACACTTGTTCACCCGTTTTTGACCATTTTGTGCTGCAGTATCACAACTTCGGCATTGTAAATCAGGCAAATGACACAGATTAGTTAGCGACATTTGCATTCTTGAAAGTAACTGAAATGGAATTTGTGCCCATTTATGACATTTACATAATATTTGCTTAGAAACATGTGTATGAAATTCTGTTTAATGTGACTATAGCATGTTACATTACTTCAATTACTGGAAAATGTAAAATTAGATTTCAGTAATGCGTTACTTTGTAGCACGTTAGTCTCAACTCTGTCCATTAACCATGTTGGAAGAACACTAAGCTGTTGCTTGGAAATATCTTAAAACTTGGATATCTGAAGCTCTATATATTCATCTTAAATAGATGAGAAGTGATGACACAACGTGTCACATGACTTGCTAGTCACATAACTAGTGACCGGCCTTGCAGCAAAACAATCACCTGAAAAATACATCTAATAGATTCAAAAAATGAATCAAACTGATTTTTGAAACAACAGTAATTGAGATTCATCAGAACACACTGGATGTCTTTTCTGTCTTTCTTTTATACTAGTACCACTCTGTTCTTCCTTTACTCAGACATGCCATGTAGTGCTGTTTGACTACACTGATATGATTACACAAGTGAATTTCTGATTGGGGTGTCAAATCCCACGCAAATATCTGCTAGCCTGGGACAGACCAGGGGCCTCATTTATAAAACATTGTGTGGATTCAAGCGTGAAAATAACACCAAAAAACAGGAAAAAGCATATGGCAAAAAAAATCTGATTTATAAAACCTGGCGTACACACATTTCTATGCAGTTTACTCTTCAAAAATGTGTGCTTGAAACCTCACCTGATTGATTTAACAACCATATATGCACTATGCTGATCAATCTCGTACATTTGCAGTCACCATGCTGCAGACCTTTATTGCCTGGTAGAGCAGCCTCCCACTGGACACATCCAGCCACTGCCATCTGCATTTGAGGAGTCCTATTGTGTGCTCCACACGGCATGGAAGCATCGCTCCTCTGCACTCTGGGCCTGGGGAAAGGCATAAATTGCCAGTGTCTAGTAACCACTATCACCTGACACATGTAATGGTGTGATTTTTGTTACAATGAATAGCATAGACCATATGAAACACTGAGGGTTAAGCCATTTACCTTACTAAAAATTCAGCCATCACTTACAGCACCTTGAGCAAGTTATGTGCTAATGCTACTTTGTCTCAGAATAAATGAAGCATGTGTTGACCCCGGACACAACATTTGTCAGTCTCATTATGGCATAAGAGATGCCTGGTATGTTAATCGGATGTATCTGCTTACAGTTAACAAAAGCAGCAACATTCTCACTAGGGGTCTTTTTTGCAATGAGAGCTGTTAATTGCCACCAGTTACGTTAGAAAAAATGAACACTGCTGCAAATATCCTTTTCATGGTGGCATACACAACCAAACCAGATAGAAACCGAGTTTATTGTCTCTTCAGTCAGTTGTTTATGGGTTATGGCACAGCAGGCTGTTAGAGCTAAAGCATGGCTGAGATATCCCTGACCTGTCATCAAGTTCTCTGGTAGGTGTCTGTTGCCAGAAAGCCAAATGTTGCTAAAACCTTAATATAAACAGGTCAAGCCCAAATTTCAGTCTTTCTAATGCCAGGGACAACACAGCACATACATCCAAGAGAATGACTCTTGAAAGTCTAAATCAGCTTGTATGCCAGTCATCATTTTGAGCAAAAAAGTTTGAATTATCCTTTGTTATGTGACCATCTGCATAGTCTTCAAGCAGTGCCAAACAAGCCATGTTGTTTTGACCCATTAGGCTATAAATAAGCTATAGGGCATGAGATTTATAAAGTAGCAGCCTGTATGCAGAGAGTGAATAGCGTCTCTGGTTTTACTACGCTTTGGTTTCTAATTCTGAGAAGGAACAACAGGTAGTTGATATAAACTGACAAAAAATAAAAAGGTTCTTCAGTGCAAATACGATAAGCCCACTTAAAAAGGAGCTGACATCAGATGCATTGCCTTTGAGGTTTAATATGTTTGTCATGTCAACACAAGTTATTATAATGGCTTGGCGATACAAATTATTATATACATGAGTTGTCATTTAGCTTGTTTGGCTCCATTTCCACACTTGATCAAGGGTGTCATCATTTCCCACTTTCTCCAAAATGTTGTGTATGGATGGGTCAGAGTTGCCATAAATATACAAAAAAATAAAGCTTTCCCATCAAGTTTCCTTTCAAAAATCCCAATTGGAAAGTTTTGTATGCATATTTTGAGCCTCTGTTTGTGTATATGCAAGTTTTACAAATCTGACCACAGGTCTTCTCCCACATTAATTTGTAATTTATTTACTTTGATAGAATTACTAGTACAACAGTAGAGCATTTAGTTATGCAAACTGTATCCGTGCATAAATAAAATTGTACATTGTACTATTACTGTTTTTGGTAACACAAATATGCTCTTATGAAGATAAAGCTGTTTAAGAATATGATAAAATTAGGTTAGGGAGAAAATGTGTACAGTAAGGCAGCCAAATTTTACTTAAAAATGCACATTTGGTCAGGTTGCTGTATAAATAGTGTAACTGGCTGACTTAAAGCTGAGGAAAAGGCCACTAATGAATTTGGAAGAAGCAATGTGAAATTAATTAAGATGCTTGCACCTAGTTAGTTTTTTTGCTAAAGAGATCATTTGACTTGCAAATGAATGCTTTGAAAATGCACTCTTCTTAGAAAGAATACACTATGGAATATGCTTGTTTTGAGTCATAATATGCATGTTAGAATGGACCATCATATCAGACAATTTACATAGCAGATCATTCGCCAAGATCAGATTTTTTTAACACCGTGTAGGATGGTTTCAAAAAGCCCTAGCAGCCTCACAGTTTTGTGTATCTAATAATCTGAGCATCTGATTTCAGAGCTTAGAAATGGAGTAGAAAGATCTTGTACAGTATGCTGTGGCTTTGTCCTTTGACATCAACTTGTCATAAATATTGAAGGGAGACAAAGCATTCCTACCTGAGTTTGAAGATTAATTATTGGAATTGAAAGAATCAGTAGCAGAGGACTGCAGTATTGTTGTAAACTAAACAAAGACTCTTTTGAGGAGCCTGATCTTTGATACATAATGAAGTGGAGATTTTGAATATTGTTAAAAGGCTCTATAGGCTCCTTGTGATTTGTATACAGTGGATTCAGAAAGTATTCAGACTCATTTGTTTTATATTTTATGTTGAAGCCTTGTTCTGAAATCATTTTAATTATTTTATTAATAACAAAGCAAAAACAGGATTTTAATAAATTTTTGCATTAAAAACGAAAATCTGAAATATCACATTGACATAAGTATTCAGACCCTTTATGCAGCACTTAGTTGAAGCACCTCTGGCAGCAAGTACAGCCTGAAGTGTTCTTGGTATGAAGCAGCAAGTTCACATACCTGGATTTGAGGATTTTCTGCCATTCTTCTTTGCTTCTCCTCTAAAGTGCTGTCAGGTTGGATAGAGATCATTGATGGAGAGCTATTTTCAGGTCTCTCCAGAGGTGTTCGATTGGGTTCAAGTCTTGGCTCTGGCTCTGAGGTCCAAAAATCTGGTCCAGATTTTCATCGAGGATACCTATGTACTTTGCTTCATTCAGCTTTCCCTTAACCCTGTCTAGTCTCCCAATCTGTACGACTGAAAACAACCCCACAGAATGATGCCGCCATCGTTACCGGCCTCAGGCCAGGTACAAACCACTGTTGCCACAGGGGGTAGCCACAACGCTATGGGGCCATATCCATAATAATCAGTTAGAAATCCCTGACCATACTTTTCTTTATTCTCATTTGTCTTGAAGTATATCACTGCTTCTGTCTCTGCCTAGATCAACATTATGATTGGTTAAACAATGGCACACCAATTTCCTTTGTTTAACCACAGTGTAAACAAACATTTTTATTGGTTAAACAATAGAATTGTTGTCAAATATCAAGAAGTACTTATACCACAATAAGCTAATTGGAGACCAGTGACCCCAGAACATGTTAATTTTCAAACCAAGTAAATACAAACATTTTCTAAGGAAGCAGGCAGTTCTTTTATCATAATACTGTATGTTGAAGAGATATAAAAATCAAAGCAGTTTGATCTTCAAAGCAGGTGACTTTTTTGTAAGACAGGTAAATATCTATGTCCTGTAGACCACCAATAACCTGTAACAGAATTATTCAGGAAATTTGCCTTTTTACTTATCCCATTCTCAAATAAAGGGTGCCTATTGCCCCATTCATCTCTTGGCTTTGACTTTTATTATTTTAGTTACATTTATTATTTACATTTTTTTTTCCTAAAAGCAAAACACAGAAATGTCCTTTTCTTTAAAACACCAATTTCTAGCCCATTACACCACCAACATCCTTCACCATTGGAATGGTATTGCAGGGGTGATGAGTGGCACCTGGTTTCCTCCATACATTACATTAATGTTGGTTTCGTTAGACCAAAGAATCTTGTTTCTCACAGTCTGAGAGTCCTTTAGGTGTCTTTCTGCAAATTCCAAGTGAGCTTCCATGTGACGGCAGCATGAGATTGGACACATCTGTCATAAAGCCCAGTATAGTGGAGTGTTTCAGTGATGGTTGTCCTTGTGGAAGTGTCTCCCATCTCAACACAAGTTCTCTGGAGCTGATGCTTTGTCACCTCTCTTATAATGGCCCTTCTCCTTCAATTACTCCATTTTGATGATCAAAAGAATGGCTAAATGAACTAAATTTCAAGTGTCATAGCAAAAGGCCTGAATACCTACTGTATGTCAATATAATTTTTTATTTTTAATAAATTTGCAAAATTTCCTAACATCCTGTTTTTGCGTTGTCATTCTGGAGCATTTAGTCTTGTTTGATGGGGGAAAATAATGTAAATTATAGCAAAATGTGAAAAAAGAGAAAGGGTCTGAATACTTCTTTACTACTACAGTTACTAGTATTACTATCGACAAGCTTATTGACGGCAATCCTCACTTTTGCTCCTTGTCCTCTACGGACTACTTCTCGTTGGACACATTCTCTGACACTGTGCTCTAAGCAGAAGGTGATACTGCATTTTTAGCGTACGTTTGCATGAACCCAATAAACGGTAATCATGGGTCAATGTAAAGGATATTTATTATATTCTGATTGTATTGTAGTTTGTGATTATTTTGGGCTAGTCAGTTTACTTCAGGTCCTAAATGAATACTATTATTTTGCTCTTATCATCACCACAGGTTAGGTTGATGGGTCAGGTATACATCTATCTTCAGACGTAGCCCGCAGCAGTTACTGAAGGCATTGTCGCACACGTGTGCATGGAAGGCAGCTAAAGGATCCGAATGAGGGAAATTCCATGCTGGATCAGAGGAGGGTGGCGTACATTAACCCTTTCTCTTTTTCTCCTGCAGACCACTCTGGGGAAATCCCGCCTGGCCCGATGACGTCACTTCCGGTTCTGACCCCAATGACCTCATTTCCTCTTCCTCCAAATCAAACCGCCATTTTTCCACCTACGCAGAAGTTCTCTTTTGAGCTCAGTGAAATTTTCTTTACCTTGTTTGCAACCCACTTCAATATACTGTACGGGGTGGCTACCCTAAACCTTTTTGCAACTCTTTTTGTCTTATTATTGTGACAGCGTGTAGAATCTGGTATGAACTTATCAACTTTGTTTCACCTGGGTGACTTTTCTCTAGAATTGCTCTAAACACACACACTTTTGAATTGGGTGGTTAATTAACTCTGACTAATTGACTTTGTCATTTCTTAAGATAGTGATTCTCTCACATGATGGAAGTGAACCAACCATCTCTGAACTGAACCAACCACCTTGATTAGGTCCGTTTGACATGAGACCAGAGGAGGCAGCCCTCCAGTTTCTAATGGGAATGTCAGACTGCTTTGAACATCTAATGATCTGCTGGGATATGTCCTTCTTCAGAGACTTCAGGTCCTAAACTCATAAAGACAGAAGAACTTTGAGGCATCTAGAGTTGTTAGTCTTTTGTGTCAGGTTTTTCTCTGTACTCCCGAATTGCACAATGCATTTAAGGCATTTGTGACATTGTTAATTGGAGAGGAGGACAATATTCAGTTTATTTTTTGTTCCACATAACTGTTTAGCAAAGTTGCTCTGAATTTTTTTAGCAGTTTCATTGTATGCTACACTGCGATGACTGTCACTTGCCCCAGTACTTGTTTTATGAAATGAAGCTATAGTTACATGTTATTCAACACAATGTCCCCATGGTGCACTCCAAAGTCACCTCAGTTGTTCACCATTTCAAACATGAAAGCTGTGTGTTCATTTATGCCTCAAGGTTATGTCTATGTGCTTAACCAATGTGTTTTCATGAAAATGTACTGGATTTGCTTGAGACTCAGCAGTTATTAAAAGACAAGCTAGCTTCCTTTAAGGTAAAGTTACAAAATTACATAGACAGTAGTTTAAAAGCTATTTTGGAAAAAGCTTTGAGTGTACTTTTTGTGTGTGACTTTTTTACTTTTCGAAACATTTAAACAAACAAGCCGCCACTTGTTTATAGTTTGCCATCAATATGTGTGACTGCACAAGAATTAGTGACCTACCTTTCAGTCTTGCTGCAGAGTTTTATTGATTCTCTGAGAGGGATGATGAGAGAGAAACGAAAGAGGAGTAACTGGAAAGAAAGACAAAAAAAATTACATTACCTGGCTGCCGACAGTGTATGATTGCCTGTGTTGCAGGGAGAGTGCTGGGCAACTACCATCACTGGCAAAACCTAAACCTGTTCTGCCAAATGAACAGTTTTTTTTTTACAAACCCATTATTTGTGTTTGTTGAAGAAACAATTTTTCAGCTGTCATTAATTGTACACTTCTGGGTATCTTTTCCTATTTTCCGTAAATAAATTAAAAAAGTTTATGAGGTTGGAAAGACCAAAAACAATACATGTAAGCTTTGATATTGATCACTAACTGTCTCTTACTTGGTGGCTTGATCATGGTGAGAGTTTACCGAACATTCAAACAGCAAAATAATGTTGATGAGAATAGGCTCTTAAATTCTTCAAAATAACATTGAACCAAGATTTGAAGATCCCTAAAGTCCTACTTCTTTACCACACTACTTGGTAGTTTATTCTGTTTGTCTGTGGTTCTTAATGTGAAGAAAAACATTTGTGTCAAATTTACCCTTAACACGTTTTCAGCGTGCACTGCCATATGGTTTATTAATTTAGTCCATGTAATTAGATTAGATTAGATTAAATAAACTTTATTAATCCCACAGGGACATTCAGATGCCTGCTCCAGTACATAAGTACTTGGAGTGGAAGCACTGAATTGCCTGATAACGGTGGGCATAAAAGACCCCCAGAGGTGCTTCTTAGCAAACCGTGGTGGAATGAGCTAATGTCCACCTTTCCAAATAAAATCTAAAAACAAAAGCTTTTTTGTAACTAAGCTAATTTGATTTCTTAAAGCAATTAAACAATTACATATTTAACTAATCAATTAAATGATTCATTAAAAATAATGTTTCTTCAGACTAGATGATTTAGTGTAGCAGTTTAATGTTTTGGCCACTTGGAGGCAGCATTGTATTTTTAAGTAGCTTACAGAAGAACATATTAATCTCCATTACACCAGAACTGTTACAGAGGTGACAATTAAGGTAGGTGTGACAACATGTTTAGATTTTTTTTTTAACCTGATGAAAAGTATTGGCATTTCTTTTACACCTTGGTTCTGTTTGGCTACAAATGCTGTGTTTCTGCCTGCACCTTACAGCTGTTTACACCAATTAGTACGAGAGAGGAGACACACAGAGAATGAGTGAGTCTGTTATTTACATGGAACCCTGACAATTGAAACAACAGGTAGCTTTATCACCCATTACAGTTAAAAGATAAAATGAACTGCAGGAAAAGCATAATGGAACTTCAATGGTTATAAAGGAGAACACCAGTTTAACACCTAAATGACAAGAGCTGAAATCAAAGCAATTAAACAATAAGAGTTAGCTGTAAAGGGTTGGTAGTGAAGTAGAAAATGATCAAATAAGGTACAGTGATACAAGAGGGATATGATAATAATAATAATAATACATATTATTTATATAGCGCCTTTCCTATGCTCAAGGCAGTTAAAAATGAGGCATATAAAAACATACATTTGCATTACCAATAACCTAGTCTATTTTCTTAAAGTCTTGCCTGAAGAAGGGGCCTGAGTTGCCTCGAAAGCTTGCATATTGTAATCTTTTTAGTTAGCCAATAAAAGGTGTCATTTTGCTTGGCTCTTCTCTACATTCGTAATGGCTAACACGGTACAACACCCTAGTACTTAAAGTCCAGAAAGCAAAGTTATCGAATCTGCATTGTATTGTACTGACTGTTTTTTTATTTATTTTTAAAGGATTCACTTCCCAAATCAAAGTGCACCACTCAATACTTTTTGTAGCTGAAATATTTTTAATAGAACTGCCAAGTTCAGTATTTGGCCCTTTAGCAAATATCATGTGGACAAACCAAGCTTGTCTTTCACACATATTTTGTGGTATTAGAACATGGACCCTGTACTTAGTGTTGCTGCCTCACAAACTAACATTTTGCGTTTGAACCCTGCACACGGTCTCATTTCGGTGGAGTCTGCACCTTCTCATTATGTGTACATGTGCCTTGTGGTTGTGGTTTGTTTCCTACTTTGTGACAAATGCTGATTAGTTAAGCTGTGGGCCACCTCCCGAAACCCTGATCTGGATTAAGCAGGTATGATCATTTTATGTTATTAGATGTATTTTAATGTACTGCCACTGTTCTAATATATAGGGTGTTTCCTACCTAATTTAAAGGCGAGTACTGCATGAAACATAATAGACTTTAGATTAAATTATGAGTTATTATAATAACAATCAATCATACCATATGCTTCTTTTTAAACAGAAGTCCTATTGAGAAGAGATGAAATAGAAATAAGAGCTTGCATAGAATGCTATTAAATAGAAGCAGGAGTCTCATGTACAAATATCAATGTACAGTAGATAAGAATGTACAGTAAGGCAAAAAATGTAAAAGCTGTTTTTATAAAATTGACATATACCATTAAACCATTAAGTGGTGAGAAAATGAGCAGCACTTCATTACACACACTGAATGCGTATTAATAAGAAACATAATTTTCACATAATATTGAGCTTGGAGAAATCTACAAATTGACCTGCCAGTGGGATTACAAAAAATGGTATGGAGGACACAGATGGAATAAGGTATAAGGTAGGAAGCAAGATGTTTTGAAAACTCTGGCAGTGAACATATCTTGTAAAATTAAAAGGGGTTTGCAAATAAGTTCTACTTTCAAAAATATTTTTATTGTTTAGGTTTGAGGTTAAAATATTAGGAAAAATGGCTTTTAGTTGATCATAGAAATGCTAGGTGTCACTATTCACGCAAGTAATAAAAACAATCAAAGCTCAGTGATAAACGATGGTGGTCCCACTGACATTGTGAAAATTATTTTCATATTGGTGAATGAGGAAATGCTCATAGAAATTTTGTTTTGGGACATAAAATTGCTTTGTAGTGTGACACTAGAGGGTGCAGTCGCTCCACTAACAGACGTCCAGTACACCAGGTAAAAATACAAAAAGGTGTTTTATTTCCTTTCCTTTCTGTAATATCACCTCTAAGCACCACAATCACCATACACAGGCAAGTAATAATAATTACAATAATATGTACAATAACCACATGCAATTCTCACCTCCACACCTCCCAGTAAACTCTGTCTTCTACCTCCCAACTCTGGCTCACTTGCTGGGTTCACAGCAGTCCTTTATATAGTTCTTGACCCAGAAGTGCTTCTGTTCTTTCTCCCACGTGACTTGCCAGCACTTCCGGGTCAGATGGAGGGCTTGAGTTTTCAATGGATGAGGCATGACTCCTCCGTTCCTTTTACAGCTCCTCCTGGCGGCACACACAGTACCCAACAGGGCTGAGAAACAGAACTCCAAGTCCCAGGATGCCCTGCAGGAATCCAGGGCACTGCTACACTCCAGGGAACTGACATCTAGCTTTTTGGGGGAGGCAGTGTCCAAAAATATCTGCCTTCCCCATCCTTATATCTTTTGGGCGTCCCAGCTGGGTTGAGCTGTCTGCCATCTCTCACAGTAGGTAAAGCATTTAATGCTGTAGGTAATACCCAATTTGGGAAGTAAGAGTTATATAAATATAATAATTACAGTACATTTCACTTTGATTATAAGCTGAGCCTCCAAACTCAAAAGAACTGCTACAGTGGGATGCAAAAGTTTGGGAAACCTTGTTAATAGTCATTATTTTCCTGTATAAATCGTTGGTTGTTACGATACAAAATGTCAGTTAAATATATCATATAGGAGACACACACAGTGATATTTGAGAAGTGAAATGAAGTTTATTGGATTTACAGAAAGTGTGCAATAATTGTTCAAACAAAATCAGGCAGGTGCATAAATTTGGGCACCACAATAAAGAAATGAAATCAATATTTAGTAGATCCGCCTTTTGCAGAAATTACAGCCTCTAAACGCTTCCTGTAGGTTCCAATGAGAGTCTGGATTGTGGTTGAAGGTATTTTGGACCATTCCACTTTACAAAACATCTCTAGTTCATTCAGGTTTGATGGCTTCCGAGCATGGACAGCTCTCTTTAACTCACACCACAGATTTTCAATTATATTCAGGTCTGGGGACTGAGATGGCCATTCCAGAACGTTGTACTTGCTCCTCTGCATGAATGCCTTAGTGGATTTTGAGCAGTGTTTCGGGTTGTTGTCTTGTTGAAAGATCCAGCCCCGGTGCAGCTTCAGCTTTGTCACTGATTCCTGGACATTGGTCTCCAGAATCTGCTGATACTGAGT
>JANRMT010028174.1:49689618-49736254 GCA_026402145.1 Polypterus bichir lapradei | reverse complement strand
CTACTCATCAGAGAAAATTAAAGGAGGAGGGAAACTTACAATTGACCTCCTTAAATACTCTTTCTCATTATAGGATTCAGTTGTGTATGTAGGTCATGGGTCACTGAGCTTACCAAACCAATTTGAGTTCCAATAATTAGTTCTAAAAGTTTTGGAAATTAATAAAATGACAACGGTGCCCAAATTTATGCAGCCGCCTGATTTTGTTTGAACAATTATTGCACACTTTCTGTAAATCCAATAAATTTCATTTCACTTCTCAAATATCACTGTGTGTGTCTCCTATATGATATATTTAACTGACATTTTTTATCGTAACAACCAATGATTTATACAGGAAAATAATGACTATTAACAAGGTTGCCCAAACTTTTGCATCCCACTGTATACTGCTATGGTAGTGTCCTTTCTGCAGAGTAGCAAGAGTGTCCTCTGCTGTCATCTATAAGTAGATCTCCTCCTTTCTAAAGAAGACAGCATTATCTATATCTCTAAGTAATCTTAATGATAATCAGTTTATTCCTTGAATAAGCATAACATCAATACCACCATAACCCATAAAATTTCTTTACAACCCTTTATTCAACTATTAATAACTATTAATATGCCCTCGACCCTCTGCAGTTCACATACCAGGAGAAGGTGGAAGCGGAGGATGCCATCATCTATATGCTACACCGATCCCTCTCCCACTTGGACAGAGGCAGTGGTGCTGTAAGAATTATGTTTCTGGACTTCTCTAGCACCTTCAGCACCATCCAACCTCTGCTCCTTAGGGACAAGCTGACAGAGACGGGAGTAGATTCATACCTGGTGGCATGGATCGTGAACTATCTTACAGACAGACCTCAGTATATGCGTCTCAGGAACTGCAGGTCTGACATTGTGGTCAGCAGCACAGGAGCGCCGCAGGGGACTGTGCTTTCTCCGGTCCTGTTCAGCCTATATACATCGGACTTCCAATACAACTCGGAGTCCTGCCACGTGCAAAAGTTCACTGACGACACTGCTATTGTGGGTAACATCAAGAGTGGGCAGGAGGAGGAGTATAGGAACCTAATAAAGGACCAGAATGGTGTGACTCAAACCACCTACAACTGAACACCAGCAAAACCAAGGAGCTGGTGGTGGATTTTAGGAGGCCCAGTCCCTTCATGGACCCCGTGATCATCAGAGGTGACTATGTGCAGAAAGTGCAGACCTATAAATACCTGGGAGTGCAGCTGGATGATAAATTGGACTGGACTGCCAATACTGATGCTCTGTACAAGAGAGGACAGAGCCGACTATACTTCCTTAGAAGGCTGGCGTCCTTCAACATCTGCAATAAGATTCTGCAGATGTTCTATCAGACAGTTGTGGCGAGCGCCCTCTTCTACGTGGTGGTGTGCTGGGGAGGCAGCATAAAGAAGAGGGACGCCTCACGCCTGGACAAACTGGTGAGGAAGGCAGGCTTTATTGTAGGCACGGAGCTGGACAGTTTGACATCTGCGGCAGAGCAACGGGCGCTGAACAGGCTCCTGTCAATCATGGAGAATCCACTGAACAGTATCATCTCCAGACAGAGGAGCAGCTTCTGCGACAGACTGCTGTCACCGTCCTGCTCCACTGACAGTCTGAGGAGATCATTCCTCCCCCACACTATGCGATTCTTCAATTCCACCCAGGGGGGTAAACTTTAACACTATACAAGATTATAGACTGTTGCACCTGCCTCGCACTCTCCACCTTGAATTTTTTAACTTGCACTGCTTTTTTTATCACTCTTTAATTAATATTGTTTTTATCAGTATGCTGCTGGAGTATGTGAATTTCCTCTTGGGGATTAATAAAGTATCTGTCTATCTATCTACAAACAACTTTATGGTATCCAACCCACTAGACAAATGTTCAAATATCCTTTCCGCAGTATTAAAAACGAATAAAGGATTGATAACTAGCACGCTGCAATGAGCCTTTTAAGTTTTATTAAAAACGAATAAACGATTGATAACTAGCACGCTGCAATGAGCCTTTTAAGTTTAATAATAGTTTACTTTGATTCCATTTATAACAAAGCATAGCAGTTTAACACTTAAACTCTCAGCTTCAGCTTGAGTGTCTCACCACTTCCTTTAAGCACTGGAATGCATACTTAATAACATCATGTCAGAAGAGCTGTCTGAACCCTGAAAATCTGTTTGTGATATTTTCAGATCATGTCTCTGATCCTGTGGAGGGTATTGCCATACTTTTTTTTATTGATTTAACTTGAAGAAAACACCATTCCGTTCAATCAGGTCAAATTTAACAAGCTATACTTGGTAAGAACCTCATATGAGTTTGGCATTGTCTCTTTGAGAATCTTTGCAATCGGCCTCCCATCTTTCATTGCATCTAACTCATACCAGGTCCTGTTGCACTAGTGAATTTAAGGGTTGTCCTGTATCACCATAAGAATGGGTAAGTTTGTGATCTTTTGGTGAATATTGTTCTGGACATTGAAGAGCATGTACTGCTGATGGTAGTATTATCATTAGCACTCAGTTGATTACATTGGTTACATTCTAAGGTTGATGCACTATAGTTTCCGGTAGCCAGATACAGGTCCTCACCAGCCTCTGATGTTTACTTCAGTAAGTGTTTAATAACCTGTTTTTTCTGATAGTAAGTTTGACTGTGGGTATAGTGGACTTCAGGTTCCATGTTGAAACCCATACTGTTCTGCAAAGTCTTTAAACTCTTAGCTGCCGACCTGCGGTCCATTATCACTGACTAGATTAGTGGGAATGCCATGCTTCATGAAGATGGCCTCAGAGCATGTAATTATCTGTTTTGCACTCTAGTATCAGACAGCAAATCTTATTCTAGATAATTTGAGTTATAATTATTATTAGATACAGTAGTTTTTTCCTCCATGTGTGGAACAAATCGGCTCTGACTTTTCTCCATGGCTCATTTGTTTTACTATGAGTTAAAGACAGCTCTCTTGGCTAAATGCACCTTTGTTGTTAGTAAATACTGCAATGCTGAAAAAATATCTCTATCTTTCTATTCATAAATGGCTAAAATATAACATGACATTGCCTTTAATATAGCCCATTTGAATTTGTACATCCTGTTCTCTACTGCCCAAATTTGCACCCTGCAATCTTCCACTATTAAGTTGCTTCCTAGAGTGAACTTGAAATTCAGGTTATAATTCTGGTGATGAAGTAAAATGCATTAAATGTGAGTGGCACATTTCAAAGAGCTGTGAAATCACCAGTATTACTTCCCTGCCAAAGACTTATTTGTGAATCTTTTTGCAGTTGAAAACTGCAGCCAATCTTAATCTCACTTTTACAATTTCATCTTAATTTCATTCAGATGCTGTCATAATTCCAGAAGCTTAAGTGACAGGAAAGCACTATGTGCCATGCTGTTGGAGCAGTTAGGCTCCTGATTCATGTTTAAATGTGCCAGTTCACAGTTTCACTAGTTTTTCCATATCAAAGAATTTGAGCACTGGCTCTTTAATCAGACTAGTCTTTAGCAGGTTCCATTCGTTACCATATTCATGTTTCCACTGCTGCACATGATTGTTTCCCAGTAAAGTGCATAAAGCCTTGGTACTGGATGACAAGTACAGAATAAACTTTCCAACTTAGGTCAGCGCGTGTGACTCTTTTGTTCTATTAAACTGCTCTAAAAAGCTTTGTGTGGGTCAGTTTACCTAGTACTTCTTATATGACACATCAACCTTCTTAAATCCTCTGTTGTCAACTGCATTATTGAACACCACTAACGGTGCACTGCATGATAATATGCAGTGAATACACTTGACCTGAGCATTCCTAGTTTTCATACTTTTTCTCTGTACGTTTAGCATTCTTCTTTTCTCCACCCTAGATGCCCGCTTCTTCTCTTCTTTCGTTGGCATCTTTTCGCGTTAAAACTGAAGTCAGTGTTTGTATTGCAATTACTTATTATAATTTCTTTAATTTTTCATTTAAGCTAGCACTTAAGTCTTCAATCTGCCTCAAGGATGATTTAAGATATGTAGAGGTAGGGGAAGTGACGGCGAAGGTGGTATGGATGAGAACAGTGCCCATATGCATGCGCTGCATGGCCACCCTGCTGACCACTGCCGAGAGATGAATCTACAATATAATAAAAATAAAAAGAGGAATAACCTTGGGGGTCAATCATTACTCCGAAAGCGGATAGTAGATGTCACGTGGTATATGTGTACCAAATTTCAGGTCAATAGTTGAACCAGACAGCCACAGTAACGTTTTATATATAAAGATAGATAGTACAATATAAATACTCTTCTTGTAAATGTTTTGATAAGCTTGACATGAAACACTGGCTACTAAACTAACTAATTAAACATCTACCTATCCATCCATCCATTCATTATCAAATCCATTTAATCTAGTTTAGGATTATGGCCAGCATCAAGTGCAAGACGGAAACAAGTCCTGTGAAGGGTTCAAGTCAATTGCCATGCTCTGTCAAGGACATCTTTTCACTTGGCCCTATGAGGCTTGAGTCAGAGAAACTAGAAAAGTTCTGAAGACTTGGAATGTAATTTCAAGAATATGCAATGTAATGTAATGCCAAGAATGTATAAGGGTCTCGCTTCTGATTCTTGTTTTGCTCCCTGTATATAAATGTGGCCACCGCCTCATTGCAGTGGCATTTCACTTCTGCCTCATTCTTGTGCCTCCCCCTTTGTAAATTAAGCTGTCTTTTGACCATTCTGCTTTGGCCTTTTTGGTGTTTTTTTAAGTTTGGCTAAATAACAGGACACAAGCGCAGAAGAAAAAAGAAATAGGAGATGAAAACAAATTAGAGAACATGCAAAGGCCAAAACTTTACAAAATATTTTTGAACTCAATTAAGACAGAAAACAGAGCCCTTAAAAAATAATATCCCCAATGTTTATATTGACCTTTTTCAGGCAGTAACAACCAGAAGCCCTGCTAAGAGCGAAAGGACTTAAAGAGCCTGGAAGTGGTCATGCCCACAAAAAAATTAAACAGAGACCTGGGTGCCCCCCCAGCGTGCTTTAATATGGCTGGACAAACAGGCTATTTGAAGTAGGAAAGAACCAAGAGACAAAGGCAATCTGAAGGACTGCAATATTTGATAACAGGTAGTCAAAAGGTACTAACATCAAAACAAAATTACTAAGCAAAGGCAAAGTGAAAAAAATTAAGCAACCAAAGAGTCAAAAACAAAACATTTAAACGCAAGTATTCTGTCAAAGTTTATACAACAAACTAGGATGTCACAAATACTGTGATGTGAAAATGTACACTGACCTTCACCCTAACGCTCCTAATAATTGACTGTCATTTTCCTTCTAATTTAATTTTCAAAACCCAGAACATTACAATGGCACACTACACAATCAAATAAATAATAATAACAGATACAACCATTTACTTCAGAACAAATACAAAGGAGAAAAAAAGAGAAGTTCAGACATTTTGACAATTGAATTCAAAAGATTAGTACCAGAAACAAACAAAAGTGACTTTGCAGAATGATTTTTTTTAATTAGAAAAAGTAATTTTTCTTATGCTAAAACACACAACTTTCTATTCTCCAAAGCTAAAAACCCCAAACACTATCTTTAAAACAATTTTTTGAATTCCTCAAGTCACAACAATGGACAAACAAAAATATAATGTGAAATATTAATAATGTTAATAAAATGAAACCAAAAATACTAAATATAACCAGAAATGAAAACTGCATGGTGAAAAAAAACCCTCTAAAGTCTAAATTAAATGCAAAACTAAGCATAAAACTAAACAAAAGCCTGTAAAATAATAACAATTGTTTTGAATATTATATTTTTGGATCATTGATTTTTGGCTTAATAATAATTAATGAATTATGTTCTTGCATTTAGTAATCTCATCTTACTTTTTTCTTTAGTTTTAGGATTACTTTCCTCTATTGGTATCTTTAAATTTGAAGTTAGAGATTTTGCATTGTTGTATTTTTATATTTTTAATTTAATTGAGAATTTTCACTTTAGAGACCAAATCATAACAGGTAAGATGATTCCTGAAATCCTTCCCTGAACCGTTCTGATGCATTATCTTTATCATTTTCTTTTCCATTACTTAGATTTATGTAGCATTCCATTTGGAAGTTGTGACCACTCTTCATCTGATTTACTTAAAAAAAAAATACAATAAGCACTCATATATCATCTTAGCTTTAACTACAATGAAAAACTCTTGGAAACATCTTGCTAGCGTTTGCAGATGAGAAGCCATAAACTACTGAGAGTAAGAAATCTGCTGTCAACCAAATCCAAAAATGACTGACAAAGGTGGAAAAAATCAGAAACCGATATGCTGCATGTATGTTTAGTCATTTAACATAAGACACAAAATAAAACAAACAAACAAGGTGAGAGTAGCTTGATAGGTGCCATCCTATATCAGTGTCATCTCCTCCAGATGATTCTACATCTGAGAAGTGTAACACTACTGTACTGAATGCTGCCCAGGGCTAGATTTTCCAAGAATCTCATCTTTAACTCGTAAAATTTTAGCAGCCTTTGAGCCTCAGGCAGTTCTGTGTCCATCATAAATGATCTGGGCCAATTGTGAAAAACTGATGTATTACCTGATAACCGCATATACATAAGTTAGTGACAGGCTGGGAAAAACTCAAAATGTACAGTAACAGGACATTTCAAGTGGAAATGAAATTGTTTACCACTGCACTGATTTTATTTGAGAGTCTCTGATAACAGAAGTTAAATTAGAAGTCAAACTCACTAATCAATGTGTACTCATAATATACCCTAACCCTAACATTCTTAACCCTGCTTAATCTAATTCAGGGTTTTTAAGGGCTGGATTGTAACCAAGCAGTATCCAGCACAACACAGCAAACAGCCCAAAACAGGGTGACAGGCCATCATAAGGTTCACTCACATACACACAACCACCCACAAGGGACCCATTTAGAGTCACCAAGTAACCTAACCAATGTGTCTTTGGGAGTGTGGTGGGAAAACCAGAGTGTTATCATCTTGCTGGCTCACAAAACTGAAAAGGTTAGTAGGTCTTTACTCCCCCATACAGGTCTGAACACAAAGTGTGGGTCTTGCAGCACAAATGAGCCAAATATAAGAAGCAGGTTTTGCAGCCTGCATCGACTAAAAAGTTAACAATTCATAAAAGTGGAAAGGGAATCCATTAAACCCCTGGGCCAAAAAGACAATATCAGTGGTTCTTTATAATAAAACGGTTTTATTAACAAAATTCTCAAATAGACAAAAATTTAAAAAGAGTCAAAGACAATCAAAAGGATTAGTCCCTAAGAGGAAAAGTAAATGGTGAGCAAAAGCAAGTTCATGATTCACAAATCTAAACGATAAACAAGAGCCAGAAGAATCAAAAAAGAAAGGACAAAAATATGAAAACCTGGAAATGTCCAAGGGCTGAGCCAAACAACAAAAGCAAAAAAATTTAACTAATAGTAAAGGTCAAGGTGTCCCAACAGATTGTAAAAGCTGTATGTGAAGCTCACCAGTTATAAAATAGCTGTGGAAACATCACATATTGTGCCTAGCAATGGCAGGTCCTTGTCTACAACCACTGCGAAAATAAGGAGCACCATGTATGATGTCATGAATTAACCAAAATATGATGAAAAGGTTGTAAAGAAATAACTACTATTAATTATACAAGTAACATGAAAAGCAACAATTTGACCAAGTAACTCCAGTATCTTAATTGTACAAATAAGCATTATTACTTAAACAAATTATTAAGGAAGCAAATTAATTAATATATCTTATGTTATATAGAAGAGGGTATATTTGAGGGAAAGTTGGCATTTAAACCATCACTGTTGTCTCTCGTTAAAGCATGGCAGGCAAATTAGCACAGAGAATGAAACAACGGAGCAATGAGAAAAGTGTTTGTCAATATACAGATTATTTTTTGTTTATTTATATTATGAATGAATCTGTTCTTCTAGAGATCTGTTTTGGTGACTTCATCTCAGCCCCACTTTTTGTGTGGAGTATATTTATTTTTGGTGCTGTATGCATACAGGCGTGAATCAAAAATTTATGTCACACTAATTTGCTTATTTGAGCCGTATTTTAACTCACATTTTTAAAAAAACCCAGGAAAATCATTATTGAGACAAAAAGAATATCTTGGCTTATTTATGGTGTTGATCTTCAGTGGTTTTGCCCCTTGGCTTTCTTTTTTGCTTTTTATATGCTTACCGTTGTCTGACTGACCCTCAGTCTTTTAAAAATTCTCACATCTCTATGCCCACCTTGTTTTGTAACTGAGCTTTTCAATTTATTTTTTTGTTTTGTTTTCAAAATGAAAATGAACCTATTCTGAATACATACATTTTAATATATATCTTCCCTGTTTCAAATATCTATTAATTATATACCTGTACAGCAAAATCAAGAAGTGTTACTTTAATACTGCAAGAGTTAACTTAACTCTGTGGAGATGCCAGCCCGTATCACAGACAGAGATGCACACTCACAATTTCCAAACAACACACTTGTTCATTTTTTCTTCTCCTGCACACAGCACAGTGCACCAATCACCACAATAAGCTCATTCCTATCCTTCTTTCCCTGCAAACTCCATTCTCTGCCTCCCGACTCCGGCTCCTAGAATGGAGTGAGGTGGTCCCTTTTATGTCGCACCAGGATGTGCTCCAGGTGCCAACTCTGACAATTTTCCTGCAGCACTTCCTGGTGTGGCAGAAATGCTGCAGTCCATGGCTCTGGAACCATGCAGGCACCCCCTGGCGGTGCCCACAGGCCCCAACAGGGTTGAGCTTCCAAGCTTCAATCCTGTGCCCCCGATGTAATCCAGGCGGGCTGCCCTCTTGCCTCCCGGGAGAGATATTGTTCCTCTCTCGGCCCTTCAGTTCTCCAGGCATCCTGGCCGGGCAAGGGTCAAGGCCGTCCACCAGAACTCTTAAAACGTAATTAGAAAGGGTATATATAAATAGCAATTTTACTCTGTTTGTCTACATAACAAAAATAAGATTAACTTTAAATAGCACTCCAAATTTCTGCTGTTAACAAAAGACTATCGACTAGTAGCTTACCGATTTTACTAGTTATTTAGGTATGTCCTGTTAAAGAGAAACATGAGCAAGGCAGGATAAATGTGATTATTATTTGTGATTATTATTACTATTATTAACAATGCCTTGACAAACAACCCTTTTAGCAAAAGAAAACTCTAAAAATGAACTGGCACTGAAAATTTACGTGAAGCCCCAATGGTAAGTGAAAACACTACCACTGTTATGTAACAATAATGCTGTTATGTTATGCCTGTATTTATGTGTATTTTATGTTTTATTGTCATTTTTTAATTATTATTTTTCATATTTTATTTTATTTGTGTTAGTGCTGTTCATAATTTGATAAATATGTCCTGTTACTTTAAATGCAGCTCCATTCCTTGGACTTTTTGGGTGGAGCTCCAAGAAGTAGGACCACCCTGACTTACCACTTCTGAGCCCTCCCTCTGGCTATTTAGGCCAGAGCAGAGAATTCTCAGATAAAGAGATCATTAGATTTAAGTAGTTTTATAGTGAGTATTGCTATTTCTTGTTGAATTTACTGGCTATGATGAAACACATCACAATATGTAACTTTGCGTGCTATAAGTAATCTGTTATCAAGAAGGCAATACTAAGAATTACTGTGAAAGCAGTTTTGTTTTACTTGCTTGAGGCTGTCAGTGCACAGTCAGTTACTGGTAGGGTGATGAGGCAGGTCTGTTAATACGTGCAAAAGATCAGTGGCTGCTTCGGCATTCAGTGTGGGAGGTCTACAAACTGGATAAACAGGCGTGGATGTCACCAATCTCTTGCATGCTGTCTTGCTTTTGCTTGGTCTTGCTTACTGCTAGACCAAAGCCTACAGATAGCAGTGAAGAGTAAGCTGGACTGGGTAAGCCTCTTTTGGGCTGATTAATAAAGGTCATGGCCTGCTTCCAAGCTATATTCTGGAGGTCCCCCACCCATTTTCCTATGTTTGGGATTCCATTTTACAACAGTCTCTAGCTGTGACAGGTGCTGGAAAATCTACAACCACTCTGATGACAAATGTCAAAGAATTGGTCAAAGTGATGAATTTGCTTGACATCCTTGAACCACCAACTAAATCAGTCCTACTAAAGTTTTCAACTTTTGTAGCTTTGTGACTCATTGAAACAGCAAATGCAGAATATTGGCACAAATATAGAATACTGAAATATGTGCTTTTTTGGTGATAAACCTAGTTAACCTAGAAGTGCATGCTCAGAGGACATCACTTTGTAAATATACAAATTATAAGAAGTCCATAACTGTTGCCAAAACCAATCCCTCTGTTTGCTGTTATATAGCATTCAAAATTATAATAGATATGATTTAAGACATTTGTGCCTTGTGATGGAGTCTTGTACATGTCATCAAAAGGAAGACATTTTGTTTTCTAACTGTACCTAAATTAGTGCTAACAATGATGTATTTAATGTAAAAAAGCAAAAAATAAATAAATACTTATGTTGGTATAACTGGACTTCTAAACTGATAGTTTTCTTTTAATTAATTCATATTTAACAGTCACAACAACAAACTGGTTTAAGATACCTGAAACCATGAATTAAGTGAAAATTATTGTATATTATGTACAAGGCAAGAACAAAGCCTGGATGAAATGCCATTATCCCAGCTGGGAACACCCACACAAGATAATTTAGAGTCTCCAATTAGCCTCAGGTACATTTATGAGATGTGGGAGTAAACTGGAGTATGACCAAGAAAACTCTCATGGATGGGAAAATAATGTGCTCACCCTTGATAAACTGTGACTGTGTCAAGAATCTAATCTAATTTCTTGATGGCGATGCATTTTTATCCTGAAGAGTTTTGCACTGTATTAATGTCCATGAATCACCATGTAGGTCACAAAAAAATCAGACATAATGTTAGGAGTCTGGTCAGGTAAACTGTTTTATTATGTTCTTCTTACATTGCAAAGACCAAAATTGCAGATAATACAGAAAATGCAACCTTATAGGCATATTATGTAATATAAGCAATACCCTACTCATAAATATTTAAACACGATCATAAGGAGGATTAGGAAGAAAATAACACAGTCTGATACTGTTGCATCTGTAGATAATTATGATGGAATATAAGAAATACGAGAATATCTAATGTCAGAGGGTATAATCATGTCTAACCTTGAAGCAAATAGACCTGAAAAGCATAGAGGGGTGTTGTTATATTTAAGAAAGCACCTAGTAACACATTTCAGAAGACTTAAAGGAAGGCCAGAAATACTTAAATACCAGTGTGGCAGGTACTGTATTGACAAAACTGTTGGCATGGGTCATACACATTGGCATCAAACCCTGCACGAAGTCATTGTTACTGTGAATAGGATTTCCTCTGCGTTCACTGGTATTCCCCTCAAGGCATGCAGGTTAGGGTTAATTGGAGACTCTAAATCGGCCTTGTGTGAGCATGTGAGTGTGAGAAGATTTAAGTAATATTAATTACCTGAGAGGACACTCTGACTTGTCCCACCTGAACATGTTTCTGGTAGAGGTAATGTTATTTTGGAAGAATTAAGTGGATAGGACAGGCGAGTTTCGTTGGGTGAAGGACCTGTTCTCGTCTAGATTGTTCTGATGTTCTAATGCTAAACATCTCAGTTTGGAGCCAAACCTGGTTGACACTGTGACTTCCTGATGTTACAAAAACAATGAAATTCTGGACAGACTGTAGGGTAACTCTGGTGTAGTATATTTCTGCCACATGGTAGAGTGCAAAGTTTACTTAAAGAGAAGCTATGAGGTGTAGGTTGGGTGGAGAGAGAACAGGAGCTTTTATGGAGCCCATTATTTGTTCCCTCCTGTGTGACATCTGTTTGTCACTTGCATTACCATCATGCTATCAATATAAAGTACACTGTGCAGGATCAAACTGTTTTAAAAGGGGTAAAATAAAATAAATGTTCAATGATTAGAATTTTCGCAACACGTGCCCCTTATAAAATCTTGCATGTATACCTCTAGAAGTAGCTCCTGTACATGAATCAAAAATAAACTGAACAAATAACATCAATATCACATAGCAGAAATAAAAATGCTTTTATTTTCTGAATAATGAACTAAAACAGAATCATGACTCCTATGGTGGGAAACAGATAAAATGTCCTGATTTACTGTTTCATTCCTTTTTATTTATATATGTTCTTATACTCCCTTTTTATTTATTGTTGCCGTGTCCCTTTTTATAAACTTTTGCAAAAAGAACTAGCTCAAATAAGAATTCCAATGTACTGTATTTGTTACAAATGACAAACCAAACTTTGTACTACAAAGCTGAACTTCTATATTCTGCTACTTATCAAATTAAAATGTGTTTTCTGGATATTTGTGTTTAGCAGCATTCTGTAAGTACACTGCTGTGCCACCCCTATATGGAGGTAGTAGACAGAAATGTGTTCCGCTACCTGCCTGTAATTAGTGACATTGTGGGACGGTGCATTGCACACAACAAAAGGTTGCACTGGAAAATAGCAGGAGCCAGGAATCCTCTATGAGTGAGACAGAAACAGGTGCAAGACTCTGTGTAAAGGTAGAAGGAAGAGCTCCATCAGGGGAAGGGTAATACATGTGCTGGGTACTCTGGAACAGCATTAGACAAGGACACCAGACTGAGACAGAGACAGAGAATGGTCTCCAGAGGCCAGATTTGATTCTCAAATGAGACTACATGTCTGGAGGCAACCCATTAAACAGTGTGTAGTGAATAGGAATTAAATCCTGCACTGCCAAGGGCTTCATGCATAGGACTTATTCCTAAAGCACTTGTCCCCAATCGAGTCCGTGCATTTTAAACCACTGCTGTTGTTTCAGGGAGAGAGCAAAAGATACCGAACAAAAGACTTGACACTAAGAGAAAATGAAAAGCTAATGGTGCTTTTATCCATTCAGGAATAGCACGAAGTAACTGAAACTTATTAATTAATTTGAATGTTGTAATGAGTGCTGTAATAGAAGAGATAGACAGACAGTCATGCACACACGTAGCAGACCACAGATACTGGGCTCCACATGTTTGATAAGTGCCTCTGTCTGCTATGATATCTTTCTGTCATTTTAACTATTGCATCACTATACAGTATGTCTTAACAACAGCAAATAGAGTTGAGGTAAGCATTGTGGTCTACAGATATACTGTGTGTTAAAATTCTGCAGCTATTTTGTCATTGCATACTTGCCTTAACAAGTAGATAGCAAGTTAAAGTTCTTTAGTTATTTGTAGAGATTTGAGGCCAGAAGATGGATGTTGTGCAGCCTAGTCTGTAGTTTATTGTTGGTGTAAGGGAGATTTGTTGATTCAGGTGTTTTCAGTACTGAAATTTGCATCTGCATCTCCTGTCATTATCATCATTATCATCCCTCTTAATGGCTTTACGTTTACTTCAAATGCATCTTTTGCAGTTCATATTTTCATTAATATAGCTGCCAATTCACATCAACTCTTACACTATCGTCGTAACTCTGAACAACACAGTGCACACACAGTACCTGCGACAACATATCTTTCATGTTTACCACTTGTCTACTGATGTCTTCGAAATGCTAATGTATAATCTGATGCTATAGAAAGGTTCTTCTCCTACATCAGGTAGTCAGTCAGTCAGTCATTGTCCAACCCACTATATCCTAACTAGAGGGTCACGGGGGTCTGCTGGAGCCAATCGCAGCCAACACAGGGCACAAGGCAGGAACAAACCCGGGCAGGGCACCAGCCCACCACAGGGCACACACACACTCACAAAACCAAGCACACACCAGGGACAAGTTAGAATCGCCAATGCACCTAACCGGCATGTCTTTGGACTGTGGTAGGAAACCGGAGCACCCGGAGGAAACCCACGCAGACACGGGGAGAACATGCAAACTCCACACAGGGAGGACCCAGGAAGCGAACCCAGGTCTCCTTACTGCGAGGCAGCAGTGCTACCATTGCGCCACTGTGCCGCCCTTGCATCAGGTTGTTTATTTTTAAAACAGGTTTTGGTTATTTTTAAAATGTGCCATGTTCTCTCTGCACACACAGACACATATGTATATGTCTAATAGGGTTATTTTAGGATACTTTTTAACTATAGACAGTTTATCATAAACAGAAGTTTGCTAACTGTTGGACCAGGTTAATAAAAGCACCTCTGATCTTTACAGTTCAAAATTATCCTCCATACTTTGAGCTTCATGAGGTGTTGGATTGAATGCTGGACGGAAATAGATTATGTTCTGCAGGTCACTAAAAGGTACAAGGAATAAATGAGAGAGTGGCCAGGAAAGGAATGACAGTGGTGACAATATTTTCCTTGAGGTCACATGGTCATACAGAAGAACATTTGAGGCCCTACTCTACAGTATATCAAACAACAGAAAACAAACACCAAGCAGAAGAACTGGTTGTTTAAAGGGTATGGAAGGCCCAGAGGTTTAAGTATGCTAAAGAAAGACAGATGGAATCCTCGCCCAATGCCCTTGAGCTACATACAACATCACTCTGGCCCCAGAAATTATTCTGGGGCATAATTTAAGCATGCATCATGACCAAGAGCTTGTTGGAGGGGAGTAGGTGGCAGAGTTTGGTGGTACACATTTAACTGGTGAAAGGGAGAGAAGAGACAAGAAAAAGGGTTTAGGAGGTACAAAATGGGAGCCAGTGGTACAAAGTGATTGTAAGCAATTCAGCTCTCAGTTGCCGGAACCCATCCCATTATAATCAGCCAGAAGTCAGTAACCAACTAAGACCATCTCACACACATATCCATACTCATTCAGAAGGAATGCATAAGGAAAACAAGTTAGACAATGGTGTAATATTCAGGTGCATTCAGAGACCAAGTTAACTGATATAAAAGTTGGAGCATTTTACATTTTTTTTATTTACATCATCCAGTTATTTTTGTTTATTAGTTTTGTAACAATGAATCATATTCAAATATAATAGTGATAATAGAATGCAATTCTGTGTGTTAGTAGAAAACATTAAATTTTAAAAGATCTTTACAATGGAGTTAGCAAAATAGGCGTGTGATGGCTCAATAGCTTTCATACACAGCTGAGTTCAATTTAAGTATTGCAAAAATGGCATTGATTGATGTGTGTTAGTGGTGGAGGATCTGGGACTAATTGGTGTTTAATTTCCTTAAACGTAACATTTTGAAAGTATACCCAAATAGAGAAGTATCCAATAATTAGCAACTGAAACATATCTTGTAAAACAAAATAACCAATACTAGCATAAAATAAGTATCAGAATAATCATATGAAAGGAGTAATGAAATAAGTTCCCCATCTAGCTATTAATATTAGTTAAAACAGTAATTAATTAAAATTATATAAATAAGTAAGAACTTGGAAAGGAACCAATTTAGTGTATAACTGGAATATTTGTTTGTTTTCAAATAACCCATTTGCCTGCTTTGTCAGGATCTTTCTTGCCCAAGCCTACACAGGTTGTATTATTTTCATATAAGTAATATTTTGATTAGTTTCTGATTATGCTTTCCATAATTAATATTTAAAAAAAAGCCCACTTGTGGAACCTCAGATGCAGGAGCAATGTGGATTCCGTCCATCCTGTGGAACAGTGGACCACCTCCTTAACATCAAGAGGATCCTGGAAGATACATGGAAGTACAACCAATCAGTTTACATGTGTTTTGTTAACTTTGAGAAGACGTAAGACTATGTTCCTCAAGGAAATCTGTGGAGGGTGCTGTTCTCCTAATTGGAGCAATTTACTGCACTAATCTTGCAAGAAGTGAAAGTGAAGATGCATTTGCTAACCATAAGTAGTTACATTCCATTAATACACAAGATGTGTCAGGCAAACATCGTTTCTCAGTCACCTGTGCCAACCTGTGATTCATTTATTTTAAGGCAAAGTAGCTGTGACAGATGATATTGTATGGGGTGGTTGGTTTATTGATCAGGTAAAATTTTTCATATGGACCAGGCCAGGGGCTTCAGGAGCATAGTGTCCCATGATGTTTCTGATGCCTAAGCAGATTACTACAGGGGCCCCAGTGCACTACTTTGCCCTTGGGGTCTATGATACTGTTAAGACAGCCCTGACTATACTATTCATTGTTAATAACAATCATGTCACTACATGTGCCAAGTAATAGCGGCTACCCGCTCAGACGATGGTCTCATACATCTTTCTTGGACACCCAGAGCGCCGAGAAGAGGCGCTATTACGCTGTGCATGATCTTGCTATTACGCTGTGCATGATCTTGCGCTCTCAGTTGTGGAGCACAGCGAGACGGTGGGATCTGGGTGCGTCAGGCCAATGATGTTCTGCAGCATCAAGATTGCATATGTATGAGGATGATTAGCATACTCCATATATTGATGTTTCAGGACAGCATTCGATGCGCGCTCAAATACGCACATTTACGAGGTGATTGCTATTTATAAATGGTAAATTGATTAGTAATTGCATAGTAATTTGTGTACGTCAGTTGTGTTTTTTTGGCGTACAAATTTTCCATTTTTTGGCATGTGCATATTTTCACGCTTGAATCCACGCAAAGAGTCCTCAGGGTTTATGCGCTTCATTATTGTCATCTTTTACATCTTTTAATTTCATTTTCTTTCAGTTTATTTACTTGAATTGACTTTGGCTTACCAAGAAAATAATAATTTTAGAAATAAGTATTACTTCTGTGACCTCCAAATCGTGGGGTGTCTGAGGAAACTTTTTATTTTTTTCAAATATTTTGTATTAAATGGTTTTCAAATTTAAAAATATGTAATACCAATACTGTAACAATTTTTTTATACACAGAATAAATAAAATGATAAGGAAAAAATCGGCACCAAAATAATGAAGTTGAAAATCCATAATTAAGCAATAAGCTTTTGTTTTGCTGAGATCGGAAACTTATTAACGTAGTTGTATAATATAGTGTTCCTTAAGCTATGGGTCGTGGCTATGTTTGTGAGGGGTCGTGACATGATTGTGTAGTAAAGTTAGCCGTGTTCACCCAAACGCAAATTCAGTGTCGCGTGATATAGCACCACTTTTTCAGCTTTACATTTATTACGGCAGTTATGTGAAACAACGCCATTGACGCAACATAGACAACCTTCATTCTATGTATCTCTTTCTCACAACCTGAGAAACAATCAATCTGAAAAGTAAACGCACATATAAGAAATATGAGGAGAAGGATTGTGGTGCTTGACGTGTCAAAATAAAAATAACGGATGCGACAAGTTATGAAGGGCAAGTGAATAGCGTGGGAATATACAGTATGTACAGTGAGAGTGCTGTACTCTGAAAACAGTTTCTGTGGCCATGAACATCATGCTTTATTGTGTGTTTGCTGTTACCTGATATATTGAATCAAAAAGATATTGCATTGATTTTTACATGCTTCAGGGAGGAAGAATTCCTTCTTGTGATACGATTTAAAGTGGGTTCAGTTTACTGGTAGCGTAAAAGACATGTTTGGACCACTGAGAACTATACGAACACCAGAAAATATCCAAAGGTTGAGACAGGCGATAGAAATACAACAGCCTTAAACATTTTAAACTGGACTGTTCGCTAAATTCTCAAGATTGATCCTATCACCCATACAGTATAAACTAATAGTGAATACATTTTAAGGAATCATTTACTCAACTTAATAAACACTAATAGAAAAAAAAGAAATAAGTTGAAGTGTTTGTGAGCCCACTTAGAAAAATCAATTTTATTAATAGTGGAGCTAATTTGAAAAACATTTAAAAATATTATTTAAGACATGGTATCTACAGTGCATCCGGAAAGTATTCACAGCGCATTACTTTTTCCACATTTTGTTATGTTACAGCCTTATTCCAAAATGGATTAAATTCATTTTTTTTCCTCAGAATTCTACACACAACACCCCATAAAGACAACGTGAAAAAAGTTTACTTGAGATTTTTTGCACATTTATTAAAAATAAAAAAATTGAGAAAGCACATGTACATAAGTATTCACAGCCTTTGCCATGAAGCTCAAAATTGAGCTCAGGTGCATCCTGTTTCCCCTGATCATCCTTGAGATGTTTCTGCAGTTTAATTGGAGTCCACCTGTGTTAAATTCAGTTGATTGGACATGATTTGGAAAGGCACACACCTGTCTATATAAGGTCCCACAGTTGACAGTTCAAGTCAGAGCACAAACCAAGCATGAAGTCAAAGGAATTGTCTGTAGACCTCTGAGACAGGATTGTCTCGAGGCACAAATCTGGGGAAGGTTACAAAAAATTGCTGCTGCTTTGATGGTCCCAATGAGCACAGTGGCCTCCTTCATCCGTAAGTGGAAGAAGTTCGAAACCACCAGGACTCTTCCTAGAGCTGGCCGGCCATCTAAACTGAGCGATCGGTTGGTCTCGTCCGATGTGAGAGATGGATGTCTGAAGTGGAGCTCTGCTAGCAGCGGTGTTATTTTTCATATTATTTGCTTATTATCCTGAGATATCCATGTATTTATTCAACTCGAGAGCGACTGCTACAGTATATGTAAGCATATATAAACATGGCCAACAAGAAAGGGGGTTCGAAAGAACCAAAAACTAAAGCTACATCCAAGCTAAGATCAGCAAGCCCTAGTTCAAGATATGGCCTTTCAGAGACAGACCTGGATCAGATGGGCGAAAGTACAGACTCCTCGGGACCACGGTCCGCTACATCATCGCCGGCTGTGAGCGAAAAGGGGAGCGAAGGTACGATCGCAAGTGCAGATCTCGATAGCTCGCCGATCGGGAAGGATCACCTGAAACTGGAAAAGGCCTTGCAGTCCGCGGCTTTAATTACTCCGCGCGAGCCAGGAGCAGTGGGGACACCGGCTACAGTAGAGCCTGATGCTTCATCTACTGTACAAGAAAGCACAATTGAAATGTCTAAGCTGCAGGTGATGTTCGCTGAGCTCATGCAAGATATAAAGAAAAGCGAGAAGGAAAATGAAAAATGCAAGGGTAAAGGCAAATGAAAAACTGAGACAGGAGGTGAGACAGGAGTTGAAACAGGCAAATGAATGGCTGCGACAGGAAATGCAACAGGCAAATGAAACGCAGCGGCTGGAATTGCAACAGGCAAATGAAAGGCTGCGGCAGGAGATGCAACTTGAGTTGCGACAGGTGCTGGGTAAAATTGAAGAGCACATTCAGGAAAACTCGGTTAAACTGAGCACGCTTACTGATCAATTGGAGGATCTCAAGGAGACATTCACGACTCGGATTGAAATAGCTGAAAATTTAGCTGCCAGTGCCGAGGAAAAAGCAGTAAATGTCAGCTCCGAATGCAAAAAACTCGGAGACAGACTGGCTGCTTTAGAAAATAGAAGCAGAAGGTATAATGTCAGAATTGAAGGTCTGCCTGAGAATCGGGAAAGTCCAAATCCTGTGAAATTCGCAGCTGAACTTTTTTCTAAAATAATCGGGGATGACTTTAAAGCAGAATCTGAGATAGCAGCGGCTTACCGCATATGCGGATCAAACACCGTTAGACCCAGATCTTTTATAATTCGCTTTGAAAGATTATCATTTAAGCTAGAGGTGATGGCACTCCTCAGAGACAAGCAAGATATTATATATGAAAATAACCACATTCGTATCTTCCCTGACTCCTCTCCAGCAACAGCTACTAAACGCGCAGCCTTCTACAACATTAAACAGCGGTTACGGCAAGCCAACGTCAAATACAGCCTCTTGTATCCGGCCAAACTGAAAGTGGAATTGCAAGGTCAATTCTATGTCTTCGCTAGCAAGGAAGAAGCAGAAAAGGAATTAAGAAAGCTGATCCCGGAACTATTCTGATACATAATAGTGAGTCATGGCCGTTAATGATATAGCAAGGACTAATAATCTACTGTCTGATCTATTTGTTTAAAATATGGGTTTTTATCATCATATATCCTCATTATTACTTAGTATTACTAGGGCGCTATCTGTTTATGTTTTTTTCTTTTTTCTCTTTTTCCTTTTTTCTTTTCTTTTTTTTATTATTAGCTAATTATTTTATCTCTACCCTAAACGAGACTGTTCAACATCATACCCTTGGTTTATTGTTATTACTATTATTGCATTAAGACTTATTATGCTTATTCTGGACACATTTTTAACACCATCCCCCGGGTTTATTATCTGGGTGTATTATCTTAATGCACTAAGATTGCTGAAGACTATATATATTTTAAGTGCACAATTTTTTTTTTTAAGACTATATTGGTAATAGATATCTCTATTTTTTAACCCTAAAATGCCACTGCGTGGGGGCTTGTTTTGCTTTGGACGTGCTCTGTCTCTGGGTATGTCAGAGGACTGGGACTGTGTGAAGTGGGTTCTAGCCTCACTTGGGGAGGCAAAAAGGGAGGGTGTTGGGTTAAGGGGGGGAAAGAAAGAGAGCAAGCTTGATCTATACCTAATCTATCCTCTTAATTCTTACAATTATAACTACCAACGTAATAATAAGCTGCATGGCAACAACTCTAGGGGAAATAGGAAATTAAGGCCGAAGCTGTCTCACTTCCAGTTAAGACTATAAAATGACATCAAAAACTCAGAATGAATGTCTCCATGATGGGACAGTTAACTTCGTGAGCTGGAATGTTAAAAGCTTGAATCATGAATTAAAGAGAAAGAAAGTATTCTCTCACCTAACAGGTCTAAACGCTAAAATAGTATTTTTACAGGAGACCCATTTACTAAGCAAGGATCAGTTCCGGCTGCAAAAAGACTGGACTGGCCAAATGTTCCATTCTAGTTTTACAAAGAAAACTAGAGGTGTGGGAATTTTCATACATAGAACAGTACCATTTGTAACATTAGATGTAGTATTGGATCCTGAAGGGAGATATGTAATGGTCATGGGAGACTTATCTAACTGTAAAATGATCTTGATAAATGTTTATGCACCTAATGTTGATGATAAGGAATTTATACAAAATTTATTTGCATCCATTCCCAATCTGAACACTCAGAAAGTTATAATGGCTGGGGACTTTAATTGTGTTCTAAATCCACTTTTAGATAAGACTTCTTCCACAGGGGGAACGGCATCTAACACCGCAAAGATAATTACAAAGTTTATAACTGATCACAACTTATCAGACCCCAGGAGGTTTTTAAACCCAAATTCAAGAAAATATTCTTTCTACTCACCAGTACATCATTGCTACTCAAGGATTGATTACTTCTTTATAGACAATAACTTCTTGCCTATGATTAAATCTTGCAAATATGATGCTATTGTTATTTCTGACCATGCACCTATGATCTTGGAACTAAAATTACTAAGCCCCATACACTCACCCCGCAGATGGCGCCTCAACCCGCTTCTATTAGCTGATGAGAATTGTACGGAATTTATATCCAAACAAATCAAATTCTTTCTAGAGACAAATACATCCCCCGAGATCTCTGCAGGAATACTCTGGGAAACTCTTAAGGCCTTCTTAAGAGGACAGATTATCTCATATCTTTCCCACAGAAATAAATCCAAAGCCAAGAAAGTAGCAGAGATAAAAAGTGAAATTACTAGAATAGATGAAGAACACGCCAGACTACCAAGCGAGACTCTACATAGGAAAAGGCAGGCTCTACATTCAGAACTAAACCTCTTGACAACTAAAGAAACTGAACAACCAATTTATAAATCCAGACATCATTACTATGAACACGGAGAGAAAGCTAATAAGCTTTTAGCTCAACAAATTCACAAGCAAGAAGTGCGCAACGCAATCTCAGTAATCACCAACGTGAACAGAGATAAAATCGTCGACCACAAAAATATAATGCACACTTTCAGAGACTACTATAAATCCCTATATACTACTGAGTTTAAAGAAGACAATACACAATCTAATGCATTTCTGGATACATTACAGATACCACAAATAGACACTTTTAGTGCGGAGGAACTTGATAAACCTCTGGCGTTATCAGAATTACTAGATGCTATAAAGTCACTCCAAGGCGGGAAAGCAGCAGGCCCTGATGGCTACCCTGCAGAATGTTACAAGAAATTCTCCGCTCAGCTAGCTCCCCTCCTATTAGCAACATTTACAGAAGTCAGAGATAATCAATCTCTTCCTCAAACCTTTCGCCAAGCACTAATCACCGTCTTTCCAAAACAAAATAAGGACTTATTACAATGTGCATCATACAGACCAATTTCACTTCTGAATAACAACGTTAAAATACTCTCTAAAATCATAGCTAGAAGGATGGAGAAAGTGCTCCCCTCGGTAATATCACAAGACCAAACTGGATTTATTAGGGGCCGACACTTATCTTCAAATCTTCGACGCCTGTTTAATGTAATATACTCACCAACTAAATCAAACACCCCAGAAATATTATTATCATTGGATGCAGAAAAAGCATTCGACATGATTGAATGGAAATACCTTTGTTACTACATTGGAGAAGTTTGGTTTTGGCCCGAACATTTGTGCATGGATTAAATTACTGTATACTAACCCAGAAGCTTCAACAACATTTGCTCAGACTACTTTAAACTAGAACGTGGTACTAGACAAGGATGCCCCTTGTCACCGCTGCTGTTTGCAATTGCCATTGAACCACTGGCAATACATTGTCGAAATACCGATCAGATAAAGGGGATTAGCAGAGAAGGACTGGAACAGAAAATTTCATTATATGCAGATGATATGTTACTGTATATATCGGACCCAGAAAATTCTGTGCCTGCAGTCTTAGCAGCACTCACAGAATTTCAAAAGATCTCTGGTCTCAGAATTAATCTGAATAAAAGTGTACTCTTTCCAGTGAATTCTCAAGCATATAATATTAGATTAGATACCCTACCTTTTATCATTGCAGAACAGTTTAAATACTTAGGGGTAAACATCACAAGTAAACATAAAGCTCTATATCAACAAAATTTTGCCGTCTGCATGGAAAAAATTAAACAAGGCTTGCATAGATGGTCAACCCTTCATCCCACACTAGCTGGAAGAATTAACACTGTTAAGATGAATATCCTTCCCAAACTCCTTTTTTTATTTCAAAACATTCCAATATACATTAATAAATCATTCTTTAGGCAATTAGATTCAACAATAACCTCATTTATTTGGAATTCAAAACATCCACGCATCAAAAGAGCAACCCTACAAAGACAAAAGGCAGAAGGCAGCATGGCTCTACCTAACGTCCAGTTTTATTACTGGGCAGCAAATATACAGACGATAAGAACCTGGACACAAATAGAAGAACATACACAAGCTTGGTTCACAATAGAAGTAAAATCCTGCAGTACTTATTTGTATTCCTTGCTCTGTGCTCCAATAAACACACGTTATCGGCAATATACTAATAACCCAATTGTGCTCCACTCACTTAGAATCTGGAACCAATGTAGAAAGCATTTTAAGATGGAGAAGCTTCTATCTGTGGCACCTCTGCAAGAGAACCACCTCTTTCAACCTTCGCAAACATATGCAGTTTTTAATATCTGGAAAAAATGTGGAATTAACTTGCTTAGAGATCTTTATATAGATAACGTCTTTGCATCCTATGAACAATTATGTTCCAAATTTAACATTCCAGCTACACATTTCTTTCACTATCTTCAAATCAGGAACTTTGTTAAACAGAACCTTCCAGATTTTCCTCATCTTGCACCCTCATCCATGCTGGAAAAAATATTGCTCAATCTCAAGGACTTAGACATAGACAATATATAAAATCATTTTACAATCCCTCCCTTTCAAAAATCCAAGAGGACACTCGGAAAAAGATCTCTCAATTAATATATCAGTAAAGGAGTGGAAAGCAGCAATGCAGAGAATTCACTCGAGCTCCAGATACGCAAAGCATACAATTATACAACTCAAAATTATATATCAAGCACATCTATCTCGACTAAAACTCTCCAAAATGTTTCCAGGGCATGATCTAACCTGCGAACGCTGCAACCTAGTCCCAGCCTCACTGGGTCACATGTTCTGGGCCTGCACCAAATTAACATTATTCTGGACCAAAATTTTTAGTTACCTTTCAGACAGCCTTGGACTCACAATCCCTCCTAACCCATTAACAGCTGTGTTTGGGATTCTTCCAGAGGGGTTTAAAGTGGAGAAAGACAAACAAATTGTGATTGTATTCACTACACTTTTGGCACTTATTCTGATAAACTAGAAGAACCCAAACTCTCCTCTTTTAAGTCAGTGGGAAACCGATGTGTTATACTATTTGAAATTGGAAAAAATCAAATACTCAGTTAGAGGATCCGTACAGACTTTTTTCAAAACATGGCAGGATCTAATCAGTAATATTTTAAAATAAGCTCATAAAGCACAGAGAATTTATTAATTTAGGTATGTTTACAAGCCTTAAATTTCACGCCATTTGGCTTACTCTCTCTCTCGGGTGGGGATCGATTTGTTCTTAACTCAATTTTTCTTTTTGTAAAAACTTGATTGATTTGTATGGATTGCAATAAAATTAATAAAGAAAGAAAAAAACAATAACAAAAAATAAATAAACTGAGCGATCGGGGGAAAAGGGCCTTAGTCAGGGAGGTGACCAAGAACCCAATGGACACGCTGTCAGAGCTCCAGAGGTTCTCTGTGGAGAGAGAAGAACCTTCCAGAAGGACAACCATCTCTGCAGCAATCCACCAATCAGGCCTGTATGGTAGAGTGGCCAGACGGAAGCCACTCCTTAGTAAAAGGTACTTGGCAGCCCACCTGGAGTTTGCCAAAAGGCACCTGAAGGACTCTCAGACAATGAGAAACAAAATTCTCTGGTCTGATGAGACAAAGTTTGAACTCTTTGGTGTGAATGCCAGGCGTCACGTTTGGAGGAAACTAGGCACCGCTCATCACCAGGCCAATACCATCCCTACAGTGAAGCATGGTGGTGGCAGCATCATGCTGTGGGGATGTTTTTCAGCGGCAGGAACTGGGAGACTAGTCAGGATAAAGGGAAAGATGACTGCAGCAATGTACAGAGACATCCTGGATGAAAACCTGCTCCAGAGCGCTCTTGACCTCAGACTGGGGCAACGGTTCATCTTTCAGCAGGACAACCACCCTAAGCACACAGCCAAGATATCAAAGGAGTGGCTTCAGGACAACTCTGTGAATGTCCTTAAGTGGCCCAGCCAGAGCCCAAACTTGAATCCGATTGAACATCTCTGGAGAGATCTTAAAATGGCTGTGCACCGAGGCTTCCCATCCAACCTGATGGAGCTTGAGAGGTGCTGCAAAGAGGAATGGGCGAAACTGGCCAAGGACCGGTGTGCCAAGCTTGTGGCATCATATTCAAAAAGACTTGAGGCTGTAATTGCTGCCAAAGGTGCATCGACAAAGTATTGAGCAAAGGCTGTGAATACTTATGTACATGTGATTTCTCAGTTTTTTTTTAATTTTAATAAATTTGCAAAAACCTCAAGTAAACTTTTTTCACGTTGTCATTATGGGGTGTTGTGTGTAGAATTCTGAGGAAAAAAATGAATTTAATCCATTTTGGAATAAGGCTGTAACATAACAAAATGTGGAAAAAGTGATGCGCTGTGAATACTTTCCAGATGCACTGTAGACTGGAACTATTGTTTGCCTAATTTATTCTTATTTGGTGTCATAAATCAGGTGACAAATTTAAGTGATCATTCTTACTAGTCTTTTAAAAATTATTTATCAATTTTTTGTGTCAGCTTTACATAAGCTTACACTAAGCATTTACACTGGCAGTGATGTACTGTACCTCAGGTTTCTATTTCCTGTTTTAAATGTTAGTTATTGATTTTTGTATCAATACGTTTACTTTCCACTTTTCTCTTTTAGTAATAATCATGTGAGAGAGACAGATTGAAAAGAAACAAAAACGTGTTTTTTTTTATTATTATATGGCCATTGTTATTTGTCTGTTTATAGCCCCACTGTCATTATACAGTATTAATAATCTAGTTGATCTTATTTGGGTCCTCGGGTTAACCGTTGTGTAATTAAATAAAGCAGTGCGTACCAAAGATATAAATGATGGTAGCCTTCTGGAGAGCCACATCTTATGTATAGAAAATATACCTAGTATAAAAACTAAATTAATCATATAGTGTTCATCCAACCTAAATGGGACTTTACCAAAACATAACAGGACGTATGTAGCAACTTTCAGGGTGCCAATCCCTATCAATTCTTTTCTTTATGTCTAGGAAAAGATCTAACCAAATGGACCTGACAGATACCCAATGAAAAAATAAATGTTCAATAGACTCTGTAGTCCTTTACAAAACATACAAGCATTACTATATCAAGGAAACTACATGGCGTTTTATTAATAGGGCAATATCTGTATAATAAAGAGCTATTCTCTGCTTCTGTTGCTGACAGTGTCTCTGGAAAGGAGGCAATACGCGATCTGCTTCTTTATGCCATGAGGCTGGGTTGTTTCTCCGCCACAATTCCCTATTCAGAAAATAAATCCATGCTGATCGGCTGCTAAGTGCCAGCCGATTTTTTTTAACCAGTACACTCAAAAAATAAATGTAGACTACATTAAACTGAAAACGACTGAGTTCAGCTCTTCACTCACAAGCTCTGATAACGACAACTAGAAAATTTGGGCCAAGTACTACAATCGCGAGAGTTGCCGTGTATTGCAAACGGTGTGAAGTCACGCTTTACGGTCGTGTCAATAAAGTTGTGTTTGAATATTGCCAGCGGAATGCATGGGGACGGGTGCGGGGAGGGTTGAAAAGCCGTCAAGGCGAGCTAGAGCTTGAAGTTTGCAGACGTTTGACATATGTGTTTGTAAATAAAGTGTGTTTTCTATACAGATCATTAGTTACAAATGTCGTTATTTACATATTAGTGAATTCTTTTTTTTTTTAGTAATGAGATCGGGCTTCCTGAACAAACTAAACAGAGAGGCTTCATGAGCTGTCATGAGCACGCAGGTACGTACGTACAGTAGGCACCTGCAACAATTACATGTGCGGATGCGGCTTTTGTAATTTTAGCGAGGAAAGTAAATTTACGTACAAAGGGATGCAGCGGAGTGTGGTTACCACGAGTACAATATGTTTCTTTTTTCCAATAATGAACTTGATTTGATGCTATGCTGACATTACTGTATGGTAATCAGTTTACATATTTAGCTGATACCTTTATCAAAGACGATTTACAGTATTTGCGATGCAATTGGTTACATTTCCTTTGTTTTTCCATTTGGGGCACAGGTTGGTAAAGTGACTTGCTTATGGTCAAACAGTGCAAGTAGCGGGATTAGACCCTACAATCTCAGGTTTTGAAGTCCAAAGCCTTCACCACTGTGCCACACAAAAACCGTTGTTTGTTTATAAAACCTGCAATATCATGATCTAAGTTAAAACTTTACTCGGTTCGACCCAACTAAAAAAAATCTTCACGTTTTTTCTCTTTAGAAGTTTGCAGCTTGACAGCTTGAAAGTCGGAGCTCTCAAATTTTTAAGTTCAAAGACTCATTCGTTTAAAGGTATAGTATATTAAAAATTAAAATTTTTACATTGCTGTATAAATCTTACTGCAGAAATTATACTTACATCCCACAATGGCGATTAAATGGATCTTATGCCGTATGTCAAACTAGATTAATGTTTTTATTTTTTGTATGATCAGTAGTTTTAAGTGCTATATGTGAGTATTGGTACTGATGCTCCATGAAGACCAGAATTGAGCTAAGCATTTTAAGAAAAATGGATGGATGGGTAGTCTGGCATTCATATCACATCCAGAATATATGCATATCTGGTTAAACTGATGCCACATTATATGACATCTCACAATGACGGTAAAATTGATCTTATACTGTATGTCAAAACTAGATTATTTATTAATGTTTTTTGTATGAACTGTAGTTTTAAGTGCTACGTATGTGTGAGTATTGGTGCTGATGCTCCATAAAGAATTGAACTAAACAGATTAAGAAAAATGGATGGATGGATAGATAGTACCGATGCCACATTATATGACGTGTAGTCGTTAGGTAGGTCAGATTTGCTAACAGCAGTTGTTAATCTCATCGCCAGACCATGTCAGTTTAAAAGACTAAAAGTTGCTCAGTTGCCAACTGAGTGCCAATCTTCCGGTACAGTCATCCTCTTCGCTTTTTGTGACAGCTAATAATGTGCTGTGCAAAGGGTTAACAGGTATTGCGTGTTCATCCACTGTCTTCTCCCTTTTCTCTTTTTCCATTCTATCATGGTATGTAAAATACGAGATATCAGACAAATGGGCTCTGTTCTGTTTTTTAGGTCCAAAACACCTGCATTCCTTATTCCTCATCACTGCATTCCATGAATTTTGCTTCCAGATGACAATTTATTGGTTGCCAGCTCTCATGTACATCAAGCCTGCCCCACAGCAAAAACCATAAATCAAACCCGTGTCACAGTGAATCATGGACTAATTGGAGTGAGCTGTATGTCACATTTCCAGCAACTTTCATTTGTAGCCTTCATTTACATAATCTTAGAAAGTTGCCTGCAGCTGGTGGTGCATTCTCATGAACCAGTCACTCAAAGTAACATTGCCTTTAATGGGCAAGTCTAAACTGTGATAAAAATTAAGTTGTTTGTTCCCTGCAATGAATTGTCACCCCTTGCTGGAACTGATTTTTATTGTTGTTGCCCTTGCTGCGCAGACAGTCAATGGCAGTTGAAATTGGTTTAAGCTGGAGGTGAGCAGTGTCGGTCCTGGAGAGAGAACTGCTGATTGTCTTGCTATTTGCAGCTTATTACTAACTAGCAGAATACCCGCGCTTCGCAGCGGAGAAGTAGTGTGTTTAAAGAAGGTATGAAAAAGAAAAGGAAAAATTAAAAAAATAACGTAACATGATTGTTAATGTAATTGTTTTGTCATTGATATGAGTGTTGTTCCCGTATCTATATCTACATATATATATATATATATATATATATATATCAAAATAACCGCGTGTTCGGCAAGGCAGCTGAAGCGCTGGATTATGGGATCTGTAGTTTATTGTTTTACCAGCGCTTCATATCCCCGGGCCATTAGTAACAATAATACAGTATATAAAATGATCTTGCGGGCCGGATATAATTACACGCCGGGCTGGATGTGGCCCGTGGGCCTTGAGTTTGACTCATATGGACTAAATAGAACTTGAAAAGAAATATTTTTTGGAATGTGATCGCGCAAGTCAGATCTAGTTGACGCGCACTACAGTACATCGAGCCCGCGTGCTATTGTGGTTTTGCTTGTGTGCTTCAGTAAGTTACCGTCCCCTCGCTCTTACTTTTTTACCGTTCATCTAATGAATACACTGAGTATGGCTTTACCAAAACAATCATTGATCGCGAATAAAGTATCCATTATTCATGAAGCTTCAATAGGTGATCTGTCTTTCTGCGTTAACCGCATGCGTTTTCATACGTCTCAAACTAAGGGGATGCGAGGTTAAAATGAATCGAGAAGCGCGCGTACATACTTAGTGTATCCCCTCTCGGGAATCAAACCTCGGACATGGGCGCTACAGGCGAATGCTCTACTATTGCGCCACAGCATGTGGTTTGTCTATTTGAGCGTAGCAGTGTAATTCGGTTTTTGTTCAGCACTCTTTGGAACTGTTGCTTTTTGTCTGCGCACTGCGTCAGTTCATGTGAGCCGCTGAATATGGTTTTATATGTCACTCGCTCGCTTCTAATTGTTTCGCTGCCTTCTTAATTATATAATGCATGTTTTCTTCAGCGCGTTTTGTAGCTCTTCCTGGTTTTCTACGTAATGCGTGATTACGTGAGAGGCGTGATGATGTCACACGAAACTCCGCCCCTCGAGCTGAACTCCATTACAGTAAATGGAGAAAAATAGCTTCTAGTTATGACCATTATGCGTAGAATTTCGAAATGAAACCTGCCCAACTTTTGTAAGTAAGCTGTAAGGAATGAGCCTGCCAAATTTCAGCCTTCTACCCACACGGGAAGTTGGAGAATTAGTGATGAGTCAGTCAGTCAGTCAGTCAGTCAGTCAGTGAGTGAGTGAGTCAGTGAGGGCTTTGCCTTTTATTAGTATAGATAAGGAGCAATTAAGAACAGTGAATGCAGCTTTTTAAGATAAGCAATTAAGTGGGAAGAATTTTAACAAGTGAGGCAAGTAAAATGAAACATTTAAGCAATAAGTGCTTCATCAGCAATAATTAACTTCTCAATAAGAAACTTCAAACAAAAACCTGCAGCCGCTGTGGTCCTCCAGGACTGTTTTTGCTCACCCCTGGTTTAAGGAAATTCACTATTTAGATAAATGGTTGATGGATGTAAGAATATAGTTTTAAATAACAACTTAGTGCAGACTAACTAAAGAAAGATAATTGTATTTTGGTAAGTTTAAAATGCATTTAATTACTGAATTATTCTTGGCGAATAAATGCTTTGTTGAATTTTGCTGTTTGACAATGGTCACCTCCCCTGACCAAGGACCTTCTTGCCCAGTTACTTAGTTTGGCCAGACCGGCAACTTTAGGAGGAGTCCTTATAAGGGTATAGGATGTGCCGTATATACTCACGTATAAGTTGGGTCTTGAAACCCGAAAAATTGATCATAAAATCAGACCCCGACTTATATGCCCGTTTAAAAATGCAACACTTAATTTTTTTTTTATTTATTTTTTTTACATCTTCTTGCCTCCTTCAATCTCGCATCAGTTTCTCAGATGCATTGAATTTTGTTGCAGCAGCACAGTTACCAATTTATTTCGCTACTTAACGACATTAATTTAAAACTAGCTTCATATTTTCTTCTGATCAAACAGTCCATCGTAGAGTAAGGTATGCTGTTACAATAAAGGTGTGTGAGATACAAAAAACACAAATCAGTGCAAACATTGCTTCGGAATAGTTTGGGTATTACGGTGTGGTCACGTAGGCACAATAGAGATTGAGAGAGTGAGAGAGAGAGGTTAGGAGCACATGATGATACGTCGCATTGCCACACCCACATAGAAAAACACGCAGTGTGCTCCGTGGTTACTCTCTCAGGTTGCCGTTAGTATATCACAAGGGTCCTCAATCACGGTCCTGGAGGGCCACAGTGGCTGCAGGTTTTTGCTCCAACCCAGTTCCTTAATAAGAAGCACTTATGGCTCAAGTAACACTTCTGCTTCACTTTAGTTGTTTTGCTTGTTAAGATTTTGAACCCTTGTCTTGTACAGCTGTATTCTTGGTTTTTAATTGCTCCTAATTAGCATTAACATACAAATGATAAAAGAGACCAGCATTTCTCCATTTAGCTTGTTACCATTTACGCCTGTGTGTATTTATCATGCACTATTGGTTTTAATTAAATACTTGGAAGGAAAGTAAAGAGAAAAAAGTGAAGGACCGAGGATTACTCTCATTGATTGATTGATTTAGCCTTCAAATCATTTGGAAGATATCCTTAGAAAGGGGAATAAAATCTAGGATATGAGAATAACAACAACAACATTTATTTATATAGCACATTTTCATACAAAAAATGTAGCTCAAAGTGCTTTACATAATGAAGAATAGAAAAATAAAAGACACAGTAAGAAAATAAAATAAGTCAACATTAATTAACATAGAATAAGAGTAAGGTCCGATGGCCAGGGTGGACAGAAAAAACAAAAAAAAAAACTCCAGATGGCTGGAGAAAAAAATAAAATCTGCAGGGATTCCAGACCATGAGACCGCTCAGTCCCCTCTGGGCAATCTACCTAACATAAATGAAACAGTCCTCTTTGTATTTAGGGTTCTCACGGATGGACTTGATGATGATGGTCACGTAGACTTCTGGCTTTTAGTCCATCAATGTTGGAGCATCATGATGCTTTGAGTAGGTGGTCAAAGAAACCGGAAAAAGAAACAGAAGAGAGAGTAGGGGTCAGTACGGATTTTAGAGCCACCATGAATAGTTATTATGATGAATTGAACATATAGAGTATCGGATTAAGTTAAAGTGAAGTTATGTGTTTTCAGCAGTGTTTTAAAGTGCTCCACTGTATTAGCCTGGCGAATTCCTATTGGCAGGCTATTCCAGATTTTAGGTGCATAACAGCAAAAGGCCGCTTCACCACTTCTTTTAAGTTTAGCTTTTGGAATTGTAAGGAGACACTCATTTGAGGATCTAAGGTTACGATTTGGAATACAGGGTGTCAGACATTCCAATATATAAGATGGAGCGAGATTATTTAAGGCTTTATAAACCATAAGCAGAATTTTAAAGTCAATTCTGAAAGACACAGGTAACCAGTGTAGTGACATCAAAACTGGAGAAATGTGTTTGGATTTTCTTTGCCTACTTAGGATTCTAGCAGCTGCATTCTGCACTCGTTGCAAATGATTTATGTCTTTTTTGGGTAGTCCTGAGAGGAGTGCGTTACAGTAATCTAGGCGACTGAAAACAAAAGTGTGAATTAATTTCTCAGCATCTTTCAGTGATATAAGAGGTCTAACTTTTGCTATGTTTCTTAAGTGAAAAAATGTTGTCCTAGTGGTCTGATGAATATGCAATTTAAAATTCAGGTTACAGTCAACAGTTACCCCTAAGTTTTTTACTTCTTTCTTAACTTTTAATCCTAATGCATCAAGTTTATTTCTGAGAATTACCTGACATAGCAGAGTTAAAGCACTAACAAGCCATGAAATTTAATTATTGGCAAGAATTGCTTTCTATTTAAGCAATTGGGTTAAAACAAAAACCTGCAGCCACTGCGGCCCTCCAGGACTGTGTTTGAGGACCCCTGGTATATCATAATCCCTTGTACTAATAACATGAGTTTTCCGCATTTGACTTATACAACTGACATTATAAAATACCAGAAATTATACTGTTAAAGCAATTCCCAACTTATCTGCGGGAGAACTTATCCGAGAGTATATACGCTAGTTTTAAATAATAAAAACTTTATGCTGACTAATGAAAGAAAGAAAATTGTATATTAGCAAACATAAAATGCTATTAATAACTGACTTGTTCCACATTTTTGTTAACCCTTGTATTCTTAACAAAAATGTAGAATCATTATTATGTTAAGTAAATTGATGAGTCTAAATTGGCCTGATTTGAGTGTGGCTAAGTAAGTAAGTGTGCCCATGATAGGTGATTGCCTCAGCCAGGCTGGATTCCTACCTTATGCCTAATGTGGCCAGGACAGGCTTTAGTTCCCCGAAGTCCTATTTTGTCATAAGCATTTTAAGAATGGTTGGATGGGTAAAGTTTGAAAGGGATATGCCTATTAATTTATCAAGTAAATAAAAAACTCTACCTGCTAGGACATCTAAAGTATATTCAACAACCAAAATGTGTGTTTACCATGACTGGTTGGAAAATGAAAAGAAGCAATGTTAACTGTCGACTCTACACTGGCCTGATGTAATGAATTAAGTGCATACATGAGTAGGTTCAATGTTGGTTTGGAGTGGAGTTCTGATCCTTACCTTGATTAATTGCTGAGTGAATTGGGCCCAGCAGCTTGATAAAACTGAATTCAAGTAATAAATGGATAAGCCATTCCTGTTAAGCGATAAGCTCAGAGATATGCAAGTCATGAGCCTTTGGTGTCCTGGATAATGGACTATCTGTCAGGCAGACCACAGTTTATGAGACTCAAGGACTGTGTTTCTGATAAGGATGTGAGCAACACTGGAGCACCACAAAGAATAGTTCTGTGTCCTTTTCTGTTTATTCTGTACACCTCAGACTATAAATATAACACCAAGTCATGTCACTTGCAGAAATTATCAGATGTTTCTTCACTTATGTGGTGTATTGATAAGGAGGATGAGACAAAGTATAGGATTCAGGTGGAGAAGTTTGTTTTTGGCGCAAAGAGAATTGTCTGCATCTTAACATTGGGAAAACCAAGGAACTGGTTATTGATTTTCACCGCACCAAAAAGCCTCTATGTCTGGTCATTGTTCAAGAAGTGGAGATAGAGGTGGTCTACTCCCACATTAATGAAATGTTGGAATGGTCTCAGAACACAGAGGAACTATATAAGAAAGGGCAGAGCTGGTTCTTTTTTCCTTAGGAGACTGCGTTCCTTTAATGTGAGAAGTGACATCCTTCACATCTTCTATAACTTTATGATGGCCAGTGTGATTTTTCTTTGCTGTGGTGTGCTGGGCTGGTAACATCACTTCAAGAGAGGCCCCCGAATCAACAGGCTAATTAAAAGGGAAAGCTCATTTACAGGACACACTCTGGACTCTAATATAGTTTAGTAAAACAATAGTAACATATCTGATAAAGAATAGCAGTCATTCATGCAGCGTTTCAAAGTGTTCAAGACTTGCAAAGTACCTGGTATTAGAACTATTTCTGAACCTGTAGCTCTGTGCTTTGATCCTTCAATCTGCTGGTAATCTTTTAACCTGTGTGGTTGTAATAATCCTGTTAGTTTTTGTATCATTGGTAATTGTACTTTAGGATTATGCTAACAAGGTGGTCCTCTGCATCTTTGATTTTAGCAAACTGGACCACTGACTTATACAGAATGTTTTGTCTCTTGTTTATGTTTTAACAGTTTTAATTTGAAAAGGGAATTTAAATATATACTGTGCACAGTTTAATTTGTAATCTTTTCTGCTATTGATTAGACTAAATCAAATGCTTTCTATGTTCAGGTAAAGTAAATTGCACTTTACAGAATGCCTCTTTTTTGTAAAACTACTCTTGGATTTCAGTCATTGGAGGCAAAAAATTAGCAAAAATATTCCCGGATGTGCATCTAGTTGGTCAAATATTGTGACTGTTTTGAAACATTGTATGCATGGACCTGAATGCAAAAGCTTACACTACACCATATGCATAAGTTACTTGAATTAATGAATCACATCAAAAATTCACTTTTGTCGCAAAAGTCAGGATACCTACATTAAGGTTAATGCATGAGACTATTCTAAGAAGTACTGGAAGTCCAATCACCCATTCATAGGCAAATGTGTTTTAGCAGGTTTGCTTCATTAGGGCACCTACATTCATCAGCTACTAAAAGACATTTTTAAAATTAAGTCTGAAGTGGCAAAAAAACCTTTTCATGAACATTGTTGCTGCTACAGTACATGGTTAGTAGCTCCTGTAGAATTCTGCTGTATATTTGAATCTTTGCAGTAAGTACTTTGTTAGTGGAGATCTACATCATTGTAATGGTCCCACAGAACTCCACTTAATTTTCTGTGGCAAGAAATAACATTTTAGTGCTATAGATGGGAGTGGCTGATTGAGGAATAAAATGAAGAAAAAAATGAATATGAAATTTTCAAAATTTTGTGTTTTAATTTGCTGCATTGATCATAATTATTGTTTTTAAGCTACAACTCTCTGTTGTGATACTATGTATGTCAACACAGAAGCAAATAAGGACAGAGACAGCTGGGCAGTTCTTATCACATCATATGATATACCTTAGTATATAATATAGTAGTATACTCAGTATATGCTTAGTCTGGATGTAGCCTTTAATAACATTAATTGTGTTACTGCATATTAATCAAGAAATAACATAACATAACAATGGAATGTGAATCCTTACTGACATCCAGTATCTATTTATTTATGTTCCAGAATGAATGTTGTTTGGATTTTTATCTTGTACCATTCCATTTTGGGTGTCCGATGCACGACAGAAGACAACCTACCAAACTTTGTGTTAATAATGGTTGATGACTTGGGCATTGGTGATCTGGGATGCTATGGAAATACCACCATAAGGTATTAGTTTAATTTTTTATAATTGTTTCCTTGCCTTGTTCATTTTTAGAGACACTGTCATCCATTTTATGGTAGATGTTTTTCATTGCTTTCTGCCTCAGATTTTGGGCGGAATTAATCCATTAATGTATAATTGCTTTGGTCTGACATGTATTTTTTGTAACAGTTACTAGTTTTACTTTACTTAGAGTAATTCATTTTTTTATTAGTAATAATTCCAACTTTAAAGCATTTATTTATTTAGCCTCCTAGTAAAGAAGATATAAACATATACAAACTATTAACTACCAAAATTGACAAAAGTAAATGAAAAGACAGTTTCAAAACAAGTATAAACGAAACAACTTATTCAAAAAGTTTAGTATATATATTTAAGCTTTCACAATAATAGATTTTCCTTTCATATTAAGGTATTCATTTTTATGTGACATGTAAATGTAGCAAAAATGTAAAAAAAAAAAAAAAGAAGAAGAAGAAATACATTTATAGCTAAACCTTTGCAAATTATGTTTTACTGAATCTCCATTTTCTTAACACCATCCCTTTATTCCTGGTGTACCTCAAAATTCTATCATGTTCATTCCTGAAATCAAATACGCTTAAATTTGAATTACATTCAAAAGAGACTGACATCTCTCCCAGTCACTGTTGTTGAAGATTGCTATTTATTTTTCCTGGATTTTTCAGATGGTTCTGGATACAAATTCATTGAATTGGATTAAATTCCTTAGTGTTACACCCAAGTGTCACTCGGGCAATTGTATAGATGCGTCTCGTGTAAGTGTTAGAACCAAGGTTTACTCGGGCTGTAGAAATACCAATAGCATTAATACCAAACATTGATCAGAAAACAATATAGGCATGTGTTGTGTAAGTGACAGGCCTGAGTGTTACCAAGGCCGCAGTGCAGACACGTTTTCTTTCGCCTCATAATGGCATCTCATAAGAAATGTTTTTCAGCAGCCAGGTGTGTATGCTCTTCACAGTGATACAAGTAGTGATGACAAAGTGAATCTGTCTTTAGGCAGCACACGAGCAATGTGCGTTCAAAAGCTGATCAGTCTGGAAAGAAAATCTGCAAGGAATCATGCTACTAATGTCCCAACTGTGATGCTGCATTGAGTATTTCACCGTGCTTCAAGATATACTACACATGATGACACATTTTGACTGTATATATGGTATTATTATTATTTGTATCATTATTATACTTTCTACACTTCTGACTTTTAGTGTTTTGCACATTTTACAGAAGATCAGATTTAATAAATATGTAATTTTTGAAGCAAAAAAATGCAATGCTTTTTACATGTTTTTCAAGAAAAAAATGTAATGCTAAGGAGGTTAAGCAATTTCAAAAATACGTTACATTATATTATTTGCAGTTTGTTTGAATTATGCCTTTTTAAATTTCCAGTGGTTTAGTTCCACTTTAAACATCAATGATTAAAAATAAAATGCAAACATATAGCATTTTTGTCTTTTTGTCACTTGTATAGAACTAACTGAATGATTCTATTAGGAGACGTGGTCAGCTGCTAATGTTGTAATAAGAACTATGAGTGGAGTAACAACTTTGTGAGTGGTCACCCTAAGGACTACAGAGGCGTGGAAAATACCCCGTGCTAATTGATGTGTTCCACTAATGCTTAAGTATTATACTGTAACTTAGAATATGGCTATCATAAGTTAGTGAATCACTTCAATAAAAGATTTGGACTCTACATTGAAAAGTCACACCATCTTTTAACCAACATCACACAGAACAGCCACTGCGCTTAGATGCTCTGTGTGAGTACATGTGTTTGTTTGAGTGAGTGTCTGAAACACTGCTCTGATCCCTTTGAATACTTATTCCTTTTTAACACTGGTATCCCTGAAGCCTACGAAAAAACTCGGGCCATCTTAAATTCCCTCGCACCTCCTCATCAGCGTTTGTTTTGCAAATATGTTGATTAGCACCAGCAGCAGGCAGCCTGCTATCCCAAACCCCACCAATGCAGCTTTAGTCATACACAAAGTTTTCCCAGCTCCAGTCTGTGTATCGTGGTGTGAGGTGCCTTGAATTGTACTGGGTAAATAATATATCTTTATTTGGAACACATACATTTCATGTGTGTTCTGTGTCTATAACAATCTGTGTAAATGTAGGATGACAGGAAATGCGAGGCAAGAAATATTGAACACATAACTAGAACAGAAACTTTTTTCATGTTCTGCTAATAACTGGAAAAATACTGACATGAAGTGTATTATGTGTGAAGACTGAAGTCCAAATATCAAATAAACGCTTTCAAAAAAGACACAGATATAGCAATTCAAGTATGCTTTTTTTCTAGAATTTAACCAAAGTAAAAGAAATTGGGATAAGGTTTGACACACACACACAAACACGCACATATACGTTTGCTTGGCTGGTGCAGATGTAAGAACTGCTGTCTCCAAGTCGAGAGGTTGTGGGTTCGATCCCAGGTCCTTCATGAATTAACTGTTTTGAGTAGTGAGTGGCTATTTTTATTATTATTATTGAATAAAAACATACACTTGATTTATTTGAGTCTGTAACAGCCGGTGTAAATTTTTGGTACTTGTGAAATTTAGAGTTTTGTTTTATTATTCACTTTTATTCTATCAGTCACGTTCACACTCCCCCCACTCTGCGTGTGGCAGATTCACTGGCAGGATGATGCTCAACCTCTTGCTGCATTCAAATGGTGCCATCTTTCGCCTTTACACCTGGTGCAGCTGCATTGTTCTTATGTTTGAGTGGATGTTTCTTGTGGGGAGGGCTTCTGTTCTCTTTCTCCAATGTAGAACCCTCATCCTCATCTGAGTTCACCTCAGTTATAGCACGTCTTTATTTGAAAACTAACAGTGTCAGATCGGGGGGAGTGTGAAAATGACTGAGACTTTTTGAATGCACAGAGAAGGGCTAAGTGAACCACTGGCTCAGTATAGCTAGCATCTGTTTAGACCTGGGCTATCAAATTGTTATTCAATTATTGAAAATATTTGGATGTGAAATACATCTGAATATCCAGAACTCTCCACCTAATGTTTTTTTATTCCAGGTACCACAACATCGTAAACTTTTGTGTTTAACATCTTTGTTACTCCAAATCCCACAACATTTTAGAATTTTGTGCTTAACATCTACAATAACTAGGCCAGGTGTGCCCTATTCATCATTTTGGTTGCATAGCTTCTCATGAATAGCAGCCTTTTCTTGTCAAATGCAAGGTGCTATACAGAGGTTCTTATAGCCCAGTACCACAGTCCCTATCTCCTTGTCATCTGTAAGGGGCCTTATTTCCAAATCTGGGCTTGAACATTTCCATTAGTCTAGACAAATCTAATGACTTCATTCAGAAGTGAGAAGTGTCTTCATTTTGATTAGTGGATGCATGTTATTTGCCCGGTCCCATTAAAGCGTCTCTTCACTGAACTATAGTATTACAGGTAACTATATTTAATTGTCCCATGTGTGAAAAACATACAAGAGACTTAACAATACAAAGAGGTTGATGGTGACAGCATGTATAGCAGTCTCAGAGTCATAGGTGCAACCTACAAAAAGGATTGATGACTGTATAATTTTGACCAGTCACAAGACATACTTACTGTATATGGGTATCTAACTGCTCATTCTTTTTTAAGCTGTCTTGAAATATGAGGTAATGTTAGTTCTACACCAAGTTTGCATAAAGTTTTCCCATAAAGTAAATGAAATAACCATCCAATTTGCAGGGATAGTAACCTAGTGAAGAGCTATAATGAAATAAAGAAAGTTAAAAAGAAAAATGCCTTTATTTTATATGTTGTCCCTAATATAAAGAACCTGTCAATAAACATGATATATTGTTACACAGTACTGGATAGCCTTTCCATTTTATTTTCTTTATATAGAACTCCCAATATTGACAGACTTGCTAATGAAGGAATGAAGTTAAATCATCACATTGCTGCTTCACCATTATGCACCCCCAGTAGAGCTGCATTTATGACTGGGAGATACCCTGTTCGATCAGGTAAAAAAATATGCCTTATTATTAATAATAAAGCATAGAATACTTGTGATTTATTCACATATTTATTTTGGTATACTGCAAAAATGATATCTAAGCTATTAAAGACTTTTTATATCGAACAATTAAGTCTTGTTTTCCTTATTGTAAGATTTATTGACTTATCAAGAAATTTGTATTTAAGAATATGTAACTTGTTTTAAGAAGTCTTGTAAAGTAACTTTTGCTTATGTCATTGGAATATTTTTTGGTAAATGAAAGCAAAACACCTTCTTGTAATGCATTTTTTGCAATGTAACACAAATCACAAATGTGTTAGATATTCAAAACTATGTGGCATTTTATTTCACAATATTCTTACATAAAGTTCTGGGTTTTTTTACATTTGACACTAGTAAACTGTTTCACAAATTCGGTTACTTTTGAAGCTTCATGTTCACTCTTTGTGTCTCAGGGCTCAACACTAATTTTTAAAAGTGGTTGACAGGTCTGTTAATCATGCATCAACCTTTGGTTACTGAAACTGAAAATATGATTACCGTATTTGAAATAATTAGAATGCTAGGCAATTAAATGTTAGCTGCTTTACAGCGTTTTAATCTAAAATGTTATCACTTAACATGACAGAATTCTGGCTCTGAGCACAAGTTGAGTCAAGTTGTTTGTTTAAATATGATTCAATCCCGCAATCTGTTTTATAGTCTTTCTTTCATCTAATACTGTACAGCAGCAAATGAAAATTACTTGCTTAAACAAATGTAAACTCCCAGAGTTGGTTCAGTGTGCCATCCCCAAGCCCAATAAAATAAAAACGTTGTCCTACTTTTCGCATAAATTCCCAGTTCAAAACAGTATAAGCAACAACATAGGCATTCCTTGCAGGTTGCAATAAAGTATTAGCAATTTAAATTTTTAACAAAGTACAATGTAATAGATTCATTATATATATAGTATACATATTCTGTATAACAACATCAACAACATTTATTTATACAGTAATCTCTCCTCGATCTCGGGGGTTGCGTTCCAGAACCCCCCGCGATAGTTGAAAATCCGTGAAGTAGAAACCATATGTTTGTATGGCTATTTTTATATATTTTAAGCTCTTAGAAACTCTCCCACACTGTTTATAAATATTCTCCGCCCAGTTATACAGTAAACCCTTGTTTATAGCGGTTAATCCGCTCCAGACAGATAAATGAATTTCCACGAAGTAGGATTCTTTATTTATAAATCTAATATTTTCGCAGTTAGAGCATTGAAAACCTGTTTACGACCTTCTAAATACGTTTTTTTAACATTATTAGAGCCCTCTAGACATGAAATAACACCCTTTAGTCAAAAGTTTAAACTGTGCTCCATGACAAGACAGAGATGACAGTTTTTTCTCACAATTAAAAGAATGCAAACATATCTTCCTCTTCAAGGTGCGCGTCAGGAGCGGAGAATGTCAGAGAGAGAGAGTAAAGTAAACAATCAAAAATCAATAGGGCTGTTGCGCTTTTAAGTATGCAAGCACCGCGATAAAGCGGCGCAATGAAGGGATCAGTGTGAAGGTAGCCTTTCAGCATTTTTAGAGGAGCGTCCGTATCTTCTAAGCAAACAGCCACTATGCAAACAGCCCCTCTGCTTACACCCCCTCCGTCAGGAGCAGAGAATGTCAGAGAGAGTGAGAGAGACAGAGAAAAGCAAACAATGAAAAATCAATACGGGCTGTTAGAGCTTAAGTGTGCGAAGCACCGCACGGGAAGCATATCGTATATAATTGAGGAGTTTTATTTAATATGTAATATGTGCTCTGATTGGGTAGCTTCTCAGCCATCCGCCAATAGCGTCCCTTGTATCCGTCCATATCTTCTAAGCAAACAGCCACTGTGCAAACAGCCCCTCTGCTCACACCCCCTCCGTCAGGAGCAGAGAATGTCAGAGACAGTGAGAGAGACAGAGAAAAGCAAACAATGAAAAATCAATACGGGCTGTTAGAGCTTTTAAGTGTGCGAAGCACCGCGCGGGAAGCATATCGTATATAATTGAGGAGTTTTATTTAATATGTACGTGCTCTGATTGGGTAGCTTCTCAGCCATCCGCCAATAGCATCCCTTGTATGAAATCAACTAGGCAAACAAACTGAGGAAGCATGTAACATAAATTGAAAGACCCATTGTCCGCAGAAATCCACGAACCAGCGAAAAATCTGTGATATATATTTAGATATGCTTACATTTAAAATCCGCGATGGAGTGAAGCCGCGAAAGTCGAAGCGCGATATAGCGAGGGATCACTGTATAGCACATTTTCATACAAAAAGTAGCTCAAAGTGTTTTACATAATGAAGAAAAGAAAAATAAAAGACAAAATAAGAAATTAAAATAAGACAACATTAGTTAACATAGAAAAGGAGTAAGGTCTGATGGCCAGGGTGGACAGAAAAAACAAAAAAAAAACTCCAGACGGCTGGAGAAAAAAATAAAATCTGCAGGGGTTCCAGGCCACGGGACCGCCCAGTCCCCTCTGGGCATTCTACCTAACATAAATGAAATAGTCCTCTTTGTAGTTAGGGTTTTCACGGAGTCACTTGATGTTGATGGTCATACAGACTTCTGGCTTTTAATCCATCCATCATTGTTGGATTCTCTGCATACTTAATTATAAAATAAATCTAGCAGCAGGCTCTGGTGCGTGTCATCTCTGCCTACTCACCTTTTTTTCCATCTTTTTTTAATATTTAGCAGCATTTCTCTTATTTAATATTTTATATGTTTCTAAAATATTGATCCTTGTATATTTATTCAAATAAGAAAACAATGATTACTACTAAAATATATAACATTTTAGTACTTTGAAGAAACAAAAAAAAAGTTAAGAATGTGTCAAAAAGTGCTATTTTTACTTGTATATGATTAAAATTGTTGAAAGTCAACGTATTCTGCTGTGTGATGCAATCTTATCTGTCTTATCAAAGTTGCAGTGCCAAATATCTTTGTTCCATCATAGCTGACTTTTTCCTAGCTGTTCTTACAGTTAGTGTATCTTTCATCTTCACACACTTTTAACACGCTTCCCACACAGCAGATATATTGTAGTGACTGCAGGTTCTGTGTGGTTTTTCAGCCTTTCGTGTTCATCTTATAATCCTGTTACATGCACAACTGGCTCACATACTCTTATATGGTTACACTGTTTTTAACTTGCTTTACTTGCACAAAGGAAAGACATGAAGTGCAGTGCACATGAGTGCAACTTATATTTCGTTTTAATTGAAAAACTGACTAGCAATTGGCAAGTTATGTGCCGATCTGCCAGTTACGCATAATGAGCAAAAATTGACCATTTCTGATCCACAGCCAAAAAAAAAAAAACAGTGGAACACTAATGTGGTTAACATTCTTGGCAATCAGGGGACAAAAGTGGGTGCCGGTTGTCATTGGCCACAATTTTAAGGCAACTGGCAAAAAATGTGTCAATGACATATGAAGCTCTGCAATTATCTGTGTACAAAAGTACCACACAGGTGGCGCAGTGGTAGTGCTGCTGCTTTGCAGTAAGGAGATTGTAGGTTCGCTTCCTGGGACCTCCCTGTGTGGAGACTGCTTTGAGGAGTAAGAAAAAGTGCTATAGAAATGTAAAGAATTACTATTATTACAATGCTGGCAAGAGAACAGAACCTTATGGCATGTCTGTATTAGTAGTTTTTAAGGGTAACAGCGTAGAATTAAAGTCTTATAAAATTACAAGATTTTTTTTCTGTGATTTTACACATCAGGGCATAAATAAAAAAACATTTAATCCTCATCAGTTTTTAAAATTAGGTAATCTTACAAATACATAACATGTTTTATTTTGTCATTATTTACTTAATAGAAAACAGGTAAAAAGCATGTGCCAAAAGTAAATACCCATTTTCTGTTTTCATATAACTAATAATGGCAATTAGTAACAGGTACTGATAAGCTAGTGTATTTGATTATACTAAAAAAAACCTAAAAATGTGGCAGTTTGGTCTATATGTAAACTGTAGGTAAGTTTATTTTCATGCATATCATATTATACAGTGCATTACAAATAACTAAAATATAATATGTAATTCTCATTCCAGGAATGGCTAGCACAGGCAGAATTGGAGTATTTATAATAGCAGCTGCATCAGGCGGACTACCAACTGAAGAGCTTACATTCGCTAAAGTTGCAAAGCAGAATGGGTACTCCACAGGATTTATAGGTGAAATTATTTATAATAAAAACTAGCTAAAGTACCCAACATTGTCTGGGTTACTTCTATAATGAGTTAAAGTAAGAAGGCAAATATGTATGTGTTTTTTAAATGTTGACCCTTTTGTCATTGCTGGCTAAAATGAAGCGTCCCATCTACAGTACGGCTCTAATAACTATCTATGTTATTTGTAGGGGAAATTAAAAATTTACAGAAGCTTCCAGAATAAATAAAAATATAAATAATTGGAAAAAAAAACCAATATCCCTCATAAGTCTAGAATTTGATAATTATCTATATACATGGATTCCATAACTGTGTAGCTCCTTGCTGGGTTGGAGCTATGAACCCTACCTCTTTGTATTTCCTGGTTTACTGTGGTTTCACTAATAAATATTTAATCCTAGATTAATAAACTGGAAGATTTGTTGAATAATCAAATTACTGGTACAGTGTGTAAGCTGAGCAAAACTACCATTTTTATTGTTGTTTCCTCTATTGAACTACTATAGATGATGTACATTTTGAAACTCCAAAGATAAACAGTATATGTTAAGATACGTTAACTGTAATATACATGCACAATTTCTTGAACATCACTCAGCTGTTTTGGAATAACAGGTGTTTTTTTGGTTCTGACTCTTCCATTACGACTCCCCTGTGAAATTCTTAAACTCATGTTTAACCCTGTATTTTAAACTGTAAGAATGTTCATTTGTTGCTAACCCACAGTCAGCACCAGGGATTGGCCTGCAGGTGCCAGGCATAACTTGCGTGTGGGGCAAACTGTGGCAAAAATATGCACTGAGACAAAAAGGCTCACATTAAAGGCATTTTTCCTTTTCCATCAAGTGTTTACAATTCATTTTTCCCACAGTGTCTGCAAAACTGTAAATGAAGCAGTGTAGCTTGTGGGTTTTTCCATTCTGGACAGGTGAGTCACTGTGGGGAAAACAGTGTAGGAATATAATTTAGTGGGCAATTAACAAAAAGGAAGAACAGGTTCTCCTGCACGTTAAAATGTGATTAACTTTATATATTTTCCTTTGTGTGCCCTCTGCATCCAAACTGTAAATTATGTAAAACAATATCTGCTCCATTTTTAAAACTAAACTAACGTTAACACAAAATCTTCCAGCCTTAATCACTCTCCTTTTAAAAATGGGCAAAGACCTGGAGGATTGTACATACTACCGGACTGCTTCTTTTGTGAACATGAATCAATTGACAAGTTATCTTGTCGTGTCAGTATGTATCAAAAATTGTAACTGTCTTTCTTTCACAGTTTAAGAGTTTACCTTTAAATAAAAACATAAGAAACCGAAAAAAATCACACATATGTCACAGCTTTTAAATATGATATACATTTTACAAAACTTCCATTAAATAGCTTTTTAAAGATGCCAATAAAACAAGAAAAACTATATATAAATACATAAACATGAATAATTTACTTCTTTTTTAGGAAAAGATGAGATATCATATCCCAGACTGCCAGTTATTCCATTAGGCCAATATCCACGTGTGATTAGCAAGAAAAATAATACAGAACGTAAAAAATACCATTGCCTTCACACACTTTTTGATAAAAGATGGTTACAAAACGATGTATATTCATATTTTAAACCTGAAGCTTTATGTTTGAATGCAGTTCAATAGAGAAAACATTTTAATTAGGAAAGAAAAGCAATATGCACGTGTAGCAACCCAAAAACAATGAAATGTTGTAATAGACAACAGAAAACTGGATGCTTGTAGGTATTGTTGAGGTTAGAAGGAGGCCAGAAGTGAGACAAAATTGTGCTTTTGTAAGGTGAATTACATTTGTAGGTTGTATCAGTAAATGTAAGTACTGTAAATGTTGTTGTATAATATTTAAACCAGAAAAGCTGGAAAATTTTAACCTTTTTATCTTCTCAGGTAAATGGCACCTGGGTTTGAACTGTGAAAGAAGAGATGATTTTTGTCACCATCCACTAAATCATGGTTTTGATCACTTTTATGGAATTACAATGACCAATTTAAGAGATTGTTCGCCTCACCATGGCACTGTTTTTTGTAAAGCATCAGAGTTTAAATTTATTGTCCCAACCTTAGTCTTAATTATACTTTTGCATTTTGTGGAATTAGTGACAGTCCCAAGGATGCTGTTACAGCTACTGGCTCTGCTCGTAACAATTTTTGTCATTGTTTTTGCACTTTTTGTTTTTACATTTCCTTATTTCAATTGCTTCTTAATGAGAAATCATCAGATTATAGAGCAGCCATTTGCTGCAGAAAATCTCACTCAAAAAATGACAAATGAAGCCATAAATTTCATTCAGAGGTAAAGTTTTATTTCTTATGTTTTGTTTGGCATTCAAGCATAAATTAAAATACAGTAAAGCATAAATTACCATTTGTCTGTTTATATTCAGCTTATGTGAAAAATGTAATTTAATTTAATTTATTTGTAGATTACTATAACTTTTAAAATTAATGTAAACAAAAGTTCAGAAAATCATGATGACATTTCAAAAGCTTTGTTTGCATGCATAATTTAAAAACTTTGCCCTGAAAAGAATGCAATTAGTATAGTAAAAGTGAGCATTACGAAGTACAGGGTGGGCCATTTATATGGATACACCTTAATAAAATGGGAAT
>JANRMT010028174.1:49652170-49679618 GCA_026402145.1 Polypterus bichir lapradei | reverse complement strand
GTAATACAAGAAGGTATGCAAAGTGATGAACCAACCAGCAATATGGATATATATCCCACTGTTGTTTCTCTGGCTGGATTAAAAGTACCCAGTGACAGGTAGGTGTACTGTTAAACTATTTAGTTTACAAAATAATAATAATAAAAACAAGTTTGATTTCTCTTGAGCAAAGTACTGAGGCAAATATTTTGCATGATTTTTATTTATTCGGTTTAAGGGGAAATTTGTCTTTGTAGTTTTTTGTTTGTTTGTTTTTCTTCCAGAATTGTAGTCAATGCTAGAGGAAACAGAGGCTGACTACAGCATTTTTAGGCAGCATGGTTAGTAGTCTGAGAAGAGGGAAAAAAAAACAAAACCTTTCTTAGTTTTAGCCATGTTCATACTTGTACCAGTATCTCAAATGTTGAGTTTAAAAAGAGAAACATTAAAATAAGCAGTAGATTCAACACAAAAAGATGTCCTGCTCTCTCCGTTTACTGAATGTCTATTGATTTTGTTTTGTATTCCCCCTCCGTAAAGTGTCTGTAATGCATGTATGTATTACTAACTTAAGTAATTTGTACTGTATTGTAGAGTCATAGATGGACAGAATTTGATGCCTCTTTTGCAAGGAAAGACTAAACGTTCTGAACATGAATTCTTGTTCCATTACTGCAATTCCTATTTAAATGCAGTAAGATGGCATCCAAGAGAAAGTAAGTTTTTTTTTCTCATTGTATATTTTTGTATCCTGTTTAGAGAATAGAATACTTAAATTGACATGTTTGAGTATATTTGTATTATATTAGACAATTTCTAAAGGGGATAAATTATTTGTAAGAACTGAAATATTTCTACATTAACAGTATCAGAAAAAAAACAATAATTCCAATCTCTCTCTCTGATTGGCCTTTTTCCGTATTGATTTAGGTTGTATGGTTGTTCCTATATTGGGGGTAATGGAGTAGAATTTTTATATTTGAAAATTTATTGCCAGTTTTAAAACTTTCATCAGGTTCAGTGGATAGGTTTTACTCACTTCCAGTCATTAAAAGGTGAATATTTCTACTTGTTCAGTTTTGTTTTCTTTATTCACAAATATGTCCTATTTGTAACAATATGGACATTTTTGGTTTTGTATTATTCCAGGAAGTGATTTTGAATAAAACAGTAAAATACATTATGTTCTTATTAAATACCTAATTGCTTGTGTGAAAAATTAAAACAAATATAAAACTGAGAGTGTGTATTTCCAGAATGGAATGTTGAGAGGCCTTGAGCTAGTAATGTTTCAAGGTTAAAGAATCCCTCTGTCACAGAAAAAGACCCTTTTTCATCTTAAAAATACCACTGATGTCCCTGCCTGCCTTCTTTAATCTTGAACTGATTTGTTACTCCTTGACAATTTCCATACTTGACCAGTAATTATAGCAATTTGTTTCCCACATTTAATTAGGAGTGCATCTTATTTATGTAACCAATTTAGTCCTCTGAACAGCATGCAGTAACATTCCTGCTAACACATGAGTAGCACATTGTGAATTTGTATAGTATTTCCTATCTTTTTATGATATCCCACAGTGTTTTCTATACTCTGATTTATTATTTACTGCCCACCTAATCTTGAAACCAAAGAATCAACATAAGTCAGGGGATTTATAATGAAAGCCTTGATGTCTTATTTGCAGTAACCCTTGAAACGTCTATGGCAATTTGAAAATGTAATGCTAAGTCAGCAATTAGGTGTCTCTTCACAGCTCCATTACCTGTAACGTAGAACAAGTTAATTTCAAAATTTAGAAGCATCGAATCTGCAGCGAATAAATAAGGACCTAAAATGTAAAAAAATGCTGTTCAAGACAAGTAACTCCAGTGCTATCTGTAAGGACATATGTGAGCACAAGAACAACAGTCAAAAAAATATTAGGAAAGCTGAAAGGCAGTTAGAGAAACTCTTGTGGAAACAGTGAAAGATGACCAAAAAGATTCTTTCAGTATTTTAATAGTAAAAGAATATTTACTGAGGATGTAAAGTGGAACAAAAACAGCAAGAGCAAATTAAAATGTAAACATAGTGAAATAACAGTTGATCTTAAGTTGCATTTTTCTGATGGTTACTCATGTAAAGAAGTCAATAATCTCCCAGCACTAACAGGGACAACTAAGGGCGGGTTTATACTTCACGCATCATGGCTGCCACGCGTTCCCAGCGTTCACTTCACGCGTCCTCTGAACAGGTCCTCAGAAATTAATGCGACGCTTGCGCGAGTTGCAGCACAGCAAGGAGTCGGGGGGCACAGTGTGCTAAAAGTCGGAATGTGACGTCAGAGTCTCTGTTTACTATCTACATGTGACAGAATGCCTCTATGTAGATCCTACGGGGATTGATGTGCGTGCTTCGCTGTTTGATGAATGATTCGATGTGGTGAAGCAAAATGCCAACATACAGATGCATTCGTGGTGCTTTTATATTCAAGTGTCACATATTCCCGATTGTAATGACACAATACATTTTAAAAGTCTCACATACCATCTTTTGTGCCGTCTTTTTTTTCTGCAACTTCACAACAGCATCATAATGTATAGCGCTGTATTTGAGCCACTGAGAAAAAAATAAAGGACACGGTGAAATCGTGTATTTTGTGATTAAAGTGGAAATTTCGGCTTTAATCTCGAAATGTCCACTTTAACCTCGTAGTTTACTTTATCATTAAAGCAGACCATCGTAAACGTCATCCCAGTTTTTAATCACTACAAGCTTTTTGGACCTGACAGCAGCGGCAAGCAGCAATAGATCACCACACAGAACAAATTAAATGTATAATATTCCAACTCTCTGCACATTTAGAATCCTTCGATTTATACTTTATATCACTTTCATGATGAAATGCATTAAAGTGTGTATGTTACATTTTACATATAATTTCATTTAAATAATGAATACTGTTAATAATTACACACATAGGAGAGACACGGTGGCAGAGCGGTAGCACTGCTGTCTCGCAGGGAGTTATGTTGCTGTTATTTCCTGCTTGTATTCCACACTGTGCTCTGGTTTTCTTCCAAAGATATGCAGATTTGGGGATTTGGTGTCGCTAAAATGACACTAGTGTTTGTGTGTGCTTGTATTCACCTTGCGATGAGCTGAGGCCTCGTCCAGGGATTGTTTCTCACTCTTGCCCAATGCTTGCTGGAATGGGCACATCCCTGGATTGATGGATTTAATCAATAAACATCCTTTGTCAGAGATATTGCGGTAAGGTGTCATCGGAATTTAATAGGTGTTCTAGGCAATTCACAGCACAGAGAAGCCGAACATGTTCTCACCGTGATAATATCTCGCACTGCCACCTGGTGGATTCCTCCAGATTTACGTAAAGTACGCGCGCAAGTATAAACACTACAACACTTGCGTAGCAGGAGCGTCCGCTGCAGCATGCGTCGCGTCGCTTGAAGTATAACTCCGGCCTAAGGAACTACTGAATGATTTGGAAACTGTAAAATGAAAAGTGCTACATAGATTAAAGAGGCTGAAATTAAAACAGATTAGTGAATGTGTATAGGAACCTGTCACGCATTTTTTGAAAATCACTGCACACATAAGATTTTACAAATCACTAGGAGGCTAGCAAATATCCAGTTATATAGAAGGGATGATCAGGAGGATCCAAGTAACTATGTGACAGTAAGCTTAAAACAGTTAACAGGTAAATTAATGAAAACACTTGGCAAGAAAAAGACTGAGCATCTCATGGCAAAAAACAGGTCTGTTATTTAGCAGTTAGGAAGGGTTTAGACAGACCACATCATGTTGCATTAATATGGCAGAATTCTATAAAGAAGCATCAAAAGCATATCAGGGAGGTGCACATGATATTATTTATCTTAATTTTCAGAAGACTTTTGATAAGGTACCACATGAGAAGTTACTGATCAAATTAAATGAAGTGGGAGGTCGTCTGTAGATGGTCACAAAAGTAGTTGAACACAGGAAGCAAAGGGTCATGTTATCAGTAGTGAGGCCACTGCTGTTTATACTGTATGAATAAGAATATAAATTACTGCATAAGCTTGTCAAATTTTCAGACGATACCAGACTAGGTGGAATTGATTTGTGGGTATTGAAGTATAAGGTAAGTAAAGTATTACATGTAGAAAGTAAAGGTGTTAGATTAAAATACACAGTGGGGGTGTGATACCGTCAAACTTTCCTTATGAGAAGGACCTGTTTGTCATAGAAGCATTGCCATCACCTACATCCAGACATTGTGCAGAGGCCATCAAGAAGGCTAACAGAATGTTGAGTTATGCAGGACGATGTGTAGAGTAGAAGTCATGCGAGGTTATGCTGAAGTTGTATAACGCACTAGTGAGGCCTCACCTGGAGTATTGTGTGCAGCTTTGGTCTTCATATTACAAAAAGGGACATAGAACTAGAGAAAGGCCAGAGAAGTGCAACTTGGCCGATTGCAGGACTGCAAGCTATGAAGTGTGAGAAAAGATAAAAGAGTTGAACCTTTTTATTTTATGTAAATTACAAGGTGACATAATTGAACTTTTTAACATTACAGAAAGAATTAATTAGTTAATTGGATTCTGGGCCGTTATTTTAAAATTAATTCAACGACAAGAACACGGAGACCCATTTGGAAGCATGTTTGGTGTAACTTTTGCACCAACCCAAAAAATGTTCTCTTCACTCAGAGAACCACAGAGACACATGAAATAAATTACCAAGTAGAGTGATAAAGAGTAATACTTGTGAAATCTTCAAATCTTGATCTAATGTTATTTTGGAGCCCTTAGACAGGTACAATTGGTGAGTGTTCTTGGGTTGAATGGCTTGTTCCCACCACAGTTGTTCTGAAGTTCTGCTTACTGTAGCTTAGCTCCATGTATAAAATAACTAAATAAATTTTGACTGCATTTTTAAATAATAAAACAACATTTTAGAGAGTTACATTTTGCAGTGATGGACACTATGTTAAGAAAAAGTTGTTTCCCTTTTTAACATCAGTTAAATAGCTTGTGCCATCTCTCGGCACTCTTAACCCCAAATGTCCTAATTATATTGCCTCATATACTATGTAGATGTGTGAGTACTGTTTCGGTCATTTATCTTTGGCTTTGTCAAGTACAATTTAATGTATTTGAAAGATACATGTAACAAATTGTAATTTATTGCCTGTGTATTTTTCTTTTTCAGGTAATTCTGTCTGGAAAGTTTTTTTCTTCACTCCTAATTTCTATCCCAGTGATTCAGACTTTTGCCTCGACACCCATGTTTGTTTTTGCATGGGTACATATGTCACCATTCATGATCCACCTTTGCTTTTTGATCTTTCTAAGGACCCATCAGAGAGGAATCCACTGACCCCAGCAACAGAACCACATTTCTATTCAGTGTTGGATGTTATACAAGAAGCTGTTGTCAATCATTCACGAACTTTAAGTGATGTTCCTAACCAGCTCTCTGTGAATAATATCATATGGAAACCCTGGCTACAGCCATGTTGCTCTTCTTTAACCAATTTATGTGTTTGTGCTAAAGACCAAGAAACTGCAGCTTCTGAGAAAGACACTGAACTTGAATAATGTGAAAACGTACAGCTCCTTTACGGAGGTTGCTTGTGTCAACATCAGTCACATAGTCTACACTTACTGAATTTTTAGCTGAATGATTTTTAACATTAGAAAATGTGCTTCTTACAAGAAAATAAATTAACCCTTATTTGGGTGGGAGGATAATGTAAATTCAGTTCGTTTTTTTTTTTTAGAAGTTTCATGCTGTCTACTTGAACTTTAGACTCATTTTCACAAAATAGAGAACTTCCACATTCAAATTAAATCTTACATTCAAGGAAGTATTCAAATATAATGAATCAAAATCACAGCCCAAATAGTCCACCAAAGGATGGAACTTGCACTTTGCCTTGGCCAAAGTTAACTCGCTCCAGCCTTTGCAGAACTCGCTATTCTTCATGCCAGATGCTCTCCAGCTCCACAGCATTTAAAGGTCAGTCACTGATGAAATGAACATTCAAAAAGGAGACGACAGATTAGTTATGCAGACATGAAGTTTTTGTATGTTTACTGAAGTCCTGTTATGGAGACCCGATTCATAATTCTTGACAATTGATTCAGTGTTTGTACAGCTGGAGGCTTACATACACATTGATATTTAGGTAAAAATGTACAATACTCTTGAAATAGACAAAGACCACTACAGTGCCTATAAAAAAATAACTCACCCCTTTGGAATTTTTCACATTTTATTGTTATATACAACATTGAATCACAGCAGATTTAATTTGTCTTTTTTGACAACAGATCAAGAGAAAAAGACTCTTTAATGTCAAAAGTGTGAACAGATCTGTGTGTCTGTGTGCACAGGCCTCTCTGTCTCCATCAGCTTTGTACATCTGGACACTGACATCTCTCCCCATTCTTCTTTGTAAAACTGCACAAGCTGTTACGCTGCATGGGGACATTGTGAAGTAGTGGCCTTTCTGAAATCCAGCCACAAACTCTCAGTTGGGTTGAGATCTGGGTAACATTTGTTGTCTCCAATCTGCTGTAGCTTGTAACTCCTTCAGACTTCTCCCAGGTCTCTTGGTGGCCTCCCTCACTGGTCGTCTTCTTGCACAATCGTTCCGTTTTTATGGACTGCCTGCTCTAGGCAAATTTACAGCTCTGCCATACTCACTCTATTTCTTAATGACTGAATTGACTGTTGACCAAGGGATATTCAGGGACTTGGATATTTTAATGTGTAATGGCCACAGCGGAAAAGGAGGGGCCCTGGGGGCCAAACCAGAAATGGTGTGACTGCTTCTTGGTTGTTTCCTCTTCCATTAAAAGGATAGAAATAAGGTGCATGTCACTTACCTGTACGGAACTCATTAGACACTCCTGATGATCACTTGGGCAACAACTTAAAGAAAGATTGTTAAATGTATGGAGTGATAGTAGACAAGATGACTTACCCAGCACTGTTCCACTAAAAACAATAACTACATTTTAACACAGGATTCTATTGAAATTGGTCATTATTATGCACATACATCAGATCAGGTTTGCTGCACTTCTGACTTTTTCAGATAGATAGATAGATAGAATTTTATTTGTCCCCACAGGGAAATTTGGCTTTTTAAAGAAGCTCTTTACAGGTTTCATATATACAATGATAATGGATGTGGTGTGTAGATGGTACAGTAGAATGAATAGGCTGGAGGTATAAATCTTATTGTTTGCATGAAGACTACTAGTACAGGTACAGACTCTCACAGGGTCAGTTTCATAAATTCATGCCCACTAGAGAACAGCCCAAGCAGACATATGGGGGATATACAAAATGTACACATGCAGTGCCCTAATGGAATTTAAACCAAGAAATGAAAACCTGCAGTACAACTGAGCAGACCTGACCATATCTTACTGCCTCTGACGATTGATGGCTATTCTTTGTTTCTTGAGATTTCAATCTAACTATGGAGCTGTGACGGAGTAGCACTGAAAAGCAGAATTGGATGGTCGTGATCTTTGGGACCTCGGGCAGCCCTGCAATAAAAACACAAAACAATTCTGCACAGAACTCTTCTGAAAACTATCATCTGTGAACACACTTTGTTGCTACATCAACAAAGTCAATTATGAGTGAATGACTGACAGAGCACAAGTTGATATGAGGCTGTGGCCCACCATCACCCTGAACTGGACAAGCAGGCCAAGAAATGGGAGCATTGAAAAATGTATTTGGCAGATGGAGGACCTGCATTGGATCACATTCAGACTTGAAGAAAATCTTAAGAAGTCGTGTATTATTTGCTGAGATTACAGATCTGAAGATATTACAAATGATAAAGAAATGTTTTTAAAACTGTATTCCATATTTCATTTGCAATTTTTGCCCCTTTTAAAACATTCAAAGCAAAATACAGAAGAGACTCGGGGACTGCTCCTTGGCCAAACATTCTGATCCACATACAGGATAGGAGAGAAGTTCCAAAGTTTAACCTTTATTGATGGAGTAGCAACAGGTAAATCTGTAATCAGTCAGCAATGCATCACTGAGCATTAGAACATTCGAAATGATGTGACAAGAACAGGCCATTCAGCACAACAAGCTCCTCCATCGTATTCACCCAAATCATCCATCATAACATTAAGTCAAGATTTGAAGGTCCCTAATGTCTACTGTCCTCCACTACAATACTTGGTCATTTATTCCATGTGTTTACGGTTCTTTGTGTGAAGATAACGAGCAGTGATGCAGTGTTTAGTGTATCCAGCATCATGTGTTTGTATCTCCTAAAACCACATTTTGTTTAAAGAGCTGAGGCCAATTCTTTGTATAAAATAAACAAAAAAAGAGAGGCAACGTCCTGAACCAAATTTTTCATTTATTTACCCTCCCTTCAACGAACACCATTACCGCTTCCTTTTTCCAATGACCAGTACCCCTACACCATCACTACTACATCGACAAATTCTACCACTTCAACTGGAAAGGCCATCGATGAGCCCACCCCAACCATCAGTATGGGTTGCCAGTAAGCGATGGCTAAGTGCAGAGGCTGAGGATCCTAATGGAGTCAGTCATTGAGTTCGTAAGGCTTATGCTGACTAACTTTGTGGCATCCTCTGTCACCTGTTCAGTCTGTCATTAAAGATTCAGAAACTGTCACTCCTGTGGAAAACATCCTGCATTGTTCCTGTTCCAAAGAAGGTATTCGTCGCTTCACCTCATGACTACAGACCAGTGGCACTTACATCTCACATCATGAAGACCTTTGATATACTGCTATTGGACTACATGAATCCTCTTGTGCAAGAACACCTAGACCAGGGCAATTCAATTACAATTTCAATTGTGCCAGATTTTCACACCAAGAAATTTAGCTGGGCCAGACATTTTCAGCAGGCGGTAAGCCAGCAGGTAATGACAAATTTAAAATTTTTACAGAAATTAATGTATTTAAAAACAAGTAATGTTTATTCATTGCTTCCCTTTTAAAAATCTGACACAGGCACATCAAAAATGTATTAAAAAAAACAACAAAAAGCTATAACTGAACAGAATCTGAAGTAGCAGCAATACTTTTTCCCCCACTTTTGAAATAAACAAAACAAACATTTTGCTCACATCTCAAAGTGCATAAAATAAAAATTAAAAAATGCACAGTATTAGCAATTACATTTGTTTCCCTTTTGAAATTTGAGACCCTCCCACAATTTAAAGGGGTGGTCATGACAGGCAAGAGATTTTTTTTTTTTTTCATGGAACTTAACTATTTTATTCACACGTTTCTAATCACTGATATGACAGAGGTTAAATTTGAGTTCCACAACGCCTTTCCTGTTGATTTTTTTTTCCCCCAGAGGCTGCACGTATGGAGTGAAAGTGGATTAGTACATTAATTTTAAAATGTCTTTGTACAGAGTTGTTGGATGTCAAGTAATTAATCATTAATTATAATTATTACTATTATTATTTTTACTAAATCATTTTCCAGATTTCTTTGTTGACGAGTTCCCGTTGAACAATTTATTAGTAACAGAACATATTGTACACACGCCAAAACGAACGAAGTGAAATTTTTCGATACCATTTTAACAACGTTTACTGTCTGCTGTCGATCACTAAGCACCCTGGTAAAATGACAATAATACACTTTCAACCTTAAAATGCAGACTTCATCACATCGTTGTGTATGACGAAACAGTGGGCAGGCGACTGCTCGCACATGTTTACTGACGGACAGGCCGGTATTTTGCATGGAGTATGCGTTAAATCAAAAGACAAACAGCATGCAAAGATGCACAAACACAGGGAGATCAGTGACAATCACACCTTAGTGTGCCTGCACGAAGTCAGAAGGGACAGCTGAATTCCACGGGGCTAAGATATCTTCGTAACAACCTATATGATGGACAGAGGAATTTTAAATGTTTTACATGCTTACCTTTTGTTTTGATGACCGGTTGCATCATATCCAGGCTCTCATTGAAATTCAGCCGTCCCCTCAGCAGCGCTGTGTACTTAGAAATATTTTCCCGCACACATCTCCAACTCTGATGTCATTTTCACCGCGACTCCCTCATACCCAGCGTGGGATATAAAACAACCTTCATGCAGCTCAGGGATATGCTAGGGGAGCCCGTACCGACACATATGTTAACGGCACATACGCTCAACAATATATATATTATAAAAAAGCCTTTTGCATCTGTTACAATATACTACTTTAAAGTTTCAATGACAATTCGTCACTGGCAAACGAAGTAGAAATGATACTTTTAGTTGTGATCATTTTAGTTGAAGTCTGGAGCCCTGGCGGGACCACGGGCTGGGCCACTCAGAGGTTGCTCCTGGGCCACATGTGGCCCATGGGCCGCCATTTGAAAAGGCCTGACCTAGACCCTCTGCAGTCTGCAAATCAGGCAAAAAATGTAGTGGAAGATGAATATACAGGGTGGCCCATATTTATGTATATGATTGAAAAGGCATTATTGTCGGGAAACTACCAATGTTATTATCAAGTAACATAAAGGAACATGAACATTAAGAACCGGGTCCAGTGGTTGCCCAGTCCAGCACATCGTTACTCCCATTCTCAGGCTAAACAGTGATGCCATTTTCGATACTTTTTGCATAGTAGTTTAAATGCTACAGTCTTTGAAATGTCATGTACATAAATATGGGCCACCCTGTATATCTGCTCCATGAGGCTTATTCTGGACAAAGCTGGCAGCACTGTGAGGGTAAACTCAGAGATATGCAGGTGGATGAGCCTGACGTGTCCTGGATAGTGGACCATCTATCAAGCAGACTTTATGATAATCAAGGACTGTGTTTCTGATAAGGATGTGAGCAACACTGGAGCACCATAAGGAATAATCCTGTTTTCTTTTTTGTTCACCCCGTATACCTCAGACAATAAAAACAAAACACCAGTTCTGCACAAATGGGATGTATTGATAAGGGTGAAGAGACAGAGTCAGGTGGAGAACATTGTTTTTTGGTGCAGAAAGAATTGTCGGTACCATAACATCAGCAAAACCAAGGAAACGCTTATTTGACTATCACAGCACTAAACAGCCTGTACGACTGGTCACTATTCAGGGAGTGAACGTAGAGGTGGTGCACTCCGACAAGTACTTCAAGGTCCACATCAATGACAGGCTGCACTCCTCGTAACACAGAGGAATAATAATATAAGAAAGGGCAGAGCCAACTCTGTTTTCTGAGGAGACTCCTTAAAAGTGGGTAGTGACATCCTTAACATGCTCTACAACTTTCTCATGTGACTTACTGCTCTGTGGTGTGCTGTTCTGGTAACATCACTTCAAGAAAGGACCACCAAATTCACAACCTAATTCAAAGGGCAGGTTCAGCTGTGGGACGCACTCTCGACTTGCTGCAGGTAGCGGCAGAGGAGGGAATGAAGACAAAACTCAATGCCATTATGAATGTAGCTGCGTTTAACAGTTACCAAAGTTCAGCAGCTCTAGCTTGCTTCATGGGATTCTGGCAAAAGCTTGACGCGTTGAAATGATTCCACAGATAAAATATCTTCGATTTAAAAACTTTAGTAAAAATTCAAAGTAAAACACTCAGTCAGTCATTTTCCAACCCGCCATATCCTATGGTCATGGCGGTCTGCTGGAGCCAATCCCAGCCAGCAGAGGGCGCAAGGCCAAAGTAAAACAGTTCACACAAAAAAGAGAAACAATTGCTGTAGCAAACAAAAGAAAAAGTTCTTGTTTAAGAGAAGGCCTGTTTAAAGCTTATAAATCTTGTTTCATTTCTTTAAGTTTGCTTATACAGTTGATCCATTTCTAAACGTTCACTGTATGCCTATCCAATTTTCATATTTTAAAATTGGTCCTTCTGTCCATGCTAGCCATTGGACTAATTCCAAACTGACTCAATTAACACACTGTATCTTAATTAGAGCAAGAAAGTTCTATCTCTTATTACCTTACTGGGGGTAAAAGGCTAAACCATTGTCTATGGCAATGAAAGAAAATTATATTCTATTTGACATAAGCAAACACTAATATGAGTTTAACTCAAAGCATTAACTTTCTAAGATTAGCTCTTAAAATGAACAATGCTGCATATCCTCTTTGTGACACAATAGCATTGAGGACTTTTAGCTATTGAACTATTGAGCAGAAGTGCGTCACGAAACGCGACTGGGGCTCCTTTATACCAAAAGCAATACGTCTTTATACAGCCTCACTGTGACTGCTCTTTTTAAATTTGGATAAGTCAAAAGCTTGCATTCATTTATAGTTTTCTTTTCTTTTAGTCTTTCTGGTGCATATTTTAGAAGGAGTTTGTTGTTTGTCATAATATAATATTTGTTTATTTAGCATCAGTAAAAGGCAAATTTCCATCCCCTATCTATCTATTGTCAATCGCCTCCGAGCGATTAGGGAGCAGCTAAAGGACCCGACGAGCAGTGTGAAACTGCAAGGCAAGGGACAGCGACAGTGTACTAACCACTCTCTCTTTATGTCAACAGGAAAGACGAGAAAATACCGTCTTGAATTTGTCTCCCTAGCCAGAAGTCCAAGCTGCTTTTGGGTTCCTTTATTTCCTCTGGTACAGTAATGATGACGTCACTCCATCCCAAGATCCTCAGCGCCCACTTTCCCAGCATTCCCACTTCCGTTCCCACCTCATAAAATGTCTGTGTTTCTCTATACTCATTCTCTTTTTTGATGTACTTCATGACTGACAGTTTTTTGTTTGGAACAAACACTTTACAGTATATGGGGGCGGAATCCCCAACGCGTAAAAGTTGTTTCTGTGTTTTCTTCACACTATCTATCTATCTATCTATCTATCTATCTATCTATCTATCTATCTGTCTGTCTGTCTGTCTGTCTGTCTTTCTTTCTTTTTGGGACTGCCTAGAATGTAAATTACTTTCGTATATTGCCAAGCTTTTCTCCTGTTATGCCTCTTAAGGAACGGGCCCAGACTTCAGCACTTGTGATATTAGCCATGCCAAGTCTAACCTATTAGGAGTGTGTCTGTTAATCTCAGAATAAAAGTATTTCTCTCTATTATAAAAAGAAATCCTGTCCAGGAAAGCAAAAGTAAGGCTACGATACGTGATCTTCTCAGAAGACATTTAAAAGACCCGTGAGACAAAAGAGACTTGCCACGGGAGCATGCCCTACTTACAAGCAATATCAAAAAAAGACCAAATAAGTCGTGGAAGCAGCAAACACAGATACAGGTGTCTCAGTGCACATCATTCAATGCACAAAACGTAGATTTACACAATAATGGAACATACACTATGAGAATCTGTGGACCCGCAACAGTTAAAGCAACGACAAGTTTAATTTCAAAGAAAACACAATTCGGTCAGGTGTATATTTATGATGACAGAGAAGCGATCACAACGCGAGCTGCAGAGACACAAAGTAGGAAAAAGGACAGCGGCTGTAAAGGCTTTAAAAAGATCGAAGGGCAGCACGACGGCAGCCCCCAACAACCAACCCCCCGCCCATACCCCACCTACCCACGAGGTAGTAGCGTTATACGTCCTGCAAGAAAGAATTTAATCACGCCTGGGGCCGTAAATAAAGGGACAAGTATTGTTTTTAGAACGTCACACGAGACCAGCCAGTGAGCCATCATTTAAAACAAGTTCACAGACATCTAACCCTAGCAGTTGTTGGATTGCATCTGTCAGACAAGCATCATGTGCTCCCGGCTCTTAAAACAACGACAAGAGACAAGCAAAACGTGCAGCTTGCCAACAGTAGGAAGACGCAGATGATGCAACAGCATATCCTTAGCGTACGTTCAGCCGCCCCTCGCCTTCACAACGCGAGCAGCATTATATGTCTGGCGAGGAAGAGATATAACCACGCACGGGGCTGAAAATAAAGGACAAGTATTGTTTTTACAAAAATTTTTAAGGTAAAAGTGAAAATAATGCATATGTAACAATTCCCAAGAAAATAAAAATCTCTTTAAATTGTATATTGCCTGCCTAAGGTAAAGTCATCCCTGATGGAGGATCGCAGGAATTGTGGGAAAGAGGTGTCATTTCATCGGATTAGCGCTATTTCAGCTGTGGAATGGCCAAATGGGGGAGGCAGCTTGATGAATGAGGTATCCAGGACTTAAAACAAATCCAAATCATATTATATGAGATCATCTAATGTGAAATTCTACTCTGTACTTCTAGACTTTTTATACTGTATTGAGGATTTATTCTGTTGTATGTATTGTACTGTATTGTATTGACCCCCTTCTTTTTGACACCCACTGCACGCCCTACCTACCTGGAAAGGGGTCTCTCTTTGAACTGCCTTTCCCAAGATTTCTTCGATTTTTTCCCTACACAAGGTTTTTTATTTTAGCCGTTTTTTCAGGTCTTCTTAGAGGGTCAAGGCTGGGGGCTGTCAGGATGCAGGGCCTGTTAAAGCCCACTGTGGCACTTCTTGTGTGATTTTGGGCTATACAAAAAATAAATTGTATTGTATTGTATATCCGGTAAATCAAACATGTGGGTGGGTGAGCGAAGTGAGCAGGGGGCGGAGCCCCCAGTTCTAGAATATATTTAAATGAATTTATTTGAATTTCAAATCTTAAGAAAATTTTAAATGTTAAGCTACTATTTCTCATTAGAAGTCATTAGGGAGGCACCCGAATGGTTAAAGTGAAATGTAAAATTAGTGCCTCCCACAATATTAACTTTCTGTTTAAGCTGATTTAAATGAAGAAACAGATTCAGAGGGAAGCAGGCCTATTCTACAGAAGCAACCACTTCAGTCCAAGAGGGGATAAAAACTAGAAAGCAGAGTATGTTCCTTTTTTCAGCACTACAGAGGAGAGATAATTCATCACACTTTGTAGTAATGACAAGTGTCCCCGCTCAACAAGCTGTCTAAGCAGATAGATTAACTGCCACAACGCGGGTCAATAGACCACATGATAAACACCAATTGAACTTGATTCTTCAGTGATCTTATAACAGGCCACATTGATCAGTCCCATAGCAGAGAGGAAGTACTGAAGGCAGCTCAATTCTCAAAGCCTCCAACAGTGAAAGTGCCTCACAAACTGGTACCATCCAAATAGTGTTATCCAATACTTATCATTTATTAAGGGGGATGCTTTTATGTCCCTGTGCCAGAGAAACAGGGACTTGGTCACACGTTACTGGGGAGTTTTCCCATCTACCACAAGGAAGTCTTGATACACCAATAAAGTTTCCCTTCTAAACACTAAGTTGTAAATGAGGCTTTCTATTTTTAGTACGTAGACACCCCAGGAATTAAACCTGAAATGCCTAACTCTCTTCAATGTGCATTTTGGCCAAACATACAACGATCATATAAAAAATGAATGACAATATTAACTCTGTGATTCAAAAATATTTCAATAAGTTACTACATGAGAATTAAATGCCCTTCTTTCCTCACCTACTATCAATATCTACCCCTAAAGCCTTGTCGGATAGTAATGAACAATGATAAATGTAGCAGTTCTAGACTCTACCAACAGACTCCAAGGAATCACACCAGGAAATCTCAGGGAATAACGGAAAAGGGATCTGTGGTTTCAGATAACAATAGGAGTCATCTAGCCATTTTGTCTCCAATCTGTACATAGCACACCATAATTTAGCTCCAAATTCTACATTGATCAGTCCTTGATTGAGAGCATTTAAGATTTACCACATTAAGATAAAGACTTTTGCATGCAGATATTTAGTTTCTAGCTGAAAATACTAAATCAGAACAAGAAGGAACTAACTGACCGATACTTGACAGTATGGGGGGATGAATCTGCCTAAACTAAATCATTTGGATTACTCACTCATATTCAGTCCAAAGGACAAGTCCAGAACAACAAGACTGGGCTTAATTTAAGGGCTGAGAAGAAGAACAAAGGGCTCTCTCTTTTTCATTCATGTAGAAGGTCATGCACTCTGCCATTTTTCCATCCATAGAGGAGGAGAAGAAGACTGTCTCTTTAAGCAGCCATTTTCTGTTTCTGTCACTCCATTCAAAGGCCATGATGGATCAAGAGCCATGCTCAAACAGGCCAGACAACAGACTAACCAGTATGACAGCAAGCCACCGGGTAGCATGTTATCAGGTTGTATTATTTTAGCCAACTCTTACATTTGTACTCTGCTATTTTGGGCTTATTATCTGTAACATATACATAGGTGTGTAACTTTTTTCCTTCCTCTTCTGCTACTCTAAAGTATCTTCTTACCTGAGGTCAAAGACATAAAAGGTAACATAGATGGGATATGGGGGTAGCTTGTTAAGGTCTACATCATAAAGATAATAAAACGGGTAAAAAGAGACACCCTAGGACCCTACCACAACATAACAGAGACTATTTGGAGCTAAAATATTTTCATATGTCTCAAACAGCCTAACAAAAAATCTAATGCAGGAGGCAGACCATACTTCCACCTGCAATGGGAGCTTCCATATAGCTATAAATTCTTTTTAGTCATCTTCAAAGAGAACCTGAAACAGTCAAAACACATCTCAATTATTGTCAAGAGAGGTCATCGTTCTCTTTAATTCATTAGATTTCTGAGGAACGTCTGGATGTCTTCATCTATGCTTACCAATTTCTACAAGTGCACAGCACAGTCCATATTTACTGGCTACATTACACCCTGCTGCAGCTCCTGCTCTGCTCCGAATCACAGGACCATACAGACGGTGGTAAGTTGGCTCAGAGTATGAATGTTTTGGACATAAAAAACACAAACTAACTTAGAAGTGGAAAGGGAAAAGTGTTATTTAAAACATTAGCTTTCCTGCACTGCCACTTGCTTGAGTTCCTCTGTTCTTAAAGATTAACACTTGCTAAATTCATCTTATTAGGGAAAAAAACTTTCATACCTTTAACCCCATCTTAAATAGCTTTTGCAATTATGAATGTCATCCTTTAGTTATAAAACTGCTGAACAGCCCCTCGTACTCACTGAATATTGCAAATGTCATGAGAAAGGCCAATCAGACCTAAAAGCTTGTGCATCATCTTCACCTAGACAGTCCAAAATAACATTATGTGAAGGCACTATATAAATAAAATGTATTATTATTTAGTATTAATTCCTGTCATAATTTTAAACACCTGTCATGTCACCTCTTAACCTCCATTTGCTTAAACAGAAAAGGCTCAACTCCCTCAGTCTCCTCGTAGCTCATACCACTCGTACTTCCAGAATCAGCCTAACTGCTCTTCTCTGAACTTTCTCTAAGGCCTCACTACTGCATTATACAACTTGAGCATATCCTCCCTTGACATCTACTGCACACATTGTGCTATATAACCAAACATTCTGTAAGTCTTGTTAATGGCTTCTGTACATTATTTGGATGTAGATAGTGATGGGTCCACTATGACTCCTATATCCTTCGCCAAAGGTATATTTTCAATTTTAAACCTCCCATTATAATCCAACACTTTTACTTCCTACATGGAATACTTTTCATTTATGTACATTACACTTATGTGTCACTAATCTGCCCAAGCCTGTATACTGTCCATGTCGCTCTGTTACAATTTAGCCGATTCTACATTATCTGCACTTTCACCTACTTTGGTATTATCTGCCAACCTAAACATCTTATTAATCATGTTCTTGTCCAGATTAATTATACTCATTAAGAATAGCACAGGCTTCAGCATTGATTCCTCAGGAACATCACCTAATCCTGGAAAAGCTCCCTCACCAACACCCTTTGCTTCCTGTTTTTGAGCAAATTTTCTATCCACTTGCATATCAAGTCTCAAATTTCTACTTTAGTTGGATGACTAGCCTCTCATGTGGCATCTTATCAAATGCTTTCTAAAAAGCAAGATAAATAATAGCAAATTCTTTTGTTGCTTCCTTATACAATCCCAGCATATAAGTGAAACACAACCTTGTCTGTTACTGTCCTTAATGTAGAATGCTGTATTCACTCTCTATGTTTGGATTCTGCTGTTATTATTACAGGTCTGTCTGTGTGTGTGTGGGAGATACATGGGGGAAAAGTCCTCTCTATGGACTGATGCATCAAATTGCTTGTGTGTTCATCTGTATGTTATACTAGCTGTCCCCCGCATCTCTGCCCATATCATAATGAAACAGGACAAACTTAAAAAAAAAATCAATAAACAAACAGGTATCGCTAGCTAAGCAGAGGCAAGGTACACTTCAACATGTGACAAGAGGTACACCGACTCGGTTGGAGGCTGGCGTGTGAGTGAGGAAGGCACCACCCAGCTCCCCACTCTTAACGTCACACTTCCCCCTCTCCTCGATCCACAGCCTCTGTCTCGGATTAGCGTGAATAAATCGCTAACGCAAGCGAACTTTGATACTTAGCATGATGACAAAACTCACAAAGTCAACCAGAACATTCAAGCAAATTATAGAAAAAAACCCAATCTAAATCCATTAAGTAGTTGAAAAGCAGACAGACATATAGACAGGTAGACAGGATTGTACATATATACTGTAGAGATATAAATTGTATAACAATTCTATTTTTTTACATTTTTGAGAAGTGCCACCTCACAGATCCAGATCCGCATCCCTGAATGCTGAATTGGTTTTGTGCGAGTGGGCTCTGTGATGGACTGGTGTCCTATCCAGGGCTGGTTCCTACCTTGCACACAGTGTTTCCAAGAGGGGCTAAAAGCCCTCTGTGATCCTGAACTGGATTAAGCAGGTTTGAAAATGTTATGTGCTATGAAAGAAATGTCAAGATCTGAGTGTGGCTGACATTGTTATTTGTAATGAACAGGTATCCATTGTCACCGATCAAGCTCATCAGAGTAATAACCATGTTAAATAACAAAATTCAAACACTTCATCCGCCAATTTCCTGAGTTACTTGTCCAGTTCAGAATCACAAAGGGCCAGCATCTAATCTGGGAACATTCAGCACAAGCCAGCAACCAACCTTGAATAAGGAGTCAGTCCAACTGATGGTCACTCACACTGGGCCAATTTTCAGTCTCTACTGATCTAAACAGTCTGTCTTTAGGGTGGACATAAATAGAAAAGTAGAGAATTCTAAGAAAGATAAGAAAACATGAGGAGAATGTGCAAACTTCACACTGACAGTGTCTGGGCATAGCTTTAGAGACTCTAAATAAATGATTATAAAACAATCCAGCGGTGTAAGACAAAATAAATAACCAAATGTAAAAAACAGATGTTGAGCATTGAGAATTTTTATTGTTAAGCAATATAAAAAAATATGATCACAAATTAATATTTTTTAACAATCATACTGGAAAGTAATAACGCAAAATTGTGCTATAGAAACAAGTTTTCAGCCCTTAAATATTTCACAGCATCATCATACCCCATTTGGTACAAGAGCTCCATTTTCTGCTTCACTGGTGGAAACAAAGCTTGATTCAGTCGTCTTACATTATTCATTGAAAGCTATTTGGGGGTAAAAGAAAAACATATTATAGTGTATCAAAACATTTTACCTAATCTGAAACACTTAAATCCTAAAAATACAGTATTATAGTTATTAATACCTGATTCATTTCCACTAACACAACAACTGCAGCTAAGTTATTATTGTTACAGAAACTTTATGTATACTTCAATATACACTCACCTAAAGGATTATTAGGAACACCTGTTCAGTTTCTCATTAATGCAATTATCTAATCAACCAATCACATGGCAGTTGCTTCAATGCATTTAGGGGTGTGGTCCTGGTCAAGACAATTTCCTGAACTCCAAACTGAATGTCAGAATGGGAAAGAAAGGTGATTTAAGCAATTTTGAGCGTGGCATGGTTGTTGGTGCCAGACAGGCCGGTCTGAGTATTTCACAATCTGCTCAGTTACTGGGATTTTCACGCACAACCATTTCTAGGGTTTACAAAGAATGGTGTGAAAAGGGAAAAACATCCAGTATGCGGCAGTCCTGTGGGCGAAAATGCCTTGTTGATGCTAGAGGTCAGAGGAGAATGGGCCGACTGATTCAAGCTGATAGAAGAGCAACTTTGACTGAAATAACCACTCGTTACAACCGAGGTATGCAGCAAAGCATTTGTGAAGCCACAACACGCACAACCTTGAGGCGGATGGGCTACAACAGCAGAAGACCCCACCGGGTACCACTCATCTCCACTACAAATAGGAAAAAGAGGCTACAATTTGCACAAGCTCACCAAAATTGGACAGTTGAAGACTGGAAAAATGTTGCCTGGTCTGATGAGTCTCGATTTCTGTTGAGACATTCAAATGGTAGAGTCAGAATTTGGCATAAACAGAATGAGAACATGGATCCAGCATGCCTTGTTACCACTGTGCAGGCTGGTGGTGGTGGTGTAATGGTGTGGGGGATGTTTTCTTGGCACACTTTAGGCCCCTTAGTGCCAATTGGGCATCGTTTAAATGCCACGGGCTACCTGAGCATTGTTTCTGACCATGTCCATCCCTTCATGACCACCATGTACCCATCCTCTGATGGCTACTTCCAGCAGGATAATGCACCATGTCACAAAGCTCGAATCATTTCAAATTGGTTTCTTGAACATGACAATGAGTTCACTGTACTAAAATGGCCCCCACAGTCACCAGATCTCAACCCAATAGAGCATCTTTGGGATGTGGTAGAACGGGAGCTTCGTGCCCTGGATGTGCATCCCACAAATCTCCATCAACTGCAAGATGCTATCCTATCAATATGGGCCAACATTTCTAAAGAATGCTTTCAGCAACTTGTTGAATCGATGCCACGTAGAATTAAGGCAGTTCTGAAGGCGAAAGGGGGTCAAACACCGTATTAGTATGGTGTTCCTAATAATCCTTTAGGTGAGTGTATTTTAAATAACACTAGACAAAACTTTTTTCAAAAGTTTTGATTCTGGAAAAATCTTTGGTGATTTTGATAGATAGCTTCAAGATATATAATACTGTATATATAATAACAAATATAATTTCAGACTGACTATCAAAACATGACATTAATATTTATTCAGTTTAGCGTGTTTAATTGCTTAATGATGCTGATACACTGCATTAGTTCAATTCAGCTAAAATGTTCATCTGCTGATGTTCGTTTCTGTTCAGCATCTGATAATTCTCAGTTTAATGTGCAACAATAATTGGCTGGCATTGATGGATTCCATTTGTCCCAATAGTACTTTTCCATCATCACAATGCCCTGGTGAAACCTTCTACCATATTCGTCAATGGCAACAACAAAATTAGGAGGAAACAATCCCAAGCAGGAATACAGAATATTAATCTTTACTGACATGTTGCACTTCATGGTGAATACTTGAAGATGTGTTGCCTACCAGCTAGATATAGTTTGGTGCTCTGTGGTTGCCAAAAAAAAATTTCAACACCTGTCATGTGATTTTCTCCGGCCCCACTAGCATATGTTCAACTGCTTGTTATTGATAACGTGTTTGTTTGTGAACCAAAAAAAGTCATCAGATATACACTGAACTTCTTTGCAGTTCTTGTTTATCACTTTCATTAATGTTTTCATAGTCCAACAGTTATATGAAGAGAAGGAAAAAATGTTTTTGTTGGGTGAGCAAGTGGTTCGGATACCACATTTTTGTGTCCTCAAACCAAATGCTTACGTAGTGGCCAGTTTTTTTTAAGTAATTAGATTTTTTTAGCATGGAAATGAAACAACAGGACTCGGTATATTCAAGGTGTATTCCAATTAACACAGATGTTCTAATTATAGATGTTGTACCGTATACGTATACCTATAATCAGAGATATAAAATAATGACGTACAACTGTTTCATTACTATTTAAGTAAATTTTTCAGTTATTTGTACTTTAGTAAATTTCATTCAGGGCTACATTTACTTTAGCCCCACTACATTATGAGGTAAAATAGCACACCTTTTAGCTTTATTAAAATTTCCAGCAAGACCTCATTACTCGTTACATAAACTATTATAAATTCATAAAAGAGACCTATCAGGTGTGTTATAGTTCAGCACTGCTCAGGCCCACAGGATACCATAAATTATTGAAAAAACGCAACAGTGCGCCTTCCACTGCTCCTTTGTTCCCCTGCTTTTCGCTCACTGTTGAGACATGGAAACTGAAAGTACCTTTTCCCCACGTTCCTATTTAAATACTATGTTCAAATTTGTAAAATGTACAGGTGATTCATATATATAGCGTTTCCTGTACCAGCCAGCACCAAAAGTAATCTCTGCTTTCATGCATTCTCCTTCAGATTTAAAAATACATGTTGAGGTAGGCGTTTTTTTCCTCTTCTTAAGCTGTCTTATATGGAGCCCCTGAAGTCACAAAAAGCTTAAGGCTGCAAGTTATATACCGTATTTAGTGAACAACAGCCATAGGTTTTACGTATAAGATATTGTGGTGGATCTTACATGCCCAATTACAGAAACACTAACATAAGACCGGCCCTAAAAGCTGCTGGTTAACTGGTGAAGACAGACTTGGGTTCCAAACAAGATCTTGTAGATAGGGGTCAGAGGAAAGTCCCTGTGCCTGGACACCGAGGTTTTGCTGTCCCTTCTTAAGCGAGTGCTAATAAAAGGGGTGCTAGCTTTCCTAAATGCAGAGATAAGTACTTTTGTTGCTACCTTATGGAATTTGAGTTTGGGGAAAACTAAGAGAACACCAACCTGCTGACCAGGAGCTACTAGAGCCACAACAACTATGAAAAGCATAGGCGGCTTATTAACTGAACATTCTAGTTTTGGGTGCAGGTGTGAACTTTGATATGTTTTGTTTTCGTAAAGTATTGAAGAATTACTGCACATCTGTTATTCTATCTTCCACTGAACTGAATACTGTACACTATATTATTTATGAACTGTCCTTTCTACTATTTCTTAACAAGATTCAGCAAAGAGCATTTAAATTTACCATTCCCCAGTACAGCACTGACTCTCAGATTTGTATTTGCCATTTTATTATGTTGTTTTGTAGTTGAATTATTGTAGTGTAATATTAATGGAAGCTGGTGATACGTGTGGGAAAATGTTATTCTATAGACTTTAAATTGTGTACTGGAGTGAATTAAAAATATACATATAATTAGACAACTAGTAAATATCTGTTTATGTTGGAAAGTTAATAATAGGCCTTGACTTTAATTGTGGATAATTTTATAGTTTACAAAAGCACTCAAGAGGGTAATTTAAATAAAAAATTGGGTACTAAACTGAGCAAAAGAAACCATAGCTTTCTTAAGGGTATTCTTGTTAAACATAAACCACAATTCTAAAATTTAATGTAATAATTGTCCTTCTAAAATCTGCCTTTACTTTAGTGAAGCACAATAAACCCAATTTGTGTAGCTTTTTACTTGTTTTTTATACTGTGTAGCTATTCAAGTAATGAGGTTGTTCATTTAATTTTTCTTTTTCTATTTTGTCGTCTTCTTCTTCGCTCTTGAGTAGTGGCACCTCAACTGCTGTTGCCGGGCATCTTAGTAGTGAAGGCACATAGTGTAAGTCACATCTAAACTCACTAGTACCACACTTCTGGTCATCACCGTGGCACTAACCACTAAATCCTGGCGCCCCAGCTGTCTGTACACCAAGTATGTGCAGGGTGGATGTTAGCAAAATTGGTTAGGGCACAGGGGACCAGACCCTTTGGTGTTTCTGGCCACTCACACAGACAGGATACTTGATACTCCAAAAGGTCTCTACATCAAAACATCTTTCTTTTTTAATGTCTCTTTATTAATAAGAGTAACAAAAATATACAGAAGTTTTTGTTTTTTTATTTTACTTGGTTGTAGAAATAAATTGAATAACAAAACCGTGATTCATGTGTAGTGTAGCTCAGTAATTATATTCAATGTGGATGATATCTCTGTATTTTAATTTCCTACATTTCCAACAAAGTAGTACAGTGTGATGTAATACAAAGAATATCTTTGTGAAACAAACTAAATGTAAAGTATAACTAAGAGATATGTTCTCTGATCCATTTGGATTCACAAAAACCAATTACGTATATGTATGGCTTACTGTATTTGTCCTCGAGGGAACATGAAACAAATTTTGTGGCCACGTGATAGTACATTGTGCATACAACACATGTGTACACACAACATACACAACATACTTCTGCTCCCACAGAATAATAACTTGTGCACATAATATGCACATTTTGTTTACACAATATATCTTCTGACCACAACACAATATCTTATAAAACTTAATGGTGCCACACAAAAAAGTCATTGTGTTTTAATGAGACAATATTGAGTTTAAACTCAATAGCAATGTACCTTTGTCTGCTTCACAACACATAATCATTACCCAACCAAATACAGTGGATAACTTTAAACTGAACAGGACACATCATTAATTTCATGTCTAGTACCAAATAATACAGTCATTTTACAAGTCCTAATCCCGCGTTTAAATCACAGTAGAAATGCATCTTCTTCAGTGTCTAAAATCTTACAACATTTTCACAGCAAAAAGGCTGAAATGTGTTTGGACTCTTTAACAGATATTATTACTAACAGAACTCATCCAATGGCTACTGTTATTTGAAAATGAAACATCTAACACTACTGGAATTTTATTTAGACATAGACAAGCACAGCAGGGCAGCTGGAATTTTGAAAATCAGCTACTGCTTAAGCTAAACAGTAAGTTTTACAGTTTATGAACTGTATAATATGCTTTGGAGGAAAATTAGAAGTTCCTCTGACTGCAGTTATGTACTTATCAAAGACATGATTTTTACTATTATAAAATGTGCTTTTATTGTTTATACTGGAATACTTTTGAAAGAAGATACTTTTTTAGCTTTTATTCTTTTTTAACTGAAATATGTGTTGCTTCAGTGAAAGTAAATGCTCTTTACTCAAGCATCATTTACAAGTAATCTTTATACCTCTGCTTATAATATGGGAGAAAATCACTTGAATAGACGACTGCAATAAAATTGTATGTTATTAGAAAATGTAAAGGTGAATTTTTTGATCGGCTGACCAAATCAAAAACATGCACTGAAAAGTTTTCAGGAATTAAAATCTTCATTATCCACTGTAATTAGAGTGAGTCATTAAAAGGCATAACCCTGCACCTCTTAAATTCTGCATTTACACATGATAGAAAACAAGGATATGCTTGCCATCATTATATACTTACTATTTAATAATAGTCATTTTACAATGTTGGGCACTAAATGAACAAGAAACTAGGTTCAGTGTATCCGAGATATGCATGGTAGTGACCTGAAGTCAGATTGTTATTATTATTATTAATAACAGTATGTTGCAATAGTTTTGTTCCTATAATTCAACCTAAAACCTAAGCCTTTACCAGCAATATTACTTGTTCATAAATTTAAATCTATTACTACCCATTCTTCTGGAAAGATACTTAACCATTTGAAGTTTTTAAATGTTATTGAATTAGTAATTATACTTAAAAATCTTAATCCAAACTCTATCCTTTCCTGAAAATTCACATGCACAGTAAGAAAAAAAATCTAAAGTTTTGTCGGCCGGTATTTTAAAGGAAATCAAGAAATGCACTGTACTGTTTGCATTAAGTATGCAGACCCCAATTAATAATATTTGGTTGACTCACTATTCACCACAGTAACAGCTTTAATTCTTGATTTTTGTGAAAAGGCAGCGATTTTTGCCTGTTCTTCTTGATAGATGTGTCCCAACTTGTTCAAGTTTCATATCATTACTAAATGCGATACAGACTTCCTATGATGAAGCAGAATGAAATTTTATTTTTCAGCACATGCTGAGTTGCTGTTCAGCCAGCTTTGAGAAAATGGTCAATTAAAGGGTCATTTAAAAATACATACAACAATTACACATGTACACATAGGCAATCAAAGACTTTTTTGCCTTTGTAAAACTAAATCCTTATGAGTTCTGTCATCAAGAATCTGTACAGCACAATGAACAAAAATATTAACATTGATACAATTGAATGTAAATGTTTCCAGACACACACTGAGGTTCACTTTAATTCTAGTTTAAGGAGGATGGAGTAAATTCTCCCTGTTAATTACCGTAGATCCCGGAATACAAGCAGAGAATTTCGTCCTAGATTTTTGGCTTGGAGTTTGGGGTTCGGTTTATACAACGAGTATCATTTCAGATTCAAGATTTCCAGCGTAATGCCGGTTTTGCCGATGAATGCGGAAGTAAATAATGACGAAACCACAGAGCCATCTTTCAGATGAAGAAGTAACTTTGCATGCCGGTACTTTAAATTAAATAAAGAATTTATTCAAAAAAGTGTTTTAGTTGTTGATTTTATTAATAAAATTTATAATAAATTATCGGGAAGTTTAAAATAAAATTTTTTATTTTGATTTACGATCCACATCTTGCGTTATGAAACGGATGCGGTCACGTGTATCCGCTTGCGCGATTGTAAACAAACAACCGAGAGCGTTAGTAAGCGTAAGTCGGAGCCCAGATACATGTGTTTGTGGATGTAATTTCGAAACGAAGATGGACATTGTGTGGAAATATCTCCTCCTCCTCCCTTCCTGCAGCCCAAAGATGTCAAATTAAATGGTGAGTACAGTATGAAATTGTTTCTAGAATAGAATGCCTTTTACTGTCACTATACGCATCTACAATGAGATTAAAAGCAGCTCCTTCAGTGCAGAAAAAAGTTCTGTATAGGGCTTGTATGGTTGTTTTTTATCCTTAGCATAACGCCGTATCTGCGGCCCCGCTTCTGCTTTCTTTCCCTCCTCCGTCTGTGTCGTCTCCTAGACCCGACAACAAACCACGGAGAGCCCGCTGGTCTCGCTATGTTGTCTGGGATGTTGTGCGTGTGATGAAAAACACTCAAAACAGATGTCTGGCTCTGGACACCGATGTCTATAAGGTTCTGAATGGTGTAGCGGATGTTCGCCGAACCGATCGTGCACAAACAAGGACAAAAAAAAAAAGTACAAAAACCACAAAAAAGTGCACTGAAAAGGAGAGTCTTGATCCGCTGCGACAATGCGCGCCGCCATGCTCCTAGCCTAATCGAAGTAGGCTAGGCACTTTTTATAACTTTCTGGTTAGTACGTTAGAAAAATTATTGGTGTTTTTTATTATGAAAAGGTTAAGTAAGTGTTGCAGTGGGAGGTGCGGAACGCATTATGGGTTAGCCTTTGCGAACGAATTAAGTTCGTAAGTCAAGGGTCCACTGTATTGCGTATTTAAGTTAATCAAATTTATAACAAGTCTCCGGAAATCCACCCGCCGATGTACCGTATTTGCGTATATAGTTTCAACACAAAGGTTCCATTTTACTAAACTTCTCCGCAATCACTTCCTGGTTTCCATCAAAAATGCCGGCAGTCTCAAATTCTCGCCGATAAACATTATAAATATACCCGAAGAGACACTTTTAAGGAAATTTAGAAAATTTTGCTTGGAGAAGGGGGTCGGCTTAAATACCGGTCATCGGCAAATACATGTAATTTAGT
>JANRMT010028174.1:49605082-49652160 GCA_026402145.1 Polypterus bichir lapradei | reverse complement strand
ACTAAATTACATGTATTTGCCGATGACCGGTATTTAAGCCGACCCCCTTCTCCAAGCAAAATTTTCTAAATTTCCTTAAAAGTGTCTCTTCGGGTATATTTATAATGTTTATCGGCGAGAATTTGAGACTGCCGGCATTTTTGATGGAAACCAGGAAGTGATTGCGGAGAAGTTTAGTAAAATGGAACCTTTGTGTTGAAACTATATACGCAAATACGGTACATCGGCGGGTGGATTTCCGGAGACTTGTTATAAATTTGATTAACTTAAATACGCAATACAGTGGACCCTTGACTTACGAACTTAATTCGTTCGCAAAGGCTAACCCATAATGCGTTCCAAACCTCCCACTACAACACTTACTTAACCTTTTCATAATAAAAAACACCAATATTTTTTCTAATGTACTAACCATGGCGGCGCGCAGCGGCTCAGGGTTCTCCTTTTCAGTGCACTTTTTTGTTGTTTTTGTAGTTTTTTTTTTGTCCTTGTTTGTGCACGATCGGTTCGGCGAACATCCGCTACACCATTCAGAACCTTATAGACATCGGTGTCCAGAGCCAGACATCTGTTTTGAGTGTTTTTCATCACACACACAATATCCCAGACAACATAGCGAGACCAGCGGGCTCTCCGTGGTTTGTTGTCGGGTCTAGGAGACGACACAGACGGAGGAGGGAAAGAAAGCAGAAGCGGGGCCGCAGATACGGCGTTATGCTAAGGATAAAAAACAACCATACAAGCCCTATACAGAACTTTTTTCTGCACTGAAGGAGCTGCTTTTAATCTCATTGTAGATGCGTATAGTGACAGTAAAAGGCATTCTATTCTAGAAACAATTTCATACTGTACTCACCATTTAATTTGACATCTTTGGGCTGCAGGAAGGGAGGAGGAGGAGATATCTCCACACAATGTCCATCTTCGTTTCGAAATTACATCCACAAACACGTGTATCTGGGCTCCGACTGACGCTACTAACGCTCTCGGTTGTTTGTTTACAATCGCGCAAGCGGATACACGTGACCGCATCCGTTTCGTAACGCAAGATGTGGATCGTAAATCAAAATAAAAAATTTTATTTTAAACTTCTTGATAATTTATTATAAATTTTATTAATAAAATCAACAACTAAAACACTTTTTTGAATAAATTCTGTATTTAAAGTACCGGCATGCAAAGTTACTTCTTCATCTGAAAGATGGCTCTGTGGTTTCGTCATTATTTACTTCCGTATTCATCGGCAAAACCGGCATTGCGCTGGAAATCTTGAATCTGAAATGATACTCGTTGTATAAACCGAACCCCAAACTCCAAGCCAAAAATCTAGGACGAAATTCTCGGCTTGTATTCCGGGATCTACGGTAATTTTATCATCATGTCAATATGCCACGCTGCACAGAGATAAATAAAGTATTAATGTTTTATAAGTGTATGTTAAGGTGTTGTCATATAAGAGTAAATAAGTAATGGATGCACTTTTGCAGTATCTAAACTATAAGAGTAAATAAGTAATGGATGCACTTTTGCAGTATCTAAACTAAAGTGTTACTTAAACATGTAACACGTAACAAAATTCTGTAATGTGGTTGCAAGTATTTCAACTGTAATGCGGTCCACTACTTTGTAACTGGGAAATGTAATTAGATTATAACAAAACCATGAATTTGTACTGCATTACTTCCAGCTCTGGTAAAGAATTTGTCAGTTTGTGAATCAGTGTGATGAACTGAAGAGACAGGCGAAAACTGACATGATTGTGAATACAAAAATTGCCAACATCTGATATTTAATAATTTTTTTTAAATTGTACTACAACACACCTAGACAGCAGGTGATGCCTGTGGGTGAACCACTCATTGTGGGTTTTTAACACATTATGAAATCTTCAGCTAGTATGAATGAGCATAATGAGAAAAGAGAAATTTAGTCGAGTACATACAGTATGCTTTAGACAGAAACAGTTCACTTTCAAAAATCTTCCACACTAACATGGTCACAGGGGCCAAAGATGATCTTGCAGACAACAAACTAAGTGTCACACACGTGCACATGGGAGGCAGTTAAAGGACCTGAGTGAGGGTAATTCCAAACCAGACTGGTGGGGGGTGAGGCGGTAGGTTTTTTAGAGGGTACTGACCCGTTCTCTTTCCACTGCAGAACAACTACAGGAAATTCCGCCTGGTTCTGAGGATGCCACTTCCATTTCTAGCCCTGATGACGTCACTTCCGGTTCTGGTCCTAACAACATCATTTTATGTCCTCTCCTTTAAAACCACCATTTTTGCCTCATCAACACAGTTCTGTTCTGGACTCAAATCTGTATACTCAATTATACACATCACACATCACACTTAACTCTTCTGCAGCCAGGAAACAATATACATGTGGCTGCCCCAAATCATTTTGTGGCTCACTTGTCTCTTCATTGACATTAGCTTAGCCTTCATAAAACAGCATCTACCGCATTCATCCTTTCTTAAATTTGAAGTGGTCAGATTTACTTATTGCAGGAAAGCAAGAATTGCATTTATAGGATTAGGTTTACCAACTAAATACTTACCATTAATGTGTCAGGTAACACCTAATATAGAAAAAATGGTAATAGCAAAAGCATGTAATTGCAATACTAACTTGAGAATGTTAAGACCATAAACAAGAGATAACTCACCAGAACGTTCTGATTTGCTAACTTGACACAAGTAGTTATTAATCCTGTATCATCTGGACAAATGTCATAGGGACCACTGAAAGGTGTGACTGTCACAGTACGGCCAAAAGAAAAGATTGGCAAGCTGTTAGAAAGTCCACCATCTATCCATTTCTAAAATAAAAAGGTCAGTTTAGAAAATTAAGCAAGATTATCAAAAAAATATGTGAAGAAACAGCTTTTCACTGTTAGGAATTTGCCATCTCGACTGCTTCTATAACAGCAAAACCTCTAGTAAACTCATTAAACCTTAACAATATGGGGTATATGTGGCATATAAGGCAAGCTGCACTTAAAAGGCAAGTGGTTGCAATATATATTTCTAAAAAAACAAATGTCCTTGGTCCAGAATTTCTCAGACTTGTGTCTTCTAATTTTCTTAGCCAAGTAACAAGATATTTATACACACTTTTTTAAAAATGACTTGTCTTAAAACAATGGGACCAAAAACACAAAATAACCTGAAGAAGCAAAGTCAGCTCTCCATGGTCAATCCAATAAAATCATAGCTACTGTAACATTTCAAGTGTGGAGATCTGCGCACTGGAAATGCCAATCAGCATCTCACGAAACCAAACACTGTTAAAGGCCTAATCTTTTATAGACTTTAATACAATTTATTCAGTATACAATAACCATACCTCTCCTCTATATTCTACTGCAGAAATACCAGCATAAAAGGGAACAAAACAGCTAGCAAGAAGTACCTGAAATTACAAAGATTAATGTTATGCATGGAAGAATGGAATGGAGTATATCAGTTTGCAGCCAATAATATCCATTAAATTTTGGAAAGAACTATACAGCACTGTCTGTAATTAAATTCAAGTAGCCACATTTATGCAAATATGCTGTGAAGGATTCTGGAACATTTTGGATCACAGCTGGGCAATACTGGTTTTCTGCCCTCAGAACAGAAATGATGTTGGTTTTGCAATACTGGGCTTCAGTAGCAATTGGCATAAGACAGCAACCAAACGTGGGTACAGTTGCACGTTTTTCATGTTATGCTTTTATTGCAATTTCCAAAGAGAAATACCTTAATCAAATCGTCTCTTGAGGAGAATTCTGATATCATGTAGTTCTTTCCAGTTTTTGCGTGAGTAATGGATATATGAAGACAATTTCCAGCAGTCTTGTGCGCATCTGCTGGCAGAACATTCTCTATTCCATCTCTGGAAAAGAAAATATATAAGGGTAATTTCTGACATGTAATTACTACAAATATGCAGTAGTATTCAAACATTTTCTCATTTTTGATAGAAATTGATACTTTTATATCATGGTATCTTTACATTGGTAGCAAAAATACTGCAAATGGCAGTAGCAAATGGCTATTGTGGCCTGAAATCACTGGTTTATAATTTATAATTCCCATATGACTGCAAAGTGGCATTTTAGCAGCCATCCAGTGTCTTAATGGTAATCTCTCTTAGCTCATCCTTAATAAATCATGCTAATTGGTTCTAAGTGAAAACATTGTTATTGTGTTAAACTGGATGAAACCTGTTATTTTGGTCAGTACAACACAAAAAAGTATCTTTCCTTGGGTTGCAAGGTACTGGCAAGTTCAATTAAGTTCAGTTCTGGGCTTAAAAATGGCCAAAACAAAACTGCTTTTTTCAAGGAAAAGATTAGTCATTGTTTTGCAAAGTGAAAGTTATTCCATGAGACAGAATGTTTTTATCAAGGAGGTGAACTTTGCAGTTGATCAAACCCAAACAGCTGTATGGGTTTTCTGTCTTCAGTGTTCCCAGTTTCTTCAAACTTCTTTATTACTCCTTATACACTGGAAAATCCAGTCTGGTTAACTATTTCTTGCTGACTGTTACCTCGTTGATACAAAAGTATAATTTCACATCTGTCAAGTGTTAGCTTAGCCATTTTCAAAGTTCTACTGGAATCACCCTTCGACTTTACCGTCCGACCAATATTGCTCTTTGTTTGTTAAAATGCATCATTAGGACACATGGTTCAGATAATCAGTACCTCATTAATTTGACTCAAGTGTACAGCTGATGAAATTTTAACAAATATATGAAATGATCAAATCTTAAGTAGATTTGGGAACTAAATTTGTATTTTTCTAGTTATCTTACAGTTTTTCTCAATTGCTAAAACACTAAAACCCATTGGCTGAAGAAAGTTCTCAGTTGCCTGACCTCATTTGGCTAATTGTGCAGTCTGTTGTCAATACCTTAAACCATTTCACATGGTAAAACACAATGTGCAGATCTTACTTAGACTTTTCAGCAAAACTCTAAACACATTCTCATTCTCAAAACACATTCTACACTCTAATGCACATGTCATCCATACTGGTAAACACAAGTAGCAACGCTCAAATACAATTAGAGAAAACATGTCATTGATTGAACACAACCACTCAAAATTGATGTCACCTGTTTCAAATGATGTGACACAACCAATATAAGCCAGTTCAGAGAGCAAACAGGATGTTGAAGGTAGAAAGGAGAAAGTCTGAGCATGGATAGAAGAAACAATGTGAAAGGATGAGTGCATATGCGAGGTGGGCGACGACAACAACGAGGAGGACGACAAGAAAGAGGAAGAGGGCGAGGAGGAGGAAGACAAAGAGTGGAAATATCTGATGAAATATGAGCAACAGTCATAGACCATGTTCTTGTCCATGGACTGACAATGAGGGAAGCAGGACTAAGAGTGCAACCCAATTTGAGCCGATTTTCTGTGTCCACCATAGTAAGGACGTTCAGAGAAGAGAACAGGTACAGTATACTACTCTATTTTTGTAATTGCAAATTTACTGTACTACACTATATGCAACTGTTTCAATAGACATTTGTAAAGTTCATCACTGTATGTATAATACTGCATGAATATTTGTTGTAACTGCACATCTACTTTTTGTAGAATTGCGAGGCTGCCACATGCAGGTGGAAGGACGGCTTTATTCACTCAAGACTTTATAAGACTTTATTGTCTTATTTTTCTATTCATTTTGTAAAGCACTTTGAGCTACATTTTTTTTGTATGAAAATGTGCTATATAAATAAATGATTGATTGATACACCAGAGTAAGTCTTCTGCAAGCCATGGATTTAGCTTGTGGTGATATAGGTGAGGAATCCTGTCAGGGCTGGATACGGCACACGAGGCTTCTTCCCCCGTTGCCTCAGGAGGGACAATATTGCTTGTGATATTGACAAAGTGCTCTGGCCTAACCCAGCCCAAAGACGAGAAGAAGCAAATTGATCACGTTTACTCCTTTGATTTTTGTCCCTTTTAGTATTGTATACTGTAGTACAGTGCATTGTATGCTGTTTACTGTACAATGAACAAATTGTATGGCCCAAAACATTGAGAATAAAATTTGCTTCTCCCTGAGAACTATATGTTTTGAACAATGTGTTTTCTGTTTTTTTGTTGTATTGTTTACTGACTGCTTGATAGTGTATATCATTTTGATCACTTTGTTTTTGATTTGAGAGCAGTGCTTGATTTTGAACACAGGTAAAACTGTTTTTAGGCGAAAGTTTGCTTTTGCAAGAGGAGTCAGAGGTTTTGTAAATAGTGCTTGAAGATAAGGTTTTGCATTTAATGGTTTTAGAAAATGGAGCAAGGTTTCAGAAATTCTGTTTTAGCAATTGAGAAACTAACAAGTTTGCTCAAACTTTTGCATCCCTGTGTATGTGTATGTATATGTGTGTGTGTGTGTATATATATATATATATATATATATATATATATATTCTTTTTGCTGCAGGTCTTTTTTTGTTAAAATGTGAGTACAAGAATAAATGAATGAATGAATAAATTAATATTTTCCCGCTATCCCACAGTGTTTTGTATTTATTTATGTAGTGTGTAATTGTTAAGTTGTGTTTGCACATTGGCTGGTTTTGTGTGGTTTTTGACAGTAGTGCTTGATTTTGAGTAAAGTTAAAATAGTTTTGGGTCAAATGTTTGGTTTTGCAAGACAAGTCGAAGGTTTAGCTTGAGTGTAGCTTGAATTTTAGAGTTTGTGTTTAGTGTTTTGAGACAAAGATGAGATTTTGGGAAATGTGTTTTAGCAATTCAGAAAAACTATAAAATGGGACTATTACAATTTTCCAGATTAGTATGCAGGTGTTGGAACTTATAGTTGCTTAATAAAGTCTAAAAATGTAGATTAATCACAATGTAAATCTAGCCAGAAAATTTTGTCTACAAATGTGAAAAGCCACTTGACAATTAAAAAAATCTTTCAGGGATATTAAACTTAACAGTGAATTTAATTATTGCATTCTTCATTCAGTATTATCTCTATGGTATGTGGGAAATGAATTATTCATGAAGTATAGGTTTACACAGGTCACATATTGAATGACATTTTGGAAAAAAAATCCATAGAAGCTGCTTTAAAATACATGAAGAGAAATAAAATAAAATGCTAAATAAAAAAAAAAGTAATTTTCTAAAACATTTTGCCTTGAACAAGGTTGTGGGGGCTGGTGGAGCCTATTCCAACTAGCATAGGGTTCAAGGCAGGAACAAACCCTGGTCGGGGCAAAAGTCCATCACAGAGCGAACACACACGCACCTCTCTCACACACACACACACACACACACACATCCCAACCACACACTAGGGCCAATTTAGTTTGACAATATACCTCAATTAGATTGTATTTCGAGAGTGTGAGAAAACTGGAGAAGCCAGAGGAAACCCATGCAGACATAGGGAGACTATGCAAACTCCTTACTGTGAGGCAGCAGCACTACCAACACAACACCATGCCACTCACAAACACAGTGATCATCCATCCATCAATTATCCAACCCACTATAACCTAACTAAAGGGTCACATGGGTCTGCTGGAGCCAATCCCAGCCAGCACAGGGCGCAAGGCAGGAAACAAACCCCGGGCAGGGCACCAGCCCACCGCAGAACATAGTGATAAGCATTTTTTAATTTGTATAGACCATCCTGGTAACAAACCTGATGAGTACACTTATATAAGGGTAAGTAGAGGGAAATAACACGATAACGCATTTAGCAGAATACTGTTAGTGGTCACATACAAAGAACAATAATTTAAAATGAAAGAAACAGACACATTGGTTGATTCTAAGCACTCATCAGTTCAGTTCACACAGAGTCTGTCCATATTGAAATGCTACAAAAGTTTTTTAACTTGTGTGAATTTCTTAATGTTTTGCATTAGTTATGGGGTTAAGTGCATGTATTTTTGCTTTTGTTTTGTCTGTATTGTTTGTTTGGCAAATGAAAAGAGTTTGCTAATTGCAATAGTTATAGATATTCCACGGATACATTCATCTTGCATTTATACTTATAAATTCTTGTCCTGAGAATGTATGAATCTGTTATTGCAGGTGTATGACTGTTTTTATAATATTAGATTTTCATAGTGAGTATTCATTGTTACTTCACAATGTATTGGGGATGAAAGCAAAACACAGTTTATCTTGTAACAGCTTTGTTTTAACCGAACTATAACCGCCTCCACAGCTACTGACTCTGGTATAAAGGCATGTACCTGGGCACCTGCAGGGGTTTCTTTGTGAAGGGTCAATATATGATGAGGTTTAGATTGAACAGGGCTGGCTACAATTGGGTTTGGATGTGTACAGTCAGCCCAGTCTAAATATCAATTAACTCTAGTCAGATGTTTAAGTGAGTAACTATCACTAAGTGGGTAATCACCTTTTCATAGAGGCCACAAAGATGTTGGATAATTATTATTACTTAAATATAATAAGTATCAATTTAGTGTAATATATTGTTAAATAGTGTTTTGTGTTTACCCTGGTTCTGTTTATCTAATATTAGGGAGAATATGCACACATGTGCAGACTGCTGTAATCGTGTAATGGTTTTCCTTCAGAATGCTCTAAATGCTACAGTAATTTCCTTGGCATACTTGAAAAAAATTTTCTGTTTCTGATTATTGGTTTAAATAATAGTGGTGATAATGTCATTAACTAAAGTGGTAGAACAAGTAACAGTTTAAGGCTTAATATTTGCCTTTGATCCCAAATTCTTACAATAATGCATCATCAAGCACAAAGCTGATAACATTAATATATAGTGTTATCATGTTGAAAGAAATAATGCGCGAGTGTTACACACATTGAGATCAATACTAATACTAATACTAACTAATGTGCCGCCATGCTGTCAGTGTTTACATAAATAGTACTGTATTTTATTGTTTATTTCACAATAAATTAAGCTAAAAAAACACATTACCTCAAGTTTTGTATGAAATCATAGCCGGGTGTGACTGCCCCAAGTTTCAAACTTCGTACTTCATTTGCAAATTTGTAAGTAAATTGTTTGCAATCCTAAAAAAAAAGACACCTCTGAAAGTTAATTACTATTAATGGAATATATCTCAAAAATTATGTCGGAAGAGGGATAATCGAAAGAAAAACAGAGTATTATATAAATAAACAAACAAAAAATCCTAATTATGGTACTGCCTTGATTCAAACTGTAAATGGAATATGCACTATTTTCATGAACTGGTGCTTTGAAATTTGAATTTTTTTATTAAGTTATTTTTACTTGTATAAATGCACCAACCTGTTAAATTTCTCAAGGAATTAAAGGGTATTTACGCAAAATGCACCATTTTAAGTTAAATACGTAACTTACTGCAGTGGCAGTGAAAGTGCTATATAAATAAATGATGTTCTTGTGAAATTGGGAGGGACATTTTCAACAACTTCACAGATATATAAGTGTGGAAAAGAACACCTCCTCAAGTATGTTCCATTTAATTATATTTTCTGTTTGGTTCTGTACTGGTTTGGGTTACAGTAGTGATCTGCTGGAAGAAAGGCTCAGAACAGACTTCTCAATTCCTAGAAACATTCTGGCAAAGCCACAAGTGACCCACAATATATTTCCTGGATCTACTCATGATTTCTCCCAGGAAACGGCAAGTGTATTCCTCTCCAAGAAATAAAAAATGAACTTAGAGTTGACGGTGCTTATTCTCAAAGAAAATGTTTCCCATTTTGGCTGAAAACTGCTCCACTATATACTAGAGAAGACCGTCAATTGAGGCCTAAAGGCTGAAGTTGTGTGCATACAGTAGAGATGCAGCAATTGGGAACTCAAACTTGAGACTGTCCAACCTTTAGCTGAATCTTCACAGTTTTGTCCATGAAACTGAACAAAGCAGCGACAAGGTACATCCCAGACAAGTGTCATACACTAAACTAACACAAATCATATACACCTTTCCCTAAGAAACATAAGTAGCAACTTTGTGATCCAGGGCCTAACCAAGCTAAGTGTCAAAACTAGAATCTTCTAAAACCATATTCAGAAATATCATATATAGTACTCCTGGCCTATGTCAATGGTAAAGTCCTAATAAATCAGGATGGGGTTTCTTCAAAGAAAGAAAGAAAGAAAGAAACAAACAAACAACAGTAATTAAACTGTGCATCTATCACATAGCCTTCGTACAATATGGCACCCTTGTTACTCAAACACATACTGTATGCACAATATCTCTTAATTAAAATTCTAGAAATCTTCTTATAAACAAAGTTCAGCTAATTGAGTTTATAAGAATTACTTATGAAATCTTTGAAAGCACTAGTTTTGTTTGTCTGGCACCTCCCAACTCACCAGTATGAGAAAACGCCCACATATAATTTACCGTTTGACTATCTTGATGTCTAATTATGCAGGACACCAAACTTTTTGGGGTTCACTATTTATTTTTGGCACTCTGTGCCCCATAAAGACCCACATTTTTATGTAACTTTTGGACAATATTTTGTGCAGGAAATTACACCCTTATGATAAAGAATAAACTGGTGCCTTCAGAAAAAAATCATCAAAATGACATGGAGTTGTGCATACCACATCAACAGACCGTATGGGTTCACTCCCTAATGGTCTATGAGGGTTTAAAGCCTTTTTATAAAACTTAAAAAAAAAAAATGGTAATATAGGCATGTTGTTTTATGCTATTTGGATAGCAACACATGAATGTATTGATTCTTTACCAGTGGTCCTAGCCTTCTAAGAGCCACTCCTAGTTGATTAAAAGTAATACATTTCAAACATAAGCATGTAGGGTATCATTTTAGTCTATTGCTAGGTCAGAGTAAGAGTGTGCAATATGTATCGTCTACAATGTTGTTTTAACGATATGCAAGCTAAAATTATCGAGTATGTCACTCAATTTGTAAAAAACAATCAAAAACACACCTTGAGAGTCCACACATTCACTGTCTCATGTAACCTAACAGGATAGACTACTGTGCATGCGTTCATGGTCAGCAGACCACGAGTTAAACTAACATAGTTGCCTAAAATTGAGTGAGCAAACAGCACCAAGGGATAAACAGCCTCGAAATCTACGTCATTAGATTCAATTGCAAGACATGGATCATCCTCACTCGCGTGCAGGTGGTTTGGCTATGAAAAGACTGATGTTGCTTAAAAGACGGCAATCTACAAAAACAAAATGTCGGAAATCATTTGCCATTAAAGAGAGCTTAACAACTAAGTTGTTTCACCATCTGTGAAGTGAAATTGATCTAGTACAGAGGCCTGTTGTGTCAGGCAAAAAAAAAAAATAAAATAATGCATTCAAACAAATTATATAATTTGTTCAAACTAATTATTTTTATTTCCGTAAGAAGTATATGCCTATCGGGCACATTTTATTTTGCAAGCCGTGTTGGTTGAGGGTCCTCGATTCTAAAGCACATTTTTTCCTTTCATTATTTAAAACACTCACCCAGATCCCTGCCTCCTCACCCTGCTCCATCTGCCCCATGGCTGCAGAAGTTGGAGCAGATGATGAGAACACAAGGGAGGGTGCAAAAAAGAAAGAAAAAGTCTTTTAGTAGCCATTAAAAAAAAAAACAGGAATTCATAGAAGGCGAGTCTCTGCACACTGCCACTGAACAGGAGATGAAGAGCTACTTGATGATACCTGAGGTGGACAGTGATGTACCTGTACACCCCTGCCTCATGCAGCCCTTATTGAGAGGGCTTTCAGCACTGAAGGAAATGTTGTTAACATTTAACTGTGCTGCTCTGAACAGACTGTTTATATTACACAACTTGATTTTATTTTTTCTGATATCTTTGTATAATATTAGACAGAACATGAAGTTAGTAATTTGTTGAAAAATGTTATAGGTTTGGACTTTTTCGTAATTTAGTGCAATATTTGGAAGAACTTGTTTAAAAATGCTTTAGTTATGTTTTCCTGTGCAGTATTTGACAGAACTTTGGATATTTACTCAATAGTACAGTATGTTAGATTTTTGTTGTTGCTTGTATGCTGCACAATTCACCTTACAGTACAGCAGTTTATCCAGACTATAATGTTTATGCCCTGATGTTAAAATAAGATTAGTTATTTTATTACCTTTGGATTCACATCTCCAGCAGACCCCCGTGACCCTGTAGTTAGGATATAGCAGGTTGGATAATGGATGGATGAATTCACACCTTGTTTACATTAAGGGCAAGTGTCTGTTTAAAATTATCTCAATATAATTGTTTTGTTGGTGCAATTTTTTGTGTAAATCCTGTAGGCCATTTTGAAATTGTTTACTAATACATGTTTGATCTCAATAATACATTTTGGCATTTTGAATCAAAGGGGCTACCAATGTCAGTCTGTTTCATCAAAGTAGCCACCTTTGCTGATATATCAAAAATGTGAATTAAACTTTGTACACTTAATGATTCCTTGATTTGTTTTTTTTTTATTTACCATTGTTTACCTGATCTATGACTTGATTTCATGAAACATTAAGACACTAAACTGCGTGCATTTCCATAAAAACTGAAATAACTGAGGTGTATTTAAATCTTTTGACCAGCAAATGCACCATATCAGACTGTCAGGTTACCTCTTTTGGAAAATCTGTTAAAATGTACTTATGTGTAGATTTACACAATAAAAAATAAAGTTAGGGCAGTAAAATTGGTTTTATTTTAATAATCAATGCACTTAAAAAAGTTAAATGACTTAGCCTAACACCTAAAAATTACAAATACACAGAAAAGGCAAAGTGGCAAAAGAAAGACAAAACCTCTAGCATAATAAAGATTATACATCTCTGTAGGCCAACAACTGTTTACAAAAAATTCAACATTACACAGATACTGTACAAGTTACTAAAAAACATGGTAAGTAATCTGCAAGATGTTTTGGTGGTCACACACAATGAAAATGCAAACAAGCTTATAAAAGTTAAGTAAATGAAGCATATTTATGACAACTCAAGGCGGTAAAAAACAGGTCTCCCATTACTTCATCTGACTACTCCAGGCTGTAATGGACTGTGCACATACCGTTTAACCTGCCTCCTACACCATTGACAATTTTGAACATATTTAACATACAAGACATTTTCAGTATACAGTACCTCTAATTTTTCTGGTGCAGTAGCTAAGAGAGTTGCAGCCAGTGCTCCTGCAGATGCTCCAGCAAAACATTTCATTGTCAAAAGGAGTTTCCTGCCATGAGTTTGGATAGCTGAAATAACACCCAGGTGATAGATTCCCAAAAAGCCACAAGCACCAAATGAAAGATTTACAGGAATCATTTTACCTGTGGCAGAGTGAACAAGAGAGTTTCTTTAAATACTGCAATGTAAGCAAAATGTCTATAAATGAACAGTGTCATTTTTATTATTTAGCAATTAATACAGTGCCAAATTAAATGTAGCAATTTTACAGTGCACAGCAGCACACGGGTTAACCCTGCTTCCTAACAGCTCTGGAATCCCAGGTTCAAATCCTTAGACTTGAGCACCGCCTGTGTGGAGTTGTCACATTCTCCTCATGCCTGCACAGGTTCTCCTCCAATGTTTAAAAGATGTGCATGTTAGATTTACTGACAATTGTGCAATGGCCCTGAACACATGGGCGTGAGTTAATGCATGACTGGCACTCCATGCAGTTACGGTTCCTATCTTGTTGTTAGTCCTGCTTGGATGGGCAACAAGCACTCTGCAACTATGAACTGGATATCTATCCATCCATTTTCCAACCCGCTGAATCCGAACACAGGGTCACGGGGGTCTGCTGGAGCCAATCCCAGCCAACACAGGGTACAAGGCAGGAACCAATCCTGGGCAGGGTGCCAACCCACCGCAGGACACACACAAACACACCCACCACACACTAGGGCCAATTTAGAATCGCCAATCCATCTAACCTGCATGTCTTTGGACTGTGGGAGGAAACCGGAGCACCCGGAGGAAACCCACGCAGACACGGGGAGAACATGCAAACTCCACGCGGCGAGAACCCGGGAAGCGAACCCGGGTCTCCTAACTGCGATGCAACCACTGCGCCACCGTGTCGCCCATGAACTGGATATCTGTGTATAAAAATGGATGGATAGGTGGACAGATGGTAGGTTGAAAACAGACAGCAATTAACCAGGGTGTTTAAGAGTAATGCTTTGTTTAAAGACTTACATTCATTAACATATAAAATCAAATAAGGATTGCACATTGTCAACTAAAAACTATATCACAGTCTTAAAATTTTCTGTTTCTAATATTTAAAAAATGTATCTGAACAAACTGATTTTAATTTAAACGCAATCACCTTTAAAGGTTTTACATTTGTACCCTGTGTTATATCAGCATGGCTTAAATCACTGTAGAATGAAACTGTACATCATTGTGTGGTATTTAAAGTGTACAAATTAAAGGTTTTGGGTCAGTTTAATCTATAATAATAAAACGATCTAAAATACTTTTAACACACAATGGCAGATACCAGCTGATGGATAAAATGAATTAAAAACATAATATAGAGTAGGGATTTTATTAAAGTGGTTTTTCACTTTATTTTTATAAGCGTACTGAGTATATTTTGACACCTACACAGCATGATCTACAAGTGACCCCCTTAAATTGGATACTACAATAACTGGCTATGGCTCTCCCCCAACACTAAGTATGCTACAGAGAGCTCTGCAAATTGAAATGATCGTTTTTACAAAGTTGTGCTGGTATGCAAGCTGTGACTGGATTAGTTAGTTCGGCCAAACCAAAACCACTATATATTCCTCTCTATCATTTAGAATATGAAAATCAATTTATTCCAGGATAAAGTGAGTTAAATCTGATAACATCTGATAACTTTCCAATTAATTCGCTTTAAATGAAAGCTGGTTGCTACATGCGAACTGAACAGTTCTATCTTTGAAAGAAGTTCAAAATCCGCAGTCTTTACTCTGGACAGGAGGCCAAAATTAGTAACTCATTCATGCCCATTTATTCCAGTGAAAAAGTGTTAAAATGGTGAAGCCAACAGGTGAAATGTCCTTGACTCAGACAGTGTGAAGCATGCATTGATGTGCAGAAGATGGGGACCAAATTGCTCTAGGACAGAACATAATGACTTTTGTTATAGGAGCAGTGCAAAGCACCCATTTCTACATGGAGGGCTTGGTTGATCAGATATTATCACATCTCTGTTGTTTCAGTAACCCCATCAAGGTTATCATTCCAGGACAACCCATTCGCCTATTTTTTGCAAAGTACAGTAAATAGTTAAGGGGAAGCACACAATTTGACATAAAAATTGCCAGCACTGTCACAATAATGGCAAATTAGTTTTACTACTGACTCTTCACTGGCTCCATATAAGTAAGTGTGTGTATGCATATTTTTAGTGATTTACTAGCAATACTGTTTCTTCAATACACATATGGGATTTACAGTCTTTTAGGAAGGGAAACATTGTACTCCAATGCAGGACACAACAGAACAGGACACCTCACAATGGATATCAGGTGTCTCAATGTAGTAATATGTAGAAGAAACCTAGAGAGGCTGCTGGAGGAAACCTGCAAACACCACAGAGGGTTGATGAACTTGGGATCTAAGGTGAGGCATGCAGCTGTCTGCTGAGTGTATGTTTGGACTACTTGTTCAACCGAAAAAAACATTTTTATATCTACCCAAGGTGGCTTACAAAGAACAATACAACAACCATTTCCATATTTTTAATAAAATGAGAGGAAGTGCTCAGATTTCAACAATAAGTCAAGGTAGGAGCTGAAGTGCACATTTTGGATTACAGCTCAATTCACTGTTTATACTAAATTGGGTTATTGCATTGTAAGTTGATTTTGTTAATATTTTCATAATTGAACAGCACCTTCGTGTCTGGAACAAAAAGTGAAACAAAAAACAGAGCCAAGTACACTGAGTCAGTTAATTTCAGACAATCAGCATAAGCAACACATAATTTATAAGGAATGCCTTATTAAGCCAAACTATAGTTCACCTGGGAATAGTTAGCGGGTAAATGCTACTAGCCATCACGATTGGGCAGTTGGTGGCACTGCTGCCTCGTAAATCTGGATGTTACAGTGTAGTCTGCATGTTCTCCCCTTGTGGGATGTGCAAGCTAAGCTAACCGTTGACTTTAAATTGGCCCAGTCTGTGTTTGTGCATCTGAGTGTGAATAAGCCCTGCTATGGAAGTACAGGCGGGTGAAGTGACTTGCTCATGGTCGCAGAGTCAGTAGCTTGATTTGAACCCACAACCTCAGAGTTTGCAATCCAACGCCTTAATAACTTCGCCACACTGCCTATTATAACTGCAGCTGCAACAGTTACAATAAACCATTTCCCCCAATGTCAGTCAGTCATTATCCAACCTGCTATATCCTAACACAGGGTCACGGAGGTCTGCTGGAACCAATCCCAGACAACACAGTACGCCAGCCCACCACAGGGCGCACACACACCTGTGCACCTAACCTTTATGTCTTTGGACTGTGGGAGGAAATCGGAGCAACACGCAAACGCCACGCTGGAAGGACCCGGGAAGCACACCCAGGTCTCCTAACTGCGTGGCAGCAGCGCTGCCACTGCGCCACCGTGCCGCCCTTCCCCCAATGTGTCCTGTCTATTTTACAGTACCCTCTTTTCTGTGTTTATATTGTATACGTTTTAAATTAACTTTGCAGGATTTCCTTTAACATTTACATTTTTGGCGAACCAATTTCAGATCGAATAAAGCTTAATTTGCAACGTACGCTACCCATCTTGCGAACACAACCGTAATGCCTAATAAGCAACGTAACTATTAGAACACACAGTGGGCGAGAATAACGGCGAAACTTCCACAATAGACTTTCATTTAATGTCTTCTAACGGCAGTCACCACGCCAGCAAAGTATAACTAATTTTTTTCACCTACTTGTTGAGTTCTGCTATTTTCACTGGATTATATAAAATGTGTCGTAATTGTGTCAGTTTTATAAAGTACAAGAAGCACTTCGACGAAGTTTTAACGAGTAATTAACTAGAAAGACAGATGCAACAATGTCATTGAGAAACATGTTTAACTAACCTTCTCCTAGGATTACGACATTCTTTGCTTTTACCGTGAAAGTGTCTTAAACAATTTAATGTAAACCTATATTCCCATTTTCCTTTAGTGTAAAATGAAATCAACCCTCCCACAACCTCATATTTTATGTTTATCCGACGGAAAGCGAGAAGGACATACAGAACAGAGAGTTCGACTATGAGCTTGCGCAGATCTGGGTCCTAGCGCGAGACTGCATTGATGACCTTTATTTGCATGACTTAATAATAATGCTCACGTTCAATGTGTTATTTATTGCCATTTGATCAGAGTACAGTACATATCTCTGAAATAAAAACGTACAAAATAATACAAAAATATTTATTATGCATGATTCTAATAAATAATCAAAAAATAAATATTTAGAATATGTGAAATTTTTAAAGACCAAAGACAAAAATAAATTAAAAGCTTAAGAATGAACACATATTAATCCACAACAGTACAGCAGCTGCCTCACAGATATTTTCCTTGTTGAGTATTCATATTCTCTCTGTATCTGTGTGTGTGGATTTTGTTCCTCCAAAATCCCAGTAGACATACATATTATGTTACTTAGAGTGAGTGTGTGTGTGAATATGAGTGAGTCCTGTGATGGACTGCTGCCCTCTTACATTGACCCCTGTGTTTCTTGAAAATGCCTGGGGCCCCAGTGACTCCAAACCTGATTAAGCAAGTATAACAATATTATGTTTTTTTTTTGTTTTTTTTTAAATATTCACAAACACAAGGTACCATTACAGTGACAAATTCTACACCAGACTGCCCCACCTTGGGAAAATATGAGTGTGCATGCAATGGCACTCTGTGATGAACTGATAAGAGGCGGGTATGGGTTCTGAAAATAAATGGATGTTGTATAGGAAGCCATGGTACAGTAACCTTTAGAGTACTGTTTTGAAATTGAGAATTCCTAAGCATGTTAGTCTCAAAATATACTCAAAATGCCCACGAGAGGGGGAATTACCATCAAACCCCAGCTAGAATCAAAAGGGAAACAAACAATCTTTACAAATAAAAAGATTTATATTAATAAAATAGTTCTGTAATGAAATAAAGCTCCAAAGCAAAAAAAGCACTTAAACCAAAGCCTTCAAAATAGGCAAAATTCAAAAGCAAACACAGTCCCCAATATGAAATCCAAGAAGGGACTGTTCCACCATCAGGGCATTCTGGCTGTGTGTGTCCAGGGACCCGTGATGGCAATCGAACATAATGGCTAGATATAACAATCAAATGTCTGCACACCTAAATCACCCCCCACCCCTACTCCCCCATGCTCAGTGAAACAATCAAGTGCTCACACAACAAAATCATCAAGGAAATCAGCCCCCTGCTCAGTGAAATGAATGAGTGTCTGTGCGCCGAGAGCAAAAGTGGTAATGACCGTGATGAATGAAATAACTGGGTATCTAGGCACTGCATTGTAAAGGTTTGACCGACTCTCTGTTAAGGAGTTCCATTCATTACATCATGGGGGGGGGGGGGGAATTGAACCCATAGGTGACCAAAAAACAAAGCAATGGTCCAAAAGTCCAGGTAATCACAAAGAACAGAATTATTACAGGGAAATTCACCAGCACCACAAGAGCATTCAGATTGAACCACAAGGGACTATGGGTTACCTACCCTCAGTCTTTATAGAGAATAAGAGAGGCGGCTCTGTCTCTTAGGGGACAATCCACATAACACATGGCACACAGAAAAGATACTAAAACATAAAGAAACTAAATAATCAACAAAGTTAACATAAAAAAACCGAATTAGGTAGATGGTAAAAATGGTACTTGAACCCCAGCCACAGGAGAAACCCTGTCTGACATGTAACAAGTGTAAGTCAACCAATCAAGTTCTTTGAATGATCAGATTACAGCTAGGTTAGTTTGCCCTAATGTAGTATAACATTTATGAAGTTGTGTTTGTACTGAAGCCTTCTTCCTGTCCTTCTGTTTAAATCCACTGTCTACCCTCATGCAGTTTCAGGTTTAATTCTGATAGCCTTCTTTTAACACACAGAAGCACAGAGTGAAATCGGCAAAGTTAAATGAATATCTGTGAGGGTTTCTTATGAGATCCACTCATGGCACCTCCAACTGGTTCTACCTTGCCTGTTTTAAGTGAGATCTTGTTTTGTGCTACCCTCTATTATGGTAATCTATACTTTAGACCCATTAACTTTAAGCCTTGGATGTAATCTGGGTTAGAAACTGATTACCCATTACCCTGAACTAGATTAGGCAATGTTAAAAATCAACAGATAAATGTACAAGTTCTCATAATCTTAAAATAGTAGATGAAAAGTGTCAACCATTTATGTGTGCTTATGTATTCAAGTTTATTACTTTAACCACCATCAGATTGAGGGGTTTAAGTACTGAGAATCCCCAGTCCAAAATATTAAATAAGGGGCACCTAAAATAGTAGTGAGGGCTTGATGTGATAATTCTCAAAAATCCAACAAGCAACATTAGAGCAGACAGGGGGGAGGGGGTACTTAAACCCCTCAATCTGATGGTGGTTAAAGTAATAAACTTGAATACATAAGCGCGGGGGGGGGGTTGACATATTTGGGGGGCTCAGCCTGGATAAATGACCCTTTGCAGTCAGGCCTGGTACTGAGTCAAAAGTGCTGTTAATGAATACATTTATTTGTAATGATGTAAATCTATCAGTATGGCTTTGGGCCAGCAAGTGTCACCAAAACAGTTTTTTATGACACAGAATCTACAACTGTCTGGCTATCTAAAGGAGGAATGGAACAACATCCTTTGTTGATAGTAGCACAGCACACATATGGTTTCACTTTATGCAGTAAAAGCCCAGCTGGGTTCATATAGATTATCTCTTTATCACTTTGTATGTTCACCTATATCCTTTGGGGTTATGTGTTGTTTTGGAAGCTCTATGTGGAAATTTATGGCTATTCATGATTTTACACTGACACCACAAACACATTTTGAGACCGATTAGGCTGTTCTGTGTGTATTTGTATGTAGCCTCTTTAGCATTATGTTTAAGACCAGAAAAACGAGCCATCCATCCATCCATTATCCAACCCGCTATATCCTAACTACAGAGTCACGAGGGTCTGCCGGAGCCAATCCCAGCCAACACAGGGCGCAAGGCAGGAAACAAACCCTGGGCAGGGCACCAGCCCACTGCAGGGCACACACACCAAGCAGACACTAGGAACAATTAAGGATCGCCAGTGCACCTAACCTGCATGTCTTTGGACTGTGGGAGGAAACCGGAGTACCCGGAGGAAACCCACGCAGACACGGGGAGAACATGCAAACTCCACGCAAGGAGGACCTGGGAAGCAAACCCGGGTGCCCTAACTGCGAATTGAATTTTTTTCAACAACAAAAAATTTGTTATGTGTAACAGAAACATGTAAATACTAAAACATCATCATAAACACATAAGGAAAGGTATGTCAAGTGTCATCTACTGTACTGATGCAGGTGTAGTCCTCCTCCTTCATATGAGATGTTTTTCTGCTGCTTGCACATGAGAGAGTAGAATGTCAGTGCCTGACCTGCACGATCGATGCACCCCTTGTGTTACTGAAGGCTACATGAGTGCAAGGCTTATTGACCTCCACATTTCTCCTGAAACAAACACTGACAGTGGCTACATTATGAACCTTTTTTAGGGGGCTAATGTCCTTCTTGTCATTCCACTTGATACAATCATTTTGTCTTTTCTGTCACAAAGCCATTTACACCATGGTGAAGCTTCACAGGACCGAATTTAACCACAGTTTGGTCTTACAGTGCTGTTTGCACTAGTTTCACTATTTGTGTCAATGTCTGATGACTAATACACAACATCATTGCTATTGCTTGATTCAATTAATGGATTACTTTCAGTTTGTTCTAATATTTGCCTTATAACCTCTTGTTTACATGCCATTGTGGTTTGGTTGAAGGCCCCACCCATCTCATGAAAACAGAAGAGTTACCTTAGAGGGGTAAAATGCTCAGGAATACTCATGGTTTTTTGCAGCATAATGTTATTTCGTCCACTAGATGGCAGCAGAACACTGTAACAAGAGTTATTTGGACTTTACACTGTAAAGTGGATCATTAAAGGTTACCCCAAGTCAGTTTGATGTTAATTGATGATATTCTTTGCTTGTCAACATCTCTAGTTAAGGTGAACTGTCTCTCATCACTTAAGTTCAAGTCAAGCTTATTTCAACAACAACACGTTTAGAATGCTTGCCAAGATCTCATCTTGCAGTAGTGATTAACTTAGTTATAGGCAACGAGGCCTGCTCAGCATTTATAACTGTAAATAGGTGCTTGAAGGGTGCTAAATCACTTTGCTAGCCAATGGACAACACCAGTTTTCAGTGACCCCATTGCACATATGCACTTTCTATTAGGGTATATGTGTTCCTTTGTAAATCATGTATAAAGACACCATTTAATCTTGCAGTTTTTTGACTCATCAGAATTACCAGAAAATAATATGGCACTTAACTCAATACAGGGTCACCAGGGGCTGGAGCCTGCCCCTGCAACTTTGGGTACAAGACAGGAACCAGCCCTGGTGAGGGCCAGTTTCATCTTATCAAGTAACTTTGTTGCGTTTTAGCCCAGTCTCCAACTCTGACTTTTGCTCTGTTTTAATTATATATTTCACTGTCTTTAGTGTAAATTGTTTTGTTCATTTTGCTTATGGAACTGCTTTATAATATTTCTTTTATTTATGTAATTATTCTTTTATGAAGTTTCCTAGTGTTTGTAAATCTCTGTTTCTTCATGTCATAATGTTCTTTTCCTTTGAATTCCTCCATTTGTTTTTTACATTAAGCCCAGGATTATGTCCTATGTGAGACTAAACAGGTTTAATTCTCTGATTCTGTATGTATGACATGTCTCTAAGTTCTGGGATACAGCTGGTTGCTGTCTTCTTTTTTGTAACTTAACCTGCTGCAGGTAAAGAGCTTGGTTTCTACTACCATGTTTCTTAAATTTTATTGGGCTTGAACCACTTCTGCTTGCTTTTCTGGATTTTACTTTAGGCTGTTTCACAGTTTTTATTTTTGGGATTTGGATTTTAGCATGGTAAAAATTCCTTTGATCAGTTTAATGTTATTCTTGAGTTCTCACTCTTTCTTTGAATCTAGGATTCTGGAACTTTGAAATTTTGTTACTTTGGAATTATTATTTTTTAAACTTTGAATATAGGGATTTAGTTCATTCTTTTGTTGATATTTTTGAAATTCTTCATATGTTGTACATTTTGAAGTTTTTAATTCTCTTTGTTAGCATTTTATTATTCAATTTAATTAAATGTTCATGTTTTAATTTATTTGAGTGAGTGAATGGTTTTCAAGGTCCCCCCAGGAGCTTTAGTACTTATTTGGGGCTTAGACACCCTCTTTAATTTCATTAGTCCTACAAATATGTTAAATGGGAAAGCGGGGGTTCAGGGGGTTTGATTGTGGAGGGGGATTGAGGTGGGCACCCACTTGGAGATTTCATGCAGTCAGAGAACAGGTGTCAGTGTCACCCTTGGAGTTTTTGAACAGTAGAAAGGCCTTCTAAAGTTTCTGTGCAGTCGTCCTTGCATATTAAAATGTGGATAAAGGGGGATTGTGTTCTCAAGATCACGGTCAGGACACCTAAGTCCATAGGACAAGTGGAGGGGGGTTCTCAAAGATCAGGGGCTGGATACTGAGAAGAGGACCTAAAGCCAGGAAGCCCCTACCCAAAAAATGCCACTGGTTTCCCCCTTCTCTTTCTAATGGAGTCCTGTTTTTTGAATGATAGGCCTTAAGTATTTTTTGGAAGTTATGGCCTTGTTTGGAAGTTTTAGGCTTAAATCACAACCAAACGAATTGCCATGTCCTTATGGATGTAGGAAGAAAACACATGTAGACATGGGAAGACTATAGCCCTGGATGCAGGAAACATAATGCAGCGGCACTGTCCACTGTGCTGCCTAAATTTGCATACATTAATTCACATATCAAGGTAAACTGATAGATGTTAAGAAATAGGGAGGGCTTCATCCCTGTCTCTAATGTGTGTTTTTCTTTTAATTTCATCTGTTTTTTTAAGCATTTTATTGATTTTATTAAAATCAAATAACGTTCCATACAAGCAAGTCAAGTTTAACAAAACTAGATTCAAAACAAATCAACCGCCACCCATGAGAAAGGGAGCTAGGCCAACAGAGTAAAACTTTAAACTAGTAAAAATAAGTAAATAGATAAATTAATAAATGAATAAAAATAAATACTGTGGTGGGCTGGCGCCCTGCCCAGGGATTTGTTCCTGCCTTGCGCCCTGTGTTGGCTGGAATTGGCTCCAGCAGACCCCTGTGACCCTGTGTTAGGATATAGCAGGTTGGATAATGGATGGATGTATGGATAAAAATAAATAGAATAAAAAACAGGGAAGAGAATCCGCTTCCTCAATTTAAATTCTTATTCTAAAATGTTATTGATTAGATCCTGCCAGGTTTTGAAAAAAATTTGTACAGATCCTCTTTACTCCCTGACTTAAAATAGGTGAGTTAGGATTCTTCCAGTTGAGCAAGATAAGACTATAATGAAGTAAAGGCAATTACAGTTTGTTTGTCCTTCTCCACTTTAAGCCCATCTGGAAGTACCCCAAACACAGCTGTGAGTGGATTAGAAGGGATTGTGACACCGAGGCTGTCTGATAGGCATTTCAAGATTTTGGTCCAAAATGATGTTAATTTGGTGCTCATCCAAAACATATGGCCCAATGAGGCTTGAGCACAATTGCAATGTTCGCAGGTTGGATCTTGTCTTGGAAACATTTTGGACAATTTTAAGTAAGACAGATTTGCTTGATATATAATTTTAAGTTGAATAATTGTATGCTTTGCGCATATGTAGCTCAAGTGAATTATGTGCATTGCTACCTTCCACTCCATTTCTGAGATGTTGAGTGAGAGATCCTGTTCCCACTGTACTCGGGTATCTTTGGAAGGGACGGTCTTTAAAACGTTTTTATATATTACGGAGAGGCTGTTTGAATCCTCAAGACTAATCAATATTTTTTCCGGAATAGAGGTAGGTGGGAGGTGAGGAAAATTGAGCAGGTTTTGTTTAACAAAGTTTCTAATTTGGAGGTAATGAAAGAAATGTGTTGCTGGAAAGTTACATTTGGAGTGTAATTGTTCATAGGATGTGAAAACGTTGTCTATGTACAGATCTTTAAGTGATTGAATCCCAAATGTTTTCCAGACATTAAAAACTGCGTACGTTTGAGAGGGTGGAAAAAGGTGGTTTTCGTGCAGAGGTGCCACAGATAAAAGCTTCTCTATCTTAACTTACTTCCTACATTGGTTCCATATTCTGAGTTTTAGTATATTGGCGATGGTATAAAGCAAGGAATATAAAGAAGTACTTTAGGATTTTATTTCTATTGCAGACCAAGCCTGTGTATGTTCATCTATTTGTGTCTATGTCCAGGGTTTTTTATAGCTTGTATATTTGCTGCCCAGTAATACAATTGAAAGTTGGGTAGAGCCATGACACCTTCTGCCTTAGGTCTTTGTAGGGTCGCCCTTTGGATACATGGATGTTTTGATTTCCAAATAAATGAAGTTATGGTTGAATCTAATTTCTTAAAAAATTATTTGTTAATGCACAGGGGAATGTTTTGAAATAGCAACAGAATCTTAGGGAGGGTATTCATTTTGATAGTGTTAATTCTTCCTGCTAAAGTGAGATGGAAGGTAGACCATCTTATGCATGTCGTGTTTAATTTTGTCCATGCAAACAGCAAAATGTTGTTGAAAAAGAGCTTTATATAATTTAATCTTTTTTATCTGTTAACTATTATTGTGTTTATGTATATTTTGGTATTGATTATATTTTTTTTCATTTTAAATTATCATGCTAGTTTATCTATTTGTTTTTTATGTCTTGTGCCCTGTGCTCTTCAAATTGAGACTAAACTTCTTCTTTTCATTTCATGGTACTGTTCTTTGTTTCTGAACTTTCTCTTTGTGCATTTTCTTTCTTTTTATGCATTCCTTGTTAAATTCAGTTTTGTTATGTTTTTCTCTCTATTTTTATGTACTTTTGCTGATAAATCTTTAATTGTAAAACATAACATTGTTTCCATTACTGAAAACAAGATGTTTATTATTTTCCTCTATCCTTTCAGAACATATATATTATTGAAGTCTTAAATATTTGAATCACCTTTTGTTGGACCTGTGCAGCCTGAAAGCCTTTTTCTTGTATTTGGATTGATTTAGGTACTAAGCCTCATCTCAGTTTTCTGGCCTAGCTTGTAAAAAGAAGCTTGCTTTTGAATGTTTTGTGAGCCTGCATATCATAATAATAGAGAATATAAATTATACAATACAATAAGAAATCAAATCCATCAATGGTATATATGTAGACAAACACATACATACATAAACACATAAACACTCAGACATATCCACTATAGCGCCACCCCGCTGCCTGCACTTGGGAAAGCAGATCATAACCTGGTTCTGCTTCAGCCTCAATACAAACCAAGAGTGAGGGCGCTACCTACAACCACACGCTCATTCAGGAAGTGGTCCCCTGAGGCAGAGCAGGCTCTGAGAGACTGCTTTGGAACTACAGACTGGGATATACTGCTGGGGTCACATAGTGAGAACATTGAAGAGGCTGTTGAATGCACAACTGATTACATCAACTTCTGTATGGACATTGTTGTTCCAGTAAAAACAGTATGCTGCTATGCTAACAACAAGCCATGGGTTACAAGTGACATCAAGGGCCTTTTGAACCAGAAGAAAAGGGCTTTTAAAGGTGGTGATCAACATGAGCTCAAGCGCGTGCAGAAGGAACTCCGAGTCCAACTCAGGGCGGCGAAAGAGCAGTACAGGAGAAAGCTGGAGCAGAAGTTGCAGAACAACAGCATGAAGGAAGTGTGGGATGGGATGAAGATTATCACTGGCTGCAGCTCGAAGCGGGGTGCCGCCATCGAGACAGACGTGGAGAGAGCAAACCAAATGAACAACTTCTTTAATAGGTTTGATCACCCTAACCCACTCTCACCTCGGAGTACTGCATCCTCCAACCATCCTTCTGCTGATACCAGCATAGGTGAGACATCCCCACCCACTATTACAGCAGCCCATGTGAGCAGAGAGCTGAAAAGACTTCGTGCCAGCAAAGCAGCGGGTCCAGATGGTGTATCGCCACGACTGCTGAAGGCCTGTGCGTTGGAACTTGGGAGTCCTCGACAGCGCATCTTCAACCTGAGCCTGGAACAGGGGAGAGTCCCAAGGCTTTGGAAAACATCTTGTATCACCCCTGTCCCAAAGGTATCACGTCCTAGTGAGCTGAATGACTTCCGGCCTGTTGCTCTGACGTCACATCTGATGAAGACCATGGAGCGGCTGCTGCTTCACCACCTGAGGTCACAGGTCCGCCACGCCCTCGACCCTCTGCAGTTCACATACCAGGAGAAGGTGGGAGCGGAGGATGCCATCATCTATATGCTACACCGATCCCTCTCCCACCTGGACAGAGGCAGTGGTACTGTAAGAATTATGTTTTTGGACTTCTCTAGCGCCTTGAACACCATCCAACCTCTGCTCCTTAGAGACAAGCTGACTGAGATAGGAGTAGACTCACACCTGGTGGCATGGATTGTGGACTATCTTACAGACAGACCTCAATATGTGCGTCTTGGGAACTGCAGGTCTGACATTGTGTTCAGCAATACAGGGGCGCCGCAGGGAACTGTACTTTCTCCGGTCCTGTTCAATCTATATACATCAGACTTCCAATATGACTCAGAGTCCTGTCACGTGCAAACGTTCGCTGATGACACTACTATTGTGGGCTGCATCAGGAGTGGGCAGGAGGAGGAGTACAGGAAGCTAATCAAAGACTTTGTTAAATGGTGGGACTCAAACCACTTACATCTTAACACCAGCAAAACCAAGGAGCTGGTGGTGGATTTTAGGAGGCCCAGGCCCCTCATGGACCCTGTGATCATCAGAGGTGACTGTGTGCAGAGGGTGCAGACCTATAAATATCTGGGAGTGCAGCTGGATGACAAATTGGACTGGACTGCCAATACTGATGCTCTATGTAAGAAAGGTCAGAGCAGACTATACTTTCTGAGAAGGTTGGCATCCTTCAACATCTGCAGTAAGATGCTGCAGATGTTCTACCAGACGGTTGTGGTGAGTGCCCTCTTCTACGCGGTGGTGTGCTGGGGTGGCAGCATAAAGATGAAAGACACCTCACGCCTGGACAAACTTGTTAAGAAGGCAGGCTCTATTGTAGGAGTAAAGTTGGACAGTTTAACATCTGTGGCAGAGCGACGGGCATTAAGCAAACTCGTGTCAATCATGAAGAATCCACTGCATCCACTGAACAGTGTCATCTCCAGGCAGAGGAGTAGCTTCATTGACAGACTTTTGTCACTGTCCTGCTCCACTGACAGACTGAAGAGATCGTTCCTCCCCCACACTATGCGACTCTTCAATTCTACCCGGGGGAGTAAATGCTAACTTTTTTCATTTTTATTACTCTTTAATTTAATATTGTTTATTGTATCAGTATACTGCTGCTGGATTATGTGAATTTCCCCTTGGGATTAATAAAGTATCTATCTATCTATCTATCTATCTATCTATCTATCTATCTATCTATCTATCTATCTATCTATCTATCTATCTATCTATCTATCTATTTATCTATAGCTGCACATGTGCCCACACACATAAACACACTATATATAGATATCATCTATGTGCTGGACTGACTGTGCACTCAAATGAGGACTAATATCAACACTTTCAGGCTGTCCTCTCCCATAGACACCTTATTACTTTCTGCCATTTTAATTCCTGACTTCTAACACAAATTTCTGAAATCTCACAAATGCTTCTTTGGAAACAAAACACATGATAGATAACAGACTTAAAACGCAGTGTACTTGATTCAAATATTTGCATGGCAGCTTGATCACTGGACATTTATAAAGTATTTTACACATCTAACCTGTAATTCTTTCAATTTTACCATGCCAAGCTAACGAACCACTGAGTTGTGTGCCTTGCACTTCAACTAACAGAACCATCTCTTGAAACTATTAAAGAAGTTGCTACATGTGGAATTTTGATTCTGTATACAATCTGCCCAATCAGGCCTGTCTCAGAGGTACTTTTAAATTGTGTTCTTTTTGAATTACCTGGTCACTTTAGATTTAAATCTGAAGAACTGCCCCAGGTGGAGTTTATTTTGTGATAAGGAATGGTGTTTAAAGGCCATGTCACATTATATGACTTTTCCAGAAATTTTCACTTATACATACACACAATTATTTACATAATCTAAGCAAGATGGGGTAGTTGCAGCACACTCTTGTGATAGCCAGTTGTGTTGGACGTACCCTGCAGGTCATGTCAGTATTGTTTACAGTTTGTAGGGACAGGTTCTGTCTGTTACAGAGCTAACAACCAAGCCCTCCCATAAGTACAATGAATATAATACAGCAACGATGAATCTGGAACTCAGATGTTTTGGACTTGACAAACACAAGAGATGGTAATCTGTCTGCCTGTCTACTTGTCTATAAGTATATAACAACTACGCCCCCCATGGACCAATTTTGTTGAAATGTGACACACTTATTCTTTAAGGAAATTTGTGATGATAGTTCAAGATATTTTAATGAAAATAGAACAGATTGTGATGCTGAATAGCATTTATAAATTTGCAAACTTGTCCGACTTAAAATGGAGAGACATTCTGTGTGACTTCAGCTACGAATTAGATCAGTGTTTCAGTTTTACCTTGACAGTGTTTACAACAACTTGTATATTTTTCTGTTTTTCATCTCCGATAGCCTCTACTGACAGCCAACAGATCCCCAGTACAAGTTAATGAAAAACCAGCATACGGCATGTACTGGGTAGGAATTCTCAGTCACTTGCTGTCTTGCGTGACACTGCAATCATCTTATCAGCAAGTCCAGCATGGTACACATAGAAACTGCTGCATGCATCTTCCTCCTCTGAATTATTTAAGCTTTAACAGGTAAGTTAAATGATCATACTAACCGAATATTTATAAAATGCAAGCAAAGAAAGCAAAGCATATGAATGAAGTATTCCTAAACTAAACCAACCTCACAGCTTGTTTATCTACAAATTAAAATGATTCAGTACTTTACAGTTACTATAATAAGGTGTCTAGACATCCAGATGACAGGTATAGTCCTAATTTCAGTCTATGTGTTCCAATAAATTACTGGAAAATAGAAAAATGTTTTAATAGGCTAATAAAACATTGCTCTATCAAAATAAACATTCCCACAATGTATTTAGAACAGTGTATACAAAACTCCAAAGAGGACCCCTCATATCCCAGTTCCCAGTTTGATGTAACCAATATACGTATAATAGCACAGTCAACATTCTGATGGGGAAAGCTTAATTAAGAAGTTGTGCTAAATTTGACGAAAAAGCAGATAAACAGCAGACAGTTTTGCTATTTTTTTGTGTTCACATCACAAATGATGATGTTATAAAACTATAATTAAACTAATGAGGATGGGCTTTATGCGTTGGCCATACATACTACACAAGTGTCCAGGTCTGACACTTTAAAATTCTGGTCACCTTATAATTTACCATCAGTGTGCCACATTAACCTGACTTCCATAATGGTTACTCACTGTAATAAAGTTTGCTTTTAACACTTCTGTTATTCCTAAACATTTATCATTATTAAATAGCTTTTCAAGTCCCATTTCACAAAAATTTCTACAGCCAGACAACCTCAGGCAAAAGAAAAATTAATTGAAAAGATTTTTTTTTTTACTTTTTTATTTATGGCGAGTGCCAATTGTAAATCTTCATTGTGTGTGAATATAATGTATGTGTGTGTGTGTGTGTGTATGTGTGTATATATATATATATATATATATATATATATATATATGTAAGTGAGAGTGGTCTTTGTGATAGCTTAGAGTGTATTTTTACCCATGCTTGTGAAAAACTGAAGTTCCAGGACCATCATATCCATCTTGACAATAACTTTAATACTGTCCTGCTTCCATATATCAATCACTTCCTTCCTTACCTAATCAATTGCCTACTTTGTCTTCTGTGGTACTTTGAAAGCTTTACACTGACTTAAACTTGGAGGCCTGTTTTGGTCTGATAAACCCCTTTTGAAGAAAATAATCCTTTTACTCTCTTCTGCAGAGAACTCAGTTACATGCTAACATCATTCTTACCTGACATGTACTCACTACTTCTAACATACCGCGCCTTGTTCTTTGTAACATTCTCTAACCACAGATGCTATCTCCTAAAATTTGTGGTTTATGGTACCTAAACCCTACGGTAATGGAACACATGCACTGTTATTTATGTAATTAGGCATATGATGTTATTTTATGGTAAGGTACCACATGAGAGGTTAGTGATCAAACTAAAAGAAGATGGAACTCTGGGCATTGTGTATAGGTGACTGCAAAATTGGCTCAAAAACAGGAAGCAAAGACTAATGTGGAGGATAACTTTTTCAAAATTAGGTGATTTTAAAAATATTGTCCCACAGGGATCAGTGCTATGACGACTGCTGTTTTTAATATTGTGAGATTAGTTATTTGTTGGCGCCGACCCGACACAGACTGACATTAGAAGCATGGGCAAAATGAGCAAAAAAAAAAGCAAAACCAAAGCAAAAATTTTTCTTCTTCACCTGTGGGGCTTATCTTCCCCATGAACCTCATAGGCACAACACAGTCCCAAAATACAGAGAAAAATCACCCCATTTCACACTCTTCTTTCCACTCCTCCCAGGGCAGCTTCGTCCATCTCCTCCTGACTCTGGCATAGTGGCTGCAGGCTCCTCTTATAGCCCACCCGGAAGTGCAGCAGGTGCTCATTGACCTACTTCTAGCTGCACTTCCGGATGTGGCTGAGCTCCCGCCCAGATGGGCTCGTTTAGCCGTGCAGCTCTATGCAACCCCCTGGTGGAGGCTATGGAGCCCAACCAAGATGAGGTCCAGTGTTCCACGAAAGTGGCCCAGACGCAACCCAGGGGGCTGCCAACAAAGGTTCCGAGGGACGTAGTGTGGCTCCCATGGCTGCTCCCCCAGATCTAGTGATAAATGGACATCCTGGCCAGGCATGGGTCCCGGCCATCCGCCACAATATACATAAATGATTTGGACAAGAACATAATCAATAAGCTGTTTAAGTTTGCAGACGATACCAAACTAGGTGGAATGCCAAAAAGAATCAGCTAAATTAAAAAGAAGGGCCTTGGCAGAATACAAGCTTGGGTAGATTTGTGTCAGATGAAATTTAGTGTAAGTAAATGTAGGAAGTAAAATGTTAGATTTGAACACACAATGGGAGGTTTGAAACTTGTAAGTTCACCTTACTTGAATGATCTAATATAGGAGACATAGTGGACCCATTAGTATCTACATCCAGATAGTTATCAAGATGGCTGATAGGATGTTAGGTTATACAGTAATCCCTCGCTATATCGCGCTTCGACTTTCGTGGCTTCACTCTATCGCGGATTTTAAATGTAAGCATATCTAAATATACAGTACAGGCCAAAAGTATGGACACACTTCCTCATTCAATGTGTTTTCTTTATTTTCATGACCATTTACAGCACTCCATCACTCTCCTTCTTGGTCAAATAGCCCTTATACAGCCTGGAGGTGTGTTTGGGGTCATTGTCCTGTTGAAAAATAAATGATCGTCAAACTAACCTGACTTCTGCACAACACAACTGCTGGTCCCAACCCCATTGATAAAGCAAGAAATTCCACTAAATAACCCTGATAAGGCACACCTGTGAAGTGAAAACCATTTCAGGTGACTACCTGTTGAAGCTCATCGAGAGAATGCCAAGAGTGTGCAAAGCAGTAATCAGAGCAAAGGGTGGCTATTTTGAAGAAACTAGAATATAAAACATGTTTTCAGTTATTTCACCTTTTTTTGTTAAGTACATAACTCCACATGTGTTCATTCATAGTTTTGATGCCTTCAGTCATTAAAATAAAGAAAACACATTGAATGAGGAGGTGTGTCCAAACTTTTGGCCTGTACTGTATATCACGGATTTTTCGCTGGTTCGCCGATTTCTGCGGACAATGGGTCTTTTAATTTATGGTACATGCTTCCTCAGTTTGTTTGCCCAGTTGATTTCATACAAGGGACGCTATTGGCGGATGGCTTAGAAGCTACCTAATCAGAGCATGTATTACGTATTAAATAAAACTCCTCAATGATATATGATATGCTTCCCGCGCAGTGCTTGATTGTTTGCTTTTCTCTATCTCTCTCACTCTCTCTGCCTGACGGAGGGGGTGTGAGCAGAGGGGCTGTTTGCACAGAGGCTGTTTGCCTAGAGGATACGGACGCTCCTCTACAAAATGCCGCTTTATCGCGGTGCGTCGGCATACTTAAAAGCACAAAAGCACGTATTGATTTTTTGATTGTTTGCTTTTATCTCGCTCTCTCACTCTGACATTCTCTGCTCCTGACGGCGCTCCTTTGAAGAGAAGATATGTTTGCATTCTTTTAATTGTGAGAAAGAACTGTCATCTCTGTCTTGTCATGGAGCACAGTTTAAACTTTTGACTAAAGGGTGTTATTTCATGTCTAGAGGGCTCTAATAATGTTAACAGTGTGGGAGAGTTTATAAGGGCTTAAAATATATAAAAATAACCATACAAACATATGGTTTCTACTTCGCGGATTTTCACCTATCGCAGGGGGTTCTGGAACGCAACCCCCGCAATCAAGGAGGGATTACTGTATATCACGATGTGTAGAGTACAAAATCAAAGGAGACCATGGTTAAATTAAGTACAACTTATGAGAAGGATCCAGGAAAGCGAATAGGCTGATTCTGGGACTTAGGGGTTTGAACTATGAGAACAGACTGAAGTAGTTTAACCTTTTCAGTTTAGGCAAAGGAGAATGAGGGGTGACGTAATCAAATGGTTAAAATTATAAAGGGAATTAATACAGTGGATCCCAGCTGTATAATAAGTTCTTCAACAAAAACACAAGGACATGGTTGTAAAAAGGAAGATTTCATACAAATGTTGCAAAGATGTGTTTTTCCAAAGACAAAAAGACACGTGCAATAAAGTACCAAGTAGCCTGGTGGACAGTAATGACCTTCCAATCTTGATGTTATTTACAACATTTTTCTAATGTTCTAATTTAAAGGTGGAAGTGTAGAAAGTTCTTTGGAAATCTTTCAAGAGCTTTTTTGCAATAGCATTCCACTCCACTTGTGCACATACCCACACAAGGGCCAATTTGCAATTTGTAGTTAATCTGAGCTGTACAGTTTGGTGATGTGGGAGAAAAACTGGAGTAAATCTTGAACAGAAATGGGGAAATTGTGCAAGGTCCACAGAAAACAACCAGCAGCGTAATCCAAACCTGTTATGATTTTGGGGTTTTCAACCAACTATTTCTTATTTTTGTAGTATTGGTAATGATATTTTTTCATTTCCCATATTAAAATATTTTATCCTCATTTTTATTTATTATTTTGTCAACACTTTGCATACCTAAGAATCTCTCAGCTAAAAATTAATATTAGTGAGCACAAATATTGGAAATACAACATGCCTTCCACCTGAATTCTATTCATTACACTAGATCATGCAACTCCCCATTTATTGTAAATGCTTCAGCTATTCTACTTGTGCTTAAATATGGTAAGAACCCCTTTTTATGCATGCAGTACAGACCATTGTCTCTGATGAAAACAGACGTCAAACTATTTTATAAAGTAATTGTCTGGCAAATTATCAATGCTAAATTAATTTGGGTTGACAAATGAGTTTTATTACATCACTTCTGGTCTTCTCTACATCAGTTATGATGTATCCACTTCACATTTCTGCTTTATAGCTTGATAAAAAGACAAGTGACCTCTTAAATTGTACCTACCTAACACACGTTTTTTATCATCAAAGCCTTATTATCCATTACATCAGTTGTTCTGAGTAACTATCATTTTCCATAATTTCTAAATTTAACATTTTTATAGATGTGCTTAACTGTTATCTCCCAGAACTACATTGAATTATATTTAAATGACACTCTGCTTTTCCAAAAGATATGTCAGGTGACCTGAACTTACATTATCTGAATTTAATTCAGACTAATTAATTAATTTTGGTTTTCAGTTTGACAATGAAGAGTCTTTTTTTCTGTTGATCAGTCTCAGTGTGATTTAATCTACTCTATATATATGAAATGCCTAAGCCTAAAAGTGCAACGATTTTATGTCACATTTTTTTGTCACGCTTTGTCTGGCTTATTTTAAAACCTATATATATATTTTTAGTATCATTTTTCAGAATTTATCGAACTTTAATGTGATGTTGTTAGATTTTCTGTTTCTGATACTGTTCGAGCGACAGAGACGTAAAGTGGCTGCCGTGTACCGCAGGCCGGGGGGGGGGGGGGGGGATGGGGGGTCTGCAAGTAAAGCGAGCAGGGGGTGAACCCCCTAGTGTTATCTATACTAATAAAAGGCAAAGCCCTCACTGACTCACTCACTCACTGACTGACTGACTGACTGACTCATCACTAATTCTCCAACTTCCCGTGTAGGTAGAAGGCTGAAATTTGGCAGGCTTATTCCTTACAGCTCACTTACAAAAGTTAAGCAGGTTTCATTTGGAAATTCTACACGTAACGGTCATAACGGTCGACAACGTCCGCCATGTTGAACTTTCTTATTTATGGCACCATCTTCACGAAATTTGGTAGGCGGCTTCCCTGCGCTAACCAAAACCGATGTATGTACTTATTTCGATGGTATGACGCCATTGTCGGCCGCCATATTGAACTTTCCAACGTCACTAATTTTCCAACTTCCCGTGTAGGTAGAAGGCTGACCCCATCTTAACGAAATTTGGTAGGTGGCTTCCCTGCGCTAACCAAAATCGATGTACGTACTTATTTCGGTGGTATGACACCACTGTCAGCCGCCATATTGAACTTTCCAACGTCACTAATTCTCCAACTTCCCGTGTAGGTAGAAGGCTGAAATTTGGCAGGCTCATTCCTTACAGCTTACTTACAAAAGTTAAGCAGGTTTCATTTTGAAATTCTACACGTAACAGTCATAACGGTCGACAACGTCCGCCATGTTGAATTTTCTTATTTATGGCCCCATCTTCACGAAATTTGGTAGGCGGATTCCCTGCGCTAACCGAAACTGATGTATGTACTTATTTCGATGGTATGACGCCACTGTCGGCCGCCATATTGAACTTTCCAATGTCACTAATTTTCACAATGTCCGCCATGTTGAATTTTCTTATTTATGGCCCCATCTTCACGAAATTTCGTAGGCGGATTCCCTGCGCTAACCGAAACTGATGTATGTACTTATTTAGATGGTATGACGCCACTGTCGGCCGCCATATTGAAGTTTCCAACGTCACTAATTCTCCAACTTCCCGTGTAGGTAGAAGGCTGAAATTTGGTACTTATTTCGGTGATATGATGCCACCGTCGGCTGCCATATTGAACTTTTCAACGGTCTTTGTTACTTATGGGCCCATCTTCAAGAAATTTGGTACGCGGGTTCCCAACGCTAACTGAATCCTACTTACGTACATATATACGTCCATAGCCTGCAGCTCGGTCACCGTGTGAGGCGGCGTTGGGTCCCCCATCCCAACGCCTCCCACGTTGTTGGCTGCCTGCCTATATAAGGCCGTCTGTCGCTCCAGTCTCTACATTCCCTTCCTTGCTTCGCCACGGTATTCACGTCTCCCTGCTGATAACTACAGCCTTTTTATTTAATCCACGGCTTCTCCGCTGTTTTATTGTTCATTTATTACGATGATAGTTATTGTATACGTATTTTAGACTTACTTTACATTGTTCAGGTACCCATTTCCTTTATCATTCCAACCGTACCCCCATTAACATGTCTATCGAGGTGATCACCATCGATCAAAGAACTGTCACTTACCGAGTGGTTTCCATGCCCGGAGATGGCACCTGCCTTTTCCATTCTCTTTGTTACATATTGCACGGCCATATCAGGCTCACTCTTGATATCCGGAGGAACATTGTGTCTTATGTATTGAATGACTGGGACAGGTTCAAGGTGTGGACTGATGACGGTACAGGAGATAATTATACTACACAGGAGCACTATAAGAGTGAAATGCTTAAGTGTACCGATATGGCCAAATATTTTACACCTTTGGACAACCGCCAATACCTCTTAAACATCTTAGCTTCACAGGTGACGATTTCAGTAGTGGACACTTTGATGTTTAGAAATGTTTAAACTCTCAAAAGCTGGATGTGAAGTTATCAATGAAACTGGTTGTATACTTACAACGCTTGACAGATGCCGAATGTCTCTTCAACACAAGTCCTACAAATACTGTCGTAACTGAAACAAACCATGAAACTCAAACCGATTATGACAGCAGCAATCCAAGCTGTGAGATTTGAAACAAGATTACTGTTCACATGGCCAACTGTACGTTGCATGCTCAAGAGTAAGCTCAGCGCACAGCTTGGTCATGTTACAACTGGAGGGCCGAACTGACAACGTGGCATACAAAGACATCCTTAACAAATAATTATTGGTATATTTTCCCTCAGTTTAAAAAGGTTTAATTTTCTTCTTAATAAAAATTTTAAGGCAGTACTTCACCGCTGCGAAGCGCGGGTATTTTGCTAGTATAACAATAAAATGTAAAAACTTCTAAGGAGGTGTGAAAACTTCTTAAAGGCACTCAACATTTTTTTTTTCATTTGGGCTAAATGTGGTGCATTTCAACTTAAAATTATGTTTTGCACGCATTTTTCATGACTGAAGTTATAAAAAAATCTATCAGGAACAGGATCCTAACTGTGAACAGTGCCATCAATCACTAGGTTCTCTAGGTCATATGTTTTGAGAATGCTCCATACTTATACCACTTGGGAAAAATATTTTCTTATTTGTCATGTTGTGTTTGATTTATAATTGCCCCCAATTCATTAATAAAAATATTCAGAGTATCATCAGATTGGATATGATAATGCAACAAAAATTCTATTATGGTATCTTACACTACATTGCTTGTGTGTAGACTTACCTCATTTAGCTAGAAGAATCCTAAACCGCTCTCCATGACTCATTGAGTAAGTGATGTTCTATATCATCTAAAAGTAATAAAAAAAAATTCACTCATGAGAAAAAATCCACGCAATACACTTTAATTAACAACTGTCACACCTCTGACCTCATCTTCTCTGACATTGTAGTGTGTGTGAATTGTGTTCTTGCAGTGGGATAGCATCTGCAGCTACTACAAACTCCATGTACAATGTTTGAAATGTTATACTGATGGTATTTTTGACTAAACTGTTTTACTTATTTAAATCTGATCTATAAGTTTGATAAAATGTAACTAAAATAAATAAATGTATCTAAAATAAAATAAATAAATAAATAAATAAGTAAAACTAATAAAACAAAACACACTTTTCCCATCTCTGTATGGGTTTTCCTGAGGTACACCAGTTTCCTTCCGGATCCCTTAGAGGTGCAGGTTAGTTTAAATCAAGGGTGTCAAACTCCAGTCCTGGAGGGCCGCAGTGGCTGCAGGTTTTCATTCTAACCATGTTCTGAATTGGTGACCAGTTGTTGCTACTGATTACTTATTTTAATTAACTTGACTCAGGCCCTTTAGTTATTTCTTTTTCCTTTATTAGCAACCAAATAATAATGAGACACAAAACAAGCCGCCACATCACACAATATGTGAAAATAAAGAAAGGTGAAGGTCTCAGTAAGGTTGATCTCTCAACTCACCAAAACACTTTGACGATGTTGTTATGAAAAACTGAAAATCAACAGTTTTGGAAATGTCAGCTGTGGCAAAATGAGAGCAACGACAAGCCGTGGAATTAAATAACGAGTTTATTTAACAGCAAGAATTGGCTTCTCATTAAGAAACTGGTTAGAGTTTGAAGCCCCAGTTCACGTCTCATTTCTGTTTGGCTGCATTTTAATGAGGAAACAAATCAATTCAGAGGACTGAATCCTTCTAACAGGGCTATTAAAATGTGAATTAGCAGTGAAAACAGGTCACTGATTAGGAAAAGGGTTAGAATAAAAACCTGTAGCCGCTACGGCCCTCCAGGCCTGGAGTTCAACACCTGTGGAAAATGCTGATTTCAGGCCCTTCTGGTGGATGTGTATTGAATTGACTGTTCTGATTAAGGTACTGGTACACTATCCATAGATGCAGTTGCTGCTGCTGCCAGAACAGTCTCCAGCTCTTCAGGAATTTTAAGTGAATAATTTACTTTTGTTACCAATTCTGTTTGTCTTGATTATTCTTACACTTGCCTATTTATAGGCCCATCATTCCCCAAAAATCAAAATACTTTACACAACTTTCATAGCTTACACATTTCACTTTTACAGTTATTTGTCATAATTTAACTCTCTTTCAAACATTTTCCTTTGGCAAGATTATCTTATGCCATGCAGCTGTGTATTTTCTGTTGTCTTAAGACTGATAAGCTTTGGGCTATTTATGATTTTTGCTTAATGTTGACTAGTAAATGGATGAGTTGGTCAGAATGATTAATTCACTCTCTGTTCTTCGGTTAAACTATCTCACAGATTACTGGGTTTAAAAAGATTTAATTTTGGTAAATTGTGACTCAGTATAAAAGGTTTGCAGTATGAATTTGTAGCTAAATAAGAAAAACTATCATTTATCCTTCATTTTCTTGGGCCAAGGCTACAATTACTTTACTGTGTATGGTTCAATTTAGCAGAACCTTGCAAAATATTGTACCCCAAAATGAGATACCTAGCACCATTGACAGAACTTCAGTCCTCCTTAAGTCCTTGCTGCAGACTAGGAATACAAATTAATTATACTGGTAGAGCTGAACAAAAGCATGGAAAGCATGGAAAGTTAGCATCATTGGTATTTATGGGGTACTGTGCAAATGAATGCTGCATCCCAGAATTCTCATGGAAAATGCCTAAGGATTATTTGGAAAAACAATACTACCCAGCGTGATAGGCCAGGTTACAGGATCTGGTATTAATGAAGGAATAAAACTATTTATAGATTTACTTTTCCACTTTATAAATAGTTTTGGAAGCACTTTCCATGTCAGTATGAGGTGGTGCATTGCAAGGTGCCTGGAAGAAATGGATTGGTGTCTACATGGGGTCGCACTTTGGGAAGAAGTGCACTCGGGTGGTTACACAGGTTCAGAAGACTGGCCGGGCTATGCATGTCTGAGGATGGAAGTGCCATTATCCTGGAATTGTACTGCTACTAAGCATAAAGATTGCCAGTTCAGATGCTGGCAAGGGAAGAGTTATGAGACAGTTAAGGGCCCAGGGAAATGTATGAAGGTTACCTGCATGGAGTTCAGGAAAGTTGCCTGGATGGAGGATTAGTTTGTATGTTTACATGCACACGTGCACAAGTCTGAATTAAATGATACAGGAGTTTGTTTCTGTTTGAAGTACACTGCGTCACGAATTTGGCAGTGCGTGCTACTTTTGGAAGGGATTGGAGAAGTGTCCTCTGGGATTGGCCGTGGAAATCCCATGGGCATGTAAAATGGTGTTGAAGTCACTAGAGGTGCATATTTTTGTCTTTTCGCCTTTGCATCTTCTAGTGGTCTTCAGATCGCTCTACTGGGAGAGAAAGTAGTACAGTGCCTGAAGTCAGACCTCTGATTTTCCTGGAAGTTTAGAGGTAGAATCTGAAATGGTGTGGTGAGCTAGCTTCAGCTTTTATTTTTGTGAATAGATTTCTTCCATTTGGGATGTCTTTTTCTGGAAAAACCTTAAAGAAATAAAGAAGGAGGAGGATTGGATCACTATATTTGTTGCATCTTTTAGCCCGCTATTATTTTTAATAGTGTCATTGCACTGGAACTGGTTTTATTGATACTTGATGGAACAATACTTTGTTTTCCATTTGGTACTTGCTGAAATGAAGTTTTTATACTTTTGTATATTCTGTGTGTTGATCAATTGATTGGCCATAACTTCACATGCCCAGTGTAGCAGTGTAGGCCATCACACTCAGCTCCTCACTGTCTTAAGTAACCCCTGGCACTGTGAACAATTTGACATAAATAGCTTGTCTACAAAAATGATTAGTTAAAGTTGAAAAAGAAGGGACAGTTGTCATTGAGGAATCAGAGGTGAGTGGGAGTGGTAACATGGGTAAAGCAGGAGAGTGATCTGTACTTGTGAGGTGGAATTCTGGCACTATTCTTATCAGTACCAATGTTTTTACATATTTCCCAGACATCAGTATATGTGTTTAAACAGAGTATTATCCATAGAAGCCCTGGTGTTTTGCAGTAAGTACCATATTACAGCACATCTTTAGTTTATTTTTATCCACGATGCAACAGTTTTTGGCATATTTCTACAAGTAGAGCAATAGCAAGACTGCAAGTGACCAGAGACTCTCCAGTATGAAGCTTGGCACTTCCAAAACATACACACATTTTGAGCTGCCAATCAACCTAAACTACATATCTTTTGAGATACAGAGGTAAAATGGAGAATGCAAATGTGCACAAATTTTACACTGAGCATGACTTTGCTGAGGTTTAACACAAATCCCACTCACATTACTCTTCTGACCTAGGATAATGTAAAGATACACCTTTACTGTATTTCTAATTACATATTCCCATATTAACAGGAGCTCAGACCTAATCATATTGTCAGCATCCATACCATCTGTGCTTCAGAACAGGTCTTCCACCTGAAGATAAGCATATTTGGGCTCGGCCCATACTTGGATGGGAGACCACCTTGGAAAGGCTAGGGTTGTTGCTGGATAAGGTGTTGGTAAGACCAGTGGGGGTGTTTACCCTGTGGCCTGTGTGTGGATCTCAATGCCTCAGAGCAGTGAGTGTCACAGTAAAGCAGTGATGGGGGCACTGTGCTGTAAAAAATGGCACCATCCTTTTTATTTGATGTAAAATGGAGGTCCTGACTCTGTGGTCATTATAGGTACCTCAGTATCTTTCGAAAAGAGTAGGTTTATCCTGATGTCCTGGCTAAATTGCCCACCATGGTCTTCTCCATTCTGGCTCCCTAATCACCCCCTGTTTCTATTTGGCTATCTTCCTCTTACCTCTTCACCACCTAATAGCTAATATGTGATGAACGTACTGACGCAATAATGGCTGTGATCACATCATCCATGTGGATGCTACATATTGTTAGTGGTTTAAGTGGCTTCCTTCTCTTGATGTAAAGTGCTTTGAGTAGCAAGAAAATCATTATATAAATATAACTAATTAATTGACATCATTAGTTAAAAATTAATTTAAGTTGCTAGAACAGGCATAAATGTCATAAACGTTCTTAGGGCAAGTAGCCTCACTTGCTGTCAGTTCATTTAGCGTCTTAACTAGACAGAAACACAGTACCAGGACAGCTTTACCTCTCAGATTATACTAGATAAAGCTGGGGATAGTGTCCTGCCTTGTTTTGGAACTGAGGGGTGAATATGAGGCCCTCATTGCTACATGCTTTGCCATTTATGGTAGAGTGGCTAGATGGAAGCCACCCTTCATTAAAAATGCATATGATGAAATTTAACGAACTCTGAGAGTATGAGGAGAAATCCTCTGTTCTAATGAGACAAAAACTGAACTCTTCTGTAGGAACTCTAAATAATTTTTCTGGCAAAGACCAGGCACTACTCATTACATCACCTGCCTAATACCATATCTACAGTGAAGCATGTTGGTAACAATGAGACTGGTCAAACGAAGGAAAGGATGAATGCTGTCAAATACAAAGAGATCCTTGTAGAAAACCTGCTCTGAAGTCCAGATAACTTCAGTGTGGGGCAACAATTCACCTTTCACCTTGACAATCACCTGAAGCATACATCCAGGACAATACTGAATTGGCTTTGTGACAAGTCTCTGTCTGTCTTTGAGTGGTTCAGCCAAAGCCAAGACTTAAACCCCATTAAACATCTATGAAGAGACCTGACGATGGCAGTTTACAGATGCTTCCCATCCAGTCTAACAGAGCTTGAGAGGGTCTGCCAGGAAGAATGGGATAAACTGCCCAAATCCAGGTGTGCAAAGCTTGCAAGGCTCTGGCAGTGCTCCTCCTGTTCCTCCTTGCACAAAGAAGTAGATGCTGGTCCTTCTATTGGGTTGATGCCCTTTTACTGCCCTGTCCAGCTGTCCTTGTGTAATGGCTTATCTCCTGGTATTTCCTCCATATTCTTGAGACTGTGTTGGGAGACACAGCAAACCTTTTTTGCAACAGCATGCTTGCATGTGCCATTCCAGATGAGCAGGATTACTTGTGTAACCTGAATTGGCTGAAAGTAATCCTCAAGCTACCAGCAGTGACAAGGACACTAGCAAAATGCAAAACTAGAATCAGAAGAAGAATCAGTCAGGAAGGATAAGGAGAGGATAACAGTCTGTGGCCACCACGGTAGAAGGAAAATTTTTATATTAGCATAGAAAATAGCAAATTAACATAAAGAATAGCAAAGAGCCATAAAAAGTAATTAAAAGCTTAAGCTTAAGATTAAGCATACATTAGAATGTTAAGCAAATAAGATAGGTCTAGCAAATAGTTAACTAAAAAATCAGTTAAATTGCATTATTTTTAGGCTTACCATAAAATTTCCAGAGTAAGAAAAGAACAGCAAATTGATACACCGAAACCAGCTGTAGCGGTGCTACCATTAGTTAGAACTGCATCTCCCAGCAGTCCCTGCAGGGGCTGTTGGGGTCAAAGGTGGCCAGGGGGGTTTAAAAGGAGGGCAGGTGTCAAAGGAAAAAAAAAGTTTGTTTTGTTTGTTTCGTGCTTTTACATATCTGTTGAACTGTCTGCCGTTTTTCTGCTATACATCTTCGTGTCCTGGATTGTATTGTTTGTTGGGGTCTGGATATCATTTGTCTACCTGTGTACTGTTACTGAGGACGTTGTCTGGATTCATTGGCTTTCACGGAAGAAGGAGTGCTCCTGAACCATTCATCGGTCATCATACTTCAGCAACTACCGGTAGGACTGTGTTTTTCCATTTCCCTCGCATCATTCAAATCACTGGACATAACTTCACCGCTGATTATTACATACATGGACTTTACTGCGTGTTTGTCGTGTTTATCTGTTAATTGTAATATCGCCAAAGGGATCAGGGGTGGTATTATTGTTTTCATTTAGTTAATTAAATTTCATTATACTTTTTATCGTTTAAGTTCCCAGCGTGTTTTCTTTGTCTCTGTAGTGTGTGTGTGTGTGTCGTGCCAAGGCTGGGGTTGTCCCTGGTAATCCTCGTATAAAATAAATAAATCACCGTCACGCACGACGGTGTGAATCTTAGCGGCTTCTGACCGCTACACAGCTTTGGACAGGATAAGAGTTTGAGAACACCTGTGATTCAAGGCTAGGAAGCGATAACACAGAGAAGATGCCTCTGAAAGGCTTGTATCGAAAAGCAGCTAGGCTGATGAATCAGCAGAAAGGCAACAAAAAGCTTTTGCTTTAAGCAGGGTCACGCTGACATAATGCATGAAGAGAAAATCTTAGTAAATTCATTCATTAACAAAAATATTAGAAGAATATATTAGAAATTAACTGTAGTGTAGAAATTAAGACAAATCAAGCATGCCAAGCAATGATTAAATGAAAGCACATACTATACTTCTTTTTATTAAAAGCTTAAGCTTCAGGTTACTATTATAAAAAAAGTTTGGAAGGTTTAAGAAAGAAAACGATGAGAGGAAACCCATATATGGAATTGAAGCCTTGGCCAGTTAGAGAAAATGGGAACAGCATAGAAAAATAACGAATTCCACGAGGGGGCCAGTGATAGGAAATGTAAGGAGATAATAAGGGTTCCCATGGAAACTCAAGGTTCGGCCGGACAGGAGTAGAAGGGAGTCAGAGAAGATGGGCAAAAGAGCTCATTATAGCGAGGTCAGAAAAGATAGGAAATGACATAAGAAAAGCCCAAAGATGGTAAGAGGAAGCCATCCACCCAGTCTTAGACCAATCAAAATAAGCCGAACAGACACCAAGAGGAATAATGGACAGTAAAACTAGGTGCAGAATTAGGTAATCGAACGAGGTAAAAATGATAAGAAATTGTTATAAAAACTTAAATTCCTGTAATGTTCGGGGCTCAATCTCATTCACTTTTATTGCTTTGTTTCATTTTTGACCTTTATCCTAGCTATTACATTTTTTAAAATAATAAGTCATATTTTAGCTTCTTACATTTATTGTATTACATGTTTCTTCGGTTCATGCCAAACTGCTCCTGGCATCATTGCTATAAACTGACAGATGTGCATTGACACTTGACATCAGGGCAGGTTGGGGAGCATGCACTGACACACGCGGTCCAGTCCCACCCCCTGGAAATGACCATCTGTCTGCCAAAACCACGTGCTACCTGGGCATCCTCTTGGTCTGCTACAGCCACTTGGGTCTTCAACAATGAGGATCCTGTGAGCCGGATCATCCTCAGGGAATCGCGCCACATGGCCGTAAAATGTGTCTGCCATGGGGGCTCTTAGAATAAAACAGGTTTAGCTGAAGAAAGACAAATCACTATGAGATTCAAAAAAGAACTTCAGAGTGATCAGAAAAGGAATAAATTATGGTTATCTCTTGTTTTCCTTTGCTCGTTTTTCCTGGTATTTGAACTCAGTCTGCGAAAAGGATAAAGAACAGCTTTAGCACTCTCATTGTATCTCTGCTGCTAAATGCTTCTAAAATAAATTTGGAATTAACAGACCTGTTCAATCAAGACAGTATCAAATAAAATCAATGTAGTTGAGACAGCTGATGAATGATGTAGTCTTTACATCTGGTGTTCATCACTCATCTAGCAACAGCATTTGGAATTTGCTCTTATCTGCCAGGACTTTGAAACCATCCGAAGAAGATATAATGAAAATGTGACAGACAATTTCCACATAGTACTTTAGGTTAGTGTTTTACTTATCCCTCTTGGCCTGACTTCAAGTCAGAAATACCATGCAACCAGGAATCAAAAGGGAAAAATGAGAATTGAAAGTCAAAAGCAAAACCAGCTCACAACACTCAGGCCTAATTTGAAGTTAACTAAAGTAGAAATCATTTTTCATGATGTTGTTTATCCACCAAGTATAATGCATAATAAAACCACTGATATAAAGTATCTTTAGTGTCACTTCCATAGCATAACAAATAAAAATGGGACAGGAACTAAATTAATCTATATCAAAACAAATCAGACGCAAATATTTATTCATAATGGCAACCTACAATGCAGACCAAAATACTTGTATAAATGTGTTAGATATTACAATATCTTCCTTGATTGAGGACAAGTAGGGATCATCACCTGACCTGTCAAGTTATTCATTTGCTTAGCAAAACTGTTTAGTTGTTAAAGCAGTAACAAGTGTAGAAATACACACTGTATTTGCTGTGTACTTTTTTTTCTACAACTATAATGACTTTCAGGATATCACCTCCATTTGAAAAACTATTTAATAAAAACACTTGAAAATAAAACAGTAAAATAAAACTTAGGAAATATTAATTATGCTGACGGATGGTTAATATTGAGTCATCTTTACAATTTCAAGGTAAATAAATCCTTGACTCCTCCTGTGTCCTTCAGCGATGTTACACAACACTTGTGTGTGAATATTTTCATCTCACAAAAATCTTTATCAATTTTCATTTAATCTCCTTGGCATTAACACCAAGCCTTTCTCGGGCTTAGAATTCTGTAGAAAAACTAACTGTTAGTGTGTCTCAGGTTAGTATGTTATGATCCTATGTAAAGTGTTAAGCCTGAGTGACACTTATCTGTTGCCAGCTAGTAGATAATATAACGTCATGCTGCGAAACAACATGAATATTTCTATGCATTCTTCTATTCTATGGCTACCCATCAGTATTGAGTTGGGTGGAGTCTTTAGCCAAAAAACATAATGGCATGTAAACAAAAAGCTGTCCAGCCAGTTTTAGGACAAAGTGAAACTGAACCAGTAACTGAATCAAGGCAAATGGCCATCAAACCTCATGAAACTGATGCATACAATAATGTATGACTGAACTGCCACGATACGTCTATTTCAAACTTCAAATAGGTGTGTGGCAAAAAAGGTGAAATGACTGTGATAAAGTGGAAGCTCAAGAAAGGTGTTTACAATGCAGCAACTGTCGATGTCTGTGTCAAGGGAAATGTTTAAATCACTAAGCCTTGCACTTTGGTAGCCTACAATAACACAATGAGCAGAATCAATTATGCAGATCAACCTCTGACAAAAAAAAAATTAAGAAAATTGCACAAAGAATGTCTCATGTCCTAATTTGTCCTAATTTCAACATTGGACTGTGCTTTGGTGACTGTTTCAAAACATGCCACACAAAAGACAATTATGAAATCTGCCTCAGTACAGCAATGGACACTGGACATATCTGTCCTGCTGTATTTATATTGATGTTTTGATATTTACGTGTTTTTATTACACATAATAATATTTTTTTGTTAAAAAATTCATAGCTTTTGGCTTGTTTTTCAGGGGTAAATATAATGCTAACAAGGAAAAGAACAGCAACCTTTCCACAACTGTCAGGACTCAATGGACAGGCATACATGAATGAATGAACACACCACTGTGACACGCTGATTTTAACAGTGTCAGGGAAACATATCCTTATACAAGCATACTCTCAAATCGACTTAGTCCAATGTAGAGGTGTTTGGTTAAACACTGGGCCAAGACAGCAAACAACCCTTGACAGGACACCTTTTTTTTTTTTTTCATTTTTTTCATTTTTATTACTATTTAATTTAATATTGTTTCTTTGTATCAGTATACTGCTGCTGGATTATGTGAATTTCCCCTTGGGATTAATAAAGTATCTATCTATCTATCTATCTATCTATCTATCTATCTATCTATCTAT
>JANRMT010028174.1:49592371-49605072 GCA_026402145.1 Polypterus bichir lapradei | reverse complement strand
TATCTATCTATCTATCTATCTATCTATCTATCTATCTATCTATCTATCTATCTGTTCATTACAGAAACAGACACACACACAAATATAGTCCTACATTTACACCTGAGGGATTTTAAATAATATGTAATAAATATATTAGCAACTGCATACTCCCATGTATGTTATGCACAAAGACTTCTGTGGTGAAAATCAAAATTAAGATTACAGAGCTAGTTTTATTCTTATTTTCTCATTTTTAGTTAAGTTCTAGTTTTTAGACAGTTTTTCATTTTTATGTTAGTTTTAATTAGCAAAATGACTGTTTTTTAATTAATGACATATTTCATTTTAGTTTTGCTACCATAAAAAACACAGTTTCAGTGCTTCCATTAGGTCAGATTACAATGGATCACAAGCTGAACTACCACAGCTATATAGATGACGCACAGTTTTACTTATATATAGCAAGTGATGACCTTAACACTCTATTCTCTTTGATCTAATGACTTACTTGTAATTCTGAATTAATGAGTAGCAATTTTCTCAAGCTAAATAAGCAAAAAAAAAACAGAAATTTTAGTCATTGGTAAAAACAGAATTAATGACGTTATTAGAAATAAACTTGATCCCTTAGCATTAAAATTCAAGATGGTGAGAAAGAATTTAGGTGTAATCATGAACACTTAACTAAAGTTTAAATCACATATTAAGCCGATTACTAGGTGTTGCATTTTTTCATTTATGAAACATTGCAAAAGTTGGACCCCTTATCACAATGCAAGATGCAGAGAAATGAACTCACACTTTTGTTTTTAGTTGTTTTGATTACTGAAATGCACCCCTAACATGTCTACCTATGAAAAACAGAACTTGGTTGTAATTAGTTCAGAATGCAGCAGCAAGCATCGTAACCAGAAAAAGAAATACGAGTGCATCTTTCCAGTTTTACAATCTTACACTGGTTACCTTCAGAGTTAATTTTAAAAAGCTACTAATGGTATATAAAGCCTTAAACAATTTTACATCTTCTTATAAATTTAGAGTGCTCCCTACATTCCAAGTCAAAACCTTAGATCATATAATGGTGGTCTGCTTATTATTCCAAGACCTAAGCATAAAAGAAATAGTGAGGTGGCCTTTTGCTTTTAAAAATCTGAAATATTTCAGCAATAGAGATACACCTGGCTAGAATCGTGGCTCATTAAAAAAAAAAAAAAAGAAAACTCCTAAAACTCACTTTTTTAATTTGGCTTTTTCATAGCAATGGTTCTACACCTTATGAACAATATTTGGATTTACAATCATTATTAATCTGTACTTTTTACTACTTGTTTTCAAGTTTTCTGTGGTGGCAATTGTGCCATCGTCACCTGATCAAGGCACGATGCAGCAACATGTGATGCTCAAATGAAGGTGGGTGCCCCCAGCTGTCCATGAGATTTTCTGTGTCACATCTTCTGGAACAAAGCCTGGAAACAACGAGGAACCATTTAAGTACATTTATGTTAAATAGAATCCCCAGAGGCTGGGTGGCCTTTTGGCCCTGGAACCCCTGCAGATTTTGTTTGTTTTTTTTTTCCTTCAGTTTCACTGGTTTTTTTTTTCTGTCCTCTGGTCCATCTGACATTATCATTGTACTCATCTTTAGAAGGTTACAATATGATATTATATATAAGGACTCTACTTTTCTGCTAATTGTATATCTATGTTGTGTATGCTTATATGGATTTTTTGTGTTACTTATTAATTATCATTTTTTAATTTACTTAGTTTTTCTCTTCTTGTAACTATTTCTCTGACATTTTGAGCTACATGATGTGTACAAAAATGTGCTACAAAAATGTTGTTGATGCTGTAGTATGGCACCTGCAAGTTGTCCTTTCTAGAATAGTAAGCCATCTAAAAGAGCAATGTGATAGAGCAAAAAATCTATTGGGTCAGCGCCAGCATAGAGCTACATTTATGTAAGGAGCAGAGTGAGGAGAAGACCAACAGTTCAACTTAGCAAAGAGACAAGTACCACAGAAAACTCAAATTGGACTCCCTGTACTCTTCTGAGGAGTTGCAGGGTGTCTGACAGTTGATGTCTGATGTTAATATATTGAAGAGACAATATAAAGTAAAGGGATGGGGTCTGACAGAGAACCTGTTAAGAAATGTAAACGGAAAACAAACAAAAAGCAGTAGGCTCCAAGTAAGTGCTTCTGTGGGCTAATGTTGCTCCAACAGGGGTGGGTCCAATAACAAAAGTGTAGACTTTAGGTTGGCCCTGTGTGTTTATTTATTTAGGAAGTCAGGCCACTCTTCTTCTTTTGGCTTGTCCTCTGCTCTGAGGTGGGAAATGTAAGAGAAGTTAGTGACTGTGCCTCACCCAAAGCTGTCCCCTATTTGTGCAGAGCCTTCAACACACATGTGTGACAACGGGATCTGGAATGCCATTTGCAGCCTCAGCACAGGAAGGAAGACAGCTTCCTGTGAGACTGCTACCTCTGCAACTCCATCTACTGGTGTCTGGGCTTAAGGCCACTAATGGAGCTTTGGATTCATGGAGCTGGTAAAAGTGCAGCAGATTGAGTTTTCACTGGCACCATTTGAGCAATGTAAGACAGGGCTGGAGATGAAGCTGTGTAGGCAAAGGAAAAGGCAGATTATAGCTGTGTTACAGAGCAGCCAAGGAACGAGAGTCTCAAAGCTGAGATATGGACCAGGAACACCAGTTTCAGAATCACCTCACGAAAAATGAGAGTCAAAAGACAGCTACATATCCAGCTACACTCAAGGAGATTCACCTGCCTATTGGGAAGATCACCACAAAAAGGTGCCTCTGCTGAATCGCACAACAGAGAAGAACTCCACATCACCTAACAATGGAGTACTCAAGACCCCTGCCAATATGTCTTTGCCACCTGCTGCACAATCGCAGCGATAACAAAGACCACCCCATCATATTTAAAAGTTTGTGTGCCATGTCAAGAATGTGGTAGTGGTCACTGGGACCACAACTCCAAAGGGTTATGTACTGGCACTGAAAGACTTTATTAGCCTGGCTCTGAATCACCAACAGAATGAGCTTCAATTCCATCCTTCAACCGAGCAGCCTCAGAGTCAGCTGCATGGGATCCTATTAAAAAAAAAAAAAAAAAGTCACATGATTTCCTCTTAAAGAGATCAGATTACCTGAAAGGTTGTTGTAAAGAAACAAAATCCATTGGGTCACTGCCGTCAAGCACACATTCCACTAGAATACTGTTGGTTCCTGATGGCTTCCTCAACATGCAGTTGTGTTTTGGTTAACCTACCAAAGTTTGTCTTTTGGTGTTGCTTTTTGTTTGTGCTGTCTTGGTCATCTCTACTTGAAGTTGTTGATTCATACTTGATGAGATCAAGCAAAGGTAGCAGTTATTCAATGGATGGTCTGGAGACCTGAAATTGTCAACCACAATGTTGTGATATTCTGAGAGAGTAATGTGAGGAGTTCTCATCTGCATTGGCCTTTTTATTGACTTCTCACCTTGCACATTACTAAACACAATCACTACTTTCAGGATAAATTGGGCTTTATATATTATAGGTAAATTATTATTCACACGACTCCATTTTTGTTTTAATTTTTTGATAACGTGATTTAGGGCAGCATTGTCTACTATCAGAGAGTATTAATGGTAAGAAGGAGTGTAGAAAAGAAAATGGAAAAGTGTCAAGGAGAGAGGTGTCTTTTGGGATAGTACACTCCAATTACAAATTGAATCACCATTTATTGTCCCTTCAAATTAAGTTGAGAATTTGTATCACACATAAAAGAAGGCTCCGTTAGACATGATCTTAATATATTGTGACAAACTGAAGGGGTGTGCCAGACACACTTATAAAAAGCACAAGTTTTTTATTTTTCTTCACCTCATGGGAAACACCTTCCTCATTTCCCACAGGCACAACAAAGTCTCAACCACAAAGCACGGACACAATACTTTTTCCTTCTTCTCTTTCTTATTCTCCTTCATTCCTCCTTGGCAAGCTTTGTCTCCCTCCTCCCGACTCTGGCTCCCAGGGTAGTGAATGCTGGCTCCTTTTATATTGCACCTGGAAGTGCTCCAGGTGCTTGATGATGTATTTCTGGCAGCACTTCTGGGTGTTGTGGAAGAGCTGCTGTGTAGGGCTCAGCAGCAGCTACAGCACCCCCTGGCGGTGCCCATGGATCCCAAAAGGGCTGCACCAAAGTCCAACTCCCATGAAGCCCTGCGGGAGTCCTAGGCACCACTGCCAACCAGGGGGGCTGCCATCTAGTGCTCCAGGGGAGGTAACGCTCTGGATAGGCTGATCCCCTCATCCTCCCAGCATGGAGGTGTCCCGGCCGGGCAAGGGCCCCTGCCAGCCGCCACAATATTATAACAATGTTGGGGGCTGCACCGCAGTACCTCACTGATGGCATGACTCTAAAGTGGTCTAATGTGAGTGTGAGTCTGCTGCATCGACATTCTGTTTCCCTGTAACCCTGACTACAGAAGACTTCTTTGGAATATTGATGCAGAAATGTTTTGATACAATAGCGATCCTTTGAAATGTTAAAATGTGCAAGAAACAACCAACCTTCTGGCAAAAGAACAAAATATGTACTTAATAACTTGGCCAACAGATTTTTTAAAAATTTTTTCTAAGCAAAATCATTTTTAGCATCTGCTTGCATAATTTCAGTTGGGATCCACAGTCTGCCAAATACTTATAAAAAGAAAATTACAGAATAATCTCTGATTGCCAGAACCACACATTTATTATTTGAAGAGTGTACCTGCTGTTTTTACAACTGCTGAAATGCTAAATATCTTTAATAAATAGTATTTTTATTCTGACATGATCCACATCTGGCAAAATATATACTTGATTTTCCAAAGATAATTAAGAATCAGAGTAAAGAATGCAGACATTGGCTGATAAAGGCAGCTCTCACTAGTAAAACAATTGTAGATGTGAGCATAAATCTCAGAATAAGTGAAGTATCTATACAGATTTAACATTTCATTAATGAAATGAGCATACACTGTAAAATATGCTATTTATTATAATACACTTAATCACAGTTAATATACATTGTGAAAACTGTTTATTCATGGTATGGTCATAGGGTCTACCTATTCCCCTTTATACTCTTAATTATGTACACCTTAACAAAATGTCCCCAAATCACTGCATACAGCTCTCATATCTCATAAGTTATATTACTTCTCATATCTATGACTTCAGGTAACAAGAACTGACAGGAGAGAAAAAATTGCACACTTATTTATTAAAGTTTTATAGATAACATAGTCAAAATAATAAACAACGTTAAATGAGTGTAACAAAAAATAACATTACAACCTAGGTAGCAGTTCACTGCCTGGTGGCTTTGTCTCAGCTCCAGTGATCCAGGCTTGGTCCTTCATGGATAGAAAATAGCAGAAAGAAACTGAGAGGCCAAACTTACACCAGTCCTTTGGCTTCCTGTGACATGTCATGGACCAATGGGGTGACATGGTGCAGAGTGGCTCTCCTGATTCAATGACACATTTTATTCAACCACAACTCATTTCCTTCAAGCCCAAGTTCTGGCCTGAATTCCCCCAGGCTAGCTGCCCAGTATCAAATGTACAAGTATTAAATGTACTTGTTCTACTTATCTTACCTCTCTTTCTAAACATTCATCATTGGCTTTCCATGGGGCTCATAAACTCACCAAACAATGTCCTTGACATGTTCACACAGAGTTGCAACAAAGCACCCTTGTAAAACAATTTCCAAGTATGTAGATTGATGAATGCCTCCAACCCCTCCTAGAACAGTCAGCGCTCCTTGCACTCTCAAGGTTTAAGGCTTCAGAGAGCTCTGTCTTTTCTGTGTGTTTGTGTCATATGACAGCATTCTCAGATTGTCCTCCTTTTTATATTGGCCAGGGCCCTTAAGGGGTGGGGAAAAGACTGCCTAACCAGGCATCATCTGTTGGCGACAGCCCTGTGATGTGGATGGAACAAGAGACACCATTATCCACAGCGCCCCTTCCAGCTAGAAGATGGAATTACTCGGTTTACTTGAGCCATCCAGGTGATCCCCAAGAATGCATTTATGACATATTTCAGGTGCACCTCTAGATACATGGTGTTATGTAGTGGTTGAAATTATGTCTATTTTATATTTTATTGTTTTTATTAATTCTGAGGTTCATTTTTCATCTCTTTATGTAATTTCTGTTGTTTTTGTATGTGATGTTATAATTACATCCCGTCTATTTAAATGTTCTGCTGTTCCCTTTTCTTTGTGGGTGGAGCCCCAAGAATCAGGACCCTCTTACATCACCACCCCTGAGCAGACCTGAGTATAGTAAGTAGTGATAGTATAGTAGTAGAATATAGTAATGATATCTTTTTTATTTTTTGAGTCATTTGTGACTATTTTTTTAAAGGCTGGATGTTTTTGGGTTTTGTTTTCATTATATTTTTGCTCTCTTTAAAGGATTGTATGTTCTGAATTTTGCATTAGGACAGTTTGCTTAGGATTGACTTGTAGGCAACTCCTCATACTTCTTTTTCTATTTTGAGTTTTTTTTTTTTTTTTTTTTTTTTAGAAATTTCCTTAATAAATCTTATTTTTATGAAGATTCTTTGCTTGGCCTATTTATACAAGCCAAAGGCCAATGGTCATCCTTCCCTTTGTAGGCCTTTTGTTATAGACTTTGAAGTTTTTATAGCCAGCTCACCATTTCTGGGGCCTGCTTCAACTAAAAGCCAGCAGGTGCCTTCGAAGGATAGCTGAAGTCTGGTGAACCTCTGCTGGGCAGACCAGGTACGATTCTGGTCTGCTCCTTAGCTTGCTTTCAGATGTCAACACCTACAGTATTTCTATTAGGAGGAAACTCCACTGCATGGTAAAATGATTGTTAAACAAAAGATCATTTTTTTACAAGACTCTCTAGATAAAGTTGATGTCATTTTTTACAGATATAACTCTGCTTTGAATGGGAGATTGCCTAACTATATTGCTTTGCCCTATTATAAGAAATTAAAAGTTATTTCTAAGAAGCTTTGTACAGCATCCTTTTTTATTTCAAGTATTCCAGATCTTGGATGATTTTTTTTTTGATACTGAAGGTCAGATTTTTTCAAGTATATTTTGATTTCCTTTTGACATAATACAAACCAATAGTTCTGTTTTATTTTGGGATATACAAGAAATAAATTGTTGTTGCTGTTGTTGAAAGGCTGTTGTCTCTTCTAATGTACCTTAAAGTAAGTCTTGGTCACCTTTGACCAAGTCTTTGCCTCATGCTGCCACCTATATTATGCCACCTATGTACATGCCATTCATCCCTGCCAGGTGATGTTCCTGTTCCTGTTTATGATTCTGAACTCTTTATACTACCTTCACCAGTGTATACTACTATTTCTTTTGAGCTACCAATTGCCCACTTCACTGCAGGAATAAACAAACTGCCTATTCCAATGTCAATTGCTTTCTATTCTGAACTGTCATTACCAGTACCTTCTTTTCCTTGTGTCACCCGCCTTCTCCAATCTCTGCCACCATTTTGTTTGATCAGTCAACCACTGCCCTGTTTACAGGGTACTGGAACTTATACCTCTGATTTTGCCTTATATATCTAATTTACTAAGACTTTGCATCTTGGGATTGTGTCCCTGTTGCCCAGTTGGGTCTGCTATTCCAGCTTTTAGTGTTCTACTTGAGTCTAATGCATCTCACAGAGGTGCGGCCAGCTTTGCTGTCAGAGTGCTGCCGAAGATCACTGCTGCCATCCCATTGCACCCAAAGTGCCATCAGGACATTGCTGCTGTCATGTTGCTGTCAAAGAGACAAGAATTGAGTAATACACATAAAACACTCACCTCTTAGTTTGTCTGTTACATGCCATTCGTCCCTGCCAGGTGATGGTCTTACTGCTGTCCAGTCACCTAGCCAGGAGGTGTCCTGCCTGCTGCAAATTTGTCCTTACCAGGAAGTATCCTGTCTGCTGCAATCCGGGCCAATGTTTTCTCACCTCATTTGCTGCTCCAGGCTAAAGACTTCCCAGCTCTTCTTCTCCAACAAGCCAAAGATTTCTCACCTTGCCTGCCCTTCTCTTTCAAATTCTTCTCTCTTTGTCTTCTATTTGTCACTTTGGAGGAATCTCCATTTCATGACACATGGTAGCAGTGGGCCCTTGAAATCAGAACAGTATAGATTAACAACAACAACATTTTTACACATATTGTGTGTGTGTTTATCTGTGTGTGTGTGTGTTATAGATTACAAACGTAAACATCAATAAAAATTAAATACATCTCAGAAAATTCATAAGAAATAAGAACAGCAGATACAATAACTAAGAGTTATAACAGGGTCTGTGCTCCTTTGTTGCTGGCTACAGATAATTTTAATGTACGATTATCAGTGAATAACAAAATGCTGTAGGGTTTCATGCAGGAATGCATGCTGGCTGGATGTACAGGTATTCAGAAGTGCATGAAACTGGTTGTCAAAATACAAGGATACAAACAAGTCACTGTTCAACCATGTACTGTACATTATGCCACATTCATTAGGTACTGTACTTGCAACAGTGGTGTCTGCAAATGTTACATTTTACTGCCAATTTTTAAGATTGCCTAATTTTTGTATTACATGGGGAAGTTGGCACATAGTTGACACAGTCTATCCCTTTGAAATATGTATTCAACAAGTATAAAATGTTGCACAAAAATGTATGTTTGTGTAATATATTAAGACATTACTCCTATGAATTATATAATCAAGCATTATTTGATTTTTGGAAAAGAATCAGGTCAGGTCAGGTCAGGTTGGGGAGCATGCAATGGTACAGTGCATTGACGTACCCACCACCCAACGAAACAGCTTGGGATCCTGGTTGGCAACCCCCCAGGCAGACATGCGGTCCAGTCCCACCCTCCGGAAATGACCATCTATCTGCCGCAGCCAGGTGTTATGTGGGTGTCCCCTTGGCCTGGTCCAGCCGCTTGGGACCTCAGTAATGAGGAACCTGCGAGCCAGATTACACTCGGGGAATCGCGCCACATGGTCATACTGCCATAACTGATGTTCCCTCACAATGCAAATAATGCAAATAATCTCATTTGGGAGTCTGTGAGCAACTGCTCATTTGACACAAAGTCAAAGCGGTACCCAAGGATTCTCCAAAGAGACACAGTACCAAAGGAATGATAACTACTACTTTAGGTGGCATGGTGGTGCAGTGGTAGAGTTCACATCCGTGTGTGGAGTAAGCATGTCCTCGTTGTGTCTGCATAGGTGTTCTCTTGTTTTCTCTCACAGTCCAAAGACATGCAGGTTAGGGGAACTGACAATCTTAAATTAGCACTAGTGTGTGGTGGGTATGTGTGTGGGTGTATGATCACCCTGTGATGAACTGGTGCACTGTCCAGGGTTTGTTCCCACCCTATGCTAGTTGGGATAGGCCCCAGCAGACCCTCACGACCCTGTTCAGGACTGAGCGGGTAAGACAATGACTGACTGATGATTAACCTACTTCATAACTCCATTTAATTATTATCACTTTCTCTCTTATATTGATGGCTACTGCCTGTCAAATCCCTATGTTTATAAAGATTTCTGAGATCTATAAAGTTATAACTCTATCGTATCATTATTGCACTGATGAGTACTACAATGCATTGCACCCAAAAGCTATCCAATGCAAAATGTGTTTCTATTAGTCCTGTGTCCTTTTCTGGGGACAGGAATTCATGATACTGGTGTAAAAATATTATATTGACTGATTTATTTCATGAAGTTGTTCACACCAATATCTTCCAGCTTAACCATTTCAAATTTAGATTGAGACACACTTATTGTGTATCACTCCTGTCCCTACCTATAACACTAAAAACCGGAAGAAGGCAGTTCAGTAACTGTGGAGGAAGGTTAATGGTTTACTTTAATTTTATCCAGTTCTGTTTGGCATATACAAGCCATCTGTATCTATTTAAATGTCCACTGAAAAATATTTCCAAATATGACATATCAATATCTTTTAATATTTAATATGCTGAGCCTTGAAATTGTAACAGAAAGTGTTTTGAGGGTTACTACAATATGTGAATCTTCTATTTAAACGGATTTTTTGAGCCATCAAGTGAGTCAAGTCACTTGGTTTAACTAATCTGACCTTTACTAACAATAGAATTGTATGCTGCCATAGATTTTACAGTGACCAGCCATAATGTCATGTGGTGCACAGTATGTGATGAAAACACCTGTTGTGTTAATGGACTTTAATACAGAAACAGAGGAGCATCTCAGGGACTGTCAATATCTCTTTGTACTGACCTCACACCAGCTTTATACAACCTTTTATTATTTCTTTAGACACATGGAGTATTAAAGATGATTCGACTGCAAGTAAACTTAATGCAGGCTGTCAAAAAACTTTCTCTGAAAGGTAAAGATATACAGATACAATTCTTGACTTGAAATGTTTAATCTACTCTCTCTATATAAAATCCTAAGCTTAAAAGTGCAACGGTGATGTTTTTATGTCACATTTTTTGTCACGCTTCAAATTAGGCTTATTTCAAAACTTACATATATATGTTTGGTATCATTCTTTTCAGAATTTATTGAACTTTAATGTGATTTTGTTAGATTTTCAGATTCTTATTGCATTTTTAAATTATAAACTAAAAAATATCAAGAAATCACGTCTCACGAGACAGGACTTTGTGCCAAAAGATTTAACCACACCCGGGGCCGGAAATAAAAAACAAAGCGTATGACAGCTGCTGTACAGGCTTTTAAATGTTCGAAGTGCAGATTAAATGGCAAAGCAGCAGCAGCAAGCCAGCAGCTGATCAAGCAAAGTGGAGGTAAAAAAAAATATTTGTTTCCTATTGTATCATCGTTTAAGAGGGGGTTTCGGAGGAGCAACCGTGTCTTCTTGAGGTGCATTCAGCCCCCCTCTTCACAACACAAGCAGCAGAGACGCGAAGTGGCTGACGAGTGAAGTAAGCAGGTGGGAATCCACCCCCCCCAGTACTTATGTAATATTGTGACGTCCTTTATTTAATGTGTAAAATGTTTTCTGTTTAGGGGAGGCTCTGAGTTTTTACAAACACATAGACAGACAGAAGGTGTGTGTGCAGGTGGGAGGTGTGTACATTGTTGTATGGATGGGGAGTGAGAGAAGGAAAGCCTCAGAAGTCAACAGTGTACGAAAAATGGGTAAAGAAAAAAAATAGTGACATTTTGTTGTTTTATAGGTGTGCCTAGCGACCCTAAACAGTGGGCTGGGGAAGTTTTTTTGCTGTTCTGTTCAGTTCTTGCCAGAAGTTCTTCTGGCAGGTAATACCATGACAATGGAAGTACTTCACATTAAAAGGAGCTGCTCTGCCTCTTCCAGGCAAGTCAATGCCGGGAAGAAGATGACAATGATCGACAAGGAGGTGTGGAAGGAGACATACAGTAAAAGAGTTGCTAATATTATGTGATGCACTGTTGGACTGACTTTAATGCCTGTAAAGGTATCATAAATATCTTTATTTTAACGTACAACTGTTTCTACTGGAGTTGTGTCTTGTGTCTGGGACTTGGGTGTGCCCCATAGTGGTCACACATGAAGATATTCACTTTCTTTTTTTTTTTATAAATCCTGACATGAAAAGTTGCATATGCACATTTCAACCCTCTTTATATATGTATACAAGTTTTATAAATCTGACCCCTGGAGATGAAAAAGAAAATGTGGTCGAAAACAAGCAAGGCTGAAAAGCGGGATAATAATAATAATAATAATAATAATAATAATAATAATAATAATAATAATAATACATTTTATTTATATAGCGCCTTTCCCATGCTCAAGGCACTTCACAGAGTTTAAGAAAGAACGGCAGTGTATACAGTATATAGCATTGTACTAAACCAGATAAATAAATAAAGAAGAATAAGATGGTAAACTCAGGGAAAAAGCCTAACAGACAACATAACTGGTGGTCTAGCACACACACATACAGGTTACATGAGCATCTTGATACAGAGGTAAACTGGGAGAAGGGGAATAAAGTCAGGTAGAGCTAACAGCCTTCCTGAACAGATGAGTTTTTAGTTGTTTTTTAAAAGAATTCCTGGAGTCAGCTGATCTAATTAATTTCGGTAGGTCATTCCAGAGTCTGGGCGCTATACTGCTAACGGCCTGTCACCCATGGAGTGTAGATTAATGTGGGGCACAACAAGATTGCCAGAATCAGAGGACCTTAGTGGGCGGGTAGGCACATAGTGATTCAGAAGGTCACTGATGTAGCTTGGTGCAAGGTCGTTTAAGGCTTTATAGGTTATTAGTTGGATTTTACATTCGATTCTGTAAGACACAGGGAGCCAGTGAAGACGGAGCAGGATGGGTGTTATGTGCTCACGGTTGCTGGTTCGTGTAAGGACTCTTGCAGCCAAGTTTTGAATAAGCTTGAACAAGTTTCTTAATGTGATTTATGTGAGCGGAATAAGAAAGAGAGGAATCAAAAATGACACCAAGATTCTTTGCAGTGGAGGCAGGTCTGATCAGATCACCGCCAAGATGGACTGGGAAGGAGCTCATTTTATTAAGTTGCACTTTAGACCCAATTTGCAGGAGTTCAGTTTTGTTGCAGTTTAATTTTAAAGAGTTCTGCTCCTTCCAGGTTTTAATTTCACTGAGGCAAGTTGTGAGCTGAGAAAGCTCTGATGAAGTT
>JANRMT010028174.1:49572331-49587371 GCA_026402145.1 Polypterus bichir lapradei | reverse complement strand
TTTTTTTTTTTCTTTTAAACAAAATACTGTCTTTATCCCTAGTGGTATGGCTGTGATTCTAACTTTAAAGAAAGTATACACTTAGCTTCTTGTAATATCTCCTGAACACTCACAATAATGCAATAATGTTCAAAGAAGAGCTACTGGTGAAAGCGTACAGTCGTGGGGTTTCTGGAGTCAGCTCTGGTCACTTCTGGAAAGTGTGGGAGGCATATTACCTAGGTACAGGCAGGAACGATGTCTTTAAGCTGTCCATAGATGTGCTCTAATGTACAGTGCATTTGCCAGAGATTTATACTTTTCTAAGACCCCAAAATAAGAACATGAATTTGCCAAACAAGGGTTTTATTCTCCGGGCCACTCTAAATAGCAGACAGTAGCCCCTGGCCATATAGTGATCATCACCAAACAAGGAGCAGGTCAGCACTTTTTAATGGCCTGTCTGAGTTGTCTCCTCTTGTCTCTTCCCATCTCCCTGTCATGTTGCTTGCATGGCAGTAATGTTTTTTCTTGTTAACTGGTTTGTGTGGCTTCAGCTATATTTATTTATAACCTCTGTTACCCATTTTAAATAAAATAATGGGTATAGAATAAACCTCACCAATCACAGTGACACACTTCAAACATTTGTCTGCAAGAACTTAGGGACAGGACTGTGTTAAGTACACATCTGGGAAAAGCTATAAAAAATGTCTGCAGCATTGAAGGTTCCCAAGAGCACAGTGGCCTCCATAATTCTTAAATGGTACAGATATGGAACAACCACAGCTCTTGCTACAGCTGGCTACCTGGCCAAACAGAGCAATCGGAGAAGTATGGCTCTGGTTAGAGAGGTGGCCAAGAACCCAGTGGTCAATTTGGCTTAGAGCCAGTGAACCTGTATAGAGATATGAGAAATGTCCAGAAGCACAACCATGACTGCAACACTTCACTGATCAACAAGTAAAACCATGTTTAGAGTTTGCAGAAAGATACCTAAAGGACCGTCAGACAATGAGAAAGAAAAGTCTCAGATATGATGAAACCAGGATGGAACTGTTTGTCCTCAATTTTAAGGAGAAATTCAGGAACATCTCATCACCAGAAGAGTACCATTCCAATGGTGAAGTATGATTGTGGCAACATCAAAGCTGAGCAGAGCAAAGTTTAGAGACATTTTCAATGAAAGCCGCTGCAGAGTGCTCTGGGCCTGAGACTGGACCAAAGGTTCAACTTCCAACAGGATAATGACAATAAGCACAATGCAAAGACAGCAAAGGAGTGGCTTAGGGACATGTATGTGAATGTTCTTCAGTGGTCCAGCCAGAACCCAGACTTGAAACCAACTGAATATCTCTGGACAAACTCCATCCAAAGCTTTAGAGAGAAGAATGGCAGAAAACCCCAAAATGTAAAGCTTATCCCAAAAGACTCTTATGTAATCTCTGCCAAAGCTGATTTAATGAAGCATTGAGTAAAAGGTCTAAATACTTGTGTCAATGTGTTTATTTTTAATACATGTTTAAAATCCTTACATTTTGCTTCTGCTTCATCATTCTGGATTATTGAGTGTTGCTTGGTTTGGGGAACAAATGAATTTAAATGATTTTAGCTTAAAGCTTCAACATAACAAAATGTGTAAACAGTGAAAGAGTATAAAGATTCTCTGAAGGCACTATGGATAGATACTGTAGATAGATACGATAGATATAAAACAGACTGTTGAAACAAAGAATGACTGACCCATGGATTCATCCAGTTTATGAAAAATTCTTTCCTTATCATCTGGATGTCATAGCAGACTTTGAGCTTTATTAGATCATCTAACGTTTTCAGTCTTCAGTTGTCCTTTTTTGGTGATAACATGCCTGCTATATACTTATGTTCTTAGCTCACCAGAGAGAAACCTAGCATGGTACTCTGCTGCTGTAGCCCTGTTGCTTCAAGGTCCAATGCATTATGGATTGAGAGATATGCTTCTGCACATCACTATTGAAAATGGCTCTGATTGGAGCATTTGTGACCTTTCCATTAGCTTGAATGAGTCTGGCGATTTTTCTCTGACCGCTCTTGCTAACAAAGCTCACAGATATACTACTCACTGGATATATATATTTTTTTATATTTTATTGCAACAGCAATAATGTCACAGTTAAAGATCACTTAGATTATGATTTTGCACATTCTATGGTTTTGTCAAACAACAACTAAACACATTCACCTTGTCTGCAAGTTATATATAATGCCTTGCTTCCATATGATTGTCCATCATTTAGAGCAGACTGTTTGTGTTATTTACAACGAAGACTTAATAAAGTGGCCAGTAGGTGTGTTTCAGGGATTAGTACAAAGTTAACAATATTGAGTAGAGAATTCATTTTACAGGCAGCAATTATTCTTTTCGCTTGATGAAAGGAGGAAACAATGGTTAGTCAAGTTCAGTGAAAAAAAATACTTTACTTAGTTTACAAATATTCAAATTAAAATTCTAAGATTCTGTTATGAATAAGTATGTGTTCTCCTTGAGGTACAGCATAATGAACGCTCTAATTCTTCATGTCAGGAATGCAAGAACCTGCATTTTATTGCAGCAGTGGTGAGCGCAAGGCACACCATTACAGGCCACATCTGCATTCACGCAAAGACAATTCTGCCTCACCAATCAACCACCTTTGGACTGTAGGAAGAAATCATAACATTTTGATAAATATAAATAACACTTGACAATAATTTTTTCTAAAATTTTGGCGATTACGATAAACAGCTTCAAACTGAACACAGATATAATTTCAGATTGACTGTATGACGTATAAATTTTGAGAAACGTGACATTAATTTTTATTAAATTTAGTGTGTTTAATCACTTAATGAGCCTGACCCACTGCATTAGTTCAACAGGCTTAAAATATTTTGCTGCAAATATGATGCTACTGTAATCTCCGACAATGCCCCGCTGACCATGATGCTCACATCACTATACCCCACATACACATCTCATAGCTTTCATCTTAACCCCCTGTCATTAGCTGACGAGAACTGTATAGAATTTATATCCAAGCATATTGATTTTTTTAAAAGACAAATGCATCCTCAAAGGTTTCTGCAAGAGTACTCTTGAAAATTCTGACACCATTTTTACGAGAACAGATTATCTCATATCTCTCCCACAGAAATAAATCAAAAACCAAGAAGGCTTCGGAGTTAATCAGTGAAATTACCAGAACGATCAAGAACATGCCAGGTCTCCAAATGAGGCACTTTGTAGGAAAGGACAGACTTTGCAATCAGAAGTCAAGCTTTTGACAACAAAAGAAACAGAACAACTTATTTTTAAATCATCACATCACTACTATGAACACAGAGAGAAGGCTAACAAGATCTTAGCTCAACAAATCCACAAGCAGGAAGCTCGCAATGCAATATCAGTAATCACCAACAAAGATGGAGACAGAATCATTGGCCATAAAAAAATAATGCACACATTTAGAGACTACTCAGTTTAAAGAATACAAGACACAAACTAGCATGTTTTTTAATACATTACGGATATCACAGCTAGATACTCTCAGGGCAGATGAGTTGGATAAACTTTTGACATTATCAGAATTACTAGACACTATACACTCACTTCAGAGTGGGAAAGCACCAGATCCTGATGGCTACCCTGCTGAATTTTATTAAAAAAACTTTCATCAAGTTAGGCCCCCTTTTATTAGCAACTTTTATGGAAGTCAGAGACAATAAAATTGTACCTCAAACTTGTTGCCAAGCATTAATTGGCGTTTTTCCTAAGAAAAATAAAAACTTATGACAATGTACATCATACAAACCAATCTCACTTTTGAATAATGACGTAAAGATACTCTCCAAATTGCTAACTAAAAGGACTGAGAAAGTGCTCCCTTCAGTAATATCACAAGACCAAACCGGATTTATTAAAGGTAGACATTTGGATTCCAATCTTTGAATCCTATTTAATGTAATATATTCACCCATAAAATCCAACATTCCAGAGATCTTATTGTGTTTGGATGCAGAAAAAGCATTTCATATTGTTGAATGGGATTACTTATTCACCACTTTGCATAAATTTGGGTTTGGCATGGATCAAACTACTGTATACCAGTCCAGAAGCTTCAATTTTAATTAACAACATTATCTCAGACTACTTCAAACTAGAACGCGGTACTAGACAAGGATACCCGTTGTCACCACTGCTATTTGCAATCGCCAATTGAGCCACTGGCTGTTCACTTTCGAAATGCATCAGAGATAAAGGGGATTTTCAGAGAACGACTTGAACAGAAAATATCATTATATGCAGATGATATGGTACTTTATATATCAGACCCACAAAATACAGTGCCTGCAGCCCTAACTGTACTAGAAGAATTTCAAAAGATACTGTATCTGGACTCGCAATTATTTTGAATAAAAGTGTGCTTCTTCCAGTGAATTTCCTAGTAAACAGCATTAGATTGGACACCTTCCCTTTTATCATTGCAGATCAGTTTAATTACCTAGGGGTCAACATCACAAGTAAATATAAAGCTCTTTTTCAACAACATTTTGCAGTTTGCATGGACAAAAATAGATGGTCTACCTTTCATCTTACTTTATCAGGGAGAATTAGCACTATCAAAATGAATATCCTTCCTAAGCTTCTGTTTCTATTTCAATATATCCCCATATACATTAACAAATCATCCATCCATCCATCCATTATCCAACCCACTATATTCTAACTACAGGGTCACGGGGGTCTGATGGAGCCAATCCCAGCCAACACAGGGCGCAAGGCAGGAAACAAACCCCAGGCAGGGTGCCAGCCCACCGCAGGGCACGCACACACACCAAGCACACACTAGGGACAATTTAGGATCGCCAATGCACCTGACCTACATGTCTTTGGACTGTGGGAGGAAACCCGGGGACACGGAGAGAACATGCAAACTCCACACAGGGAGGACCCGGGAAGCGAACCCGGGTCTCCAAACTGCGAGGCAGCAGCGCTACTTAACAAATAATTTTTAAGAAATTAGATTCAATCATAACCTCACTTATTTGGAATTCAAAACATCCACACATCCAAAGGGCGACCCTACAACAACCTAAGTCAGAAGGCAGCATGGCTCTACCTAATTTTCAATTTTATTAATGGGCAGCAAACATAAAAGCTATAAAAACCTAAACACTAACACAAATAAATGAACACACACTAGCTTGGTCTGCAATAGAAAAGAAATCCTGCAGCACTTCTTTATATTCCTTGCTTTGTACCCCAGTAAATACAATGTATCGTCAATATGCTAACAACTCAATTGTCCTTTATTCACTCAGAATATGGAACCAATGTAGGAAGCACTTTAAGTTAGAGAATATTTTATCTGTGGCACCTCTACATGATAACCACCTTTTTCCACCCTCTCAAAGTTATAGTTTTTAATGTTTGGAAAATGTATGGGATTAAATCATTTAGACATTTGTATACAAATAATGTCTTTGCATCCTATAAATAATTACACTCTAAATTTAGTTCCCCATCAACACAACTCTTTCACTATCTCCAAATTAGAAACTTTGCTAAACAAAATCTACCCAATTTTCCACACCTCCTACCTATTTCTATTCCAGAAGAGATATCGATCAGTCTTGAAGACTCAGACAGCATTTCTATAATATATAAAACAATTTTAAAGACCCTTTCATTTAAAAATCACAGAGTGCAGTGGGAAAAGGATCTCTTACTCAACATTTCAGAAACGGAGTGGAAGGCAGCCACACACAGAATTCACTCGAGCTCCATATGCGCAAAGCATTCAATTATTCAACTTAAATTTTTTATCGAGCACATCTATCTCGTTTAAAATTGTCCAAAATGTTTCCAGGGCAAGGTCCAACCTGCCAACGTTGCAATCAAGCTCCAGTTTCACTGGGCCACAAGTTGTGGGTGTGTACCAAATTAACATCATTCTGGACAAAAATTTTTAAATTCCTTTCAGACAGCCTTGGTGTCACAATCCCTCCTAATCCACTAACAGCTGTGTATGGTGGACTCCTAAATGGACTTAAAGTGAAGAAGGACAAACACATTGCAATTGCCTTTATTTCACTACTAGCATGTAGACTGGAAGAATCCTAACCCACCTCTGTTAAGTCAGTGGGAAACTGATGTTATATACTGTATGAAATTGGAAAAAATCTAATTCTCTCTTAGAGGACCTGTTCAAACCTTTTTTTAAAACCTGGCAGGATCTAATCAGTAATATTTTAGAATAAGCATTGAAATTGGGGAGAAGGACTCCTTTCCCTCTTTACTACTCTCAAAAGTTTTACTCTGGCTATTGGCCTTTTTCTCTTTCTCATGTGTGGGGGTTGAATTGAATTTAGTTTTATTAAGTTTGACTTGATTGTATGGAATATTACATGCTTTAATTACATTCAATAAAAGTTTAAAAAATATTTTCCTGCTGATTTTCATTTGAACTCACCATCTAATGCTTTTTTATTTCAGTGTCCAACAATACTTTGTCTGCATGGATGGATTCCACTTGCCCTATTAACACTTATCCATCGTTGAAATGTCCTAGTGAAACCTTTCACCGTGTCCATTACTGACTTCGCCAGGATTAACTAGGAAGAAGTTCAAAGGTCAATGTAGAAAATGAATCTTTAGCAACATGTTGTATTTCATGCTTTTGTATGATTGAAGCATGTTGTCAACCAGCTTAGGTGCTCTGTAGTTGTCAAGAAAAATTTTAACAGCATCTGTGAATGCATTCCATGTGGTATACTTTGTCACCACTAGCAGATCTACAAACTCCTTGTCGTTGATGATGTGCCTGCTTTGTGGACCAACAAAGATGCCTTCCATAATCTTGTCATCAGTTATCCATGAAAACATCTGTTTCAGATAAGAAAATCCTTCACCATTCTTATTCATCAACTTCACAAAAATGTTCTTCAGCCCAAGAATATCTTTGTTGGGACAAGTGGTTTATGTGCCACCATATCCTGGATTGAAATGCTTATGGAATAGCCAGTTCTTTTTAATGTAAAGACTGTCACATTTGCCTGTCCCAGTTGCAGTTGTTGTACTGCATATGATATAGCAGGGCGAGTGATAAGGCAGAGCGAGTCCCATAATAGTTGGGGTTCAAACCAGGCAAACCCAGTTTAATTTGAAAAAAAAATGATCAAAGAAGTTAGTTTTTCTCCAGTGGGGTTCCTAGGAAGGGCTGGTCTGGAGTCCTGACATCCCCTGACATTCAAGCTCTCAGATCCAAATCAGACATCAACTTCCGTGGACGTCTCTCTTTTATATTGGCTGGAAGGGGCAAGGTTTCTTTGGCTCCATTGCCCTCAATAGGCGGTTTCTCTGTGCTGTAAGGGAAAAAGGAGAGAAGACAGTTAGTGCAGTGTCCTCTCTCATGACAATGAATACCTGTAATATGAGAGGAAAGAATAAAAATAGACAACTGGAATAAATCAGTAAGTGACAGGAAAATTTAAAGGTGATTTTTGTGATCAGACATCTAAAATCCATAAGACACATTTAAAAGTGTTCAGGAAGCAAATTCTTAGTTGTTCAGTGTAATTTACTTTAATCAAAGCTATGTCGTTATGGATTTTGTTTTTGACAGAGCATAATGTAAACTGTGTTATTCATTTAAATATATATATATTTACAGTAATTGATCAGTCATTTACATTTTTAAAGCAGCAAAATACCTAGCTGATTTCTGAAACACTTCTAAAGCTTTTGATTTTATTGACTGACACATACCTTAAACAAACCAAGGCTTCTAAATCAGCGACTTAATTAGTTCAGTCAATCCAGTGCTATAATTATCTTAATCATATCTGTTATTAAACTGTACAGGAAATTAATCCCATTCTATGAAAGGAATTAATTTAATTATAGTAATCAGCTAGTTGGATGTGTTTTCCTGACAAACCATTTGCTTGTATCACCTCCAGTGGGTAGAAACCATTTGTACTGAACATCTACTTTTATTGCGGCTCTTAGAATTTTTCTGCACTCTTAAAATGTGCTTCCTGCTGTGCAGTATGTCGGTGGCAATTATGTATGAAACAAAGCCTCCCATATGTAATAAGCTTCTTCTGGTTTTTTGTCTAATATTTATTTTAGAATGTATTATAATAAAAAGCAGAGTGCCGTGGTGACACAGGAGATAGCACTGATGACTCACTGATCCAGCTCCCAGTGGCTGTCAGTGTAGAATCTGCACTTGCTACCCACATCTATGTGGATTATTCTCCACGTAGTATGTTTTTTCCTTCCACATCTAAAAATGTAAATTTCAGATTGAAATATGATTCTAAATTGGCCTGGTTTGGGGGTGAGTATGAGCAGACCCGGCAATAGGCTGTTGTTTCCTGCCTGGTGTTCTGTGCTGCCAAGCTAGGCTCTGGCCCCATGCAAACCTGTACTGAATTCAACAAATATTTCACCCAAAAATTACATATTGTTTAATATGTTACTTACCACACATAGTTTGTAGTAAAGACCGAGAAAAAATATTCTGTTATGTTTTCATACATAAGTGGTGGTAAAATAATTTCCGATACAGTATAAGTCAATGGTCACCAAACAGTAAACAATATGAAAACATCTAAGAAAATGACTCGTGTACCTCTGATTTATTTTCTGGCAGACTGTGAAACTGTACCAGTGAACTGACTTTCTTCTGCTTTTTGAATAATCTTTGATATGCTCAAGGCCAAGGCATATTCTCTTCCTGATAATGTTTTCAGCTTCTTTTCTTTAATATTTAATGTTCAGTTTAGCCAATGAGTAAACTGTTAATGGGATGGACTCATGGCTAATGAATGAGGAGGGAAGGCGGGTCTTCAATTTCAAAACTTGTTCACGTCTGAGTGCTTTCCTTTTTAGTTTACAACAGCGTTTTCCAGAAGTGAATTATTTAACAATATGTTAGTAAAAATGCATGTGTTTTGGATGTTGTAAGCATACGACTGGGTGATTTCATGTGTGGATTATGCAACACAAGTAATGTGAGATTGTTTCAAGGATGTTTTGATATTGTTTTGTTGTTGTCCAATGTTAGTCACCATTAATTTACAGTATATTGTATTAGAAGCTTTGTTATCTCAGTTCTGCATGAAAATATGAGATTCAACATTTTTCTCAGTTATCTCTATAAACAAAATGCAACAAGTAATATGAAAGAATATTTTTGTGTGGAGTATTCCACCAAGCACTATGTATATTATGCCCTATAACAATGCTCGCAGGTGGTGCTGTGCAGAGCCCAAAACAAATAAACATAAGACCACCAAAATATACAAAAAAATTACTTTTAATGGAGGCTGAAGAGGACTGAAATAAATCACAAAACAAACCAATAGTACCTAGTAGTCTTTCCATAACAAACACCTATTTTATGGGGGCAGCTTTGTTTCCACTCTCTATCTCAGCTGCTGTTTTTTCATTTCAACTTTTGTTCACTTTAAATTGAGTGGACACACACAGGCAGTGGCATTTTCTAATAACTACTCCCTTTTGGTGCACTTCCATTCATTTTTGGGATTAGGGTTGGAGTGTCACTAGTTTTAGCACTTATTATGGGATTGCACCACCCCTTTGATAATGTTGTTAATCCTAAACTTTAGATCAGCAGTTCCCAAACTGGTCTGCAGGGCTGCCGCAAAATATTTCAATATTAGACATCTTTTGCAACCGTAACAAATCCAAAAGTAATTCAAAATATACAACAATAATAACACCTCAGTTATAATATCAATATTCAACTCTTTTTCTAAGTTAAGAGTTTCTCCAGTGCTACAATCTGTTTATTCATAATAAATGATACGCCACGGATGAGACCGAACAGTATCATTTTAAGGACAAGCGTAGTTGTGTATGAATCGGAATTTACTTCTGCAGAACAAGAAAATCTTATTGAACTATCTTGTGACAATAAGGTCAAGGTAAAATTTGGCAGTATGGATCTTACTGAATTTTGACTATCCGTAAAAGATGAATATCTGCTGCTAAGTAGTAAAGCTCAGTTAATTTTTATTTATTTTGCGATGTCATATTTATGCTGGGTTTTCAGCAGTCGCTGTGATAAAAGGCAAATACAGTGTGAAAATCAACGTAGAACAGGAAATGAGAGTGGCTGTATCCAGTATGATTCTGAGATTTGAAAAGATGTGTAGTGAACAACAGGCTCATCCGTCTCACTAATTATTCCCATCAATAAATTGTTTGTGGTTTTTGTGATGCTTATTGTTGAATCTTTTTAAATAAAAGATTATTGCTGGTTCTTAACAATTATTTTAATTTAAGTGTTGAAATTGAATTGAATAAATTACAATGTACAAAAAAATCAGCAGTCATCATAGTCAACTAATTTGGAAAATTGTCTTTTTTTTAACCATGTGTTGCACCTTAGAAAAACTATTCTAAACATTTGTAATAATTTGCCTTTAATTTTTTATAACTAACTGTGCTAAGGCACCAACTGCACACTGCAACTGTCAGGTATGTATTATTGAACTATAAACTATACTATGTTTTAACTTGGGGCAACATGGAAAAATCTTGAAACATTAAGTGAACAGAAGAAGTTGGGGAACCACTGCTTTAGATCTTATAAAAGGAGGAGGGTGGTCCTCCTATGGGTTTTTGCCTACTTGGGTGTTCCACCGTAGAGTTTTCACATTCTCTTCCATGCATGTCTGAATGCAGAACAGGTGGCTGGACTCTCAAAGATCTGCTGCTTGACACTTAATACCACTGGCCGGGGTTGGGTGGAGGGTAACTTAAAAATGTCAATGCTGGACCTCTGAGATTCAGGGGCTAAATCCATAGAATTTCCCACAATGACACCATTGATTAGGGTTTCTCTCTCAAGAGCTGGACTCATGAAGCTACATCACCCTCCTGCAGTTTCCAGTGTCTCTGTACCCTCAATTGCCTATACATGGTTCATGTTCAGGGACTCAGGTCTTCTCCTGGGCTGACTGCTCTTTATAATAACTATGTGTGGGGCTGTTCTTAGCAATCTTCTGGATGTAGCCCAGGCCTTTTAAGGACCACATGTATCCCCTTCATATGTAGTACTTGACAGGTTGTAGAGAGCTGTACCATATGTGGCCTAGCTTTTGAGATGTCACTTTCCTGCAATATGATTCTTTTATGGTATTACTTTTCAGCCATAATCTGCAGTCAGAGTTGCAGTCAATGTTCTAAGGATGGTGAAGTAACTTTTTTAAAATTAGGTGATGTTAAAAATGGTGTCCCCCAGAGGCAAGTACTGTGCTGCTCTTTTTATTAAAAACAAATGTTTTGGACAAGAATAAAATCAATACCCTTATTAAGTTTGCAGATGATATTAAACTAGTTTGTGTGTTGGGGGGGGGGGGGGGGGCGTAGATAATGTAGAATCAGATAAATTGCTACAGAGGTATTTGGACATAATGCAGGCTGGGGCAGATTTCTGACACAGGAAGTGTAATGTAACTAAATGTAAAGTATTACATGTGGGAAATAAAAATGTTAGATTGGGAAGTCTAAAATGTGAAAGTACCACTTATGAGAAGGACCTGGAAATCATAGTGGACTCATCACTATCTACATTCAGATGGTGTACAGAAGCAATCAAGAAGGCTAATAGGATGTTAGGTTATACTGTATGTCACAGTGTGTGAAGTACAAGTCAAGAGAGGGTGAGCTTAAGTTATAGCTCACAAATAAGGCCTCCTCTGAAGTACTGTGTGCAGTTTTGGCCTACATATTACAAAAAAGACATAGCAGCACTGGGGAAAGTTCAGAGAAGAGCAATAATGCTGATACTAGGACTGAGAGATATGAGATAGGAGGGGAAACTAAAGGAGTTAAACCTTTTTAGATGAAGCAGATGTAAATAAGAGGTAACAAAAGCAAAGTGTTTAAAATTATAAAAGGAATTAGTACAGTACATATGTTCTGGCAGCGTACTGACAGATAAACTTTTGAGCAAAAACAGGGAGATGTTTTTTAAAACAAAATACAAATAAAAAACAAAACTGAAGCCCAATACAAAAGACAGTAATCTTTTTGGGGAGAACGAGAGGGTCAAAACTGAAAGCACACGCAAGGATTTGCACTCAAAGAAGTCCTTTTATCCTGTCACATCGATTATGCATGGGTCCTGACTGCACACACTGGAAACAGACCTAACAACGAAAAAAGCACTGCCGACCTTTGGAGGCCAAAATCATACCAAATCATGACAATATTCCAGCTTTTACTTTAAAATAAATTCTGTAACTAAAATGTGGCGACACAGTTGCAAATTTTTGCACAAATGTTAGAAAGTTGTTTTCATTTAGGGAACCAGACATATAGAATAAATTACCAAGTAGTGTAGTTGAGGACAGGACTTAAAGAAACTTGATGTTATTTTGAACATTCTAGGTAAATAAGATGGATGAACTTATTGGGCCAAGTGTCCTCTTCCCATCACAACTGTTCTACTGCTCTAATGGAAAAGCCCCTTAAATCAATTTTCATAACCTGGGTTATTCCTTGGCGCCGTGGTGAGTACTGCTGTCTGGCAGGCAGTGTGGCACAGTGGTTAAAGCTTTGGACTTCAAACCCTGAGACTGAGGGTTCAAACCCACCACTCACATTGTCAGACCCTGAGCAAGTCACTTCACCTGCCCTTGCTCCAGATAGATAGATACTTTATTAAACCCCAAGGGGAAATTCACAAACTCCAGCAGCAGCATACTGATAAAAACAATATTAATTAAAGAGTGGTAAAAACGCAATGCCAATTAAAAAATGCAAGGAGAGAGTGCTCGGCAGGTATAACACTCTGTAATCTTGTATAGTGTTAACGTTTACCCCACCCCCCGGTGGAACTGAAGAGTCGCATAGTGTGGGGGAGGAACGATCTCCTCAGTCTGTCAGTGGAGCAGGACAGTGACAGCAGTCTGTTGCTGAAGCTGCTCCTCTGTCTGGAGATGATCCTGTTCAGTGGATTCTCCATAATTGACAGGAGCTTGCTCAGCGCCCATTGCTCCACCACAGATGTCAAGCTGTCCAGCTCCATGCCTACAATAAAGCCTGCCTTCCTCACCAGTTTTTGCAGGTGTGAGGCGTCCCTCTTCTTTATGCTGCATTATTGCAGATGTTGAAGGACGCCAGCTTTCTAAGGAAGTATAGTCGGCTCTGTCCTCTCTTACACAGAGCATCAGTATTGGCAGTCCAGTCCAGTTTATCATCCTGCTGCACTCCCAGGTATTTATAGGTCTGCACCCTCTGCACACAGTCACCTCTGTTCTCTCCACATCTCTCTCGATGGTGGCACCCCGCTTCAAGCTGCAGCCAGTAATGATCTTCATCCCATCTCACACTTTCTTCATGTTGTTATTCTGCAACTTCTGCTCCAGCTTTCTCCTGTACTGCTCATTCGCCGCCCTGAGCTGGACTCAGAGTTCCTTCTGCACACGCTTGAGCTCATGCTGATCACCGCATTTAAAAGCCCTTTTCTTCTGGTTCCAAAGGACCTTGATGTCACTTGTAATCCATGGCTTGTTGTTAGCATAACAGTGTACTGTTCTTACTGGAACTACAATGTCCATACAGAAGTTGATGTAGTCAGTAGTGCAGCCAACTACCTCCTCAATGTTCTCACTATGTGACCCCTGCAGGATTTCCCAGTCTGTAGTTCCAAAGCAGTCTCTCAGAGCCTGATCTGCCTCAGGGGATCACTTCCTGAATGAGCGTGTGGTTGTAGGTAGCTCCCTCACTCTTGGTTTGGTGTACAGTAGGAATGAGCTTGCTTAATGTATGAGTGTAAGGCCAGTGTCACATTATAGGGCTTAATATGACTACTAGCAAAACAGCATGTCAAATTTTACAACCACAGTTACTTAATACTGTTGCCTCTGAAGATGTCATGAATCCCCTGTGATTGCCAGTTGTATAGTTGACATGATTCCTTCAGAGAATGTTAGTGTGATTCTAAAATAAGTAACACAAGATTGTCCCTTATTTTGGTAGTCAATTTAAGGTGGAGCACATTGGAATATGACAAACATGAAACATCAAAGACTATCTTTTCTGTTTACACAATACAATATGCTCAAATTTCATCTTTCTTTGAAACTTCCATTGTTCTTCACTATTTGTGGATATTGTATCAATGTTCTTCCAGCTGGGAACTCATTGACTGTTGCTTCTCACAGATACAAAGCCTACTCCTGCGGATTGTGGCTCACAGCCAGTCTGTTTACATGCACACATAAGTTTGTTTCTTGGTGCAAAGAGAATTGTCTGCATCACAACATTAGCAAAACCAAGGAACTGCTTATTGAGTATTGCCACACCAAACAAGTAGATGCAGAGTTGATGCATGCTCTTACAAGATCTTGGGGGTCCACATCAATTACAGCTTGGACTGGTCTCAGAACACAGAGGACCTATATAAGAAAGGGCACAGCAAGCTCTTTTTCTTTAGGAGACTGCATTCCTTTAGTGTGGGAAGTACCATCCTTCACTTATTCTATAACTGTGATGACCATTGCGATTTTCTAAGCTTTGTCTGCTGGGCTCATAACATCACTTCAAGAGAGGCCCACCGAATTAACAAGCTAATTAAAAGGGCAGGCTTGGTTATAGGACACACTCTGGACCCCCTGGAGGTCGTAGCAAAGGAGAGAATTAAAACAACACTGATTGCCATTATGAACAATGCTGCACATTGTCTGTCTGACACACTAACCCTGAGGACTTTCTATCAAAGAGTTATTCAGCAGAAGTGTGTCAAGAAACACTACTGGGACTCCTTTATACCAAAATCAAGACACCTGCATAATGTCTCACTGTAACTGTGACAGCCAAATCAGAAGTTTTCTTTCTTTTTAGTCATTCTGGTGTGTGTTCAGACCAAAATGTGCTTATTTATTTATTTATTTATTTATTTATTTAAAGCGCTTCTGTAATAAGCCACCCTTCCCCTAAAGTACTATCTATCTATCTATCTATCTATCTATCTATCTATCTATCTATCTATCTATCTAT